>CM039622.1:17410333-18010333 GCA_022457165.1 Juglans mandshurica
CGTGGATTTGGCATAATAGTCTTCCATTAAAAATTCTATCCATTTTTGGAGGACATGGTTTATGGCCTTGAGTGTGATAGATTACGCCGTATTGGTATTCCTCTTGTATCCAAATGTGAATGTTGTAATAGTGGTCATATTGAAGATATTAATCATGTGCTCATTGAGGGTGAATTTCCACAAAGAGTGTGGTCCTTTTTTGGAAATCTTATTGGTATATCTCTTGGTAGATCTTGGAAATAGAATGTTGGGATTTGGTTTAGGCGTGCTAGCTCTTCTTCACAGATGGGCTTTATTGTTGGCATCATTCCCATTATTGTTACTTGGCGTCTATGGAGGAGGAGATGTCTTGCTTGGATGGAAGGTATATTGGAAACACATAATTCTGTTGTTCATTCTATTTGTGTGTGGTTAGGGTCTCTTTCTCAGGCGGCTAAGCAAAATAAGAGTCTGTCACATCGAGATGGCATGATCCTTGAGGCCTTGCGGATAAATCCGGTGGTTCCAAAAGCTTCATGTTGTAAAGTGGTAAGGTGGGTTAAACCGACGCTGGGGTGGTATAAATTGAACATGGATGGTAGTAGTATTGGTAATCCTGGTTCCTGTGGCATTGGCGTGGTTATTCGGGATGATTCAAGTGGGATTGTCTAGGCTTATGCATCTCATATTGATTTTGGTTCTAATAATAAAGCGGAGCTTATGGCTCTTCTTCATGGGTTGAGAAGTTGCAAATCGTTGAATATCTCAAATGTGATAGTTGAAATGGATTCTACGGTGGTTATCTCTTGGTGCTCAGATGAAGATGTGGTGTGTGGTACCTTGAGAATTTTTGGGAGGAAATTGTTGATTTATCCTGCACGATTCAATGTCAGTTCCAACATGTTTTTCGTGAAGGTAATAGGGTGGCGGATTGGTTAGCTAAGGAAGGGGCTTCAGGTTCTGAATGAGATTTTTTTAATAGTTATAATTTGCCTCGGCTTCTTAGAGGCCTGATTCGTTTGGATTCTTTGGGTCTTCCAACTTTGAGATGTTAGGTCTGGTTTTTGGTGGTAGTTTTTCTTTTCCTTTTTTGAATTATAGGGGCTTGTTATAGCTATAGTTTGTTATAGTTGGATTTCTTTTTTCAGGTTGTGATCTTTTGGGGTCACGTATAAACCTTGTTTTTGTTCCACGGTATTCCTCCGCCATAAATGAGGGTTTTTTTTATTAATAAATACGGGAGGGGGTCACTATTGGACATGTGACTTTCCGCTCTTTATAAAAAAAAATGCCAATAATTGCTCATACCAGTCATGAAAAAAAATATTTTTCTCTTCTTATTCGAATATCATGAGTAATGCAAATAAAATGACTGAGGTTGCTTTCAAGTTTCTCATAACAAAAAAATTGCATATTTCCATAAAATCAACCTCAGTCCATTCTTTTTATGCAGAGTCTAGCATAAGAGCACCGTTTACCTGACTCTTCAACTTTTCTGAAAAATCCCCACAACAATGTTAAGCAAAAATGATTATCGCCTAGACATAATTAAACATACTATAAATTAATACGATTAAAATAATGGCACATCTAAAACAAACAACACAACTAAACAACCACACTACAATAAATCCCATGGTTCCAATTCTTCTAACACAGTTACTACCCAACTCCAAACCACATAATAACTTCTCAAACGTTGTCCATTTTAGGTATTCACACTTGTCTCATAATTGTACAAAACATCCAATCACAACACTAACTACAGATTTTATCCCAACACTTTGGATGACACATCAACCGTGTTATAATTGTTTTATCTCAACACTTCACAGGGCACAACCACATCACAATTACATATTTTCATAGTGCTACAAGTCAATCCTAACACTTCACATAATTATCTTGATCATAACCACAGAGCCCACTTCCCTAGGAGCCCTTTGGAAACATGTGCATAAGCCCTTTGGCATCCCCCATGCACCACTTCCCTAGGCCATCTTCTTGAAATCCTCTTACCTCTCTACATGTGTGACAAGTGTCAAATGGTGGGTGAGCTTGTCATAGGTGGCGTGTAACCCTCATGGCCGAAACCCTAAGGGTCTTCTTGGGGCTCCATGCCTCTATTTTGTAGTGGCTCTAAGTGTCTCCTCCCATCCCTAATCATTTCTCAAAACTTTGGGAATTGCCAAAATCTCATGGAAGGCGTGAGGGGCTTTTGGGTTACCAAAACCCTAAAGTCTCTCACCCCCTTTGCCCTAAATTATGTCTAGGTTCATGGTGTCTCTTGAGTGGAATGTGCATGTGTGACAAAAGGCTCGAGGTTGGTGAGTTGGGCATGTGCCCCAAGTTCCACTAGGGTTCCAAACCCTAATTCAAGGTGATGGCCGTTGTTGGGCCTCCTTGTGGGGTTAGATGCTCAATGCACCAAGACAAATAAATAATTAAATAAATCCCAAGGTTTCTAAGTACTCTATACCTCTTGCACAACCCAAAATTAAATATAACATGGTGACAAAAGACAGGCAAGGACTTGGCCAAGTCTGGGTTGTCACAAAAAGTAAGGTCATCAAAGCAGTGCAATTTGTTTTTTCAAAATGGAAAAGTTCTTAAACAGATTAATCCTACCAATATTGCTCTCATCCCAAAAGTTCCCAATCCAAGCTCACCCCATCATTATCATCCAACCAGTCTAAGCAATGTTATCTACAAAATCATCACAAAAATCCTATCTAATCGTTTCAAAATCACCATTCCTTGCATCATCTCCCTCTTCGAACGACTTTTGTCCCTGGCCAAAACATAAAAGAAATTATGATGATTGCCCATGAGTTGTTTCATCACCTGAAGAAAAAAGCTGGGAAAAGAGGATTAATAGCAATAAAGCTTGACATGGAAATAGCTTTTGATTATATAGAGTGGGATTTCTGTTCACAGTAATGATTTTTTTGGGATTTAGCAATACTTGGATCAATTTGATTAAAAAATGTGTCACGATAACATCCTTTTCTATACTCGTTAATGGATCACTAAAAGGTTTTTCAAAGCTCAGATGAGACTCAAACAAGGTGATCTTATATCACCTTTCTTCTTTATATTGAGCACGGAGGTGTCATCAAGACTAATTACCAGATCGGAGGTCCAAGGTAAATTCGAAGGTATTTAGATAAGTAGGAATAGTCCTTCAATCTCTCACCTACTTTTTACGGATGATCTAATTATATTCAGGAAGGCAAATGAAAAAAAGGCTCAAGTAATATCCGAAAATATGAGGAAATATCAGGATTGGTCAGGACAAAAAATCAATCTCAATAAGTCATCAATCTTCATCACAAGAAACACCCATCCAACAACCAAAGCAACCATCAATCTGATATTGCCTTACAAGTCGTCCTTTTCCAAAATGAAATATCTAGGACTTCCAACTTCCTTCAACAGAGCCAAGAAAGAAAATTTCAATAATTTAATGGAGAAAATCAACAACAAATTAGAAGGATGGAAGTCTAAAATAATTTCACAGTGACTAGCACAACCCCTTTATATCAGATGTTGTCCTTTATTCTGCTAAAACCAGTGCGCCAGCTGTTGAATAAAAGCTTTAAAATTTTCTGGTGGGTATTTCCAAAGAATCAGAATCACAACCTCACTTTGAAATCATGGAAATCTATCTATCAACCCAAAAACTCAGGCGGGCTAGGACTAAGATCAATGGAAAACATGAACTTTGTGCTTCTAGGAAAAACAGGATGAAATGAGCCAACCAAATTCAGGACTATGCATGAAGTCCTTTAAAACAAATACCTCAGTACTACAGATTTTAGAAAGTTATCACCAAAAACATCAAATTCATGACTATGGAAAGGACTCAAGACAAGAGAACTACTTTCAGAAGGCAAGTGCTACCAAATTTTCAATGGGCAATCGTTTAATGTATAGTTAGAAATCTGGATCCCAACTTTGGAGAACTTTAAGCCAAAGCCTTTACATCAAATGAATGAGATATATTCGCTCCTGAGAATATCTGATGTCATTACAAATAACCCTCGCTCTTGGAATGTAGAGAAAATCTTTAGCCTGTTTGAGTTGGATAGCATCATAGAAATCCAAAAACTCCCTCTCCCTTTAAGTAGCCAATGATAGGACTCAATAATCTAGACTCCGAATCACAATGAGAAATTTATTGTGAAAACAGCCTACCACATAACGGCTAAAGATCAAGATGCCACACCAATGCAAAATTTTCCAAGCTTCAATTTCAAAAAACTCTGGAGTGAAAATCTATGATTGTCACAAACTACTACTTTGGGAAATTGTGATGCCCCCAGCCCCAGCTTGAGATTGGATGATGACTGAAACGTCGAAACATGTAACTCAAGGCTACATATCCCCGTACATGATACTTAAGATGCAATGCACCAAGTGTATTTCTAGTAGTATGCAATAAATCGCAGTGAAAATTCATATAAATCTAAAGAAGATTAAGAGCAATTTCTTCCAAAATCATGGTACCATAAAACTAAAGATCCCAAAACAATATTGTTGTTCAAATTCCCAAAATATAAGAGGCTACAAAACTAGAAGAACCCTTTCCCTCTTTTCACACTTTTCATTTTTTTTTCTCAAAACCCTAGAAGCCCTTTGCTATCTTGCCTTGTCCTTGTTGATAATTTTCTGCATGTCTTCGAACAACTTAAGCACTTCATAGATGAATTGGTCAGCCGCTTCTAGCCCATCCTCTAAAGATGGCTCCATCGAGTGCTCAAGGCTCTTTGGGGCCTCTTTGACTACTAGGAGAGTCGGCCTCTTGCGTTTCTCCATAATTGGTCTCTTGACCTATCACAACTTCTACTATTCCAGGTGAAAAATGGTAGTAGAAACTACTACAATTAGATTTTGGGAAATCTCAATAAGTTAACACATAACATACAAGAAGATAAAGTAAGCATATAAAGGCATACCATGAGAATGTATGCATGGGCATGTACTTAACCTGAGACTTTGAGCTATGCATATATGTTACAGAAATTCGATGACAAAAAATCATGTTTGACATATTCTTTTTAGAAGATTATTATCATCTTTTTTTCTTAACACATATTACTCATAACATATAGGTGGACATTCATGGCTCCCCTATGCACCGTGGGCTCCCTGCTAGTTACCGCATCACTTCCCTACCCACTTGACCGGTGGTGACTACGTCAGAGCACTTATCATTATGGGGTAGTTTGCATTTCACCCTCACCACAACCATCTTATGGAACCCACTAGCGTTAGGTGCTACATTGCTCCAGAGTTCTTTAAAAAGAACCCTTTCGAGGTTCGCCGACTATGCTTCATCGACCCAAGGGTTACCGCTTCCAATTTTATGCAATCCAGAGTCGACAAAAGAGTTCTGCTAGGACATTCTCCCATTCTAGGATTTGGGGTCATGACAAAGCATGTAACAAACTTTCCTTTTAAAACTATACACAATCCGAAATGCATGTGACATTACTTGGGACTCTTTTTCTTTCATATGCAACTTGAACATGTAGATGTCGTGTACCATGTAGTAATGTCATGTTATCAAACAACACATCAAGGCATTTCCCGTTATCGTAAGAAAATACTAGAACATGCGATTTACTTATCACAAAACATGGGCAATGACAATTGGTGCTTAATCATGGCAAAAGACAATTTCCTCATCATGGCAACTATGGATGGCCGAAACAATAGGGCAATTGTCACTGCTTATGGACCCGAACCTGGGTGATCTATCCATGACCAGGATGAAGCTTGGGTGAAACTAAGTGGAGGTCCAAATTGACTGATGTTGAAGAATCAGCAGACGAGTTGTGGTTAGGGGTGAAATGCCACTCGAACCCAGAGCTAGCTAGTTCTCCCCGAAATGCATTGAGGCGCAGTTGACTGGACATCTAACATTTCAAGCAAGTAGGCATGGCAAACATCACATAAAACTGAATACAAGGCATACCATACTATAGATAATCTTTACTTCAAGTGACAAAACAAACATTACAAAGATCACATAATACCAACAACAATGCAAAGTTCACACCTCATATACAAACATTATCCGAGAGTAGGTTAAGAGTCAACTTACAAATATTCATAGAAAAAAATATAAGTATCACGATCAAGCAAGCTGAAAATAAAATATAAACTATCAAACTTAGTGATAACACAAAACCCTAGTCTGAGTAGGTTTGTGTGTGGCATGTTTAAGGTTTACTCCCTCACAGTTGTGAAGCTTATTCCAAGGTTAGATAGGCATTCCATGTGCTCGGCCTAGAAGAGGTTGCCCTTGGCCGAATGATGTTTTTGTTTCCTAACAAGGCTTGGTCATGGTGTTGCATGACGTGTGAGAGATGACATAGCCGTGTGTGATCATTACTCTTATAGCCGAAACCCTATATAAAATGGAACCCTAGTTTGAACTCAAAATGGTGGTTGTGGTCTCTCTTCCCTTCAAAGGCCCCATGCTCACGTGTACATGCTAGTGGTGGTTCGGTCTTCCTCTTGAGAAAAACCCTAGTTATTCCATGATTAAACAATAATCAAACGAAATCCCTAACCACTCCAATCTCCTTCAACTCTCAGGATGGAGTGTATCTCCCTTCACTCTAACCGAACCCTTTCTTCCCAAGAGAATTCCCCTGAACATGTGTGTTTTGATGAAAGGAACGTAGTAGAGATTTAGTGGTTGTTACCGTGTGGGTCTCCTCTCAATGTGGACTCCTTGCTCCTCTCTTCCACTGTGTGGTTGGATGGATGGAGATGGTAGAGTGTAGGTAACATTTTTTTGTAGAGAAAATAGAAAGAAAAGTGCTTTTTCTTCCTCTATGGTGGACGTGCTAGAGAGAGAAGGGAGGTGAGAAGTTCATGCAAAACACAAAATGACCTTTGGGTGTCTTCTTTGGAGGTGTAGGCGCTAGCCCCTAAACGAAAGTCCTTATATACTTCGTGTTTTCCCACTCTCTCTCTCCTATCCTTCTTTTCTGACATTGGAAACCCAAAAGCCTCTATGCAATGGCACCATGTGGCAAGCGCCTTTTCTTCTTAGCTGAAACCTTCTATTTCACTCATGATCATTGTGTTTCTTTGGGAAGCCAAAAGGCTCTATGACATGTGGCGTGCCCTTAACCAAACCCTAAAGTCCCTTTGCACCCTCCTTGTGTGTCTAGGTTCATTGAACCTTCGGGGCATACAAGTCTGTTTTACAAAACCCTAAATCACAACCTAGGGTTGGGTGTGTGCATGCTTGCCATGTTGCAAGTGGCATGTGTGTGAGTTTGTGACCTTTGCAATCCCTTTCTCTTCCTATCTTCCAACAAAGATTCTTCTAGAATCTTGGTGAGTGTGTGCTCTCCTTTTCCATGCAAACCCTTCATCTTCCTCATTATCACCTTCTTTTAGAAAAGCGCCATTCTTAGTGCATGCATGACACTTGGCAAGGTGTTGGTTGGTCTCCATTGGGTAGGCGTGAGCCCCTTGGTTGAAACCCTAAGGCCTCTTGGGAACTTTCGTGTGGCTTTGGACATCTCCCATGCGCCTCTCCCCCTTCTCCCACTTTTTAGTCTAGGTTCGTTGCACCTTGGTATGGACTTGCATGTGTGCCAAGTGGCATGTGAGTGGGTGAGTGGTGTGTGCCCCATGTGTGCCAACCCCTCAGTTCTCCTATCTTCCTTTGGTTTCTTCTAGAAGCCTTCATGCATGGTTGCCAAGTGGCAACTAGTGCTTACCAAGAGTGCCTCTTTCCTAGGTTTGAAATGATGGGATTCCTAGGGAAAGAGCAAAACAAACCTTCTTCTTCCAAGTAAGTGCCACATTGTCATAAACCTTAGTTAGGCTTTCCCTCATTCCCAAATTTCGCCTCAACGGCTGATTAGCAGCTGGTACCTTTGGGCCTCTATTGGGCTTGGACGCCTAGGCTAGTAGGCCAAAGCGATTCCTTCACTATTCTTGCACCCTTCTTAGCTAGTCAAAGCATTGGGCCAAAAATCTAACCAAACTAAAATTAAAATAAAATAACAAGTGACGATTTTTGAAAAAATTGGATCGTCACATCCTCCCCCTCTTAAGAAAAGATTTCGTCTCGAAAATCGACATCATAACCATCAACTGAAAAGAACTTGCTATAAGAATTGGGGTGTCAATTTTACTCAAATTTTTACCTCTCTTACTGGCTGCCATGGAATCCTCAGATAATGAGGGGGATGGTAGTTCATCCTCCTTTTCTATTACCGAATCCTGCGACATGTAGAATATTGCGTCCAAATCGTAATCTTAATACATATTCACCCTCATCTCATTCAGCTTAGGTTCTATTGCAAGATCAGTATCTTCTATGGGCTGACCTTCCTCACAGAGTTTAATACGATCCGTAGAGGTATCCGAGTTCTCGAAAGGCGTATATCTACTTGCACGAGCTTCTGCAGTGCAGCTGGTCTCTGCCTCTTGATTATGCTCAAGCAATTGCATCCTTGTAGCATCCTTCCACACTAGTGGGTGGTGTGGCGGTTGCCGCTCTTCATGTGGTAATGCTCGTTATAGAAAAATGTTTCCTCTATAATCCACATCCAGCACATGAGTGCGATGATGCTCAAATTTTTCCATTTGCTGCCAGTGGTTTGCCAGCATTCAATCTATTATTTCGCACCAATTTCTGTGACTACACTCTCGTATTTCTCTAATTCTGGCTATTGACAAGGTGGACATACGTGTGATTTTCCTAGTTCATGCCATGCCCTATTATAAAGGGTATGGTACGCGCATATAATGTTACTAACAACAAAAAAAAAAAATTAGAAATCCAGACAAAGTATTTTATTCAAACATGCCAAAGTACAATCAGTCAGACTCAAAATCCCTAGCAAACAGTTGAATCTAACATACAAATAGATGAGGGTATTTAGTCCTCACTGAATCCTCCCTTTTCTAGGTTGCTTCTTGGAAGTCCGGGTTATTCCAAAGTACTTTGACTAGAGGTATCCTTTGATTCCTCAGTTCTTGTTCCTTATGATCTACAATCTGTATTGGCCATTCTTCATACGATAGGTTGGGTTGGTGCTGAATATTGCTGGGCTTCAGCACAACTAGTCATCTTTATCCGAAACTCTTCTTCAGAGAAGATATGTGAAACACGTCATATATACCCTGCATTTCAGTTAGTAAATCCAGTCGATAAGCTACAGATCCAATTCGTTCCACGAGTTCATAAGGTCCTACATATTGGAGACGTAACTTCCCTCTTTCACCAAAACGGACCACTCCCTTCATTGGTGACACTTTAACGTATACCCAATCTCCCATAGCAAATTCCAAGTTTCTTTGTCTGTTGTCAGTTTAACTTTTTTGTCGATTCTGGCCTACTTGCATCCTTTTTCTTATCAACGCTACTTGTTTTCGAACTTCTTGCAGCTATTCGGGCCCTAGTATATTCTTTTCTCCAACTTTGTCCCAGTACAATGGGGACTTACATTTTCTTCCATACAGTGCCTCGTAAGGCACCACTTCAATCATGGCCTGAAAATTGTTATGGTAATCAAACTCTATCAAAGGCAGGTGTCTTTCCCAGTCACCACTTAATTCCAACACACAAGCCCGAAGCATATCTTCAAACATTTGTATCATATGTTCCGCCTATTTGTCACTATGGACTAGTAACCTATGCAAACTCTGCCAAAAATGAGAAGTGAACCGCATATCTCTATCTGACACTATGGACTTGGGTACTCTATGTAACCGAACTACCACCTTAACATATATCTGGGAGAGTTTATCCATAGAATCCATGTTGGCTATAGGCAGAAAGTGTGCACTCTTTGTCAGTTTGTCAACTACGACCCATATGGAGTTCTTTCTCATCAATGTCCTCGGCAAACCTACCACAAAATCCATGGATATATCTTCCTACTTCCACTCCAGAATGGGTAATGATTGCAACTCTCCTGCTGGCCTATGATGTTCAGCCATCACTAGTTGGCAAATCGGGCATTTTGCCAAGAATTCTGCTACATCCTTCTTCATTCTGTCTCACCAGAAATGTCATTTTAGATCCCGATACATCTTTGTAGTACCGACATGGGCAGGATAAGGGGTACAATGTGCTTCCCTTAATATTTTCTCCTTTATCTCCAGAGCTACTGGAATTACCTTACTTTATAACACAACATTCCATCCTTATGAATGCTAAAGTGTTGCGGTCCTTCGGATTCTAGGATCTTCTGCCAAAATCTACCGAGCTTCTCATCTTTCTGTTGTCCTTCTAGGACCTACTTCTCACCAAGTGGTACAATCTCTTGTACTGTGGCCAACACGGCATCTCTTGATGGACTCCTAATTAATAAACTCCTCATGCTCGCCAATAGAGATGATGGGTCTGTTTGAGCTTTATGGCTAAGGGCATTTGCTACCACATTAGCCTTCCCAGGATGACACTTTACTTCACACTGATAGTCACTGATCATCTCAACCCATTTCTCTACCTCATATTCAAGTTCTTCTGACTAAACAAATAATTGAGACTCTTGTGATCAGTGAACACTTCACACTTTTATCTGTACAAATAATGTCTCCAAATCTTCAATGTGACGACTCATCCTTCTTGCATCAGTTTACATCCTAATCTCATCTTGAAGGCATCTCTATAGACCACATAAGGGTTATGAGGTTCGAGTAATGCTAACATTGGGGTTGTGGTCAATGTTCTCTTCAACTCTTAGAAACTCCTTTCACATTCCTCGCTTTAGATGTACTCAGCATTTTTCTTGGTTAAAGCTGTAGGAGGTCCAGAAAGTTTAGAAAATCCTTCCACAAATCTCCGATAATATCCTACCAAACTAAGAAAACTATATATCTCATGGGCATTAGTCGGCTTTTGCCATTCGGTTATGGATTCTATCTTGGCAGGGTCTATAGCTACTCCCTTACTAGATATTACATGTCCTAGAAACTTCACCTCCTGGAGCCAAAATTCACACTTACTAAGTTTGGCGTAGAGCTGGTGCTCTTGTAATGTCTCCATTACTAACCTCGTGAATAATTCAAAATATCATCTATAAAGACTACTATGAAACTATCCAAGTATTTTCTGAAAATTCGATTCATCAAATCCATAAATGTTGCCAGAGTGTTAGTCAATCCAAAAGGCATTACCAGGAACTTGAAATGCCCATAACGAGTTCGGAAAGTAGTTTTAGGAACATTCGACTCCCTGATCTTGAGCTAGTGATAACCCGATCATAAATCTATCTTAGAGAATACCGAAGCTCCTTGCAACTGGTCCAATAGATCATCGATCCATGGCAGGGGGTACTTGTTCTTGATTGTTACTTTGTTTAAACTCTCGGTAATCAATGCACATTCTCATAGATCCATCTTTCTTCTTTACAAACAAGACTTGCACACCCCAAGGGGATGAGCTAGGTCGAATAAATCCCTTATACAAGAGCTCCTCAATTTGACCTTTAGTTCTGTCGGGGCCATCCTATAAGGTGCCTTGTGCATATTGGTCGTTACTGGCTCTAGTTGTATAACGAACTCCGTTTTCCAATCTGGTGGTAATTTGGGAAAATCTTTGGTAAATACCTTAGGGAAATCCTCTATTACGGGTATTCCCTGTAGTGCCCTTGGCTCCTCTGTCTTACCCATTACAACCAAAAGATATGCGGTAGCTCCTTCCAGCATGCTCTACTTAATTTGGCAGGTCGTGGCTTCCAACCGAGCTAACTTGATCGTCTCCCCCACATAGCAGATCCTATCTTTGGTAGGTAGGTTGAATACCAACTCTGCCCTTCAACAATCTATCTTGCCATAAAGCCTAAACAACCAATCCATTCCTAAGATTAAGTTGAATTCCATCAAATGGAGGATGATTAGGTCGACCTTAGACATTAGGCCCCCATCCTCCAAAGGACAATTCACATCGTCATACACAAATAGAAGACATGAAAGACAATGATGCTCCAGAATCAAACAAACACAAGCCGTGTATTGCAACAATTTGACCTTACCTATCGAAATAACTAGGGTTATCTAGGGTTTCAAACAACACTAACTACTTATTCAGGGTAGTGTTTGAGATGTTACCCGTACTCACTCCTGCTTAAGCGGCTTCGTCAGCCTCTATATCCATCATCCCTGGAGTGATGGCATATAATTTACCCTTTACCGGGATCCTTGGGTTGCCACTGGGTGCTACTCCTCCAGGCGTGGTACACGGACAATCTCAGATTAAGTGGCTTGTCTGACCACATCTAAAACATGTTCTACTGATTAAG
This sequence comes from Juglans mandshurica, assembly GCA_022457165.1. Taxonomy (NCBI): domain Eukaryota; kingdom Viridiplantae; phylum Streptophyta; class Magnoliopsida; order Fagales; family Juglandaceae; genus Juglans; species Juglans mandshurica. Next base: position 17,422,600 of record CM039622.1, read on the forward strand.
CGACATTCCCCGCAATGTTGTCTTCCACACCTCCGAAAAGTTGGTGGTGTAACGAGTGCAGGGTTCCTGACCATCATTCATTTTCCTTTATCCATCATGGTAGGAACTCTCTTCTTCTTCGTACTCCCTTTGGGTGAGTAGGGCATTCCTCTTTATTGCTCGGTGTTGACTTGAGTGATCAAACTTCGTTGGTCCGCCTTAGCTATCGAAACAACATTGACCAACTCTTGAAATTTCTCGATCCTCAAGTACGCGACCTGATTTTGGATTCGTGGTTAAACCTCTCCCTGAAACTTCTGGGCTTGCATCTTCTTGGTGCCAATTAAGTGTGGAGCAAACCTCCCTAACTCCATGAATCGAGCCGCATAATGTTCCCCTGTTTGATTGCCTTGGGTTAGATTGGAAAACCCTAACGCCTTCTGCTGCTTAGTCGATTCTAGAAAGAATCAATTATCAAACTCTCTCTTAAATCTCTCTCAAGTGAGAGAAGCTATATCTCACAATTCTCAAACTAACAGCTGCCGCTTAGTGTCCCACCATATGTGGACCTCCCCTTGAAGCAAGTGTCCGGCATACTAAACCTTCTGTTCCTCGGTACACCCACTAATATCAAAGGTCCTTTCTAAGTTCTTGCCTAACATTAAGCCGTTGTACTATCTGGTGCCGCACAACCTCCATCATTTGACAGAATGGTTCCGCGATTACTTATGCTCCTTCCAACGGAGGGCTCGTCCCCTCTTGGAGAAACTTCCTCACCTCTTCCACGTGCCATGAACTCCTTTCTCCCGAAACGCACAAAGTCAATGCATCAGTCCCAATCCCATGATAGGGAAAACCTTGCTTCTTGGCCCATAACACGCGCCTTACCATACTACATACTAAGTTCAAGCCTGTAGCTAGAAGATTCAAGCCTAACGTTTGGTACCGTGTTTTCCTTGGACAACTTGTGGGTTTACCTAGAGATATAATTGCTCTAATACCACCGTCTGTGATGCCCCCAGCTCCTGCTTGGGACTGGACGATGACTAAAGCGTCATGACATATAACTCAAGGCTATATACCCCCATACATGACAATTAAGATGCAACGAAAATTCATGTAAAACTAAGTAAGATTAAGAGCAATTTTTTCCAAAATCATGGTACCATAAAACTAAAGATCTCAAAACAGTATCATTGTTCAAATTCCCAAAAAACAAAAGGGTACAAAACCAAAAGAACCATTTCCCTCTTTTCTCACTTTTTTTTTCTCAAAACCATACAAGCCCTTCGCTATCTTGCCTTGTCATTGTTGATAATTTTATGCAGGTCTTCGAACAACTTAAGCACTTCACAGATGAACTAGTTGGCCACCTCTAGCCTCTACTCCAAAGATAGCTATACCGAGAGCTCAGGGCTCTTTAGGGCCTCTTTGACTACTTGGGAGAGCCGACATCTTGCATTTTCCCTCTCTCTCTCTCTCTCTCTCCTCGTCTTTTCTGACATTGGAAACCCAAAAGCCTCTATGTATGGGGGCATGTGGCAAGCCCCTTTCCTTCTTAGCCGAAACATTCTATTTTCCTCATGATCATTGTGTTTCTTTGGGAAGCCAAAAGCCTCTATGACATGTGGCGTGCTCATTCCCTTAACCAAACCCTAAAGTCCCTTTGCACCCTCCTTGTGTGTCTAGGTTTATTGTACCTTCGGGGCATACACGTATTTTTTTAAAACCCTAAACAACAACCTAGGGTTGGGCATATGCATGCTTGCCATGTGGCAAGTGGCGTGTGTGTGAGTTTGTGCCCTTTGTCGTCCCTTTCTCTTCCTCTCTTTCCACAAAGCTTCTTCTAGAATCTTGGTGAGTGTGTGCCCATTTTCCAGGCAAAGCCTTCATCTTCCTCATCATCACCTTCTTCTAGAAAAGTCCCATTCCTAGTGCATACATGACACTTGGAAAGATGTTGGTTGGTCTCCCCTAGGTAGGCATGAAGCCCCTTGGCCGAAATCCTAAGGCCTCTTGGGAATTTGTGCGTGTGGCTTTTGACATCTCCCAAGTGTCTCTTCTCCTTCTCCCACTTTTGAATCTAGGTTCATTGCACCTAAGAGATGGACTTGCATGTGTGCCAAGTGGCATGTGAGTGGGTGAGTGGGGCATGTGCCCTATGTGTGCTGGCCCCTCCATTCTCCTTTCTTCCTTTGGCTTCTTCTAGAAGCCTTCATGCATGGTTTCCAAGTGGCAACGTGGTACTTACCAAGAGTGCCTCTTCCCTAGGTTTCAAATGATGGGATTCCTAGGGAGAGAACAAAACAACCCTTCTTCTTCCAAGTTGGCGCCATATTACCCTAAACCCACCCTAGTTAGGGTTTGCCTCATTTCCAAATTGCCCCTGAATGGCCGATTAGCACCTAGTCCCTTTGGGCCTCTATTGGGCTTGGATGCCTAGGCTAGTAGGCCCATGTGATTCCTTCACTATTCTAGCACTCTTCTTAGCTAGTCAAAACATTGGGCCAAAAATCTAATCAATCTAAAATTAAAATAAAATAACAAGTGAAGATTTTGGCAAAAATCGGGGGTCGTCACAAAAATAATATGGAATATGCTTCCCATAGGGGCAAGATTGAATAATATCATTCCAAATCTTCAATATGAAATTTGTCCCTTGTGTAACGAGGGAGAAGAAACAATGATCCATCTCTTTATAGAATGTCCAATCTCCCGCATAATGTGGCAACAAAGCAGCTAGCCTATAAACCTTACCTCATTGTCAATAAACTCAATGTCAAATTGGATTCAACTGATAATCAATCTGGCACCAGTATTGGGACTAAATGCAGTAGAGAAACACCCATTTAAAATTTTTGCAGTAATAATGCTAGATTCTCTATGGAGGCAAAGAAATGATGTAGTTCATAATCAAGCAGCAATCTCGATCATGAAAGCAATTATCCAGCTAGAAAAGATGTATCACTATAAGCAAGCATGTGAGCAAAAATCGATAGCCTTTCAAAGACTAAGTTGGGTACCTCCACCTCCAAATCAATGGAGCTTCTCTTTTGATGCAGCGGCAAGATACTCATTCTCTGCATCCTCAGCCATTTGTCGAGATTCAAAAGGCAACATATTAGAAATAGGGACCTTAGAAATCTCAATAACCAAGCCATTCATAGTCGACGCCTCATCAGCTCTTATGGCTTCACAATTGGCAAAACAACTATGCAAAAGCCCATCAATATTGGAAGGTGACACATTACTTGTTATAGAAGCAATCAAGAACGAAGCTCCTCCACCAATATGGCAAATAACTCTAATCATAGATGGCATTCGTCAAAACCTACACCCTCGAGACGATTGGAGAGTAATTAAAATTCATTGATTTCAAAATCGATGTGCACACTTTGTGGCACAATGGGCAACGACTAATTTAATTTTTGATCGTATACCTCTTCATAGTCTTCCTAGATGATTTTTATATATCTACAATGGGAAAGACCCTCCTTAAGACATTATATACCTATTATCGTTTCTATTAATTTTAAGCATGCTTGTTTAGGAAAAACAAATGCCCAAATAAACATATACCAATGTGAGAGTAGACTAGGTAAGCACAGTGAAACTGAGCATAACAGTGCCTCAAAAGAGGCCTTAGGGTATGCTCTTTAGACTTTAATTCCTTGTGTAATATATGTAAACATACATGAGTATTCAAGCTTCTTGAAGTATATCTTAGCTTCACTCTCATTAATATGGTGGGTTTCATGGTTAGCATGCCCTATACCACCTATGGTGCACCCTTTTCCCTAAACAATGGGAGATGATAAGCTGGATATTTCTAGGAAGCACCACAAATCCCAGGAGTCAAAGATATGAAGTTTTCCTAATCTGCTTCAATCTACAAGGATAGAGGAATTGGAAAACTCCAAAAAGGATGTCCCAAGAAAAAGGATCTTTATAGATCCCAATTTCAAGAAATGAAGCAACTTCATGTTGAGTGTTAATTTCGGATAATTCAAAATTTTAATTTCTTTTTTCTAAATACAATTAATGCGAATCCAATTTTTGATTCCAAGTCCACTTTTCTTTATGGACTGTCAAATCCCTACCATTCTCAATTACAATTTACATTTTCCTTCTTCACTTGCTTTAGTTTACTCTAGAAGTACTAGTGTATGAGGAGAAAAATTCCTAAAAAATGAAAGCAATTATAATCTACATATGAATTGAACATCCATCAACATGCATGTGTTGTGAAAATGATGCAAGAAAAATAAAGTAAAACAAGAAATCAATCATACGACATAAAAATTTACATGGTTCGGCAACGTCCCTAAGTTCATGAAACTGTAAATGATTTTATTATATTGAAAAATGACAAAATAAACTGTGGGGCGAAATACATTGCTCAGAACCAGCTATACTATTCATAATTACATATTTATAGGGTTGTATGGTGGAAATCCTAATTTCATGATTATTGGGTTAGTCGCTCGAGCGACATATCGAACGAGTGTCAAACGAACTCTCTGCCTGAGTTTCACTCAAGCAACATGTCGAGCAAACGTCAAACAAAATTTCTATTTGGAGATTCTCGAATCACAAATAGGGTCAAGATTCTTTCCCAAGGGCATTACCCTTGGACCCCATATTAACCTAAGTCTAAGCTCTATGGCCCAAGTCTCATTGAAAATCTACCAAAAAATTGTAACAACTCTTTACTAAGTCGGGTCATCAAATCGAACAGTCACAAAAATAAATCAGTCTCCACAATCCAACAGCATGTAGATAAGTTGACAACAAATGCAAACAACAAATATTTATACAAATCAATAGAAATTAAATAATCATACCGTATTGTTTAACGCAGAGTCTCAATTAGGCCTTTTTTACTTCACAAATAACCATACGTGCCTTGCACATAGACTTAGATCCAGCGATGGAGAGCGAGATGTTCTCTCTCATGGGTTCCGAAGAGATCTACATCTAAGATATCACCCTCAAGTTATAATTCGAGCGTTCTTGAAACTAATCACCCACATTGGCATTGAATGGGCTGCTGAATTATAAGTTAAGGGTGTGTACGTAAATAATTAAAATAATAAAATTTGTTTAGAAAATGTCAAGTATGAAGTTATGTTGTATGACTACTTGAGCGTGTGATGGTTTAGTAATAAAAAAGAATATGGCGAAACTATACTGTATTTGGGTAGTGCAGTTTGTCCATAAATAACTCTAATTTGTACTGTAAATGGGGGCTTAAATTAAGAATTTTGTCCACCATTAATGGAAGGCGGGCAAGACCAAGTATTATTGAACATTATCTGTATTACATGTCGCGCCATTCAATGCGGTAAAAACAATGAAAGGTAGAGTAGAGTAGCTAGTGATATATGTATTTATAATTTTACTTACTATTTTATTTACAAGACTCATTTTGTCAATTTTCTTTTGAAATTCAAATTTTCATTTTTAAATTTAATGATTTTCAACATATCAATAACTAATAGGTAGAGAACTAAGATTTTTGTAAGTTTTTCTTAATTACATTTAGTAGTTTCTCCTAATAGGTAATGCTTGGTATCAGTTAATTAACAAAGTACTATATTGTCTTGCATGATCTCTATTTTTGTATTTTGTTAAGTGAAATTAAAAACACAACTCTATGTTTGTCAATGATATCATAGGAAATGAAAATGTTAAATTTTTCACAGCAAGAAAACTGCTTATTTGTGGCCAGTTATTTCCTGCGAAAATGACTATTTCTTGTTAAAATGAGTTTGTTTTTGTCGTAAATAGTCATTCTCATCGTAAATAATCCGTCACAAATGCTCATTTTTCTTGTAGTGTTTTTCTGGTACTTAATTCAATAATTGCGTTGAATTTGTTACAATGGCATGCAAATGATGTATACTTGAAATTTGTTTATCTTGTCATTATATGTGTTTTATGTGAACATCTCTAGAGATCAAATATGTATTTTCCCTTACTGTTATGTCATCATGATCATGGTCAACCTCGTTGATTTGAAGTATATAGAGTTTTGCTACACATAAGCCGGTATGTTAGCACACCACTTATAGTGGATGCCATTATAGCTTTAAAAATATTAAAGCACCAATTATTTCTTAGCTTAGTTAATATGAAAAGTTTCCACATCAACAGTGATGTGTAAAAAAAAGCTTATAAATAGATTTTCGAAAACTCGACTGTGCCATTTTGGTGCATAGACACTAGCTAGTGAGGACTAATTTGTAGGTAGAAGATAGCATTGGAAGGAGATTCTAAGAATCTGTTCATACGGAAATAATCTTTTATATTCTTAATTAATTGCTTGTGGTTGTTCTAATAATACAACGGCCTTGCACCTCAATCTCATCGACGGCAAAATTGCTAGGAAGTGGGAGATGAGTTTATGCAATTTCGTTACTTCCACAGTCACTAAATATAGTCTAAACATATCATGGGTCCACATATAAATGCAATGTGTTAATGCTATTCTTTTGAAGTTTCGATGTCAACAAGTACAACAGCACATCTTTATCGTCATTGAGAGGACGAAGGAGACAATATCATCCAATATATAAGTTCCCTCACAATGTTCTATATAGGTAGTGGTATGCTATTTATAAAGCGGGTTAGAACTATAGCTATGATATCTACAACACATTAACAAACTTAAATCAGACTAACAAAGTCATTAAGGGTACGTACAACCTTAACAACGCAGAACTTGTAAAGATACAAAAACTGCAGACAAATGTAGAGATGGTTTACAACTATAAATATTATTTCAAGCGTATATATACAACTACAAACAACGTAACTCGTATATAAAAAAGTTCTAATTTACCAACTTCTAAAACTAAATCCTAATTACAAAAATCCCAAATTTATCAAGCACTATAATACTTCCAAGTATGCACATACGTATATATATATATATATATATATATATATATATCCAAATTTCAGCTCTATAAAATCCAAAAAATTCCCACCAGAAAATATATATAACCCCAATGTTTAAAAGCATATATATGCTATGCTAATACTATATAATACTAATCAAAATTCATTCCCAAGGCATAAATTAAAGCCTAATATGCTACGCTCCTACTAAGCAAAGATTAGCGCAAGGTTACTTATAAAATTTGTGGCCCTTAGAACTCCCAAACGCACTCACTTCAAGAACACTCTCACAACTCACTCGGTTTCACTCTTTTGCACACTAAGAGGAGAAAAGCTCTCAAAAACTCAAGAGAAGGCTTGAGAAGTAGTGTGAGGAAGTGAGGAGGTGAAAAAGGGGTATTTAAAGGAGTTCATTGGACGGGTGATGTGAGAGAGGCACGGCAATGGTGAGGTTTGGGATTGGTGGAGGTGGGTGGTGGATGATGAGTGCCAAAAATCAGATTGTGTCATCATTTGTGTAGGTGAATAGTGCTCGATAACTTCATGGTTTCATCAAGGTCAGGTGCTACAATGAGCCTATGGGTGCAGGGGCTGCTTTGGTTCAGATTTTAAAACAAAACATAAATGATTCCCATGAGGAAATCATGCTAGAGGCCGATGGGTTTGATTCCACCAAGCTGACCAATATTTGCTCACTTGTTTGTCTCATCTTTGTGGTCTGTTTTGCAGGTATGATGACCTTAATTTGGAGCCTTTTTAGGTGAGGAAAGAAGGCTTGATGGGCTGGCATGTGATCATACATGAGCAGAAAATGAAATGGAAGTAAAGTGATGGTGGTTCAACCGAGTGACATCCGCAACCCTCTCCCTTTGCCAATCAGTTTGGCATTCTTTGGGGGATAACATGACAAACAAGCTTTTGAGTGCCTCAAGGCTGCTCTAGGGATTGGAGGGGAGGGGTGGTGGCATGTAGGAATGGCTCAAGGAAGAGCAGAAAAATCATGAAGAAGCTAAGGGCACTTGATTTGGTTCCAACTAGTTTTCCTAAGGAAATGGTTGGACTTTGGTTCGGTTTCTTGTAGGAATTTTGCCCAATGCTTGGTCTGGTTCATAAGTGATGAGATTATGTGTGATTTGTGAAATTATAAATGAAAATGGGATGAAAATGGCACGGACTAGGGGCTGATTTGATGAAGTACACATGGTGATGCATGAAGGTGCCGATTAGTAATCATTTGGGTATTGACATGGCTTTGCTTCTATTGACATGTGTTGGGTCAAGTATAAGCTTCTAATTTGGCCTAAGAATGATGCAATTCAATAATAAAATCAATAAATTTCAGATAAAAAATGTGGGAAATCATTAAAAGGAAAATTAAGCTTAAAACATGGTTTAGAGGTCACTAATCATGTGTAACTTTATTAATGCCATTAACTCAAGCTAGAAGCTTAATTATGGTCAAGTGGAATCTTAGGGGTGTGGGGTATTTCTTTGGCTTGAGGAAAACTAATGGTATGGTGTATGTGGGCTTCAATTAGAAGTGTAAAAATGGAAGACAGAGCTTTTGGGCCTTGTTGGGCTTGTAGGGCTATTTGTCTAAGTCTCTTAGTTATGGACTTTTGGTGTGGGTCAATGAGTGGACCTTATGTCCAGATTTGAAGGCTCATCTAAGGCCTCAAAGACCTACTAAGATTGGGCCCAAATAACATGTTTTTTTTAAGGTTGGGCCAAAGGCCTTTACTATCACCAAGTTAGGCCCAAAGGCTTCATGCCTTCTACACATTTGGGCCTAACTGCTAAGGCTCTCTAAAAAAGGCATACAACTTCATAAATCCTAATGGGTCTAGCCTTATGGCACCTATTCTTAGCACATCACATCCTTAGTGAATGGGAGCCCTTAATTGAACATTTTTTGGCTCACACCTAAATCCATTTCTACTTAGCCCTTTGCTTAGCCCAATAATAATGCCAAGTGTCATTCCACTATTAGTTTCTTGGCAATTAATCTAAAATAAAATATAATGCTAGAACCCTTACAATAACTCTAACTAAAATAAAAAAAATGTGATTCTTGTGCTAAACAGAATAATCTAAAAACAAATTCCCCAGCAATAATAACAATCTCCACTAACTAAGATTAAGATAGCTAATGGTTAAGTCTTAACGGGCTTTTTAGGTGGGATGTTACAGCCATGGCTTGAATGGTTGACATTGGCTAAGTGGTGGTATAATACCACTTTTCACACTTTTACCAAGTTAACACCTTATGAAAACAGTGTTTGGCAAGCCTCCTACAAGGCTACAAAGTTATATACTAGGTCTGACATCTAATCATGCAGTGGAGGAATTATTGAAGACTAGGGATCAGATTTTGGCTACCTTAAAATATAATTTGTCAGTAGCTCAGGAAAGAATGAAGTTTCAATTTGATAAGAAGAGAACTGAGAGGAAATTTTCAGTTGGAGATTGGGTGTATCTAAGGCTTCAGCCTGACCAACAATATTCATTGGTTCCTAGGCATAATCTCAAGCTTTCTCCTAGGTCCTTTGGCCCATTACAAATCACACAGAGGATTGATCAGGTTGCTTATAGACAGGATCTTCCTCAGCATGCTTCACTTCATCTTGTATTTCATGTTTCTTGTTTAAGAAAGAAAGTGGGGCATCATGTTTCACCTTTGTCCACATTACCACTAATTGATCTGTAGGGTGAGTTGACACTAGAACCTGAATGTATTTTATAGCGAAGAAGCAGGAAGGTTCATAATAGAGTTGTTATGGAAGTTTTAGTGTAACACCCCGCTCCTTCTTTCTGACATAAGCAAATTTCGAGCGCGGAATTTATTACAAGGAGGAGAGGATATAACAGTCTGCCCCTTCTCTCTAATGACTGCTAGTCTTGTTATGCGTGCTGAATCTCGATGGCATGTTTTTAAAGATATTATGTGATTTCTAAAGCTACCTAAGTGTTTCAAAGCGACTAGTATTTTAAATGGGATGATCCCAATGTTATTTGACTAAGCCTGATTTTAAGTAAGACAATTATAATATTTTTGAAGAGTTCCAAAGATATTATAATTGTAGAAATCATATTATCAATGTGATTTTAGTTATTTAAAATATTATGAGATTTAAATTATGTTGAAAACTCTAATTAATTAGATGATTTTATTCTCTTAAAGATATTAAATAAGACTTCATCATTTTATTAATGATGAAGGAATATTATTTTATAAACTAAAGTTTAGTTTAAATTTTATTCCATCTTAATTTCTTTCAATGCTTTTAGTTAAGTTAATATTTACGCATTTTCAAATCCATGTTTTAATTCCCCACCGTTGGATCGTTTTGAAGACCCCAAGATGAAAGGTTGGGATTAAAACCCCAGCTCCCTCTCTTTCTCCCTCACTTTTCCCTTCCCCTCTCTCTCCTCTGCCTCAGCCCACACGGTTTCCCCTCTCCCCTCACCCGATCTCCTTCTTCAACCCCCAGCGCTGTCGTGCGCCACCGACCACCTCATTGGCCTCCCCTCACGCCAGTGAGCATTCCCCACCATTGAAGTCCCTCACAGAAGCTTTCCCTTCCCCCACGCGAGCCCCTTTCTCCTCTCTGGTTCCTTACCTCGCACGGCCATAGCACCGCCTTGAGTTAGCCCCGCCTCCACGCCGGACCACCACGAGTCTTCCCTAGCCACCCTTTACCAAAACCAGCCGCCGTAGCTCGTCCCTAAGCGATGCACGTAACTCCTCCAACACATGGGTTCACCATACCCACGGCCAAGCTCTGCCTCCCATGGCCACCACACCACCACCAGAAGCTCCTCCTCCCACCGACGACCTCCCCTAGCCACCCCATGCCCAGCCGAGCCACCTAACTCCCCCATTCTCTCTCACTCTCTCACGGGTGTTCCTCCACCTCACGGCCCAGATCTACTGCCTCCAGCCACCGTGGCGCCACCCAAACGCCACCACACACCACAGTTCCACTGTACCCCTCTCAAGCCCTTCATAGCCAGCCAAAAACCAGCCAAAAACCAGCCAAGCTCCCCTTCCATTTCCCCTATTTGAGACACACATATTCACCTTGGAAACCCACGGCTCCACCGTGCTCCGCCACCCCAGCCACCACGAGACCATCCTCAGCCTCCCTTGATCTTCCCTAGCCTAGACGTAAGCCCAAACTGCCACTTTACATGGTGGACAACAACCATACATGGTGGATAGACACTGTATGTGGCTAACCACCACTGTACACAGCCTTAGCCGCCACCCACAGACTCCCCACCATATCGGCCACCCTTGCACAACCTCTACTGCCTAAGCTAGTGGCTTCTGATGCCACTGGCCATGCTGGATAGAGAGCAATGCACCAGTTATACCGTCGATGGTATAACTCTCTTTCCCTTTATCTTTATTATTATGTTAGTTAGTTGGTTAGGATGTGGACTGTGCTGTTATAATTTTGGAGTTCACTGTGTAGTGAAGTGTTGGGCGTATCTGGGTAGTGTGCTGAGTGTTGTGGACTATGCTGTAGTAGTGATGTGGCGTGGTGTGTGAAGGGAGTACACGTGGAGTGTACTCTATGTGGTGGAGTGATGCACCATATGGCGTGTATGTCGTAGTGGTGATGTGGCATTGCGTGTGTGAAGGGAGTACACGTGGAGTGTACTCCATGTCTTAGTGTGTCGCAAAGATAAGGATGGCTGCGTAGTTGATGGGCATAGAGCATGATGAGTAGTGTCGAGAACTGTGGAACAATATCCTGAAATAGCTGTGATGTGGCGTGTAGCCTGAGGTGACAGGTGTCACCATTCAGTTGCCTTATGGCCGGGAGTATGTGTGAAGTGAGAGGATAGTGTAAGAGTAGCGCAGTGGAAGCATGATAGGGGAATGCATGAAGTGACATGGTTAAACAAGAAGTCATGCTTGTGATAGGTGAGGAGTTAGTGTAAGAATAGCGTAGCGGGAACATGACGAGATGTCACAATGTGACAGAAGTACGTAAGGGACCGTACTCGTGATGAGTTAGGAGTTGGCGTAGAAATGACGTAGTTGGATGTCAAGTGACGTGACAAGGTCACGGTGTAGTTTGGGAGTAGTCTCGAGCTATGACGTGACGTAAAGTGTAGTTATGAATGGAGTTTTGTCGTGTTAAGTGTTGGGATGAACTGTCAAGAGGGATAGGTAGCATGAAGAGTCATGCTAGTCGGGTTAAGAGAAGGTTGGTATCAGAGTATGGGCTTGTTTATACAAGCAGGTGATCAACGTGTTATATGTTTGTCTTAGGTGATAAGGGGTAAGGTACGTGTGTGAATTACACACATGTGCCGGACAGATTTACCATGTGTAATGGGTAATCTATCCTAAGCATGGTTACATGGTGCTTAATTCTCAGAGTTGGCTTAAAGCCGTGTGGCATGTATGGATGGGAATGAGAATTTAGTGTGAGCTAAGATGCATGAAGGTAGTAATGGGTGTATTGTCTAGGATTGGGATGCGTGACTTCATTGGTTGGAATCATGCATCAGAATGTGATCAATAGGAAGAGTAAGACGAAGGTTTTAATATCTTAACCCTAAGGTGAATTATGGGTTCACTTTGGTGGACGAGCACTCGAGGTAAGACCTTGAGTTTGGAAGAGGTAGTGACCGTAAGTAGATCCTGAAGGTCTTAGCATAGTACGGGACACGTAAGAGCGTGAGAATGAGAGTGTTTTCAAGTAAAGTGTATTTCTACTTCTAGTTTAATTGCTTATGCAATAGATAGAGAATAATGCTAAGGTTATGTGTATGCATGTAGGTTGCTATCTGACACATGAATGGACTGCCTGAAATGAGTATGGCATGGAGTCCAGGTAAGTATTATGTTTATACTCTTCTAGCGTTTTCTAAATGATATGAAATGTAAAAGAAATGCTTCCCCTTTACGATGCTTCACGAAACGAAATGAAACGATGTGTAACGCCCCGATCCTGGAGGTTCGGAGTGTTAGCTCTTAACACCTAAAATCATCTCCAATATCACATAGTACATACTCCAATTTTTTTCTATTGCACAAAATACTCATTAATTCACATCAATTACTCCAGTATAAATATTCTAAGACAATACAAAATCTTAATATAAACATCAACCTCCCAACAAATCACATCATCATAGCACAACAAGCTTACTGAATAGAACTCCTCAATACTCATATAAACCTTCTATGCTTAATCCATCATTCTTAACTCATCTCACCCATGCTCCATATTCTTGATCCTCAGTTGAAATATTCAAATGATCTGAAAAATGTTTGGAGATAAGGTGTGAGTTATCAACAACTCAGTAAGCAGAGAACATATACTAGTGTGTAAATATGAACATTTACAGAGTTCAGAATGCAGAACAAAATACTTTCTTTCAGAATGCAGAGTCAGAACATGTTATCAAAAATATCAGAGCAAAAGTTGGAAAATATTCATAATCAAAATCCTTTTGGCATAGCATAAACTGAAACATCACATCTTATCTTATCATATCAGAATAGATACAATGTTTAACCCCCGTGGAAGGGTTGTGAAAATCCCGACAGCCAACTGAGCAGAAATAGAATGTGAATCTTCCCCTTATTGTTCTTGGAGCCCCGAGTGTGCACACAGGAAAGACCATGCAGAAAACCACTTTGTTTCCAAAGTGGGTACACCAAAAACAGAAAAGTTGGTACCAACCCGAACAGAGGCCACAGTTTTACACCCGTGGTAAGGTCATAATGGAACAGAAACAGAAACAGAATGTTATATCAGAGGTTTTCAGAAATCACATTATATCATATCAGAGTACAAAACATTTTCAGAACAGAACATAATCATACCTCAAAAACATAATTTATGCACAAAATTACATATTCGCTCTCTTTTGCACAGTTCAGAAACAAAATGTCAAAAAGAAGCTCATGTCTACACCAGTCTGCCAGAAAGATACTTTATTGTTAAACATAATTTCATGAGTAATGCAGAACAAATAACTGAGCTAGTTCAAATTTATTTTCATAACAAAATATGCGTACTTCTCAAAAATCAACCTCATCCCATTTTATTTTTTATGCAAAGTCTAGCATAGGAACCTCGCTTACTTGGACTTCTTAGCTCTTTCAGAATTTTTCTAAAAAATGTCGAACAATAATTAATCGCCACCTATAACATAATAATGCAATTTTCATAAATTTCTAATCGAATACATATTTCAATATTTAAGCCTAAAATGCTAAAATGATCGATTTTATTTCTTCAAAAACCTAACTTCACGTAATCCTAAAATATCGTCACATCTTCTACATTCATCAATCTCCCAATAATCAGTCCCAACAAAACACAATATCTAACTTATTTACTAATGAGATCAAATTATAACATAATAAGATTGTATAACATAATTATATCAAAAACTATTAAAGTAGACAAAGCAAAAATACAATTTAATTAAAATAGACTTAATTAGTCTCTCTTAAGGAGTTCAAAATAAAAGTCTTGCACTACATTGTACTTCTAAAAATATATTAAAAAAATATAATAATACTAATACCATATTACAAATCTTTATTATTATCATTATAAAATCATGTATTTTCTTAAGTAAAATTAAACCAAGACCATTTATTAAAAACATAACCCATTTAAACCAAACCCAACATAACTAGAATAATTTATGTAAAAGTAAAATCTAGCCCATAGTATTTTTAAAACACAAAACCATCTGAAATAAGTCCAACACAAGTTAAGCCCGTGGGCCTTAATGGCAAACTTGTAATCTTGAAACTTTTTTGTTTTTTCTTCTTCTTCTTCTTATAGCAGTCTTACGTAACCCAGAATTTCACCAAAGTTATGCTACGAAAACTCACTGGAAGAGAGCAAGTTGCGACGGACGAAGAGCTAGGCGGTGGTGGGTGGTGATCGTGACGAAGCACTAAGAGAGAGAGAGAGAGCAACACGGTGAGGGAGATGGAGAGTGAGGGAGAGACGGAGAAAGAGAGAACGGAAACTCACCATGAATGGAGGAGCTGCGTATGGTGCGGGAAGGAGTTGTGCAAAGAGCTGGGAGGTGGACAGTGGCAACGTCGGCGGCTGGGTGGCAAAGTCGCAGCTCACGGTGGGGTGAAACGAAGTGCTCTGTTTTGATGAGCAAAAACAGGGGCTAACCGAGTGATGAAGATGACGTACAGCTTCCACGACATCTACTTGTGGTGGTCTTCCGTGCATGTGGGTGGTTGCAGTTTATGGAAGGGAAATCAAGGGTGGTGGTGGTGGTTCACATTGGCATGGTTTATGGGTGCAAAGTTGACGAGTGCTGAGCCGAGAACGTGTAGAGGCAGTGAACGAGAGGGAGTTATGTGTGGGTTGCTGCGGCTACTTCTTTTTCAAGAGAGAAGTACATGTATGTAAATAGTTGATTGGAAAAACCCTAGATGAAAACCGAAAAGGACGGGGATGTGCATGAGAGACGTGCATGGCGGATGGGAATAGAGTCGTGCGGGTGAGGAAAACTGCTCATAAACTGATAGGTTTTCCAAGGTTTAAACAAGCGGGTGTGGCCTTGTTCCGCAACTGTTGGGCCAAAAGGTCAAAATAAAAAATCACTACTCGATCGATAACCTAAAAACCAAAAATAAAAATAACCTAATTATCAAGATCAAATAAAAAAAAATCCATAGTCCAACCATACAACTTCTGGGTCCGGGTGTTACACGATGTTTTATGAAAAGCATGCCAAGTGTTCATAGGTATACATACGTATGTATGGCCCTTCGTGGCAGCCCATTTTTATGCAACCAAAGTATTAATTGTATGCAAATGAATGGATGACTATACGCAGTATGTATTGTATGTATTTTCACAAAATGAGATGTGAGGCTTATGCCTTGTGCTTTAAGGGATGCTTTAAATGATGTGACAAAAGTGTTTTAAAATGTCCCTATGGACTGATGTTTACGGATGCCATGAAAGATGATGTTTAAGCTCATGCTTTTAAATAATATTTTTCCATGAATGAACTATTAAATGAAAAGGACTGAAAGGATTGAAATGAAAGGACTGAAAGGAAATGAACGTTTCAATGTATGAAAATACGTAATAGCCATATGAACGGAAAGGGTACCAAATGACTGGGCAGATTGCAATGCCGGGTAAGAAGTACTGGTAGTGCACCTAGTGCTGCCCCTTGACTGAATGGGATTCCCAACCCGTGGCCACGGGTGGAACCCAGGTCTAAAGGAAGACCACTAACCTAACACACGGGGCGTAATAGTGTTTACCGGCCAAACAAGTTGATAAGAAAGAATTTATAAATGCATCGAACTCTTTGAGAAATGAAGGCACTGACGGGAGATGTTTTACGAAGAGAAAAGCCTTTTAAAGAAAAATCTTGCCTAATGACGTTTTCAAAACGAATGTATGTCTTACATACGTATAGTATGTATGGAGTGATGAACGCATGAATGAAAACTTATGTTAGTATATTTTAACAGTATGAAGTAATGCTTATTGAGTATTCGACTCATTTTAGTTTTTATGTATGGCCCTCCCCCCACAGGAACTAAATGAGCAGAATGCGTCAGGACGTACACGGCCCAAGGGGAAGAGCATGGAAGTCAAGGCATGAGAGTTTTAATTGTATAAGAAGCCTTTTTATTTTAAGATTAATGTTTTCCGCTGTAAACCTCTTTCATTCTCAAAGCACATTTTATTTTATAACGTGGAGTCTTTGCACCCTCGGTATGGAAGTAAAAAGTTTCAAAATAAACGGTAATTCCTGTCGTCCTTTCTTAAAATCATTTTATTAAAGGTCCCACCACAAGGACAAGCATTACATTTAGTGCTGTGGAAGGGAGCTGGAGTGAATGATGCTACTTGGTAAGGGTGCTACCCACACCCTATGTGGCGGGGTTGCCCCTATCCCTATCCCGCCCCTGCCCCCGCCTTTGCATGGGCAAGGGGTGGGGTTTGCACTCCCATAATCCACCCCCATGATGCGTGGGTGCACCCCCCCTTCATCCACTGCCACCCACAACTATGAGTTGTCCCAACCAAAAATAAAATACACAAAAAAATTCAAATCCACAACAAATTCACAAAAGTATCTCAAATCCATAACAAATTTACAAAAGTATCTCAAATCCACAACAATACACATCAAAACCCCCAAAAGTAGCCAAAAAAAAAAACAACCAGAAATTTGAGGATCTAAGGAAAGTAAAAAAGAAAAACAAAACCCCCAACATTGTCCACTAGTCCACGAAGAGAGAGAGAGAGAGAGAGAGAGAGGTAAGAGAAAATATGCGAGAGGGAGAGAGGGCTGCAACACATGATAGAGAGAAGAGAGAGCTCAGGGAGGAAGAGAGAGAGAGGGAGAAGTGATTACGCGGGGAGAGGAACCCCCCCCCCCCAAACGATGCCATTTTGGCATTTGCTTTTTTTTTTTTTAAAAAAAAATTTCTTACCAAAACGACGTCATTTTGGTAACGAAATATTGTTTTTGTGTGTGTGTGTAGGTTTTGGGCTGGGCTTAGGCCCAGCCCAAGGAGTGGGGGTTTGGAGGGGGGTAGGGCTGGGTCAAGCTCTACCTTTGGTAACAAAATAGTTTATATGTGTGTGTGAGTGTGTAGGTTTTGGGCTGGGCCTAGGCCCAAAGGGGTGGGGTGTGGAGGGGGGTAGGGCTGGGTCAAGCCCTACCTTTGGTAACAAAATATTTTATGTGTGTGTGTGCGTGTGTGTGCATGTGTGTAGGTTTTGGGCTGGGCTTAGGCCCAGCCCAAGGGGCTAGGTGTGGAGGGGGGTAGGGCTGTGTCAAGCCCTACCCCTGCATGGGCAGGTGGGGTCGCTCAAGCCGCCAGAAGGGGGCGTCCCCCGCTGCCCACCTGTACCACTTGGGAGTCTTATTGGAAGCTTCATGATAAATTCGCTCACTTTGTGGGCAAGGTACTTTGAAGGGGAGGAGTACGTTATGGGCTGAGCTGAGAGCTGGAGTGGATGTGGAGCGGATTAGAATAGTAGAGATGTGGGAAGTTGATAGGCAAGGGAATGAAAGGGGGAAGATGGAAGTTTAGTTAGTTGCAGGTTTAATGATACTTGTCATTTTGATTAGGTAGATTGTTGTAGTTTTTTGTCCTTTTTTTATATAAATCAGAGGTAATAAGTGGGACGATGCCATTTGGTAGGAAGTAAATACAGAATTGTAAATAGAAAGTTACATTGTTTTTGGTCTGATGTGTTGAATTGCTGTGATTGTATACAAAACGTTGTCATTTTAATACATATAAATACTCATGAGCTGGAAAAGAGACCAACTCTGAAATTCAGATAACTCATTTCCCTCTCCCTCTCTCTCTCTCTCTCTCTCTCTCTCTCTCTCTCTCCCCCTCTCTCTCTCTCGTTCTTGGAGGGTGACTACCTTGGAACAATCCTTAGCAGAAGGGTCCATTATAGAAAACGAGAAAACGCCAAGAGGGAGATTCATAGTATTCTCTTTCCAGATCCGTTACATGCAGATCAGAGCAGCTAGGGTTTGGCTAAGCTAGGTGACAGTTGGTCTGTGTGAGGGAAGTGTTTGAGATAGTTCGAAGGGTGAAGTTTGAAGTGTTGTGTAGGGTTCAGAATAGTGAAAGTATGGATAGAGTTTTTCATGGGCTTGGGCTGAGTAATAAAATGTAGTTGGGTCGAGCCTTAGCCTCTGTTAGGATAAGTTGGCTTGTTGTCTCATTGTTTAGATGGTTGTGAGTAAGGCATTGGGCCATTTCCTTATTGTTGCTTTGTTTACTTTATGTTTTCTTTCAATTAGTCCAAGTTAGTGTAATGGCCTCTTGCTCTAGCCCACCAGTTAGTTACAAGGTGTCAATATATATAGTGGTTGTCTCTCTTTGTAATGACAAGCAATTCATTAATCATAAACTACTTTCCTTTTTTTCTACCTCTCCTTTTACCTTCTCTTTTCCTCTAGAAGTTACTCCACTCAAAGGAGTTTGTTACTCAGAAATTATAGCAAGTTTGCAAGGTGTATTATAAGTTCTGGTATTGGAGAGACTCTGATCTTTGTTTCCAAATTAATACAATTCAAGGCAGAAGGTACAAGACTAAAGCGATTGCAAGATTGGCTCGCTGCCCTAAAGTAATCAACAGATTAACGATATCACAATCTAGTAACAGAGATGTTGGCATTGAAAAGATAGAATGACTACATTGTCCAGCAGTTGGCAGATTAGACAGTTGAGCCTCAGAAAATAACTAGAACATTCATCAACTTGAATCTTCGATAGGAGGTCCAAAAGGTGAAGGAGCTAATAACTAGCAGTCTTTGGGGGAGATCCAAGCCGAAACTATAAGCGTTGATTTTCCTAGTTGCCATGGAGAGGATCTTGCTAGCTGGATTTACAAGATAAATCAGTTTTTTACCTTTCATCACATAGTTCCCCAACACCATGTCAGGTTGGCCTTCTTCCACATGGACGGAAGAGCTCTGATGTGGTTTTAGGATTTGGAGGAGTCTGGTCAGATCTCTGATTAGGACTCATTCATTAAGGCATTATTGGTTAGGTTCAAATCTAATGCCTACGATGATCCAATCGAGTCCCTAAGCATGTTGAGACAAATTGGCTTGTTGGAGGATACCAGTAATACTCTAGCTTCAACTGTCTCAGTAGCTTCCAAATATACCTCACCTGGAGTTATGGCATAGACTCTAGCTTTCACTTGGGTCTTAGGGTTGAACGATATGTTGGGGACAATCTTGAATCAATTGACCCATCTGGCCGCAATTAAAACAGGCTCCCATGTCCAAACGACATTCACCGCTATGTCTTCACCTACATCTACGATATGTTGGCAGTGTGACTGGTGACGGGTTTCTAGCCATTACACCTTTCCCCTTATCCATCGAGGAGGGAACCCTCTTTTTCTCCGCACTTCCTCTAGGTGAGTAAGGCATCGCTCTCTTCCACTTTGCTTTGATCATAGTGATCAAACTCTTTTACTCCACCTCAGCTATCGAAGCAATGTTAACTAGTTCTCGAAAATTCTCTACTCTCAAATAAGCAACATGGCTATGAATTCTTGGTTGCAAGCCTCCTTGAAACTTTTGAGCCTGCATCTTCTTAGTTACTATCAAGTGCAATGCAAACCTTCATAATTCCATGAAGGGAGCCGCATACTTCCCCACGGTATGATTGCCTTCCACTAGATTAGTAAACTTTTAGGCCTTATGTTGCTTGGTAGACTCAAGGAAGAATAGATTATCAAACTCTGCCTTAAATTTTTCCCATGTAAGAGCAACTATATTTCCAAGCTCTCGTAACAGTGATTGCCTCTTGGTGTCCCACCATATATCGGCCTCTCCTTCAAGCACGTGTCTGGGATACTGGACTTTTTGTTCCTCCATGCATCCACTTATATTGAAGGTTCTTTCCAAGTCAACGAGCCACTTGTTGGCTCTTAATACTCCTTCCACGCCCATGAAATTTGGGTATCGATATACGAGAAACTTCTCGAATGGACAGCTATGACTTTCTCCTCTTGGTGGCTCTTATCTATTATTTTGCCCATGGGACATCTGTTGCCACACCACTTCAGTCATTAGGATGGCATCCGCTATAGCTTGTGTGGCGCCCCCAACCCCCGCTTGGGATTTGGCAGAAACAGAAACACCAGGACATGCAAGGTTACCTGCCCCTCATACATGACAGATAAGATGCAATACACCTTATAATAACTAACAGTATGTAGTATATCGCCGTGAAAATTCAACTTAAAGTCAATAATAGGAACATTAGTCATGGTACTGAAAACATAAAATCCTAATTCATAATTCATTAGAGTCATCAAAAGTGTTTAAGTTTCCAAAAAGACTCCCAAATCATGGGACCCAAAACATCTGACTCAACCAGAAAGCCCCTTTCCAAAAGTGGAATGGGTCAAAACCAAAGTCCCATCCTCAAGCAGACTTAAGAATATTCCCCTAGACGGTCGGACGTCTATGTCCAAACCCAACTCCGTGGCTATTTCCTTAGGCTCTACGGCAAAGTTCTTAGCTTGCTCCAGATGTCTTGACACAAAACTCATGTCTTGTTTAAGTCTTAACATCTTCTGAGGGTCCAGGGTTGAAAAATCAACATCAGACTCATTGATAATAGCTACAATCTTTCTGAGTCGTTGAGCTAACACCTTAAGCATATCTAGGGTAGATTGAGACGAGCCTCCACAGTGAACTCATCCTCTATTTTTTTACATATTCCATCCATACTTAATGGTCTCATGTACCTAGCACAACTTCTATCATTCCTAGTATGGAATGATAGTGGGTAAATACAACAGCGAGATTTCAGGAAATATCAGTAAGTCAACAGATAACGTGTTACAGATATCATAAGCATATGAAGCAAACTTAACAATGAATGCATGGACATGAACTTATACTTATGCACTTGACCTTTCAAAAGACATCGTGTAAAATCATGACATTTCATAACTTTTGCTTTCCTAAACATTATTTCTTCATTTCATAGTTAGTCATTAACATACTTATGAGCTCGTGGCCTTTCTTGACTTATAACATATAATTGGATACCTCACAGCTCCTCTATGCACTGTGTGCTCCCCGCTAGTTACCGCATCAATCATTGGCCATTTTGACCAAGATATCTATGTCTTGTCTTTCACATACGACAGCTCACATTTTGCCTTCACGGTAGGTGCACCCAATAGCTTTAGGTGCGATCTCACTCTGGTGTCCTTTTCTTTTAGGAACCATTCAAGATCCGCCAACATTACTTCATCAACCCAGGGGTATCCCTCTATTTTAAACACTCTTGAGTGGATAGATGAGTTCAACTAGGACATTCCCCCATCCCAGCATTTGGAGTAGTGATAAAAACTTTACTTCCAAAAATACTTTTTTCCTTTCAAAATGGTTTTCAAAATCCCAATGCATGTGACATGACAATCGATCTTAGAACTTTCATGAGACATGAAATGCTGAAATGCTTCATCATAACCATAAGACATTCATGCATGCAATACATATCACGTTACGGCTTGAAAACATTAGAACATGTGAACATGTTCCTTTATCACAATTTAAAGGCATTCACATCAATCAAGAGCATACATTCCAATAAATTCCATGTAAGGGCCGAAACATACAAACCCTAACATAACCAAGAATCATTCTTAACACATTAATCTTAAAACACCAATGATCTTACTTCATCTATAGGGTTGGCCGAAAACTCTTATGTAGGGAAACATGCATTCCAATCAATTTTCATGAACTTAGAATCTTCTAAAGTATTGAGTAAAATCTTTAATAAAGAATTCTCATGAATGGCCGAAACATTTTCGTGTGGCTATGGACGATATTTTCATGAACTTATTCCAATACCAAATCAGTGAAATGACAAATATTCATGTTCAAACAAACATAGTACAAACCGAAACCCTAGCATAGCTTCTTACTCCATTTTTCATAACATACACATCTTCCATAGACCATTTTACTCATACTTCGAAATAATCATGTCAAGAGAAATTCATAGCACATGGAAGAACAACAATGTCACGAATGACCATACAAAACCAAATCAACCAACAAGTTCACAAGTCATATGCATAAAACATCCAAGTACAATTTAGAGGTGTACTTATAAAAATTCGAAATATGTACCTATAGCAAGCTGAAAACTCACATGTAATACTAGTTAGGATCATTGTTCAAGAAAAACCCTAACCCATGTGTTTAAGTGTAGTGCTCTTTACATCCTTTTTCTTTTTCATGAAAAAGTATACATGCATTTGGACCCTCCTCTCTTGAATCCAAAACTTGATTATAACAAACCCTAGCTCGTGATACTCACTAAGGCCGTGATTCTCTTATCTAAAAAACACCATGCTTTAAGGCTTAAAATAAGTAGGGTTACATTTATCTTTCTTTGAAGAAAACCCTAACCTAGCCGTATATGTGAGATTGTGGATTCATGTGAAAATCTTCCAAAGATATGAGTTATCTCCTCTAGCTCAAGTGTGTATAAGTGAGCATGTGTTCTAGATGAACTAAGCTTAAACCAAATCGTCACTCTCTTGAAGCCGTGCGTGTGTGTAGAACAAAATAAAAGTTGACTTCATACCTTCTAGGTTTTCCTCTTGCCAGTATCTCCTCACTTTGCTTATTCTCAAAAGGATATTCAGGTGAGAAGAAAATATTGTGGAGAGTGTTTGGCTATGAGAAAGTGATGGAAACTTGGAAAAAATGGTTATGACCGAAGCTTACAATAGCAATACACGAAATGGCCAAGGTCCTAGGGTTTTCTGCTCCTTCCCTTTTATAGACACTCAAAAAACGTTCTTGCATAAATCAAGCTCATGCATGAATGCCAAGTGGTGTGTAACCCTACTACCCCTTCCTCTAGCTCATCATTTGATTGTGTTGGGAACCAAAAGCATTTTTTTTTTTTTTTACATGTGGCGCCTCCTTCTTCCTAAACCGAAACTCACTTCCCCTTTTACCCTCCATTTTATGTCTTGGTTCACAATGTATCTAGTGGCTATAAGGTCTTTTATCAAACTCAAAGCCTCCTCAATCTCTTACATGTGTGCATGAGTGCCAAGTGGAATGTGAGGAGTGTGTGTGTGTGTGCATGGGCTGCTGAACCCTTCTCTTCCCTAGGAGATCTTCTTTTCACTATACTTTTGGACAAGCATGCGATTGGTCCCTTCTGGCACAAAGAACCATGCCCAAGGCATGTAAGGCCTTTCTTCCAACCTTGATCTTGCTCTTTCCCAAGACAACTTTTTACCTACCTCTATGCATGTATGACACATGGCAAAAAGTGTGATGACCAATACTTTCTAGAGTTTTGTGTAATTTTTTTTTATTTTTTATAAGCCCATGAGAGTTTCAACCTTTGTAGGAAATTAGGGTTTTGAGGCCTAATGGAATTAGGGCTCATGCCCAGCTTAAGATTTATGCATGCTATTTGTCATCCAATGAAGCTATGTATATGTAACGGCCCGCTCCTTCTTCTCTTTAATGGTGAGCCAAATTTTGAGGACGGAATTTATTATAAGGGGGAAGGATGTAACACCCCGCTCCTTCTTCTCTTAAAAGGTGAGCCAAATTTTGAGAACGAAATTTATTATAAGGAGGGGAGGATGTAACAGTCCGCTCCTTCTCTCTAGTAATCGCGAGTTTCATCTTGCATGCCGAATCCTGAAGGCGTGTTTTTAATGTTAGCAGTTGATTTTTAAACTACGCCTAGTGTTTTAAAGCACTTTAATATTATAAATGTCCTGGAAGTATTTATATGGGGTATTTCCAGTATTATTGGACAAAGCCTGATTTTAAGTAAGACAATTATAATATTTTTGGAGAGCTCAAAAAATATTATAATTGTGAAAAATCATTTTATCTAAATGATTTTAGTTATTTAAAATACTATGACATTTAAATTATGTTGAAAACTCTAATTAATTAGATGGTTTTATTTTCTTAAAAGTAATTAGCAAAACTTCATCATTTTATTAATGATGAAAGAATATTATTTTATAAACAAAAGTTTAGTTTAAATTATATTCTATCTTAATTCCTTTCAGTGTTTTCAGTTAAGTTCGTGTTTACGCATTTTCAAATTAGTATTTAAAGTCCACCGTTAGATCCTTTTGAAGACCACGAGGTAAAGGGCTGGGATTAAAACCTAAGCGCCTCTCTTTTTCCCCTCACTTTTCTCTTTTCCCTCTGTCTCCTCCCATCCTCAGCTCAAGCAGGTAGCAGCCCCTCTCCCTCACCTGATTCTCTCCCTCTCACAGCCCAGCCCCGTCATATGCCACCCTTGGCCATTGACTACCATAGCAACTTCCCTCTCACGTCAGCCAACCCAGCCACCGTCGAGCCCCCACGTGCAACCCCTCTCTCTTTCCTGAAATGAGTTTATCTACACGTGTAACACCCCATATTTTAGTGTATTTTAATGAATGAATTATTTTTATTGATTCAGAATTTATTCTCTTGTTTTAAAATTATTGGATTTTTAATTAGACAATTTTTATGATTTTTAATTTACGAAAATTACTTTTTTGAAGTGCTTTCTTTAAATTAATTATTGTTATGTGTTTAAATTTCTTCTCGAATTAAATTAATTTATTGTTGGGTTTAATTATTTACTTTCAATTTAATCACTGTGTTTGAATTATTTTATTTCACTTGCAGTTTTAAAATCGTTTCCGTTTGATCATTTTTATGACCCAAGATGTGAGGATTGGACCTCATTTCTTTTCCCTCTATTTTTCTTTTCCTTTTCTTTTTCTTTTCTTTTCTTTTTTTTTTCTTTCCTTTCCTTTTTCTCCTCCTGGTCTTCCTCCCCGCGCGCAAGTTCTTCTCTCTCTCTCTCTCTCTCTCTCTCTCTCTCTCTCTCTCTCTCTCTCTCTCGCCGTGCAGCCGTTCCTCACCCAGCCCGCCACCGTCGCGCCGTCGTGCGCGACACCGCCCGGCCGACTAGCTCCCCCACCGGCCGGCGACATCACCCCCCAAATCCCAGCCCCTACCTCGCCGCCGGTAGCCCGCACGCACCCCACGAAGCCGCGGCGTTCTTTGTGCTCGAGCGCCGCCGTCGCGCCACCACCGGCTACCATCTCTTCACCACTTCATCCCCAACCTCCCAGCTACCCAATGGACCCAACCCCGGCTCCGATCCGTCACCGGTGAAACCCCACCAAGTCCATTTCCGATTTGTGCATTTTTGGCCTAAAACACCCCTTGCGCCGCCACCCACGGCAAACCACCACCACCATTGGCTTCACCGACCTCTCTAGGCCCTACCCTATCAATTTTGGGTCTTGGTTTGTCTCCGTTAAAAAGTGGGTTTTTGAGACCCACAGCCACAGTGTATTTTACACTGTTACGTTGCTGAGCCGCTACTTCTTGCAGCTTCGTGATCTTTCGGAAATTATTATATAGCAATGTAAGTATTTTCCAAAGAATTCTCGTGAATTTAATGTATTTTTGCACTAGCACATTACACTGTATTTAATTGCTGATTGGTTTTGCCGGACTGAGTCCGAGGAGTAACGTGGTTGATTGGATTGGGTGATGGAGTTGTTAGTATGATTGGTTTAGATTATGAGATTTGTTGGATGTTCGGGTTTAAATATTGGTGTTTTGTGTATGACGTGGGTTGTGGTAGATATTGGTGATTTTATGAAGTAATGAGATATTTTGGGATTATGAAGGTTTTAAGTTTTGAGAAATTTAAAATAGGTTATTTAAGAAGCTTAGGCTTAAATATCGACATATGTGATCTATTGGAAACTTACAGAAATTACGTGATTATTTTTATAGGTGACGAGTTATAGTCGACTCGACATTTTTGAGAAAATTTTTGGAAAAGTTAAGTCGTCCAGGTAAGCGGGGTTCCTATGCTGGATTTGCATAAAAAGAAATGAACTGAGGTTGGTTTGTAAAAATGTGCATGTTGTTTTAAAAAGAAAAAGTGAAAAACAACCTCAGTATGTTTTGCATTCCCTCATGAGATACGTATGAAAGAGAAAATAAATGTTTGACATGGAATGTGTAGACATGAACAATATTTGACATGTTTCTGAAATATACAAAAGAGCGAATATGATATCATTGAAATTTTTATGCATGTGATATGAAATGATATGGATCTGTTTTTTATCAAATAGAAATGATATGAATATGTTTCGCACGTGTTTTGATATGATATGGATATGATAAAACTTTGGCATACTTATCTGTTCTGAATATGGTTCTGATATGATGATACTGTTCACGTGATATGGTTGGTACCACCATGATATGATATGAGTGCACCCACTTTGGAAACAAAGTGGTCTTTTTACGTGTTCTTTCCTGTGTGCACACTCGGGGCTCCGAGATTTAAAAAGGGGAA
Organism: Juglans mandshurica; assembly: GCA_022457165.1. NCBI lineage: Eukaryota > Viridiplantae > Streptophyta > Magnoliopsida > Fagales > Juglandaceae > Juglans > Juglans mandshurica. Next base: position 17,449,403 of record CM039622.1, read on the forward strand.
GTTCACCACATGATACTGCCTGGTTTGGCCACCGGGGATAGCACAACCCTACCACGGGGGTTAAACATGGTATATGATATGATATGATAAGATGAATATGTTCAGTTATGTTATGCCAAAGCGTTTTTGAATATGAAATGGATCCTCAAATATGAATTGTTGACTTGAGTATGAAATGCTTGAAAAGTCGCTCTGATTTTCTGATAACACGTTTTCTGAGATTTGCATATAAAAATAAAATGTTTTGTTTCTGCATATTGAACTTTCTGAAAAGGCTCATGTTTACATGCTAGTATATGTTCTCTGCTTACTGAGTTGTTGATAACTCACCCCTTATCTCCACAATATTTTTCAGATGAGTTGAATGTTTCAGTTGAGGATCAAGGATATGGAGCATGAGTGAGAAGAGTTAAGAATGATGGTTTAAGCATAGAAGGTTTATATGGGTATTGAGGATTTTCATTCAGTAAGCTTGTTGTGCTCTGATGATGTGATTTGTTGGGAGATTGATATTTATATTAAATTTTGTATCGTCTTAGAATAGTTATTCTGGAGTAATTGAAGTAAATATATGAGTATTTTGTGCGATTGGGAAAGATTAGCATATGTACTATGTGGAAGGAAAATGATTTTTAAGTGACATGAGTTAACTCTCCGGTCCCTCGGGTACGGGGCGTTACAGTTGGTATCAGAGCCAGGTTTGAGATTCTGCAGACTATGACATGAGGTTTTGGATATCTGATAGTTTAAGGAGTAATTTCATACTTTGGGTATAGAAATTTGGGGACTACAAGCTAGATGATTATGGAGAAATTCCAGGTTTGAGATTCTGCAGACTATAACATGAGGTTTTGGATATCTGTTAGTCTAAGGAGTAATTTCATACTTGGAGTATAGAAATTTGAGGATTGCAAGCTAGATGATTATGGGAAATTCCTGGTTTGAGATTCTGTAGACTTTATGGATTGAGGTTTTGGGAATTTAAGGATGCAGATTTGATGGGCTTATTTTAAAGTTTGTAGGACATGACTTGGAGGTTTAGATTTTAAAGTTTACATAAGTTTGACCGAAAGTCAGGTTTGAGGTTCTGCAAACTATAGTGTGTGAAATTTTGGAGTATAGATAGATTCTATGAAATCATTTTCTTTTAGATTTGAGTTGTTTGTGAAGAGGAATGACGGATCGATGAGAATGTGTATTAATTACAGAGAATGTAATCGGGTGACCAAAAAGAATAAGTACCCGCTAGCTACCCCGTATAGAGGATTTGTTTGATCAGCTCCAAGGTGCTCAAGTATTTTCAAAGATTGATCTTCGATCGGGTTACCATCAATTGAAGATCAGGGCAAAAGACGTAGCTAAGACAGCTTTTAGGACCCGATATGGCAATTATGAGTTTTTGGTCATGCCTTTTGGCCTGACTAACGCCCCAGCAATATTCATGGATTTAATGAACAGGGTGTTCCATAAATTTTTTGGATAAGATTGTAGTGGTTTTATTGATATACTGGTATATTCCAAAAGCAAGACTGAGCATAAGGAACATTTGAAGCTAATACTTTGGACACGCAGACATAAAAAGTTGTTTGCTAAATTGAAGAAGTGTGAATTTTGGCTTGATTCAATCGCATTTCTAGGGCATGTACTTTCAAAAGATGACATATGAGGAATGGCATACTATAATAAGATGTTCGATGATATTTAAGGTTTTAAAATTTTGAAGGCACTAGGACATGATTTTTTAAAGATATTCGGTTTGAGCTTTTGCATACTCATTTTGGATGGCGTACGAAATCTGAGGTTTTGAATATCTATGGGCTAGGAAGTTAACTCAGATTGGAGGTATGGAAATTTGAAGATTATAAGAGATGATTTTAATTGTTTTTAAAGTTTTAGAATCCGGCAACATTTTGGAATATATTCTAGGATGTTTGAGGTCTTAGATGGTGTGGGTTTTAAAAAGAAGATTTTGAAGAGAACTAAGGCTTTAGATTTTAATAAATGACTTTCTTTACACTTGGAGTTATAGATCAGGTAGGCATACTTTGTTGACTATAGGTAAGGATCTTTTATAAGATGTAATGTTTATAGTTTTGAAGGTGCACATAAGTTCAATTGTATGATAACTTTGAGGTTCTACAGACTATAACATATAAGGTTTTGGATATCGATTCGGTTTAGGAAGTAATTTCATATTTGATATATATATAGAAATTTGAGAACTAAGACATGATTATGGGAATATTTCAGGTTTGAGGTTCTGCAGACTAAAAACATTTAAGTTTGGATATCTGTGGTTTAGGAAGAAACTTTAGATTTGAGGTGTAGATTTGTAAAGAATAAGAACTGATTTTGTAGATATTTAAGATTTTAAATTTTGCAGACTTTATGATTGAGTGTTGAGATTTTGAGGATTAGTGAGTTTAGATCCAATAAACTTACTTTGTGGACTATAAGAGATAATCTTTATAAGATTTAAGATTTGGATTCTTGTGGTTTAGATTCTAAAGATGTATGGGAGTTTAGATCGATGTTGGGTTTACAATATTTGATGGTAGGAAGGATTATATGAGTTGGTTAAAGATATGGCTAAGAATGGGTAAGACCATATGTCCAGTAGGTACAGTACCAAAAAAGTTTAAGGGTTTAATTTGAAATTATTACTTTTATTTAAATTGAATTTATTTCATTTTATTTGATTTTATTTTATTTGAATTGAAATTATGTTATTTATTTTATATTATATTATTTTGTTCAAAGTTAAAAAAAGGGTTAAAGGTTAAGTTATGGCAGGAAGATGGTATGACTGAGAATGTCATTGTTAGGTATCAATACTTAGTGTAGTAGGCTTGAACTTTTATCGACTTGGTTTGCTTTTGAAATCTTGAGGCATGAAAGGAACGGCATGTCTGGATGATCTCTTTGGGGAGTAGGATAATTGTGGTTTTAGATTTTGTGGAGATATGACACAAGGTTTTAGAATAGGAGGTTGTAAGTTCAACAAACTTTAAGGATAGATTTACGAGAATTTCACTAAAGGATTAAGGTTTGCAGACTTTAAGAAATGATTTTTTATCTGTTAATATTTTAGATCTTGAAAGCTTCGGGAGTCGATTGTCTTATTATTGGATATAAGTTCATCGATCTTACAGATTTCGGAAAATTATTCTAATATAGTTTAAGGTTTTAGAATTACAGATTTGAAGGACTAATTTGTAATAAGATTTAAGTTTTTTTAATTCTGCAGGCTTAGTGTCCTAGCTTGATTTTTGGATATTGATTAGTCTGTGATCATTAAATAGGGTTGATCAGAGTTGAGTTATTGATATAAGAATTTTCAAGGAGAATATTTCTGTGGGTATTGAAGGTATTGATTTAGTTCGTGTATTTCCATGAGGATTGAAAATTTGGTTTGAATTGGGGAAAATAATTGTTATTAGTTCAAGGTTTTAGTGACAGGTTTTGGGATTTGATCCATATCGGACTTAAGGATAATAGTTGGTGCAGATTCAGGAATGAATTCTTGGTGAGTTTGAGGAAAGTGTGAAATAGTTCATGGTTTTGGAGATCAAGAATTTTCTACCAAATGTGGTGAGGGTTTTCTGGTTAGTAGGTGTTGAGCTACCTCGTACTCAATGGTGTTATGTTGTGATATAATTAAGGATTCAAACCTTGTGTTGATCTTAAGGGATTATTAGTGATTTGAAAATTTGAGATGATACTTGTAATTAGAGATTAAACTTTTGGTGATGCGAATTTAAGATATAATACTTGTTGAATTTGAGGGAATAGGTCTGGATGATGGAAATGTTTATTGATGGTTAACTTTGGAAGTGGCTAATAGGTTACCAACTTGTAGAATACAATGAAGGTTGGTGAGTTTTAACATAGGAGTCGATTGAGGTTAGCACAGTTCGTGTTACGAAAATAATAATAATCATTGGGTTTTTGCTGAGTGTTGTATTAATGTTGTTGGTGGAAATGGAGATTTTGGATTTCGTGGCCACCCTAGGAGTAATAGACGTGATGTGTCATTGGGAGACTAATGCGAGCATAATGGAATCGCCTATAGGAGTAGACTTGGGAGTGCATTACTCATGCTTGTTGGGAGTTGTTGATGGTATGGTCTTTTCGAGCGTGTTTCGAGTTATATCTTGTATCTTGCCTTTACGTTAATGTTTGACCTTACAAATTTCGAGGACGAAATTTTTTTAAGGGGGGAGGATGTAATACCCCGTATTTTAGTGTATTTTAATGAATGAATTATTTTTATTGATTCAGAATTTATTCTCTTGTTTTAAAATTATTGGATTTTTAATTAGACTATTTTTATGATTTTTAGTTTACGAAAATTATTTTTTTGAAGTGCTTTCTTTAAATTAATTATTGTTATGTGTTTAAATTTCTTCTCGAATTAAATTAACTTATTGTTAGGTTTAATTATTTATTTTCAATTTAATCACTGTGTTTGAATTATTTTATTTCACTTGCAGTTTTAAAATCGTTTCCGTTGGATCATTTTTATGACCCAAGATGTGAGGATTGGACCTCATTTCTTTTCCCTCTATTTTTCTTTTCCTTTTCTTTTTCTTTTCTTTTCTTTTTTTTTTCTTTCCTTTTCTTTTTCTCCTCCTGGTCTTCCTCCCTGCGCGCGAGTTCTTCTCTCTCTCTCTCTCTCTCTCTCTGGTCGTGCAGCCGTTCCTCACCCAGCCTGCCGCAGTCGCGCCGCCGTGCGCGACACCGCTCGGCCGACTAGCTCCCCCACCGGCCGGCGACCTCACCCCCCAAATCCCAGCCCCTACCTCGCCGCCGGTAGCCCGCACGCACCCCACGAAGCCGCGGCGTTCTTTGTGCTCGCGCGCCGCCGTCGCGCCACCACCGGCCACCATCTCTTCACCACTTCATCCCCAACCTCCCAGCTACCCAATGGACCCAACCCCGGCTCCGATCCGTCACCGGTGAAGCCCCACCAAGTCCATTTCCGATTTGTGCATTTTTGGCCTAAAACACCCCTTGCGCCGCCACCCGCGGCAAACCACCACCACCATTGGCTTCACTGACCTCTCTAGGCCCTACCCTATCAATTTTGGGTCTTGGTTTGTCTCCGTTGAAAAGTGGGTTTTTGAGACCCACGGCCACAGTGTATTTTACACTGTTACGTTGCTGAGCCGCCACTTCTTGCAGTTTCCTGATCCTTCAGAAATTATTATGTAGCAATGTAAGTATTTTCCAAAGAATTCTCGTGAATTTAATGTATTTTTCCACTAGCACATTACACTGTATTTAATTGCTAATTGGTTTTGCCGGACTGAGTCCGAGGAGTAACGGGGTTGATTGGATTGGGTGATGGAGTTGTTAGTATGATTGGTTTAGACTATGAGATTTGTTGGCTGTTCGGGTTTAAATATTGGTGTTTTGTGTATGACGTGAGTTGTGGTAGATATTGGTGATTTTATGAAATAATGATATATTTTGGGATTATGAAGGTTTTAAGTTTTGAGAAATTTAAAATAGGTTATTTAAGAAGCTTAGGCTTAAATATCGACATATGTGATCTATTGGAAACTTACAGAAATTACATGATTATTTTTATAGGTGACGAGTTATAGTCGACTCGACATTTTTGAGAAAATTTTTGGAAAAGTTAAGTCGTCCAGGTAAGCGGGGTTCCTATACTGGATTTGCATAAAAAGAAATGAACTGAGGTTGGTTTGTAAAAATGTGCATGTTGTTTTAAAAAGAAAAAGTGAAAAACAACCTCAGTATATGTTTTGCATTCCCTCATGAGATACGTATGAAAGAGAAATGAAATGTGTAGACATGAGCAATATTTGACATGTTTCTGAAATATACAAAAGAGCGAATATGATATCATTGAAATTTTTATGCATGTGATATGAAATGATATGGATCTGTTTTTTATCAAATAGAAATGATATGAATATGTTTCGCACGTGTTTTGATATGATATGGATATGATAAAACTTTGGCATACTTATCTATTCTGAATATGGTTATGATATGATGATACTGTTCATGTGATATGGTTGGTACTACCATGATATGATATGAGTGCACCCACTTTGGAAACAAAGTGGTCTTTTTACGTGTTCTTTCCTGTGTGCACACTCGGGGCAACGAGATTTAAAAAGGGGAAGTTCACCACATGATACTGTCTGGTTTGGCCACTAGGGATAGCACAACCCTACCACGGGGGTTAAACATGGTATATGATATGATATGATAAGATGAATATGTTCAGTTATGTTATGCCAAAGCGTTTTTGAATATGAAATGGATCCTCAAATATGAATTGTTGACTTGAGTATGAAATGCTTGAAAAGTCGCTCTGATTTTCTGATAACACGTTTTCTGAGATTTGCATATAAAAATAAAATGTTTTGTTTCTGCATATTGAACTTTCTGAAAAGGCTCATATTTACATGCTAGTATATGTTCTCTGCTTACTGAGTTGTTGATAACTCACCCCTTATCTCCACAATATTTTTCAGATGATTTGAATGTTTCAGTTGAGGATCAAGGATATGGAGCATGAGTGAGAAGATTTAAGAATAATGGTTTAAGCATAGAAGGTTTATATGGGTATTGAGGATTTTCATTCAGTAAGCTTGTTGTGCTCTGATGATGTGATTTGTTGGGAGATTGATATTTATTTTAAATTTTGTATCGTCTTAGAATAGTTATTCCTAGAGTAATTGATGTAAATATATGAGTATTTTGTGCGATTGGGAAAGATTAGCATATGTACTATGTGGAAGGAAAATGATTTTTAAGTGACATGAGTTAACTCTCCGGACCCTTGGGTATGGGGCGTTACAACACGGGTTTGGCAACCATGCACCGCTGCAGCTCAGCCCCAGCTCCACCAAGCACCACCACTGAGTTCCCCACACGCCGTGGACCACTTCCATGGAACCCAGTCGCTGAAGCTCCTCCCTGACCACGTACGCAGCACCTCCACACGCACGAGTTTCTCCCTGTAGCGCCGTCGTTAGCCACCCCCATGTCACTGCACCACGACCATCAGCCTCCTCTCTCACCAGCAACCTCCCCCTAGCCTTCCTATGCCCAGCCGAGCTCCCTAGCCCCCACATGCACCCTCACTCTCCAACGACTTCTCCTCCACCTTGCGGCCAGATCTACTGCCGTAGGCCACTGTACCACCTCTAAGAAGCCACCACCTGCCTCCCAGCACCTCCCTTAGCCCCTCCATGCCCTGCCATAGCTGGCCAAGCTCCCCCTCCATTTCCCCTGTTTGAGACCCACGACCCAAGCCCCTCCACGAGCCACCATGTCCCCGCCGTGTGCCACCTCGACACCACCATGAGGCCACCACCCCAGGACCTCAACCCAATGCCTAATAGCCTAACCCAATCCCCAAACAGCTCCCAAATGCCCAAAACAGCCATTGCACGTGGCTAACCGCCACAGTTCACGGTGTTAGCCTTCACCCACGAACTACCCACTGTGTCGACCACCCTCGCACATAGATCCACCCACTAGAACCCTAGATTCAATACCCAAGAAAATGCCGTTGTAAGGTCATGGTAGTGACCACGACGGAACGATCACCACCCAAGCTAGTGGCTTCCGACGCCATTGGCCGTCCCGGACAGCGAGCAACGCACGAGTTATCTCGACAATGGTATAACTCTCTTTTCCTTTTCCTCGTTAGCTTTATTGTGAAGCTTGTTATGGCTTGTGCCGTGTGGTGGAGTTTGCTGCGTAGTGTGGTCTTGTGAAGTGTGGTCATGTATGTGAAGTGGTGGGTGCAGTTGTGTAGTGTGTTGTGAAGGGAGTACATGTGGAGTGTACTCCATGTAGTGAAGCAATGCACCGTATGGCGTGTGTGCCGTAGTGGTGATGTGGCATAGTGTGATGTGAAGGGAGTACAGGTGGAGTGTACTCCATATGGTGGAGTGATGCGCCATGTGGGGTGTCTTGAAGATATGGATGGTTGCGTAGTTGAGGAGCGTAGAACGTGATGAGTTATGTTAGGAACTGTGGAACCGGGTCCCAGAATAGTTGTGATGTGACCGATAGTCCCAGTGACGGGTGTCACTGTGTAGCAGTCTTATGGTTGTTGTACGTATAAAGTGACAGAATGGTGTAAGAGTGACGTAGCGGGAACGTGACAGGATGTCACGATGTGGCAAGAGTATGTGAGGAATCATACTTGTGATGAGTGAGGAGTTGGCATAGAAGTGACGTTTCGGGATGCCTGGTGATGTGACAAGGTGACGGTGTAGCTTGGGAGTAGTCTCGAACTATGTGACGTGACGTAAGGTGTAGTTGTGAATGGAGTCTTATCGTGTTAAGTGTTGGGATGGGCTATGTAGTTGGAAAAGTAGCCTGAAGAGTCATGCTAGTTGAGTTTAAGAGAAGGTTCGTATCGGAGTATGGAGCTTGTTTACACAAGCAAGCGTTAGTGGATTATATGTTGCTCTTAGGTGTTAAAAGGAAGTAGGGTACATGTGTGATCTGGTTAGATACACGTGTCGGACGAATTTACCATATGTAATGGTTAATCTGTCCTAAGCATAGGTACACAATGTTTGAGCCTCAGAGTTGGCTTAGAGTCGTGTAATATGCGTAGATGAGGATGATGATGATGATGAGGAAGCGTAGGCTCGAATGTAGGAAGTGACGTGTGTATTGTCAAGGATTGGGATGTGTGACTTAGTCGATCTGAATCATGCATCGGGATGAGGTTAATAAGAAGAATAAGATAAAGGTCTTAGTGTTTTAACCCTAAAGTGAATCATGGGGTTCACTCTAGTGGATAAGCACTCAAAGTAGAACGTTGAGTTCGGAAGGGGTAGTGACCGTAAGTGGATCCTCGAAGGTTTTAGCATAGTAAGAGACACGAAAAGAGCCCTGGGATAGAATGAGTGTGTCCCAAGTGAAGTGTAGTTCTATTTCTAGTTTAGTTGATTATGTACTAGATAGAGAATGACGCTAAGGTTATGTGTATGCATGTAGGTTGGTTGCCATCTGACATGCACGTGAATGGACTGCATGGTATGAGAATAGTATGCAGACCAGGTAAGTATTATGTTCATAAGCTTCTAGAGTTTTCTAAAGATATGAAAGAAATGAAAAGAAAATATATCACTTTACGACGCTTTACAAAATGAACGATGTTTTATGAAAACATGCTAGGTATAAGTCTTCAAGTATCTGTACGTAATGACCATTCTTGGTAGCCCCTTTTGATGCAACCCAAGTATCTAATTGTATGCATGTGATGGATGACTATATGATATGAACCCGTGGGAATAAAATCCCTTGAACCCACAATCAATTTGAAAACTCCCAAGAAAGTCAAAATCAAGTTAATGGATGGAGCATCAAGACCTGATCCAAAAATTGGTACAGTTGGACTATGGATTTTTTTATTTATTTTGGAGATCTTGGCCGTTTATTTTTTTATTCTCCCAGGATGTTTTATTTTGTTTTCTTTTCTATCCGTCTATTTTTTTTTTCCTTTCACACAGCTTATTTCCGTCGCCCACAGCATGCATGCACATACACGGCTTATTTCCTTCCGCACACACGTCTCATTTATCTCTAGGGTTTTAGCACTATATTTATAGACACATGTTATACTACTGCCCAAACACATGCCGCCGCACGCAATACTCCACACCATGCACGCCTCTCTTGCAAATTCTCCCTCTGCTCCTCCCTAGGGTTTTTCTTTTGTTTCTCTATAATTATTTATGTTGCACTTCTCACGCACACTGCACAACCCAGCCACCCACAGAGCCAGCTCTGTGCGTTTTCATCACCAACTCAGCTCACACGGAATCGCCGTCACCCTGCACCGAGCTCAACCTCCACAGCCAACAACCGAAACCTCTATCCTTTTTACCGTTGTGCACCATAGCTCAGCCTCCGTCAACCCTCCACCAAATTTCAGCCGCTATTAGCCTCTTCAACCCAGCCGTTGCACCAGAATACACTCTGCTTCCATATAAAATCGACGCAACCTGGGCACACTGCAACTCCACGGACCGCAACTCCCCTCGCCGTGCGCCATCTCCACTTGGCCATCACTGGAGCTCCCTCTCATCTGCCATATACCACTGCACCACCACCTTACTGCCGAAGGCGACCACCTACGTAGTGAACCGAAGACTCCCCTGTTTTAGCCACCAAAAACAGAGCAACCATAGCCCCCTCCTCAACAGGGAAACTGCCCAAACAGCAAGCTGCCATCTACCACACTGGTGCCGAAAGCCACAACCATCCCCCTTTCATCCCAACCCAGTACGTTCAAGACATCCAAAACAAACAAAGACTCCACCTTTCAGCCATCGCTGTTGCCGTCCCTGCAGCACCACCGTGTGATAGCCCAATTCCCTGCCCCACGTGAAACCGGCAGCTACCTCGATTACTTTCCATAAACTGAAACCACCCACATGCATGGAAACACCACCGTAAGTCGCTGCCATGGAGGCCGCACATCCTCTCCATCACTCGGTCATCCCCTTTTTTTCTCATCAAAACAGAGCCAAATTCTCCACTGCGTAAGGCTCCTACGTGAACTGCCCAACCACTAGGAGGGTTGCACCATGTAACCATTGCCACCACTGCCCCGGGCCGCTCTGACTCACTGGAAAGCAAGCCTCCGCCACGTTACCCAGCCGTTGTTGTGGTTTCTTCGTGTTGCACAACGCAACACCTGCAATATGACCCTTTCTCTTTCCACGCGAGACTCTCTCTCTCTCATCGTGCCCTGCCGCCGTGACCATTGTTGTCCACCGCCCAGCCCATCGCACCGCCGCACGTTTCACTTCCTATCGGTGAGCCTCTGCCTCAAAGACTATGATTTTCACAAACATGTTTTCCTATATCAAGTCTCATGGAAGCATAGCGTAAAGTTGGTCATGCAAAAAAATAATTTTATGATGGAAACTACAGTGTTCCCCTTGAGTTACAGGTTTTGTTAGCTTGTTTTAAATTTTTTAATATGTATAGGTTGGCTTTAATTTCTTTAGTAATAGTCTAAAATATTTTACGTACAGAAAATTTGTTTAAGTTATTTAAATTGTTCTTAAAAAAAACAAGATTTATTTTTAAAGATAAACAATATTGGTGTAATGTTATTTTTACACTTTAGATAAGTTATAGTTTACCTAAAAATAGTTATGGTTTATTTTAAAATATTTTGGGATAATAATATTATCTAGTATTAAACTTTATAGTTGGTTTTCAATAATAAATAGGTCTGACTTTTAAATGTTTTAGTTATAGTATTAAGTTAGCATTGGCGATTTTAGAAAGTAATGATTTGTAATTTTAGGTTTCGAGGAATTAAATAGGTTATTTTATAAGCTTAGGATTAAATATTGAAATACGTGATTAATTGGAAATTTATGAGAATTACGTGATTATTTTATAGGTGACGATTAATTATTGTCCGACGTTTTTGAGGAATTTTGAAAAAGCTAAGAAGTTCAGGTAAGCAGGGTTCCTATGCTAGACTTTACATTAAAATAAAATGAACTGAGGTTATTTTTGGAAAATATACATATTTGATGTTGAAAAAAAGTTTGAACTGCCTCAGCTATTTGTTCTACATTACTCATGAGATTCTGTTTAAGAATAAAATTATTTTCTGTCATGACTGGTGTAGACCTGAGCTTATTTTTGACATTCTGTTTCTGAACTTTGAAAAATAGAGCGAATATGAAATTTTGTGCATAAATTATGTTGTGTTATGATTTTGTTCTGTTATGAAGATTTTCTGTACTCTGATATAATCTGATGTGATTTCTAAAAACCTCTGGCATAACATTCTGTTTTTGTTTCTGTTCCGTTCTGACCTCACCACGGGTGTAAAACTGTGGCCTCTGTTCGGGTTGGTACCAACTATTTTGTTTCTGGTGCACCCACTTTGGAAACAAAGTGGTTTTCTGCGTGGTCTTTCCTATGTGCACACTCGGGGCTTTGAGAATGAATAAGGGGAAGATTCACATTCTGTTTCTGCTCGGTTAGCTACCGGGGTTTGCACAACCCTACCACGGGGGTTAAACATGGTATTTGTTCTGATATGACAAAATAAGATGTGATGTTTCAGTTTATGCTATGCCAAAGGGATTTTGATTATGAATATTTTCGAACTATCGCTCTGACATTTTGATAACATGTTCTGACGCTGCATTTGGAAAACATTATTCTGATTCTGCATTCTGAAAGAAAATATTTTGTTCTGCATTCTGATTTCTGTAAATGCTCATGTTTACACACTAGTATATGTCCTCTGCTTACTGAGTTGTTGATAACTCACCCCTTATCTCCATATATTTTTCAGATAATTTCAATGATTCAGCTGGAGAACAAGAGTAGAAAGTTTAGCAAGGTGTGATGATCGTAGTGGATTAAGTGCCTGAGGGTACAAATGCTTATTTAAGGGTCGTAGTTAATAAACTGATTTATTTTTTGGGTATTTGTTTTGATGAGTTGAGGATGTTTTCAAGTTTTTAGAGAATTCCTAATTTATGTTATTGGAGATTTCTTTTTTGTCGCCATAGAGGAACTTAAATTTTTGGTTTGATTAAGTGGATTAATATTTGATGGAATTTCTGGATTTTATAGTTGTGTTATTTAAGTAAATTTTAAGTATTAAGAGTTAACTCTCCGGACCTACGGGAACGGGGCGTTACACTATAAATGACCAACAATCCTCCCAAGTTTTTAAATTCTTATGAACAACAGTGCGTAAAAGCTGAGTTAAAGTCCTATTAACTACTTCAGTTTGACCATCAGTCTGTGGATGACAAGTAGTAGAAAATAAGAGCTTAGTACCCAATTTCCCCCACAACACCTTCCAAAAGTAGCTAAGGAATTTAACATCCCTATCAGAAACAATACTCCTAGGTACACCATGGAGTCGCACTATCTCCCTAAAAAACAAGTCAGCTATGTTTGTGGCATCATCTGTTTTATGGCATGGAATGAAATGTGCAATCTTACTAAATCTATCCACAACCACAAAAATAGAATCTCTACCCCTTTTTGTCCTAGGCAGCCCCAAAACAAAGTCCATAGATATGTCTACCCATGGCTCACTAGGAACGGGTAAGGGTGTATACAACCCATGTGACAAAACCTTAGATTTGGCCTTTCTACATGTAATGCACCTTCCACAAATGCGATTCACATCTCTTTTCATCTTAGGCCAAAAGAAATGCTCATGCAAAATGTCTAAAGTTTTCTTGACACCAAAGTGTCCCATTAATCCCCCACCATGTGCCTCACATACCAATAACTCACGCATAGAACAACTTGGCACACAAAGTTTGCTTTCTTTAAACAAATAGCCATCATGCTTGTAAAACTTACCAAATGCCGCCTTATCACATGCCATATACACATAAGAAAAGCCAGCGTCATCGGCATACATGTCTTTAACATATTCAAATCCAAGCATTTTAGCACTCATAGAAGTAAGTAGTACATACCTCCGGAATAGAGCATCAACAACAATGTTCTCCTTACCTTGCTTGTACCGGATGACATAGGAAAAGGTCTCAATGTATTCCATCCATCTAGCATGCCTTCTATTCAACTTACCTTGACTGTTGAGATGCTTCAATGATTCATGATCTGTGTGGATCACAAATTCCCTTGGCCACAGGTAGTGCTGCCAAGTCTCTAATACACGAACAAGAGCATAAAGCTCATTGTCATAAGTAGGGTACTTCAGGGATGCCCCACTTAGCTTTTCACTGAAGAACGCTACGGGCCGCCTATCCAGCATCAAAATGGCTCCAATCTCTATTCCTGAGGCATGACATTCAATCTCAAAAGTTTTGTTAAAATCAGGTAATGCTAACACAAGTGCAGAGCACAACCTTTCTTTAATGGTGGCAAAAGCATTCTCTTGATTAGCCCCCCAATAAAACCCAACATTCTTTTTAATTACTTTAGTGAGTGGTGCAGCAATGGTGCTAAAGTCTTTAACAAAATGCCGATAAACGCTAACTAAGCCATGAAAGCTTCTTACCTCAGTGATGCTTTTTGGAGTTGGCCACTCCATTATGGCCTTGACTTTCTCTTCATCCACCTCAATACCTTTTGTACTAACAACGTAACCAAGAAAAATAACTTTTTCCATGCAAAAGGTACATTTCTTGAAATTAGCATACAACTTTTCACATCTCAACACATCAAACACATATCTCAAATGCTCAATATGTTCATTTAAGTCCTTGTTGTACACTAGGATATCATCAAAGTACACAACTACAAACTTGCCTATGAATGCACGTAGGACTTGGTTCATTAATCTCATGAAAGTACTGAGCGCATTTGTAAGTCCAAATGGCATAACCAACCATTCATAAAGCTCATACTTAGTCTTAAAAACAGTTTTCCATTCATCACCCTTTTGCATTCTAATTTGATGGTACCCACTTTTAAGATCAATTTTACTAAAAATACATGAGCCATGCAATTCATCAAGCATATCATCCAATCTAGGGATGGGATGGGATGGTGATACTTTACCGTGATATTGTTGACCACCCTGCAATCAATGCACATCCTCCACGTCCCATCCTTCTTTGGCACTAGTAGCACTGGTACTACACAAGGGCTCATGCTCTCCCTCACATACCCCTTGCTCATCAAATCCTCAACTTGCCTCTGAAGCTCCTTTGTCTCTTCTGGATTACTTCTATAGGCTGGTCGGTTTGGAATAGCAGCTCTGGGCACAAAATCAATCTGGTGTTCAATGCCTCTAATGGGTGGCAACTCACTTGGCATCTCCTCCGGGAATAAATTCCTCAAGCTCCTGCAACAAAGAAACAGCCAAACTAGGAAGAGACTGGTTAGTTTCATCAAGAGTAAGATAAGACTCTTTATAGACAAGAAAATTCATACAGCGATCTGCTAAGAAAGCCCTCTTAACCTCACTCTCTCTTGCATAGAAACTCACTTTTGCTTTTCCTTTTTCTCTCTGCAGACTCTCTTTCTTTTTTCTCTCGTGGCTCCACTCTTTTTTCTTTACTCTTAGCCACCTCTCTACTTTCTTTTTCACTCTTTCTTTTATGCTCATTTTCACTCTCACTCTTTCTTTCTTGCTCAATCACTTTTTCACTCTTTCTTTTTTGATCACTCTCATTTTCACTCTTTCTCTTTTGATCACTCTCATTTTCACTCTTTCTTTTTTGAGCAACCTCACTTTTCAGTTTAAATTGGTCCTCATAGACTTGGCTTGGAGTTAAAGGAGCAAGTTTGATTGTTTTGCCCTCCTTTTCAAAACTGTACATGTTCTTGAACCCAACATGTGTCACCCTCCTATCATACTGTCATGGCCTCCCCAACAAAATATGGCCAGCATGCATAGGAACAACATCACAAAGCACCTCATCCTGATACTTCCCAATAGAAAAAGTAACAAACACTTGTCTGTCCACCCTAACGTCCCCACAATCATTCAACCACTGCAATTTGTATGGTCTAGAGTGTTTTAAGGTTGGTAAATTCAATTTTTTTACCAAAGTTGTGCTAGCATCATTAGTACAACTCCCACCATCAATGATCATACTACATACCTTATTGTTGACATGGCATCTAGTATGGAAAATGTTCTCTCTTTGTTGCTCTGCATCATCCACCTTAATGTGTGCATTGAGAGCACGCCTGGCAACAAGAGACTCACCTGTCACGGGGTATACCACTCCATCATCATCACTACCATCAACCAACTCAGGCACCTCGTCACTATCATCCTCACTCTCAGTCATCACCTCCCCATTGTCACGCATAATCATCACCCTCCTATTTGGACATTGAGAAGCGATGTGCCTTGAACCCAAACACTTAAAACATTTAATATCTCTATTCCGTGAAGGTTGGGATTCTACCTTGGGTTTGTTGCTAGTTCCCTCATCTTTTTCCTAAGGTGGTTCAGCCTTTCTCTTTGCTTCAGCTAGATCATTCCTATCCCAGTTTGATTTCCAAGTAGTGCTAGAAACCGAAGTGTACCTTGCTGCCCCTTTTCTCTTTAACTGTCTCTCCACCTTCATAGCCATGTGCACCATGTCTTCTATCTTCACATAATGCTGCAATTCAATTACATTGGCTATGTCCCTATTCAAACCACTCAAAAATCTAGCCATAGTGGCCTCCCAGTCCTCCTCTACATTAGCCTGAATCATTGCCACCTCCATATCCTTATGGTAATCCTCCACAATCCTAGACCCCTGTGTAAGATTATGTTCATTGGATGTAGCCTTTTTAAAACAAAAACGTAAGGCTTATGCCTCGTGCTTTTATGTGCTGATGCTTTAAGCGATGCGAAGAAAGTGTTTTAAAATGTCCCTATGAACTGTATGCTTTATGGATGCCATGGATTGATGGTTCCAATGATGCCTCGATAACGTGATGTTTAAGTTTATACTCATGCCTTTTAATGATGTTTTCCATGAATGAACTGGCTAATGAAAGAATGGAAGAAAGGATTGAATGAATGAATGCTATGATTTATGAAAACACGTAATGACCATGATGATCGAACGAATGCATGAGGGTACCAATGAATGGACAGATTGCAATGCCGGGGAAGTAGTGCTGGTAGTGCACCTAGTATTGCCCCTAGACTGATGGATTCCCAACTTGCGACCATGGGCGGAATCAGGGTCCAAAGGTAGATCTGCTAACCCCAACACACAGTGCGTAATAGTGTGTAAAGGTCGATGAAAAGTGATAAGAGAATGCACGAGTCTTCGGACTCTTTAAGAAATGAAGGCACTGGTGGGAGAAATGTTTTACGAAAAGAAAACCGTCCCATTTAATAAAATCCCTGGCTAGTGACGTTTTCAAAACGAATGTCTGCCTATTGTCTTGTATGTATGTATGTATGCATGAGTGATAAATGCATGACTGAAATTTTGTGTTGCTATATCCTTACCGTATGAAGTAATGCTTACTGAGTATTCAACACATTTTAGTTTTTATGTATGCCCCTCCCCCCTCAAGAACTAAATGAGCAGAACGCGTCAGGGCGGACACGGCCCAAGAGGAACAGCACAAAAGTCTAGGCATGAGAGGTTTAAATGTATGAGAGGCCTTTTAATTTTAAGTCTAATGTTTTCCGCTGTAAACCTTTTTTATTCTCAAAGCACGTTTTATTTTATAACGTAGAGTCTTGCACTCTGGATATGAAAGTAAAATTTTTTAAATCAAACGGTAATTCCTATCGTCATTTCTAAAATTATTTTTATAAAAAGTCTCACCACAAGGACGGGCATTACAGTATAGGATTTGATGAATCTAGATGGAAATAAGGGAAGAGAGGTGAGAAGGAGCTAGGGTTTGGCTTACACGCCTACCATAGGAAGATTTATCACTTTCTTGCCATGTGTCATGCATGCATGAAGATCTTTGCTTGTGGGAGAAAGCTTTTTGACACTTGTCACTATGGGAGAAAGATTCTAGGAGGAGATGATTAGGTTATGGAAAAGTAGAGCCTAGGGAAGGCCAAGAGGCCATGGTTGGCAACAAGGAAAAAGGAAGGTTACTTTTTGCCATGTGTCATACATGCATAGATGTAGGTAAAAAGTTGTCTTGGGAAATAGCAAGATCAAGGTTGGAGGAAAGGCCTTACACGCCTAGGGCTTCTTGAAGAAAATCTTGTGTAAGACATCTTGAGGTGGATGGCTAGGGCATGGTTCTTTGTGCTAGAAGGGACCAATCACATGCTTGTCCAAAAGTATGGTGAAAAGAAGATCTCTTAGGGAAGAGAAGGGTTCAACAGCCCATCCACACGTGTACACACTCCTCACATGCCAGTTGGCACTCATGCACACATGTAAGAGATTGAGGAGGATTTGAGTTTGATAAAAGACCTTATAGCCACTAGATACTTTGAACCAAGACATGAAATGGAGGGTAAAAGGGGAAATGAGTTTCGATTTTGAAAGAGGGAGGCGCCACATGCAAAAAGGTGCTTTTGTTTCCCAACACAATCAAGTGATGAGTTAGAGGAAGAGGTCATAGGGTTTACATGCCACTTGGCATCCATGCATGAGCTTGATTCATGTAAGAAGCTTTTTGAGTGTCTATAAAAGGGAAGGACCGAAAACCCTAGGACCTTTGGCCATTTTGTGCATTTCTCTTGAGGAATTCAATCATCACCATTTTCTCCAAGTTTCCATCACTTTCTCACCATCCAAACACTCCTCAATATTCTCTTCTCACCCAAACATTCTTTCAAGAATAAGCAAAGTGAAAAGATACTTTCAAGAAGAGAAACATAGGAGGTATGAAGCCAACTTTTCTTTTATTACACACACCCACGCACGGCTTCAAGAAAGAAGAGTTTCGGTTTAAGCAAAGTTCACCTAGAACTTATGCTCTAACACCCACACACTTGAGTAAGAAGGAGTTAGCTTGTGTTTTGGAAGGTTCTCCCATATGAACCCACGCCTACACTCACAAGGTTAGTTTAGGATTTTCTTCAAAGAATGATAAATGTAACCTACTTATTTCAAGTCTTAAAGCATGGTGCTTTTCAGATTAAAGGCCACGCCACTAGTGTTTCTTTAAGCTAGGGTTTTGTTGAAGATGAGTTTTGAATTCAAGGAGGGAAGGGTCCGAATGCTTGGAATATTTTCATGAAAAAGAAAAGAGACGTAAGGAGCACTGCACTTAAACACATGGGTAAGGTTCTTCTTGAACAATGATCCTAACTAGTATTACATGTGATTTTTCAGCTTGCTTGCTATAGATACATATTTCAGATTTTTGTAAGTACACCTCTAACTTGTACTTGGATATTTTATGCATATGACTTGTGAACTTGTTGGTTGTATCAGTTTTGTATGATCACTTGTGACATTGTTGTTCTTCAATGTGCTATGAACTTCTCTTGATATGATTATTTTTAAAGTATGATTAAAGTGGTCTATAGAAGATGTGTATGTTATGAAAATGGGGTAAGAAGCCATGCTAGGGTTTCGGTTTGTACTATATTTGTTTGTACACGAATGTTGTCACTTAACTATTTTTGGTATGGGACTAAGTTCATGAAAATATTGTCCATAACCACAACAAAATGTTTCGGCCATTCATGAGAATTCTTTATTAAAGACTTTGCTCAATACATTAGAAGATTCTAAGTTCATGAAAATTGATTGGAGTGCATGTTTCCCTACATAAGAGTTTTCGGCCTACCCCATGGATGAAGTAAGATCATTGATGTTTTAAGATTAATGTGTTAAGGATGATTTTTGGTTATGTTAGGATTTGTATGTTTCGGTCCTTACATGGGATTTATTGGAATGTATGCTCTGGATTGATGTGAATGCCTTTAAATTTTGAAAAAGGAACATGTTTGTATGTTCTAATGTTTTCAAGCCGTAACGCGATATGTATTGCATGCATGAATGTCTTATGGTTATGATGAAGCATTTCACCATTTCATGTGTCTCATGAAAGTTCTAAGATTAATTGTCATGTCACAAGCATTGGGATTGTGAAAGCCCTTTTGAAAGGAAAAGATTCTTTTTAAAAGTAAAGCTTTTATTACGACTCAAAATGCTGGGATGGGGGAATGTCCTAGTGGAACTCATTTGTCCTCTCAGGAGTGTTTAAAATGGAGGGATACCTTTGGGCTTGATGAGTGTACGAAAGTGCACTCTAAATACCCTATTACTGGACTAAAATGCTAAAATGTTAATAGAAATCATTGGAATTAATGTATATTCCTGAATTGAGTTTCTATTTACTTTAGGATACAGCTAAGCAGATTTTTATGTTTAATTTCAGAGTCTATAAAAGAGCAAGTCCAAACCCATTCAAATTCAAAGGACTTTCAAGTGGGCAAGACGTTGGAACAACCTAAGAACTTTCAACGAGTGTAGGACTCTTCAAATAAGGATAATGATGGGGTTTGAGAGTAATTCGGATCAGAGTCCAAAATGCTCTAGGAGACAGAATGGACATACTTTATAATTTTAATCATAACTTTTCGCTCAGATATCGAATTAATTCGATTCTTGATGTGTTAGAAAGCTATCTTAAAGGGATACAAAGTTTTCTCTAATAAACATTTCCAAATTCAAACTCCTGAAGTGCATACGTGGCTGCCAAGTTGAGTCCTAAATTTTAGGCGATTTTGTGTGTGGGAATATGAAGACATTAGGGTTTCTTTCCTACCCTATTTAAGCATATCATTAGCACGAAATTGGAGAGTGGAGAAGAGGGGTGACGGCTCAGTTTGAAGGAGGAAGATCTGAAACCAATCCCCATGGCTGCCATTTGCTCTATTTTTCTTTGGAGATTTTTGTTGTCCATTACTTTTATGGGTAACTAAATTCTCAAGTAGGGCTAGGGATGAACTTGCACATTAGATGGTATTTTTAATTTATTTTTTATTTATGTATTTGATTTTCAATTACTAAAACTCTTTTGTTTTATCATTCTCAATTCATTGTTGATGTTTTCTTCTCCGAAAAATCATATAATTTATTCTGCTTATGGATTCAGTCATGCTTTTGCTATTGAATGGATTAGCTTTTTGATTATGTTTGGATCAATTATTTATCTATATATATTTAATTCTTTGCTGCAATATCACTTCTTGAGTGTATTGTCGTCGTTAGATTTTCTCAATAGTGATAATAATTTACGTATTTTAAAAGTGCTGAATGATTTTTCAAAGGGTTACATTTGTTTTAATCTTGGTTTATAAATCTATACCTTCTAATTGGGACTATTAAGAATTGAGTTCCCAATTGAGTTATTCAATGAATTAAGAAACATTAAAATACCAGATTTGTGCAAGGGATTCCCGACGCTTTACTATTTGTCAAACTTGAGTACTTTTTCTGTTAGTCACTTTGCTTCACTTTAATTTGCATTTAAAATTCATCTTTGTTCTCCATTAATCATTTAATTTGTTTCTTTAGTTCCTTTGTTCCTTCTACAATTCTTTTAATTTGTCTCTCTGTGGAATCGACACCCCAAAGTTGTGCTATAGCAATCGCATTATTCTTTGGGCGTAATCAAATTTTGGCACCGTTGCTGGGGAGACGGTAGAAGAATTGTTATATAGTTTTTCTTTTTAGCAGTTTGTAAAGGTGGTAACTTCGTTCCCAATTTTAGCTTGCTGCATTTTTTTATATTTTTTTCTTTTTTTTCATAGTATTTTTAGTTTTTAGTATTTTGTTCCCTTGCATGCAAAGATATAGAGACGCCTTGGGTAGATTTGCTTGTAGGCTTGTGGTAGAGTCAGAATCAAATTTTTTTAAATCCTTTATTTGACAATCCATCTAGTCCTGAAGAAATGAGTGAACACGAAAATCAACCCATTAGAACTCTTCGTGATTACCTCCACCCTACACGCACAACCACACCATCATGCATTATGTTTCCAGCTAATACTCGCCAACTAGATTTTAAAACAGGGATGATACAGTTACTCCCTACTTTTCATGGCTTAGAAAATGAAAATCCATATCTGCATATTAGGGAGTTTGAGGAAGTGGTTGCGACTTTTCATAGTCAAAATGCAACTGATTACGTTGTGAGACTAAGTTATTTCCTTTCTCTTTGAAGGATAGAGCTAAGAGTTGGCTATACTCACTGAGACCACAATCTATTGGGTCATGGAATGAGATGACTCAGGTCTTCTTTAATAAATACTTTCCTCAACATAAGACCAATGCTTTAAAAAGGCAAATCTCCACCTTTGCACAAAAGGACAGTGAGACTTTGTATCAGTCTTGTGAGAGATTTAAGGAGTTGTTGAGTATGTGTCCTCACTATGGATATGAGAATTGGAGCATAGTGAGCTATTTTTATTAGGGACTTACACCTAGAGAGCGCCAATTTGTGGAGATGATGTGTAATAGTGAGTTTTTACAGAAAGATCTTGATGAGGCCATAGAATAACGCAATGCGCTTGCTGAAAAAGCTCACACTTGGACTGGACCTAGTGCTACTGAGGGCACAAATAGGTCACGACCTGCAGGAAACCCAAATGGTGGTAGAATTTACCATCTCAGGGAAGAGGATAGCCTAAAGGCTAAGGTTGACATGCTCACTAGGGAGCTAGATGTGTTAAAGACTAAGAACTTAAAGCCAACACACGTGGCTAATCATGCAGAGTCTTTTGGACCATGTTTTGTGTGTGGTGGGGTAGATCACCTTGCCCAAGAGTGTCCCACATTTGCTGAAATAAGAGAGATGTATGAGGAACAATGTAATGCCTTAGGTATGTACAAGAAGTCTTTTACACCTTACTCTAATACCTATAATCCAGGGTGGCGCAATCACCCCAATTTTAGCTGGAAGTCTGAAAACCAGCAGCCTGCACAACCCCCTAGATCATACCCTGCTCCATATCATGCACTTTCATCTTCTAGGAGTCCTATACAAGACACTTTGCATGCTTTTATTGAGGCACAGTGTAAAACTAATCAAAAGTTTGAATCTTTGATTATGCAGGTTATTGAAGAAAATAATGAGATAAAAAGCCATGTATCCAAATTGATGAGCTCCTTGAGTGTGAATGAGCGAGGTAAGTTCCCTTCTCAAGCTCAATCCACACCCAAAGGCCAACATATGGCTCAAGAAAATTTGAAGTAGGTTAATGCCATTGTGACACGAAGTGGTAAGTCCTTGCACATCCCAACAACTGATAAGCTAGAGGATGTTGAAGAGAAACAAAGCAATGATAGTGCTGAGTTGCCCAAGGAAGCTGAGGTAATCAAGAGCCCAGTTAAGGTACCATTTCCTCAAGCTTTAAAATCTGGTATGCGAACTTTGGATTTTAGCAATGAAATCTTGAAGAACCTCAGGCAGGTAAAGATCAATCTTCCTCTTTTGCATGTTATTAAACAAGTTCCTACTTATGCAAAAGTTCTCAAAGATTTGTGTACAGTTAAGAGGAAGCACCATGTTAAGAAGACAGCATTCCTGACGGAGCAAGTTAGTGCTCTAATTGAGCAGCGAATTCCTCCTAAGTACAATGATCCTGGTTGTCCAACCATTGCATGTAATATTGGGAATCATGAGTTTGGGCAAGCATTGCTACATATATATTAGCTAGTGTAAATTTGATGCCTTATTCCATTTATTTGCAGCTTGGTTTGGGTGAAATTAAGCCTACTTCTGTTGTGTTTCAATTGGCTGACCGTTCAGTTAAGAAACCAAGAGGGATAGTTGAGGATGTTTTGACCCAAATTGACAAGTTTTACTACCCTGTTGATTTTTTAGTTTTGGATACTCAGTCTATTGTTGACTCTGACTCTAAGATTCCTCTCATATTAGGTAGACATTTCCTTGCTACGGCTAATGCACTTATAAACTGCAGGAATGGGCTGATGAAACTATCTTTTGGAAACATGACCATGGAGGTCAACATTTTCCACATCAATAATCAGTCCAAGGAGGATGATGAGTGCCACCAAACATACATGATTGACACACTCATAGACAAGGGAGTTCACACAACTCATGATTCTGATTCTCCTGAATATTTTCTTGTTAATTCTGAGTTTGATACTATGAATGATTCATCTGATGTTGTTGATGTTTGTGCTATTTTTTATGAACCTCAGGATTATGGCCCACATATTTGGCAATCGAAATTAGAGGAGCTGTCTAAGAAAAAGGAAAAGCAGATTCCTTCACGCAAGGATAGTCCCAAATTGGAATTGAAGCCACTGCTGTAACAGCCCGCTAGAAATTCATGGGTGGAATTTCTATTGACTTTAGGAATCTCGTGAAAACCCCATAAGTTTTTACGAATCGACCAATCGCATAGGTTTTAGTTTGTCAACATAGTCAGTGTTATCACTCACTATGGTGCTAGAAATATAAGTTTTATTTATTTAAGGTGGTTAGAAGTGTCAGAATGCATTATGGTCCACGCCATTAGACTCAGTGGATTATTTAGAATTTTATGGCGCAATATCCTATTTTCATAATTCCGGACGAAACGTCTGTTGGAAATTATGAAATTATTTTTAGGGACACTTCGAGGTTGAATTTTGGTATAATATTTTCACTGTAGGTTAATATGAATATTTAGGAATTTTTAGTGTTATGTTTATGATTTACTTTTTCGGAGTGAATAGTAACCTCGATAAGCGCATCAATTGCAGTATTTCAAAATCATAGTGTGGAATGTCCAAATTAGATTAGAGAAGTTTTATTTGGACACTTGGCAAGATCTTAGCCACACTTAGTGAATAATATTAGACACTTGGCACCATGAGGAATGTTTGTTGGATTTGAAGGAATCAATGTGTGAGATCATGCCACTTAAGCAAAACCTTGTTTCATCTGCTCAACCAAATTGTGCCAGACCAAAGAGGTTTTCAATCCTAGTGAAACCCTAAATGGTGGGAATCCAATTGAAAGTCCAAAAACTTTGTTGTAATCGAAACCCTAAACGGTTTCCCCAAAACCCTAAAGTTGGCCTCTAAACATTTTTTAATCCGATTTATTGCATTATGTTTAATCACTTCCACATGCTATTAATCCTTCAAATTTGTGTTAGAACATCATTATCCAACCTTTTTAACCTTGAGAAATTGATTGTACCAAGTGATATTGGATTTGGGCTTGATAGCAACCCAAACCCTCTTGAAACCCCAAAATTTAGGCCCATTCGGTTTAGGCCCATTAAGGCCCACGAATTTGGTCACCATAGGATTGCCTCATGGCTAAGTTTTGTACCCCCACTTGGCTGGCCAGATCTTTACAAGAAGGGCCTAGAAGGTTCTTGAAAGACAAAGCTAAAGGGCCACCTCACTCTTTCACTCTCACACTCCACCTTGAGAAAATATCTTGGTCTGATTTTCATGAGAAGAAAAGGCCAACATTCAACCATTCCTTCAGTCCTATCACTTTACATAGCTTGTGTAAGAAGCTCTCCAGTCCACTTCCCACGAAAAGCAACTTTCTTTACACTTTTCCTTCATAAAACACAAAAGACACTCTCGGACAGTTTTTCTTACCTCTTTTGAACGCCCGTTTCGAAGCTTGTGTATGTGTTTTCTCGCAAAGTTTCCTTCATGAAAGTTGTTTCTTTTGGAGTCTAGTTTACGTGGATATATTATTCGTTCCATTTGGAGATCATTTGATTGGTAAAAAGTGGTTTAGACCCTAGAAAGGTCATTCTGGGCGATAAACTGGAGAGTGTGTTATATTTTGGAGTTTTTGACCAAGTTCATGAATAGATCTTGGTCCGAAATTTTTATGGAGCACTGTTAACATGTGTATATGATTATTGGTTGAGGATTTGTTGCATGATTAAAAGTTTTGGTGAAATATTTTCTTAGGTCTAGAAACTTAGAAAATCCTAAGCCTCTTATATACATGTTAGAATGTTATTTTGAAGATATTTGATGTTAGTTTCGAAGATATGAAATTTTACGCAATGAGATATTTGGTTAGGCCAAAGTGATGATGTTCTTGGCTAAATTTATGTTTTGGTTGATGTTTACCCATGTGATCTTGAGTTTGAAGCTTGGATCTGTTTTAGGACACCTTTTGGAACCATGTGATGTTTTGGTTTGAAGATCACTTCTTTATAAGTCATGGATCAAGAGGTTGATCAAAACAAGTTAGAAACAAAATTCTATTTTGAACTTAGAAGAAAAACCAAAAAGTTCAAGTATGGTTTTAGTGATTTTGATGAATTTTTTTCATGATTCAAAACATGATTATTCTTAGGAATATGTTATGAGTATAGTAGAAGAAAAATTTTGGTTTAATCATGAGTTTTGAAATTTGAAAGAATTACAACAAAATCAAGGGAAATAGCCTTGTAAGTTTCGGACCTATAGAGTTTTAATGGTTGTGTTTAGTTTTAAATTTTTTTGAATTGATATTTGAGTTTAATGTAAATTTTGGTGATTTTTGGAGTTAGGATGCAAAATCCTTAAGTTAGGGGTAAAATGGTCATTTTCCCACATGTAGAGGGTAAAATGGTAATTTTACTAGAAGTTGATATTTCTCCATATTCCTAATTGTTAGTGATTAAGTTTAATTTTTAAAAATCGCTACTTTCAGTTTCTCGTGATCGCGCTTGAGTTTTGTCTCGAAGCGTGAAGATCGAGATAAGTTAGCTTTTAACTTACTATCAATTTAATGTGTATGTGTGATAAGTAAGGGAACTAAATTGTATGTATGCATGTTATCATATGTGCCATGCCAAGTCATTACATATTTATCTGTTACACAGAATTTATTCTGTCATGAATTATTCATCTGTACACAAGATATTCTATCACGTATTGCTATACCTTGCAAGTATGTCATGTTAAGTTAAGTATGCCATATGTTACATGTATTTCATGTCACGTAATATTCACTGTCACATGTCATGCCATGTTATGAAATGTTGTCTGTTACATGTCATGCCAAGTTATAGAATATTGTCTGTTACATGTGAGTCATGTTACGTAATATTTTCTGTTATATTTACGTTTCAAAGTATGTCATGTCTGTCGTCTTACGTTCATGTCATGTTACGCTACGTCAGGATTTCCGTCTTTTATGTCACGTTTATGTCATGTTCATGTTACGTCACGTTACGAAATGTCATGTATACCAGTTAAGTTATTCATGTCAATCACGACCCTAAACGCAAGGATGGGGTAATATCCTAGTGGAACTCCTTTGTTCACGCTGGAGTGTCTAAACAGGTGTGAAATTCCTTGGGTTGACGAAGTACAGTCAACAGGTTGCGAATGGGGCCTAATTAGCTGGTCACCGGAGCGCGCCAGGCACTAACGCCGATGGTGCCACACATTATGTTACGTGTGTCCATAGCAAGTGTGGCACAACAAATAAGTCATGGGGCCACAACAACTGTGGAGCATACACTACGTGAGACACAGCAATTGTGACACGTAGAATACGTGGGGCCACAACAACTGTGGAGTACGTATTAACGCACTCACAGCTGGTATAGAAACCTGTGATGTGATGCAGTAATCGGTAGGGACACACGGCTCAAGGGGACCTGTGTAGCACCCATATGGTCACTTTAATGATTAAGTCTATTGAATAAGATTCCAAGTTCAAGTCATGTTTTACATTATGTTATGTTCAAGTTTACGTTCACGGAATCATGGTAATCCCATGAGACAAGAATATGTTTCAAGTTCATGTTATGTTTCAAGTTCAAGCTCATGCTATGTTTCAAGTCCATGTTATGTTCCAAGTTCACGTTCATGCTATGTTTCAAGTCTATGTTATGTTTCAAGTCACGTTCATGCTAAGCTTCAGTTTCCGTTTAAGTTATGCCAGTTATGTTATGTTGTATGTCAAGTTATGCTATGATTACTTATGATTTGATTATGCATTCATGCTTTTACTGCCATGCATGCATCATTAACCTGTGTGGAAGTTTCCTGTTAACTTGTTGAAATTTGTAATCAAATCTCACTGTGGTAGTCCCAATTACCATTCCTCCCGAATGGTAGATTTGTTACAGGATCTGAAGGAGAATCGAGAATCGACCAACTGGAAATGATGGACTAAACAATGGTGTGACGTAGATGGTAGTACAGTAGTTACCTCATTACTACATGTATTTGTGGTGTTCAATCTCCAACACTCTTTTGATCACAACCATTTTGGACTAGTGTTGTGATCTCAGTTGTTTAGTATGTCATTATGTATGAAGTATGTTTTAAGTATTTGGGATATTTCAGTTTGGTGCATAATATTGCTAAAGAAAAAAATTATCCGCTGCGAATATTGCATAATGCTAGATGCATGTTAGGAATATTGCATCTTATATGTCATGAACGGGGGCAGGTAACCTTGTGTTGCATGTCTCGACGCTTCAAATGTCCGTCCAATCCCAAGTGGAATTTAGGGGCGTCACAACTGCCCTCAGGTCTTGAGCATGCATTTCTTGGCCGAGTTGACACTTTTCCTATTAGTATTTCTTCGAAATTGAATGCTGGTAAGCATAGGAAATTTCAGTTTACCGAGTTGGAGGAGTTGAGAAATGATGCTTATGAGAACTCTAAAATCTATAAGGCTAAAACGAAAGCGTTTCATGATAAAAATATTGGTAGGAAGACGTTTAAGCCTATTGACCTAGTGTTCTTATATGATTCTAGACTCCATAAGCACCCAGGAAAACTTAGGTCTAGGTGGACTGACCCTTTTGTAGTGAAGAATATTTTTGCAAATGGGGTGGTAGAAATAGAAGATTCTAAGGATGGTCGGATTTTTAAAGTAAATGGTCAACACCTTAAACTATTAATTGATAGGCAAGTTCCGGAAGTGGAAGAGATTCTACTTGTGGATCCGGTCTATCAACCTTGACCACACCATGCATGTATGTTTTTCTTTATTTGTTTTGTTTTATTTTTGTTTTCTCTTATTTTCTTTCTTTTCCTTTTTGCTTGCTGTTTTTTTCTTTGTTTTTGTTTGCAGGTTAGTTTCATTTTGTCATTTCAGGTTACCAACTTTGGTGCTTTGCGAACTACCCACGTCACTCATCAGGTGTATTCTATCCTTTTTAGTTATTCCTCATTCAAATTTGATTCTTAAACATTGAGAACAATGGTTCATTTAAGTTGGGGGGTGGTGCAAATTCAGTATTGAAAATGCTTGTTGGAACTCTATAGCATATTTTCATGTGTTCAAGGTGTTCAAGTGAGTGAGCTTCAAAAGTAAAAATACGAAGGATGGGTAGAAATAACAAATACCAGGGTGACATGTAATTGATCACCAAATTATAAAAAGAAAATTATGAAAAAAAAACAAAAAAAAAAGGAAAAGGGAAAAGAAAAAGAGGCATTATTTGATGATTTGAAAGGTTGAAGAGTACATCAAGTGAGAAGTGTGGTCTACTGAGATATTTAATAAGATTCCCTTTGTATGTATTTGGAAGTTTTTCAATCCTTTTTCATTTCTTTCATATAGCCCCGAACCTAAGCCACGTTACAAACTTTTGTGTTGACCGTTCTGATCCTAAGTAAGCTTTTGGAAAGAATGGTTAAATTCTGATTTGTTAATGTTCCTATCATAAGATCAATGCTTGCTTGTTGCTTGTTCATAATTAGCTAAATATCTATGTGATTATGTGTACACCATTTGTCAACTTCATAGAGAGAGCCCTTACATGAAACACTATTATACCCGTGAGTTATGGAGTTGAACATTTTGCTTGAGACGTTCTTGATGTTGCATGTGTCAAGGTTAGTGGTAAGAAGGTTATAGCTTGGAGAACACACACACACTCTGTGAATTACGATAAGTGGATTGATCTTGATGGGTTATTGGATTCCTTAGTTTGTTTTTGATATGTGAATCTGAAAAATGTAAATTGGTGACCCATTTTAGTGAATCTCATCTCTTTCAACTCTTTAGCATTGAAATTGCTAGGGACTAGTAATAAGCGAGTTGGGGGGTGTGATGAGTGTACGAAATTGCACTCTAAATACCCTATTACTAGACTAAAATGCTAAAATGTTAATAGAAATAATTGGAATTAATGTGTATTCTTAAATTGAGTTTCTATTTACTTTGAGATACTCCTAAGCATATTTTTATGTTTAATTTCAGAGTTTATAAAAGAGCAAGTCCAAACCCATTCAAATTCAAAGGGACTTTCTAGTGGGCAAGACTTGGAACAACCTAAGAACTTTCAACGAGTGTAGCACTCTTCAAATAAGGATAATGATGGGGTTCGAGAGTAATTTGGATCAGAGTTCAAAATGCGCTAGGAGATATAATGGACATACTTTATTATTTTATTCATAACATTTTGCTCAAATATCGGATTAATGCGATTTTTGTTGTGTTAGAAAGCTATCTTAAAGGGTTACAAAGTTGTCTCTAATAATGATTTCCAAATTCGAACTCCAGAAGTACGTACTAGCTGCGAAGTTGAGTCCTAAAATTTAGGCGATTTTGTGTACGGGAATATGAAGACATTAAGGTATCTTTCCTACCCTATTTAAGCATATCATTAGCACGAAATTGGAGAGTGGAGAAGAGGGGAGACGGCTCAGTTTGAAGGAGGAAGATCTGAAACCAATCCCCATGGCTGCCATTTGCTCTATTTTTCTTTGGAGATTTTTGTTGTCCATTACATTTATGGGTAACTAAATTCTCAAGTAGGGCTAGGGATGAACTTGCACATTAGATGATATTTTTAATTTATTTTTGATTTATGTATTTGATTTTCAATTACTAAAACTCTTTTGTTTTATCATTCTTAATTCATTGTTGATGTTTTCTTCTCCGAATAAGCATAGAATTTATTCTGTTTATGGATTCAGTCATGCTTATTCTCTTGAATGGATTAGTTCTTTGATTATGTTTGGATCAATTATTTATCTATATTGATTTAATTCTTTGCTGCAATATTGCTTCCTAAGTATATTGTCGTCGTTGGATTTTCTCAATAGTGATATTAATTTACGCATTTTAAAAGTGGTGAATGATTTTTCAAAGGGTTACATTTGGTTTAATCTTGGTTTATAAATCTAAACCTTCTGACTGGGAATATTAAGAATTGAGTTCCCAATTCAGTTCCCAATTGAGTTATTAAATGAATTAAGAATAATTAAAATACCAGATTTGTGCAAGGGATTCCTATGACGCCCCCAAATTCTGTTTGGGATTGGACGGACATTTGAAGCGTCGAGACATGCAACACAAGGTTACCTGCCCCCGTTCATGACATATAAGATGCAATATTCCTAACATGCATCTAGCATTATGCAATATTCGCAGCGGATAATTTCTTTCTTTAGCAATACTATGCACCAAACTGAAATATCCCAAATACTTAAAACATACTTCATACATAATGACATACTTAAAAACTGATATCATAACACTAGTCCAAAATGATTGTGATCAAAAGAGTGCTTGAAATTGAACTCCACAAATACAAGTAGTAATTTGAGGTACCTACTGTACTAACACCTACGTCGCATCGTCGCTTAGTCGATCGTTTCCAGACGGTCGATTCTCAATTCTCCTTCAGATCCTGTAATAAGATCTACCATTCGGGGGGAATGGTAGTTGGGACTACCACAGTGAGATTTGATTACAAATCTCAGCAAGTTAACAGGAAACTTCCACACAGGTTAATGATGCATGCATGACAGTAAAAGCATGAATGCATAATCAAATCAATAGAAAACATAACATATCCTTGCATAACATGGCATGAAATAATAAGCATAACGTAACTTGACATAACATTGCATGAGCTGACATAACTTGAACGGAAACTTAAACTTAACTTGATGTGACATAACATACACGTGAACTTAAAACATTACATGAACTTGAAACATAGCATGAGCGTGACCTTAAAACACAACATGGACTTGAAACATAGTATGAATGTGAACATGCATAATTTGAACATGAACATGAACATAACATAAACCTGAGCATGACATAATGTGAACGTGAACATAACATAACATGAACTTGAAACATATTCTTGTCTCATGGGATTACCATGATTGCGTGAACGTAAACTTGAACATAACATGAAACGTGACTTGAACTTGGAGTCTTATTCAATATACTTAATGATTAAAGTGACCATATGGGTGCTACACAGGTCCCCTTGAGCCGTGTGTCCCTGCCGATTACCGTATCACATCACAGGTTTCTATACCAGCTGTGAGTGCGTTAATACGTACTACACAGTTGTTGTGGCCCCACGTATTCTACGTGTCACAATTGCTGTGTCTCACGTAGTGTATGCTCCACAGTTGTTGTGGCCCCATGACTTATTTGTTTGTGCCACACTTGCTGTGGACACACGTAACATAAAGAGTGGCACCATCGGCGTTAGTGTCTGGCACGCTCCAGTGACCAGCTAATTAGGCCCCATTCACAACCTGTTAACTGTACTTCGTCAACCCAGGGAATTTCACACCTATTTGGACACTCCAGCGTGAACAAAGGAGTTACACTAGGATATTACCCCCATCCTAGCGCTTAGGGTTGTGATTGACATGAATAACTTAACTGGCATACATGTCATTTTGTAACATGACGTAACATGAACATAACATAAAAGACAGAAGTCCTGACATAGCATAACGTGACATGAACGTAAGACGACAGACATGACGTACTTTGAGACATAAATGTAACAGACAACATACCATAACATGGCATACATATAACAGGCAACATTTCGTAACATAGCATACTATGTAACAGACAACATTTCTTAACATGGCGTAACATGTGACAGTGAATATTATATGACATGAAATACATGTAACATATGGCATACTTAACTTAACATGACATACTTGCAATGTATAGCAATACGTGACAAAATATTTTGTGTAACAGATGAATAATTCATGACAGAATAAATTCTGTGTAACAGATAAATATGTAATGACTTGACATGGTACATATGATAACATGCTTACATAGACTTTAGTTCCCTTACTTATCACTCATACACATTAAACTGATAGTATGTTAAAAGTTAACTTACCTCGATCTTCGCGGTTCGAGACAAAACTCAAGTGCGATCACGAGAAACTGAAAGTAGCGATTTCTATAAATTAAAACTTAATCACTAACAATTAGAAATATGGAGAAATATCAACTTCGAGTAAAATTACCATTTTACCATCTACATGTGGGAAAATGACCATTTTACCTCTAACTTAAGGATTTTGCATCCTAACTCCAAAAATCACC
The DNA here is from genome assembly GCA_022457165.1 of Juglans mandshurica. Lineage (NCBI taxonomy): Eukaryota > Viridiplantae > Streptophyta > Magnoliopsida > Fagales > Juglandaceae > Juglans > Juglans mandshurica. The sequence continues at coordinate 17,482,115 of CM039622.1, forward strand.
AAAATTTACATACCTTATGTAAATTTTGTCCTAGGCTCAAATATCAATTCAACAAAATTTAAAACTAAACACAACCATTAAAACTCTATAGGTCCGAAACTTATAAGGCTATTTCCCTTGATTTTGTTGTAATTCTTTCAAATTTCAAAACTCATGATTAAACCAAAATTTTTCTTCTACTATACTCATAACATATTCCTAAGAATAATCATGTTTTGAATCATGAACAAAAGTCATCAAAATCACTAAGACCATACTTGAACTTTTTGGTTTTTCTTCTAAGTTCAAAACAGAATTTTGTTTCTAACTTGTTTTGATCAACCTCTTGATCCATGACTTATAAAGATGTGATCTTCAAACCAAAACATCACATGGTTTAAAAAGATGTTCTAAAACAGATCCAAGCATCAAACTCAAGATCACATGGTTAAACATCAACCAAAACATAAATTTAGCCAAGAACATCATCACTTTGGCCTAACTGAATACCTCATTGCATAAAATTTCATATCTTCGAAACTAACATCAAATATCTTCAAAATAACATTTTAACATGTATATAAGAGGCTTAGGATCTTCCAATAAAAATATCAAAGCCATTGGAATAAGATTAAACCATAAAAGATTTAAACTTTCTCAAAACAGAAACTGTTTTGCCTCTTCCAGTTTCTAAGTTTCTAGACCTAAGAAAATATTTCACCAAAACTTTTAATCATGCAACAAATCCTCAACCAATAATCATATACACATGTTAACAGTACTCCATAAAAATTTCGGACCAAGATCTATTCATTAGCTTGGTCAAAAACTCCAAAATATAACACACTCTCCAGTTTATCGCCCAGAATGACCTTTCTGGGGTGTAAACAACTTTTTACCAATCAAATGATCTCCAAATGGAAGGAATAAGATATCCAAGTAAACTAGACTCCAAAAGAAACAACTTTCATGAAGGAAACGTTGCGATAAAACACTTAAAAAAGCTTCGAAACGGGCGTTCAAAAGAGGTAAGAAAAACTGTCCGAGAGTGTCTTTTGTGTTTTATGAAGGAAAAGTGTAAAGGAGAGTTGCTTCTCGTGGGAAGTGGACTGGAGAGCTTCTTACACAAGCTATGTAAAGTGATAGGACTGAAGGAATGGTTGAGTGTTGGCCTTTTCTTCTCATAAAAATCAGACCAAGATCTTTTCTCAAGGTGTAGTGTGAGAGTGAAAGAGTGAGGTGACCCTTTAGCTTTGTCTTTCAAGAACCTTCTAGGCCCTTCTTGTAAAGATCTGGCCAGCCAAGTGGGGGTACAAAACTTAGCCATGAAGCAATCCTATGGTGACCAAATTCGTGGGCCTTAATGGGCCTAAACCTACTGGGCCTAAATTTTGGGGTTTAAAGAGGGTTTGGGTTGCTATCAAGCCCAAATCCAATATCACTTGGTCCAATCAATTTCTCAATGTTAACAAGGTTGGATAATGATGTTCTAACACAAATTTGAAGGATTAATAGCATGTGGAAGTGATTTAATCAAGTGATTAAACACAATGCTATAAATCGGATTAGAAAATGTTTAGAGGCCAACTTTAGGGTTTTGGGGAAACCGTTTAGGGTTTCGATTTCAACAAAGCTTTTGGGCTTTCAATTGGATTCCCACCATTTAGGGTTTCACTAGCATTGAAAACCTCTTTGGTTTGGCACAATTTGGTTGAGCAGATGAAACAAGGTTTTGCTTAAGTGGCATGATCTCACACCTTGATTCCTTCAAATCCAACAAATATTCCTCATGGTGCCAAGTGTCTAATATTATTCACTAAGTGTGGCTAAGATCTTGCCAAGTGTCCAAATAAAACTTCTCTAATCTAATTTGGACATTCCACACTATGATTTTGAAATACTGCAATTAGTGCGCTTATCGAGGTTACTATTCACTCCGAAAAAGTGAATCATAAACTTAACACTAAAAATTCTTAAATATTCATATTAACCTATAGTGAAAATATTATACCGAAATTCAACCTTGAAGTGTCCCTAAAAATAATTTCACAATTTCCAACAGACGTTTCGTCCGGAATTATGAAAATAGGATATTACGCCATAAAATTCTAAATAATCCACTGAGTCTAATAGCGTGGACCATAATGCATTCTGACACTTCTAACCACCTCAAATAAATAAAACTTATATTTCTAACACCATAGTGAGTGATAACACTGACTATGTTGACAGACTAAAACCTATGCGATTGGTCGATTCGTAAAAACTTATGGAGTTTTCACGAGATTCCTAAAGTCAATAGAAATTCCACCAATGAATTTCTAGCGGGCTGTTACAATTCCCGACGCTTTACTATTTGTCAAACTTGAGTACTTTTTCTGTTAGTCACTTTGCTTCACTTTAATTTGCATTTAAAATTTATCTTTGTTCTCCATTAATCATTTAATCTGTTTCTTTAGTTTCTTTGTTCCTTCTACAATTCTTTTAATTTGTCTCTCTCTGGAATCGACACCCCAAAGCTGTGCTACAACTACCGCATTATTCTTTCGGCATAATCAGGGTTGATGAAGTACTATCGGTGGATCTTGCATGGTTCCTAAAAGAAAAGAACATCGGAGCGGGATCGCACCTAAAGCTAGTGGGTGCACCTACGATGAAGGCGAAAGGCGAGCTGCCGTATATGAAAGACAAGACATAGTCACCAAGGTCAAAGTGGTCAACGGTTGATGCGGTAACTAGCGGTGAGTACAAGGCGCATAGGAGAGCCGTGAGGTATCTAATTATATGTTATAAGTCAAGAAAGACCACAAGCTTACAAGTATGTTAATGACTAAGTATGAAATGAAGAAAGAATGTTTACGAAAGCAAAAGTTATGAAATGTCATGATTTTACATGATCTCTTTTGAAAGGTCGAGTGCATAAGTATAATTTCATGTCCATGCATTCATTATTAAGTTTGTTTCATATCCGCTGCGATATACTGCATACTGTTAGTTATCATTAGGCGCATTGCATCTTATCTGTCATGTACGAGGGACAGGTATCCCTAGTGTTGCATGTCCCGATATTTCAGTTTCCGTCAAATCCCAAGTGGGGGCTCGAGGCGCCACAAAAAGCAACCTTCCTTTCTCCTTTGTTGTCGTCCATGGCCTTTTGGCCTTCCCTAGGTTCCTCTTTTCCGTAACTTAATCATTTTCTCCTAGAATCTCTCTCCCACAGTGACGTGTCAAAAAGCTTTCTCCCACAAGCAAAGATCTTCATGTATGCATGACATGGCAAGAAAGTGAAAGATCTTCCTATGGTAGGCGTGTAAGCCATACCCTAGCTCCGTCTCACCTCTCTTTCCTTATTTCCATCTAGATTCATCAAGTCCTATACATAGCTTCATTGGATGACAAATATCATACATAAATCTTAAGTTGGGCGTGAGCCCTAATTCCATTGGGTTTCAAAACCCTAATTTCCTACAAGAGCCGAAACTCTCGTGGGCTTATTATAAATTAAAAAAAAATGACACAAAAGTCTAGAAAGTCTTGGTCGTCATATCCTCCCTTTGATACCCTGCTCCTTCCTTCTTACGTACGCTTCTACTTTCTGATGTATGTTCCGTCTTTATGACGTAAGCAAATCCCGATGGCAGAGATTTTGTGATCATCTGCCCTTCTCACTAGTGACTGCGAGCCATGTTATGCGTGCCGAACTATGATGGCGTGTCTCTTAAGATATTAGGTGACTTCTAAAGTACGCCCAGTGTTTTAAATGTGCTTGAAATATTTATATGAGGTATTCCCAGTACCGTTGAGTTAAAGTCGTTTTTAAATGAGACAACTATAATATTTTGAAGAGCTCCAAAATATTATAATTGTCGGAGATCAAATGATTCCAATTATTTAAAATATTATGGGATTTAAATTATGTTGAAAGCTTTAATTAATTTAATGGTTTTATTCTCTTAAATATATTAAATAAGACTTCATCATTTTATTAATTATGAAGAAATATTATTTTATAAACTAAAGTTAGTTTAAAATAATATTTACCTTAATTCCTCTAAGTGCTTTTAATTAAGTTAACGTTTACGCATTTTCAAATCAATGTTTTAATCCCTCATCGTTAGATCATTGTGTAGACCCCAAGACGAAGGGACTGGATTATAAACCCAGACCCTCTCTCTTTCCCCCTCACTTTCCCCAGCCCTCTCTCTCTCCTCTTCTCCCCTTCGGCGTACGTAGTACGCATCCCACTCCCACGCTGAAGCCTCCAATGCACAGCCTAGTGCCGCCGTACACCAGCAGACCTCACCGCCGGCACCATAATCTCCGCCTCCCTCCGGTGAGCTCAACCAGCCCAGCCTCTCTCTCTCACGCTCTCCCTTTCTCCCCGTTGGAAGTGTAAAGCCCGAATGGGCTTGGTGCACGTAGCGCCTCCATGCGCCGTCCTCCGGCGCCACCACTTCCACGACAGCTTCCTCTACCACCGGCCACCACTCCCCAGTGAACTCAACTCCTCCCATGCAACCACCTTCCCCGTAGCATGCAAGAGGAGACCCACGCACGGCTTCACAATGCGCGGCCTCTAGCGCCGCCATGCGCGGCACCCACGACCACCGAGCGACGCCATAGACCTGCTCTCCCCTTCCCCTTCCTCCTCCACGTGACCCGAGGCCCATAGCCTCCCTCCACCTCAAGACTTCTTCCTCCTCTCATGCACGGCTTTTACACCTTCCACTGCCGTGCACCGCCACCCACAGCAGATGACCACCACCTCCAGCCTCCTTAGGCCACCCTCGAACTATCCCAACCACCATTAGCTCTGATCTACCACCCATGCACGCACACTCTCTCTCACTCTCCCACGTCTTCTCCTCCACCGTGCGGCCAGATCCGCCGCCGTGAGCCACTGTGGCGCCACCCCAGTGCCACCATGAGCTCCACCAACAACCCCTTAGTCCAACCCTATGCCAAAACCACCACTTTGAGTGGTGGGTAGTCACTGCACGTAATGGACAGCCACTGCGCATGGCTGACCGCCACTGTACACGGCTGGATCCGCCGTGTTACGCTCCTTGCCACTATCACAAGGCCACCACAAGCCTTTCCAAGACCACACCTAGCTATCCAAATGCCTAAACAGTTAACGTACGTGGGTTAGCCGCCACGTACGACTCTTTCGACATCATCGGCTATGACGATTAATGAGCAACGTACGGGTTATCTCGTCGATGGTATAACCCTCTGTCCCTTTTTAATTATGTTAGATATTGATTAGTTGACTAGGTTGTGGACGCTGTTGGTATTTGTGGAGTTGTGGTATTATGATGTGGTGTTGTGTGATGAAGTGTTGGGCGTTCTGTGTAGTGAAGTGTTGGGCATTCGGCGTATGTGAGGTGTTGGGCATATATGTGTTGGGTGGAGATGTATTATGCCATGTAGTGTGCAGTGAAGTATTGGGCGTAATTGGGAAGTGCATTGTGTAGTATTGTGGACTGTGTTGTAATGTTGGAGTGGTATATGTGGAATGAGATGAGTACACGCTGAGTGTGCTCTGTGTGGCGTAGTGTGTATGAAGAGAGTACATGTAGAATGTACTCCATATGGTGGAGTAATGCACCATGTGGCGAATATGCCATAATGGTGATGTGGCATGTGGAATGGGAAGAGTACACACTGAATGTACTCTGTGTGGGGTATGATATATGAAGAGAGTACATTTGGAATGTACTCCATGTGGCAGAGTGATACACTCTATGGCGGCTATGCCATAATGGTGATGTGGCATAATGCATGTGAATGGAGTACACGTGGAGTGTACTCCATGTGGTGGAGTGATGCACCATATGGCGGGTATGCAATAATGGTGATGTGGCATAGTGTGCATGAAGAGAGTACATGTGGAATGTACTCCATGTGGTAGAGTGATGTACCATATGGCGAGTATGTCATAATGGTAGTGTGGCGTAGTGTGTATGAAGGGAGTACACGATGAGTGTACTCCATATGGTATAGTGATGCACCATATGGCGGGTACGCCATAATGGTGATGTGGCGTGATGTGTATGAAGGGAGTACTTGTGGAATGTACTCCGTATGGCGGAGTGATACACCATGTGGCGGATATGCCATAATGGTGATGGAGCGTATGTAAAAGGAGTACACGTGGAGTGTACTCCATGTGATGGAGTGATGTACTATATGGTGGGTATGCCATAGTGGTGATGTGGCATGTATGAAGGGAGTATACGTGGAGTGTACTCCACGTGGCATCGACACCCCATGTGGCGTGTCATAGAGATAAAGATGGTTATATGATTGATGGGCGTGGAACTTGATGAGTAGAGTCGGGAACTGTGGAACAGTGTCGCGGAGTAATTAAGGTGTAGCCTGTAGTCTAAGGTGACAAGTGTCACTGTGTTGGACTTACGGCTGGGAATAAGGATGAAGTAGCGGAATAAGTGTAAGAGTACGCAGCGGAACCATGACTGGGCAACGTCATCTCGTGACGTGGTTACTGACAGTCGTGCTTGCCATGTGGTGAAGCGATAGGGTACAAATGGCGTAAGGGGAACGTGACAAGATGTCACGATGTGTCGGAAGTACTTGAGAAATCGTACTCTTGATGAGTTAGGAATTTATGTACCAGAGTATTAGGTAATGCGATAAGGTCATGGCGTAGCTTGGGAATAGTCTCGAGTTATTTGACGTGACATGAAACGTAGTTATGAATGGAGTCTTGTCGTGTTAAGTGTTTTGATGAACTGTCAAAGATGGACAGATAGCATGAAGAGTCATGCTAGCCGGATTAAGAGAAGGTTGGTATCGGAGTATGGCCCTTGTCCCTCGAAGCTGGTGATCAACGTGTTATATATGTTGATCTTAGGTGATAAGGGGTAAGGTACATGTGTAACATGGTGAGACACGTGTCGGACGGATTCACCATATGTAATGGGTAATCTATCATTAGTACAGTTACACGGTGCTTAAGCCTCAGAGTTGGCTTAGAGCCGTGTGGCTTGTATGGATGGGAATGAGGATTAGTATGGGCTAAGGTGCATGAAGATAGTGACGGATGTATTGTCTTGGATTGGGATGCGTGACTTAGTCGGTCTGAGTCATGCATCAAGATGAGTTCAATAAGAAGAGTAAGACGAATGTCTTAGTGTCTTAATCCTAAGGTGAATCATGGGTTCACTTTAGTGGATGAGCACTCGAGGCAAGACTTTGAGTTGGAAGATGTGGTGACCGTAAGTGGTCGCCGAAAGGTTTAACATAATAAAGGGTATGTAAGTGCACGGGATAGAAGGAGAGTGTTCTAAGTGATATGTAGCTCTACTTCTAGTTTAAGTTGCTTATGCATGAGATAGAAAATGAAGCTAAGGTATGTGTATGCATGTAGGTTGCCATCTGACACGCACATGAATGGACTGCATGATATGCAAGTAGCATGGAGTCCAGGTATGTGTTACGTTCATACTCTTCTAGAGTTTTCCAAGATACAAGAAATGCTTTTCCTTTATGATGCTTACGAAAAGAAACGAAAGACGCTTTACGAAAGAAAATGCTAAGTGTTCAAATGTATAAGTATGTACGGCCCCTCCTTGGCAGCTCTGTTTACGCAACCAAAGTATTAATCGTACGCATGTGAATGGATGACTATACGCTGTATCTATTGTATGTATTTTCTAAGAAAATCCATAAACTCATAAAAATGCATGAAAGGCATGACAATGGATGCTTTTATGGATCCTACGAACCGACGCTTCCATGTGCGCCATGAGGTGATGCTTGTGGATGCCATGATTGACGACGTTCAAGGTGACGCTTATGGATGCCATGAAAGCTGACGTTTAAGCCCATGTATGTTCTTAAATGAAGTTTTCCATGAACAAACTGTTAAAGAAAGGATAGGATTGAAATGAACTGAAAAAGGAAAAGATGATTTTCTGGCTTACGCCCCAAACGATGTTTTCCCATGAAAAGAAATTTTTTCTCATGAAAGGACTGTTAAAGGAAAGAATGAACTGAAAGAAAGCTCCAGCTCTTTCGAGCTGACATGAACGAACGAATGAAATGCAAAGAAAGACATGAAAGCATGAAATGTATGAAGATACGTAACAACCACATAAATGAATGAAAAATGGTACCAATGAATGGGCAGATTGCAATGCCGGGTAAGTAGTACTGGAGGTGCACCCAGTGCTACCCCCTATGAAAAGGGATTCCCAACCCATGGCCACGGGCGGAATCCGGGTCCAAAGGAAAACCGCTAACCCCAACACACAGGGCGTAACAGTGTGTACTGGCCTATGAAAGTGATAAGAATGAATGGATGTATGCATGCATGTACGAACGCACGAATGCACGAACTTTTAAGAAATGAAGGAACTGATGGGTGACACGTTTTAAAGAAAGGAAAGCCTTTTGAAAGGAAAAAAAAACCCTGTCCAATGAAGTTTTCAAAAAAACGCACATATGCACGTATGCATGCACGAACTCTTGAAGAAATGAAGGCACTGACGGGAGAAACGTTTTACAAAAAGGATGCCCATGTTTAAAAGAGAAAAATCCCGTCCAGTGACATTTTCAAATGAACGCACGAATGACACGTATGCATGCACGTAATAGTATGTATGAATGATGAATTCATGAATGAAAACCTATATTGTTATATTTTAACCGTATGAAGTAATGCTTACGAGTCTTCGACTCATTTTAATTTTTATGCATGTCCCTCCCCCCACAGGAATTGCATGATCAGGACGGACACAGCCCATGGGGAAGAGCACGGAAGTCTAGGCACGAGTTTTAAAAGTACGAGAGAACCTTTTTATTTCAATATTTTTGTTTTCCGCTGTAAACTTCTTTTATTGTCAAATCACATTTTAATTTATAAACGTGGAGTCTTGCACCCTAGGTATGCAAGTGAAAAGTTTTAAATCGGACTGTAATTCTCGTTCTCCTTTCTAAAAATATTTTGCAAAAAGTCCCACTACAAGGACGAGCATTACAAGTTGGTATCAGAGCAAAGCCCAGGTTATGCTAGACTCTATAGTGTTCTTTTCAAAATAAAAGAGAGAAAATCATTTTTCTGTAGAGAAAAAACTTTTTCCAATGAAAGAAAACTTTTTCAAGGAAAGAAAACTTTTAAAAAGAGAGAATTGCACGTGAAGGAAAAACCTAAACTGACGTCTTCCCAAGGCATGTCTGGTCCTGCTGTAAGTACAAGAAAGTATTTTTATTTTTATGCTATGATGTTTTCAAAGTATGACCTAATGAACGCATGCATGTCAGACTGGCAACTAGAAAGAGGTAGTCATTCTAAGTGCATAGAATGTAAGAGGTATCAGAGACTGAACATAGTTAGAGGTTAAGGAATGAATGATTAAACGTTAGGACATGCAGCAATAGCTGCATGCTAAATGAGGAACGGACTAGAAATGCTAAGAAGACTATAATAGTTAAGAAACGCATGAACAACCATGAACTAAGCTAGGACCGAAACGTAAAACGAGATGGCGACTTCAAGCCTCACTACCAAGAATGTCAGAATGAAAGGTACGAGCACTACGTGAAGGATGGACTCATGTACATCAGACTGACCTTAAGTATGTTGATGGAGTGACAACAAGATGCGAGGGAAAGTATGGTACAAGACGTGACTAAGATGCTGAATGTGAGCGGAGACGCGTAAAGACAACGCGAGGACATGTACGAACAGATCCCTAATAAAGATGAGCAAATTCCATAAAATATTGCGCTAAACTCTTAGAACACTAAGCAAATTCCTAGGGTACTAAGCAAACCCCCAGAACCTTTAAGAAATGAAGGCACTGACGGGGGACACATTTTAAAGAAAGGAAAGCCTTTTGAAAGGAAAAAAAACCCCGTCCAGTGAAGGTTTCAAAAGAATGCACATATGCACGTAAGCATGCACGAACTCTTGAAGAAATGAAGGCACTGACAGGAGAAATGTTTTACAAAAAGGATGCTCACGTTTAAAAGAGAAAAATCTCGTCCAGTGACATTTTCAAATGAACGCATGTATGACATGTATGCATGCACGTAATAGTATGTATGAATAATGAATGCATGAATGAAAACCTATATTGTTATATTTTAACTGTATGAAGTAATGCTTACGAGTCTTCGACTCATTTTAGTTTTTATGCATGTCCCTCCCCCCACAGGAACTGCATGATCAGGATGGACACGGCCCATGGGGAAGAGCACGGAAGTCTAGGCACGAGTTCTAAAAGTATGAGAGAACCTTTTTATTTCAAGATTTATGTTTTTCGCTGTAAACCTCTTTTATTGTCAAAACACATTTTAATTTATAAACGTGGAGTCTTGCACCCTGGGTATGCAAGTGAAAAGTTTTAAATCGGACGGTAATTCCGGTCGTCCTTTCTAAAAATATTTTGTAAAAAGTCCCACCACAAGGACCGGTGTTACACTCCCCCCTTAGAAAAAGATCTCTTCCTCGAAATTGGCACCATGTTCTTACTAAAAGAAATTTACTAGGGGAAGTTAAATCAATCCTCCTTATTACCTCTTGCACTGGTAGCTGTGGATTCCTCAGATGAAGATGGTTGTGGCACTTTGCCTTCTTTGATTGTCATTGAATCTTCTGAGAAATAGAATATCATGTCCAAGTCATAATCGTAATACATATTTACTTGCATTTCATTCATCCTATGCCCATTCTCAAGCTCAGTATCTTCAATAGGTTGTCCTTCACAATAGCGAATACGATCAACAAATGTATCTGAGGTTTTGAAAAGCTCATGTCTCGAAAAGCGAGCTTCTGCAGCATGATAAGATACCGTTTCAGGATTAAGTCCAAGAAGACGTAACCTATTAGCTTCTCTGCATACAAATGGGTCATGCAGGGGTTGACGCTCTTCATGTGGTAGAGCTCTCCTTAAAATTCGAAAATCCATGTCTAATACGTGATTACGATGATGTTCAAATCTTTCCATTTGCTGCCAATGAGCTCTCATCATTTGATCCCTTCTTATTTGTCGATTTCGGTGACTACGTTCACGTTTTGCTCTAATTTGTGCTTCCGAAGATATAGACATGCGAGAGGTATTCTTGTTATGAGCCATGCCCTATGCACGGGTATGGCAGGTACACATATCATTACGAAAATTCATGGATAACATAAAGACACACATACACAAGAAAATAAGATACACTCATCAATCATTCATAAGCAAGATTTGTGAATACATAAGTTCTAGGTTACACACAAATGAGGATATTTAGTCCTCATCGAGTCCTCTCTTTCCCACGTTGCCTCTTGAAAAGCTAGATTGTTCCAAAGAACCTTTACTAACGACACCTTTCGGTTTCTTAGGCTCGTTTGTTTTCAGAGATGAAATGAGATGAGTTGAGATTAAAGTTAAAAAGTTGAATAAAATATTGTTAGAATATATTTTTTAATATTATTGTTGTTTTGGGATTTGAAAAAGTTGAATTGTTTATTTTATTTTGTGTTGGGATTTGAGAAAATTGTAATGATGAGGTGAGATGAGATGAGATGCTTTTGAAAAACAAACAAGGCCTGATTTGAACGGGCCATTCTTCATAAGACAAATTCAGCTGTAATCATATGCTACCGGTGTCATCACTACAGGCTGTCTTTCACCAAAGCTCTTCTTTAAGGATGATACATGAAAGACATTATGCACTCCTTGCATTTCAGCTAGTAGATCCAAACGATATGTGATTGCACCGACTCTTTCCATAAATTTGAATGGTCTTACATACCTGGGACTCAATATCCCTTTCTTTCTGAACTGTACGACTCCTTTCATGAGCGATACCTTGACGTACACCCAGTCTCCCACATTAAACTCTAAGTTTCTTCATCGCTTGTCGGCATAACTCTTTTGACAACTTTGAGTTGCTTTCATCCTATCCCGAATCAATTCAACTTGCTTTCGTACATCCTGCAAGTACTTTGGCCCAGCCAGCTTCCCTTCACCTACTTCATCCCAATATAGCGGAGACCTGCACTTTCTGTCATACAATGCTTCATAAGGTGCCATCTGTATTGTAGCTTGAAAGCTATTATTGTAAGCAAATTCTATCAATGGCAAATGGTTTTCCCAGTCGCCACTCTGATCCATTACGCAAGCACATAGCATATCTTCCAGTGTCTAGATAGTTCATTCTCTCTGTCTGTCTGTCTGCGGATGATAGGCACTACTAAACTTCAAATTTGCACCCAGCATTTTCTGTAAACTTTGCCAAAAAAGTGAAGTAAATCGCGGGTCTCTATTAGATACTAGACTTAGGTGCTCCATGAAGTCTGACTATTTCCTTAACATAGACTCGCGAGAGCTTGTCCAATGAATCTGTATTAGCAATTGGTAGGAAATGCGCACTTTTGGCCAACTGGTCAACTATAACCCAAATTGAATTCTTTCTTGATGACGTCCTTGGCAAACCTACCACAAAATCCATAGATACACCTTCTCACTTCCATTCTGGGATTAATAATGGTTGCAACTCACCTGTTGGCCTTTGGAGCTCAGCTTTTACCAATTGGCAAATTGAACATTTTGCAGCAAAATCAGCCACATCCCTCTTAATTCCATCCCACCAAAATTGTCCCTTCAAGTCTTGGTACATTTTGGTGCTGCCAGGATGAGCAGTATATGGCGTACAATGGGCTTCCTTCAGAATCCTTTCCTTGGGTCATTAGGAATCACTTTCTTCTCCTTATAACGTAACATCCCATCCTTACCAATGAAAAAGTGTTACGGTCCTTCGGATTTCAGAATCTTTTGTCGAAACTTCTCTACTTTATCATCCTTATTATGTCCTTCGATGATGTCCTCGTCAGTTAATGGCATGATCTCCTGTACCATTGTTGACCAAACATCTCTTGGCAGCTTTCCTATTAGTAGTTCCCTCATTTCCGCTAGAAGTGACTGCATATCGACCTAGGCCTTATGACTAAGGGCATCTGCCACCACATTGGCCTTTCTAGGGTGATACTTGATCTCGCACTGGTAGTCACTGATCATTTCAACCCATCTCCTCTGTCTCATGTTCAGGTTTTTCTGACTAAATAGATACTTAAGACTTTTATGGTCAGTGTATACTTCACACTTTTCTCCATAAAGATAATGTCTCCAGATCTTTAATGCAAAAACTACTGCAGCAAACTCTAAGTCATGAGTAGGATAATTTCGCTTGTGATCCTTAAGTGGTCGTGAAGCATAAGCGATGACTCACTCTTCTTGCATCAAAACGCATCGTAAACCCATCTTAGAGGCATCACTATAAACCACATACGGCTTATGAGGCTCAGGCAAAGCCAACATAGGCACCGTGGTTAATCTTCTCTTGAGTTCTTGAAAACTCCTTTCGCAGTCCTCACTCCATACGAACTTGGCATTCTTCTTTGTCAATGCCGTTAAGAGACTAGATAATTTAGAAAATCCTTCGACGAATCTTCCATAATATCCGGCCAAACCCAAAAAACTCAGTATCTTGTGGGCGTTGGTTGGCTTTTGCCTTTCCATCACTACTTCTATCTTAGCAGGGTCTACTGCCACACCTTCGCTGGAAATGACATGTCCCAAAAACTTCAACTCTCTGAGCCAAAACTCAAACATGCTAAGTTTAGCGTAGAGTTGGTGCTCTTGCAAGGTCTTCAATACTATCCTCAAGTGCTCCTTATGCTCTTCATCGCTTCTGGAATAAATCAAGATATCGTCAATGAACACTACTACAAAACTGTCTAAGTACTGCCTAAGATTTCGGTTCATCAAATCCATGAATGCTGCTCGAGCATTTGTCAGTCCGAAAGGTATTACCAAAAGTTCAAAGTTTCCATAACGAGTCCGAAAAGTTGTCTTAGGTACATCTTGATCTTTAATCTTCAAATGATGATACCCTAACCATAGGTCTATTTTGGAAAATACTAATGCTCCTTATAACTGATCCAACAAATTGTCAATCTGTGGTAATGGGTACTTATTCTTAGAAGTTGCTTTATTCAAGTCCCTATAGTCAATGCACATCCTCATGGTACCATCCTTCTTTTTCACAAAAAGAACTGGTGCACCCCATGGGGATGAACTTGGGCGAATAAATCCCTTTTCAAGAAGTTCCTCGATTTGCACCTTCAACTCCTTCAACTTAACTAGGGCCATTCGATAAGGTGCCTTGTACACTGGGGCTACAGCTAGCTCCAACTCAATTACGAACTCCGTTTCCCGATTTCGGGGTAATCCAGGCAAAACAGGAATCTCTTCGACTCCTTTAACTCCCTTTGTCATACTAGATAAGCATTAGCTCCCTCCTTCAGAGCCTTCTTTACTTGTCCTATCGTTAAGGTTGACGGAATCAACTTCACTACTTCCCCCATATAACAGATCATGTCCTTTGAGGGTAACTCAAATATCACCTTTCTTCTTTGGTAATGTATCTTAGCATAGTGCTTAGATAGCCAATCCATTCCTAGGATCAAGTCAAATTCTATTATATGGAAAACAATTAGATCCACCATTAGGGTCAATCCTGTGACTTCCAACAGACAATCCCTAACTATTCGAGTGCATCCAACTACATTCCCCTCCAAAACAGCTACTAAAACCTTCTGGGATAAGGTTTCAACACTCAACTTACACTTTCTTACGTAGTCATAAGATACAAAGGAACGCGAAACTCTCGAATCAAACAGGGCACAAACCAATTGTTGCATCAATTTAGCCTTACCTACAAAGGTAACTAGGATTACTTAAGGGTTCTTAGCAACACAAGCTACCATCCATAGTAGGGTTAGAACGTTACCAGTAATTACTCCAGCGTCTGTAGCTTCTTCGGATTCTAGATCTACTTCTCTCGGTGTAATTGCATACACTTTAGCTTTCTGCGAGGTCTTTCCCTTGTTTCCATGCATAGATACTCCTCCCGCCACATGACATGGATAGTCTCGAATCATATGGCCAGTTTGACCACATCCAAAACATGCTCTGATGGCGAAACGACATCACCATTGTGCTTCTGTCTGGAACAACGACAGGGTGGTGGCATAACAGGCACCATATTTCCGACCATCTTTCCTTTTCCCTTATCCGGAGTGTAAGGGGCCTTCTTATTTCCCATATTCTTCCTTTTAGAGTAGGGAAGTGCTCTTTTACGATCGTTCTGAACTTGGGTAATCAAATTTCACTGCTCCACCTCTACTATCAAAGCAACGTTTACTATTCCTTGAAAGCTCTCAATCTGCAAGCAAGCAATCTGGTTCCGAATCCTCGGCTATAATCCATCTTGGAATTTCCTCGCTTTCATTTTCTCCATGCTAATCAAATGTGGGGTGAATCTGCCTAACTCCATGAAACAAGCTGCATATTACTCCACTGTGATACTTCCTTGAGTCAAGTTTGTAAACTCGAGCACCTTTTGTTGTTTGGCTGTTTCCGGGAAGAAACGACCATCGAATTCTCTCTTAAAATGTTCACATATAAGAGTAGCGATATCACCCAGTTCTTGTGCTAAAAGCTGTCTCTTCATGTCCCACCATATGCCAGCCTTTACCTGAAGTAAGTGTCCGGCATACTGGACTTTCTGACTCTCGGTATACCCACTGATATCAAAAGTCCTGTCTAAATCGATAAGCCACTTCTTGGCTCTCGAGGATCCTTCCGTTCCCATAACATTTGGGTATCGATACACCAGAAACCTCTCAAACGGGTATCCTCAGTTTTCGCCTCTAGGCGGCTCCTGTCTCATATTCTTCCCTAACTCCATTTGATGTCTTACAACCTCAGTCATTTGCCGTATGGCTTCTGCGATAGCCTGACCACCCTCCAATGGAGGGTTTCTAGCATCCTGGTCTCGTGACCACGAGGATATCTTGTCATGTTGTATGCGCACCATTGGTCCTTTCCTCCAAAAATGCACAAACCAATGTGTCAAATTTAACTTCTCCAAAAAATAGAGTTCTACTCCCTCATCACTTCACAATAGTGGTCAACCGCATACTTAGCCTCAAAACTTTCCTCCTTAAGGATTCAAACCTATAGCTACAGAGTTCAAGACTATAACTATTAGATTCCAATCTTATCATCAGATACCATGTATTCCTTGGACAACTTGTAGTTTTACCCAGAGACGTAATCGCTTTGATACCATTCGTTGTGGTGCCCTTAGCCCCCTGCTTGGGATTTGGTGGAAGCTGAAATGCTGGGACATGCAACACCAGGATTATCTGCCCCACGTACATGACAGATAAAATGCAATGCACCTAATAATAATTAACAGTATGCAGTATATCACAACGGAAATTCAACTTAAGTCAATTATAGGAACATTAGTCATGGTATCGAAAACATAAAATCCCAATTCATAATTCATTAGAGTCATCAAAAGTGTTTAAGTTTCCAAAAAGACTCCCAAAACACGGGACCCAAAACATCTAACTCAACCAGAGAGCCCCTTTCCAAAAGTGGAATGGGTCAGAAACAAGGTCTCATCCTCAAGCAGACTTAAGAATATTTCCCTACATGGTCGGACGTCTATGTCCAAACCCAACTCCGTGGCTATTTTCTTAGCCTTTACAGCAGAGTTCTTAGCTTGCTCCAAATGTCTTGACACAAAACTCATGTCTTGCTTAGGTCTTAACATCTTCTGAGGATCCAGTGTTGCAAAATCGGCACCGGAATCATTGATAATGGCTACAATCTTTTGAAGTCACTGAGCTGACACCTTAAGTAGTTCTAGGGTAGATTGACGACGAGCCACCATGGTGAATTCATCCTCTATTATTTCACAGATTTCGTCCATACTTAATGGTCTCGTGTACCTAGCACAAATTCTACCATTCTTTGTAGGGAACGATAGTGGGTAAATACAACAGTAAGATTTCGAGAAATCTCCATAAGTAAACAAATAACGTGCAACATATATCATAAGCATATGAAGCAAATTTAACAATGAATGCGTGGACATGAACTTATACTTATGCACTTGACCTTTCAAAAGACATCGTGTAAAATCATGACATTTCATAACTTTTACTTTCATAAACATTCTTTTTTTATTTCATACTTATTCATTAATATACTTATGTGCTCGTGGTCTTTCTCAACTTATAACATATAATTGGGTACCTTACGGCCTCCCTATGCACCATGTGCTCCCCGCTAGTAACCGAATCAACCATTGGCCACTTTGACCAAGGTGACTATGTCTTGTCTTTCATATACGGTAGCTCACATTTCGCCTTCACCATAGGTGCACCCACTAGCTTTAGGTGCAGTCTCGCCCCGGTGTCCTTTTCTTTTAGGAACCATTCGAGATCCGCCAATAGTACTTCATCGACCCAGGATTATCCCTTCATTTTAAACATTCCTGAGAGGACAGAGGAGTTTCACTAGGACATTCCCCCGTCCCAGCAGTAGGGGTCGTGATAAAAACTTTACTTTTAAAAAGACTATTTTCCTTTCAAAAGGGTTTTCATAACCCCAATGCATATGACATGACAATGAATTTTAGAACTTTCATGAGACACATGATATGTCAAAACGCTTCATCATAACCATAAGACATTCATGCATGCAATACATATCCCGTTATGGCTTGAAAACATTAGAACATGTGAACATTTTCATTTATCACAATTTAAAGGCATTCACATCAATCAAGAGCATACATTCCAATAAATTCCACGTAAGGGCCGAAACATACAAACCCTAACATAACCAAGAATCATTCTTAACTCATTAATCTTAAAACACCAATGATCTTACTTCATCCATAGGGTTGGCCGAAAACATCCATTCCAATCAATTTTCATGAACTTAGAATCTTCTAATGTATTGAGCAAAATCTTTAATAAAGAGTTCCCGTGAATGGCCAAAACATTTTCTTGTGGTTATGGACGATATTTTCATGAACTTAGTCCCATACCAAATGGGTGAAATGACAAATATTCATGTTCAAACATACATAGTACAAACCGACACCCTAGCATGGCTTCTTACTCCATTTTTCATAGCATACACATCTTCCATAGACCATTTTAATCATACTTCAAAATAATCATGTCAAAAGAAGTTCATAGCACATGGAAGAACAACAATGTCACGAATGACCATAGAAAACCGAATCAACCAACAAGTTCACAAGTCATATGTGTAAAATATCCAAGTACAACTTAGAGGTGTACTTACAAAAATCTGAAATATTACGTATAGCAAGCTGAAAAATCACATGCAATACTAGTTAGGATCATTTTTCAAGAAAAACCCTAACCCATGTGTTTAACTGTAGTGCTCTTTACATCCTTTTTCTTTTTCGAAGAAAAAGTCTTCATGCATTCGGACCCTCCTCTCTTGAATCCGAAACTAGATTATAACAAACCCTAGCTCGTGATACTCACTAAGGCCATAACTCTGTTACCTCAAAAACACCATGCTTTAAGGCTTAAAACAAGTAGGGTTACATTTATCTTTCTTTGAAGAAAACCCCCTAACCTAGCCGTGTATGTGAGATTGTGGATTCATGTGAAAATCTTCCAAAGATATGAGCTATCTCCTCTAGCTCAAGTGTGTATAAGTGAGCATGAGTTCTAGATGAACTAAGCTTAAACCGAATTGTCATTCTCTTGAAGCTGTGCATGTGTGTGTGTGCAGAACAAAATAAAAGCTGACTTCATACCTTCTAGGTTTTCCTCTTGCAAGTATCTCCTCACTTTGCTTATTATCAAAAGGATGTTTGGGTGAGAAGAAAATATTGTCGAGAGTGTTTGGTTGGTAAGAAAGTGGTGGAAACTTGGAGAAAATGGTGATGACCGAAACTTACAATAGCAATACACAAAATGGCCAAAGGTCCTAGTGTTTTCGGCTCCTTACCTTTTATAGACACTCAAAAAGCTTTCTTGCATGAATCAAGCTCATGCATGGATGCCAAGTGGCATGTAACCCTATGACCCCTTCCTCTAGCTCATCATTTGATTGTGTTGGGAACCAAAAACACATTGTTTTTTTTTTTTTACATGTGGCGCCTCCTTCTTCCAAAACCGAAACTCACTTCCTCTTTTGCCCTCCATTTCATGCCTTCGTTCAGTGTATCTAGTGGCTATAAGGTCTTTTATCAAACTCAAATCCTCCTCAATCTATTACATGTGTGCATGAGTGCCAAGTGGCATGTGAGAAGTGTGTGTGTGTGTGTGTGCGCGCGCGCATTGGCTGCCGAACCCTTCTCTTCCCTAGCAGATCTTCTTTGCACCATACTTTTGGACAAGCATGTGATTGGTCCCTTGTAGCACAAAGAACCATGCCCTAGCCACCTCAAGATGTCTTACACAAAATTTTCTTCTAGAAGCCCTAGGTGTGTAAGGTCTTTCTTCCAACCTTGATCTTGCTCTTTCCCATAACAACTTTTTACCTACCTCTATGCATGTATGACACATGGCAAAAAGCAACCTTCCTTTCTCCTTTGTTGTTGTCCATGGCCTCTTGGCCTTCCCTAGGTTCCTCTTTTCCATAACCTAATCATTTCCTCCTAGAATCTCTCTCCCATAGTGACATGTGTCAAAAAAGCTTTCTCCCACAAGCAAAGATTTTCATGCATGCGTGTCACATGGCAAGAAAGTGATAGATCTTCCTATGGTAGGCGTATAAGCCAAACCTTAGCTCCTTCTCATCTCTCTTCCCTTATTTCCATCTAGATTCATCAAGTCCTATACATAGCTTCATTGGATGACAAATAGCATACATAAATCTTAAGTTGGGCGTGAGCCCTAATTCTATTGGGCTTCAAAACCCTAATTTCCTACAATAGCCTAAACTCTCATGGGCTATTATAAAAAAAAAATAAGAAAATAAAAAAAAATACTCAAAAGCCTAGAATGTCTTGGTTGTCATAGCTTGACTTCCTTCCAGTGGAGGATTTCCTTCCTCCCCATTCTCTAGTTCTTGGAGAATTCTCATCACGTCTCCCACGTGCCATGAGCTCATCTTTTCCTGAAATGTACAAAGCCAATGTGCATCAAACCATGCTTGGGATTGGATAGAACCTGAAGCACCAGGACATGCAACTCAAGATTACACTTCACTCGTTCATAACAGTGTCATGTATTGCACCTAACATCTTTCTAATAGTATGCAATAATCGCATCAGAAAAAGTTCAATTCTAAGTAAAGATTGAGCAATTAAAGTATGGTACCAAAATAGAGCAAATATTCAATCCCAAAATACTTGTTCAAAATATTTCCCAATACAAGCTAAAATGGGGTCTAAACATAACCCTTGATTTGAAATTTATCCTCAAAAGGGTAACAAATGACATATAGGATATTCGATTTTCCAAGTACAATGTTTATTTGGATTCAAAAGTTCTTGGGCTTCCTAGATGCGCTCAAGTAGCCTTGTCAAGTCGATGACTGCATCTTCAAGGCAATCTCCCTTATCAGACTGAGAGTTAGTGGCTACACTGCCCTCGCCCTTCCTAGTGTTTCCCATGCTAAACTCCCCTTTAGTCTTTGGGGAATCCAGGCGCTTGTGCTTCCCCATCGCCAACATCTATTCCTGTCACAACTTCTACCATTCCGGGGGGAATGGTAGTAGAAACTACCACGGTGAGATTTCAAAAAATCTCACCAATTTAAAATTCCGTTAATTGTGCTTCATGAACCAAGGCGTTCCACCAAGATATTCCCCCATCCTAGGATTTGGGTTGTGACATAACCATTTGTATAATACATAACTCGAAAATCAGGTGACATGTGACCATGTAACTTTCAAGCAATAGTGTCATGTTCTTATGCCATATGTTAAGTGTAACACCCGGGCCAAGCAAGGAATTTGCGTCCGCATTTGTAATGAAAAGTCCACTTGAAATTTTGCAATTATTGTTGGGATAGACTACAAGTCCAAGCTTTTTTTAAAAGGAAAAAGCCCCGTCCAAAATGCAAGCCGTGAAAATCCCTTTAGTCTCCATGCCATGCACGCCACGTACCTGTTTTCTCCCCATGCACGTCTCTCATGCACATGCACGTCTCCCTCATTTCTCTAGGGTCTTTCCGCCGCCTATATATATATATATACATAATTTCTGGAAAACACCAAGCCGCAGCACCATAACTCAGTCTCTTCGCACCGTCCGAAAATCAGCCCAATGCCTCCACCCACGCACGTACGTTTGCAGCATGCTTACACTACGGCTCAGCCTCCGTCAAACCCTCCACCAAGTTCTAGTTGTTGCTACCCTCTTCAACCAGCACCCCACTGCCGCAAACGAGCCAGCCTGAGACGCAACTTGGTGTCACTTTCCGTGGCATTACTGCATCAGCAAAACCAACGCCCGCGTGCACTCAGCCGAACGGAAACCACCCCTGCGAGTTTCCCCTACACGGCGGAAGCCACTAGTCATTGCATAGCCCTCGAGAAACCGTAAACCACCGTCCCTGCACCATACACACGATGCCAACCACTGGGACCACGAGAAGTCATCCCCTATTTTTTATCATCAAAACAGAGCCAATATCTCCACTGCGTAAGGCTCCTCCACGAGCTGCCCAACCACTAGGACGGTTGCATTGTGCAGCCATTGCCACCTCTGCCCCGGGCCGCTATCACCCGCTGGAAATCAAGCCTCCACCGCCCAGTGATGTCCAGCGCCGCCGTCCAAAGCCTCCATGCACACCACATGGTGCGTAATCTCCCTCGTCGTTTCTCTGTCTCTTGCTCATCCCTTTCTCCCTCTCAGTGCGCAGCCACCCTGTCCCACCCGTGTCTCAGCCACCTCGCATGTAACACCCCGCTCCTTCATTCTGACGTACGTTCTTTCTTTCTTACGTAAAAGGCTCCTTCTTTCTGACGTAAGCAAACTCTGAGGGCAGAAACTATGTGAATTGTCTGCCCCTTCTATCTAGTGACTGCGAGACTCGTCCAGCATGCCGAACCACGATGGCGTGTTTCAAAAGATATCTTGTGACTTCTAGGGCATACCAGTGTTTTAAATATGCCAAAAATATTTATAAGGAGTATTTCCAGTGTTATTGAATTAAGTTTGATTTTAAGTACGACAATTATAATATTCTTGATTTCAAAAATGATTTCAACTATTTAAGATATTATAAGATTTAAATTATGTTGAAAGTTTTAATTAATTTAATGGTTTTATTCTCTTAAATATGTTAAATAAGACTTCATCATTTTATTAATGATGAAGGAATATTATTTTATAAACTAAAGTTAGTTTAAATAATATTCTATCTTTATTACTTTTAATACTTTTAATTAAGTTAATGTTTTATACATTTTAAATCAGTGTTTGAGATCCCTCGTTAGATCGTTACGTAGATCCCAAGACGAAGAGACTGGGTTAAATACCCAGACCCCCTCTCTTTCTTCCTCACTTTTCCCTCCCCTCTCTCTCTCTTCCGTCCCCCCAACGTACGTCATACGCAGTTCACTCTCACGCCCGATTCTTCCATAGCTTAGCCCGGCGCCGCCGTGAGCTTCCTGGCCACACTGCCCCTTCCACCGACACCTCCTCCCTCCGGCGAGACTCCCCACAGCGGTCTCTCTCTTCCTCTCACTCGGTAGTGCACAGCCCGAATGGGCTTGGTGCTCATTGCACCGCCGTGCGCCGTCCTCCGGCGCCACCACCTCCAATGTAGCTCCACCAACCACCGGCCATCATCCTCCAGCAAGCTCTGCCCCCCCCCCCCACGCGCAGCCCTCTCTCTCTCCTCACGGTAAGCAGCCGAAATGGGTTTTTAACCCATTTCTCCTCCTTGCGCTGCCGTCCGCAGCCACCCATGGCCACCAAGGGCCTCCATGCGCTTCCCCTTCCCTCCCCCTTCCTCCTCCACGGGACCCAAGGCCCATAGCCTCCCTCCACCGCATGGGCCTCTCCTCTCACTCACGCACGGATTCTCCTCCGTCCACCACCATACGCTGCCACCCACGGCGTGTGACCTCCATCTCTAGCCTCCTCCAGCCACCACCAAGCCATCTCGACCACCCTTGGTCCCGATCTGCCACCCATGCATGCTCACTCTCTCCCACTCTCTCACGGATCCTCCCTCCTTCCCAAGCTCGATCTACCGCCCTCCAACCACCGTGGCGCCACCTCGATGCCACCACGAGCTCCACCAGCAACCCCTCAGCCTCCCATGGCCAGTCCATGACCAGCCTAGCCTCCCTCCGATTTCCCCTATTGGAGACCCACGGCCTTAGCTCCTCCACTAGCTGCCGTGTCTCTAACGTGTGCCACCTCGGCACAACCATGACACCACCACTCCAGGACCACGACCCGACCCTCCTACGCCTTGACCCGCAACTCTAGCCACCTCTAATGGCCAAAACAACCACTGTACATGGGTTAGCCGCCACGTATGACCCTTCCGACGTCATCAACCGTGTCAGTCAGTGAGCAACGCACGGGTTCTCCCGTCAATGGTATAACCCTCTAGCCCTCGTATTTATGTTAGATATTGATTAGTTAGGTTGTGGACTGTGCTGTTGGAATTTGTGGAGTTGTTGTATTGCGATGTGGTGCTGTGTAGTGCGCTGTGACGTGTTGTGGACTGTGCTATGTAGTGTGGTTGTGGAGTATGTGTAGTAATGGTGACTTGGTATTGTGTGGAATGGGAAGAGTACACGCTGAGTGTACTCTTTGTGGCGTAGTGTGTATAAAGGGAGTACATGCAAAATGTACTCCATGTGGTGGAGTGATGCACCATATGGTGGGTATGCCATAATGATGATATGGCATGGTGTGTATGAGGATGCGGAATGTACTCCATGTGGTGGATTGATGCACCATATGGCGTGTACGCCATAGTGATGATGGGTCATAGCATGTGTGAATAGAGTATGCGTGAAGTGTACTCCATGAGGTGTAGCGATACACAATGTGGCATGTCGCAGAGATAAGGATGGTTGAGTGGTTGATGGGCGTAGAGCGTGGTGAGTAGTGTCGGGAACTGTGGAACAGTGTCCCGAAGTAGTTATGGTGTGTCCTATAGTCTAAGGTAACGGGTGTCACCGTCCTTGACTTATGGCTGGGAGTATGGGTGAAGTAGCAAAACAAGTATCAGAGTAGTGCAACAGAAGCATGACTGGCCAACGTCACTTCGTGACATGGTTACTGACAGTCATGCTTGCGATGGGTGAAGAGTTAGTGTAGGAATGGCATAACGGGAACGTGACGAGATGTCACGATGTGATGGGAGTAAGTGAGGAACCGTACTCATGATGAGTTAGGAGTTGACGTAGCAGAATGTTGGGTAACACGACAAGGTCACGGTGTAGCTTTGGAGCAGTCTCGAGCTATATGTTTAACCCTGCCACGGGGGTTAAACATGGTATACGGCCCAACCACGGGCTATAATAGTGGATACGGCCTTTCCACGGGTTATAATGGTGGTTTATAACCCTACCACGGGGGTTAAACATGGTATATGTCCCGATGTGATGCTCTGATTGATGAAGATGAGGTTTCAGATTTTGATATGCCAAATGATTTTTGAATAATAATATTTTTCTGAAAATTTCGTTCTGATATTTTTGTAACATGTTTTGATATTTGTATTCTGAAAGTAAATGCTTCTGTTTCTGCATTCTGAAGGTAAACATTTTATTTTGCATTCTGAATTCTGAAAACGATCATGTTTACATACTGGTATATATTCTCTGTTTATTGATTTGTTGATAACTCACCCCTTATCTCTTAATATTTTTCAGATAATTTTGATGGTTTAGCTAGAGAATAAGAGTAGGAAGTTTTAGCAAGGTGTGATAATCACAGTGGAATAAGTGCCTGAGGGTACATGTTTATGGGAGAGTCTTATTTAATAAATGGATTTGTACTTTTTTGGGAATATTGGAGCATTTAAATATGTTATGGAAGTTGAATTTAGGTTACAAGAGTTAACTCTCCGGACCTCCGGGAACGGGGCGTTACATTAAGAGTGCATCACATTTACAGCTTGAAAGAATTAGAACATGTAGAAAACACATGCTTATGTTTACCTTATGAAAGCTCATAAAAACATGCATTTATCAAAACTCTAAACATGTCTTTTGACTACTTCGTTTAACAAATAACATTTGAAAGAAGCAGGCACATATAAGATATGAATCGTAGCATGTGACAAGTCGCAATTCCATAATCCAATTTGAACAACCAAAATGCAGAGTTTACGCGTAATCATAAATACATTATCTAAGAGTAAGTTAAATGCTAACTTACAAATATCCGATGTGAACAATATGCCAACGATCAAGCAAGCAGAAAATGTATATTTAGTCATTAGACTTTTTTGAAAGCAAAACACTAGAATCAAGCGTGTGAGTTAGGGTCTAGACTTTCTAACCCTAATCATTTTTAGTCATAACATGCAGGTCATGAGAAACCCTACGGCTGAAAGATATCGACCCTCCATATCTCCTTGTGAACCCTAATTGTCAAGTGTGTGTGTGGTTTAACTCTAACAACCCTTAGCAGCTGAATAGTGCATGGTACTTCAGCTTGTGCTTCTTCAAATGGTGACTAAATAAAATTCTTCATGAAACCGTAGCTATGGTCGAAACTCACTTTGCCATTAAATACTCAATTTTCTAGGGGCTAACCACACTCAAGTCAAGGTTCATCCTTCCATAGCCGATTATTCTACTTCATCATTCATATGGTGCTTTTCTTTACAAAACGGTATATTTCCCATGGTCTTTACAAACCAAAACCTTTCTCAACCTCTTTTGGTATGTGCGTGTGTATAAGAAGATAATGGGGCTAGGGTTCAAGTGTTCTTACCGTGCTAGGCTCCAACAAACAATGCTCTTGACTCCTTCTATGGTCATACGAAAAATGGTGTTTGGTTGTGTTCTTCTAAGGTAGGCGAGATAGAAAGGAGAGGAGAGGGCAAAATCAGAAAGTGGAGCAAAATGACTCTTGTTGTGCCTTCGTTGGGGGTAAGGGTGCCAGTCCATTAATGCTCTCCTTAAATACATCCTTCAAATCCCACTCATTCTCTCTCCTGTCACCATTTCTTATGTGAAAACCAAAGGGTCTCTTTATGCATGGGCGCTATGTGGTGTCTTACTTCTTGTCTTGGCCGAGATTCGCCCCTTCTTCCCTCATCATTGCTTCTCTTGGAAATGTCAAAAGACACCTCTCGCATGGATGATATGTGGCAAAATCCTTGTCCTAGCCGAAACCCTAAAGCCTTCTTCAAACCCTTTATGGTCTTGGATCAATGAATCCATGCTTTAGACAAAAGGGGCACCTTGGACGAAACGCCAGAGATTTTTCCCATGATTGCAAGCTTCTAGAAACCTTAGGGCTAAATATATTGTTGAGGGAAAAATGGGTTAATTGGCATATTCTTGTGAAAACCTATGTAAAGTTGAGTTGTAACAAGTGTTGATGCAGTGTTAAAATGAAAAAGATTGAAGTGTGCTCAACATGGCTCGACTGGCGCTCGACTGGCGCTCGAGCGGAACCTTCCAGAGAGGTTCGCTCGATGGGAGCTCGACACAGCGCTCGAGCGGAACCCATCCAGAGTGGTTCGCTCGTTTTGCGCTCGACACAGCGCTCGAGCGGAACCCGTGAGCTTGACGTAGCGCTCAAGCGGAACCTTCCAGAGTGGTTCGCTCGATGTGTGCTCGATGCAGCGCTCGAGCGGAACTCAAACAGAGAGCTTCGCTCGATGTTGCGTTTGATGTTGCGCTCGAGCAGACCTCATACAGAGACGTTCGCTCGACCTTCGCTCGACACCTCGCTCGAAGGTGTCGAGCGGTTTCAGAAGATAACGTGCGCTCGAACTTCGCTCGACACTTCGCTCGAGCCAATGTTCAAAGATAACCTAAATTCATGCTTTGGGCGCCGTGACTTGCTGGGACTATAAATAGAACATATCATTTTCTGTTCTGTGGTGTGGAAAATAGAGCAAAACCTTAAGTGTTTCAAGAGCCAAAGAGAGAAACCCATTCCTCACCTTGTGAATCTCTTTTGGACAAACACAAATCCACCACACCACTCTCAAGATCAAATCTCATTCAAAGTCCATTGAAGTGGACGTTTTGTTGGCCGGAAGGTTTCCGGAGCTGTTGTTGATGCAGAGATCGAGAGGTTCTCGTGGAAAGCTATAGAAGGTCGGAGTTCCGACACTACATGCGTGTAGAGATCGAGTGGGTCACTCGTGATGTTGCAAGCCAAGTTTAGGAACTACAAAGGTTTTGTGAGTGTTTCTATATTGGTTGTAATGAACTTTTTCTATAGTGGATTTTAAGTGGTGCCTTACACCCGGAGTGGTTTTAGAATTTGAAGAAGTTCTTCAAATGAGTTTCCACTTCGTGACCAAAATCATTGTGTTAATTATTCTTGTTCATTGATTAACTGTTTATTTGGTTCTGTTTTTTAAAAGACCTTAAAAATTGGAATACACCTATTCACCCCCCTTCTAGGTGTAGTGATTGGTAGAACCACTGCTTTTTCAATTGGTATCAGAGCGGGTTCACTCCGCTGGGATTAAATTCCTGAGTGTGATCCTGCTGTTGTGGTTATTATGGAGAAGTCTCAATCTCTCACATCACCACCTTATTTTGATGGAAACAACTATGCTTATTGGAAAGTTCGAATGAGAGCTTTCCTAAAATCTGTGGATGAACGAGTATGGGTTTCTATAACAAAGGGATGGAGAGAACCAGTCACTATTATTGAAGGAGTTCAAACCCCCAAAAGTGTGGATAATTATTCTAGGGATGAAATTACTGAGTGTGGTTGGAATAGCAAAGGCCTGAATGCAATTTTCATGGTCGTGTCCCAGGAGGAGTTCAAGCGAATCTCCATGTGTGAAAATTGTAAACAAGCTTGGGACATTCTTGAGGTTACCCATGAAGGTACCAAGGCTGTTAAGAATTCTAAGCTTCAAATGCTGACCACAAGTTTTGAAGAACTTAGAATGAAAGATGATGAAACTTTTGATGCCTTCTATGCCAAACTCAATCATGTTGTCAATTCTAGTTTTAATTTAGGGGACAAAATCCCTGAGAATAGAATTGTGAGAAAAATTCTCAGATCTCTTCCTGAGAGATTCCGTCCCAAAGTCACTGCCATTGAAGAGAGCAAAGATTTGGACAATATGAGAATTGAAGAGCTGGTGGGCTCTCTACAAACCTATGAGCATACTCTTCCTGTAGATAAGAAAAATAAGTCCATAGCCCTCAACACTATCAATGAGTCATCTGATGAGTCGTCCAATGAGTTGGCTATGAGTGACAAAGAAGTAGCCTTTTATGCTAAAAAATTCAGGAAGATGTTTGTATCTAGAAATAGAAAGAACTGGGGAGATAAGAAGAAAAGGTTTGAGAGAGTTAATAGAAATTCCAGTTCAGGAAACAATGAAATTAGCTCTAAGAAATATACTAGAGCCACCAAAGACAAGGTACAATCTGATATTCAGTGTCATGAATGTCATGGTTTTGGGCACATTCGCTTTGAGTGTGCAAATTACAAAAAGGCCATAGAGAAAGCAAAGGGTGCTTCTTTGAGTGATAATGATTCTGAGACAAGTGACTCTTCTAAGAGTCCATCTCCAAAGAAAAATCGCAACTACATGGCATTCACTTCTTCTGTTGGTGGCCAAAGTCACAGAAGTGAATCAACGTCTGAAAATGAGAGTGTATCCGGAAGTGAATCCGGGGATGATGATGAGTTGGAGGAAATCTATGAGAAGTTGTACAAAGAATGTGTAAAATTGAGGAAACTCAATAAAGCACATATTGAGAATATGGATATTTGCAAAAGAGAAAATGAGGATCTCCAAGGTAAATTGAATGAAGCCATTTGTCTAACCGATCAGTTGCAAAAGAGAAATGTGTCACTCGAGGATAAAATGAAAATGCAGGAAAGTGAGTTGATTTTGTTAAACGATAAGTTGAAAAATTTGTCTACTGGGAAACAAAAGCTTGACAAAATCCTAAACTCAGGAAAGTCCTTTGGTGACAAGAGAGGTATAGGATATATTGAAAGGAAATCTGATATGGCTTCAACTTCAAAAACCCCATGCAAAAAGGTAGGAAAAATAATGTTTGTTCCTGCATCGAATGAGAATGGCAAAGCACAACTTTTGAAAAAGGGTAAGAAACCCCTACATGTGCAAAAGCCTGTCCCACCTCCCAAGAGACAAGGAGCTCGCAACACAAGCCCTATATGTCTTCATTGTGGGAAGGTTGGTCATGTTAGACCAGATTGCTTCAAGTTAAAAAATCATTATGATCATGCTCCTACTTTCTCTAAAAGTAGGATTGTCTATCCTTCTAAAAAGAGTAAGAAGTTCTTGAATACTTCTAGGTATGTCTCACCCTTCATAAGACATGAAGTTCACAAGGCAAACCACGTTTGTCACAATTGTGGTAAGATTGGTCACATTCGACCAAACTGTTTTGAGCTTAGGGACCATCCTAAGAGAATTGAAAAGCCCTATTCAAGAAAAGGGCATCAAAACTTGTGGAGCCAAGTCATGGTCTTGACCAAACAAAATGAGATTATCAATGTGAAGTTAGACCAATTGACTACTAGCCAGAAGGTTGACAAGGTGAATCATCCAAAAGTGAGACAAGTGTGGATGAGAAAGGGGGAGGAGCAGACCAGACATGGTATAGACTGAAGGTCATGCATTCATACATTTTTTTTTTGTATAGTTGTTCTTCATTTTTTTTTTTTTTTGTTAAAAGCTTGTTGTGTGTGTTCCTCAAAAATCATGAATATTGTTTTGCACTTGCGTGGGATAAAGAGTGTTAGTGATGACAATTCTGAAAATTTTAGGTACTTATATCTTTTGAAAATTGTATCATGTACCGTTATAAGTTACAAAGGTTTAAAACATATGTACTATTTGTAAGTTGTGACCTGCATCACACACTACACTTCCAGCTCAAACAATTGTTGTTTTGCCACCTGTGAGTCCTTGGGGAGGCAATCAAAGATGTAAGGGAGCTCTACGTGTATACAGAATTGACCACGGGCTAGATGACCTCATGATTATATATCAAAATTCCTCCTATGAAAATTCTCTATCAAGAATAAAAATAAAAAAAATAAAAAAAAAATAAAAAAAATAAAAGGGGAGGAAGAAGAAGAAGAAGAAAAAGAAAAAGGGGTCATATTACTCAATAGGCCAATCCTAATGCATGTATTCAAACAGAACTATTAAGGTCCTAGCAGCATTAGGTTTTACTTTCTGTATCGTGGAAAGACTCCCCATGCACTTATGGTTTCTTGTTTTAGCCTAACCCCACTCACATATCTTGGTTGAAACTTCTTGATTGAGTCAATGCATCAATGAGGTTTGATTTCTTATTTTCATCATGCATTGATACTACATTATCCCCATGGTCATGTTTGTCTATTCTAGTGTTGGGATAGTGTTTGGCATTGAGACTTGGGACCTCCATTGGGTTTAAAACCCAATCTTGCCTTTGTTGAGTTTGAAGTGCTCAAAAATGCAAAATGGGCATGTGCATTGTGTTAATGGGCATGTGCATTGTGTTAATGCATTTTGATAATAGTTTTAGCAACATTGCATAAGTTTGGCTTAAGTTTGGCTTGGTTCACAATTAGGCATGTGCATTCATCAAGCATTGGGCATTTCACATTACCTTTAGCCTTGTCTAACGGTCTTTGATTTTGTCCAGCTTCTATCATGTCTCGAAGGGTTCGTTCACGCCAAAATCCTCCAGCCCCCGCTCAAGCACATTTTCGAAATCCTCGTGCAAGAGAACTCTACACTCAAAATTTTTCTACCCGTTCTCTTATTGTTGAGCGGGAAGTTCTCCTAGGTGAGCTTTCTGAGACTGTCATTCCTCGCATTTTTGAGTCTCGCCAGTGGCTCGCCTTAACCACTGGTCATCCCACTCCTTCTGTGGAGTTGGTTAAGGAGTTCTACTCCAATATTGATGCCATCGCTGATGATGGCTCTTTTGAAGTCAGTCTCCGGAACATTGTTTTCCGGGTGACTCCGGGCATGGTTGCGGACTTGCTACATGCCCCGCGAGTGGCAAACCCCACATATCCATATACACGGACTTCTCCTCCAAGTCCGACTGTCATTGTTCAATGTTTAATCGGTCCAGTTTCGAGTTGGGATGGTAAGTCACCCATTCTCACCTCTCGTTTTTCACCTGAGTTTCTCATTCTCAGTAGGATAGTCCTTACAAACCTTTATCCTACTGGTCATCAGAGTGATGTCGGTCCTGACCGCGCCACTCTTTTGTATGCAATGATAAATGGTGTCTCCATTGATCTGGGGAGTCATATGTGTCGGGTCATGCTTGAGGCGTTTAATTCCCCGAAATTACGGACTGGCTTGCCTCTCGCCTGCCTCATTACTAGGATAGCCCTCTCTCAGACTGTTATGCTTCTTCCCAATGAGCCTAGAGTTCCTCTAAAGGCTCCCATTGGGCAAAGGACCATGCAGTTGAGTCGTGCTCACATTACCCCTCACCCACTGAATGTTGAGCATCCTCCTGCATCCTCCTCCCAGCCATCCTCGTCTCAGCCATCCACTTCTCAGCCATCCAGTTCACAGCCTCAGGGCTCGGCACCATTCATTCCCACAGCAGGATCAGTCGATCCCAGCCTTCAGCAGGTCCTTGAGTACCTTGCCCGGCTTGAAGCTCGGTTTGAAGCCCGTTTTGATCGTCTTGATGCCAAGGTTGACAGCCTTCAGCAGCTTGTGACTAAACGCTTCAACGACATTGAGGAGCGGCTTGATGAAGATGATGGCAGTCAAACTGATGGGGACAGTTGAGACCCTTGGCGTTTGTGACAAAAAGGGGGAGTATAGATTAAGGGGGAGTGAGAGTATAGATTAAGGGGGAGTAGCAAGAAAGCTGTTGGGGCAGCTTTTGTTTTGTTTTGTGGGGAAGCAGCTATTTTTATCACATGCTGCTCATGCTACCATTGTTTGTCTAAATTGAAAACAATGTATGTTTTAATTCTTAATGAAAAGTCTTTTCTGAGAACTGTGCTACAAGTGTTTATGCTTATGAGATTATTTCTTGCATATTGTTATTGGTACGTTTAACCGTTTGTTAAGTTTGCAGAAATATCTCAATGTGCTCAAGACTTTTTGCCTGAATAATGGGAATCCTGATTTGGGTGTGTTAGGATTAAGTCCTATGTATAGGTTAGAGGTTTTGTCACAGAAATGCCAAATGGGGAGATTGTTGAGGGAAAAATGGGTTAATTGGCATATTCTTGTGAAAACCTATGTAAAGTTGAGTTGTAACAAGTGTTGATGCAGTGTTAAAATGAAAAAGATTGAAGTGTGCTCAACATGGCTCGACTGGCGCTCGACTGGCGCTCGAGCGGAACCTTCCAGAGAGGTTCGCTCGATGGGAGCTCGACACAGCGCTCGAGCGGAACCCATCCAGAGTGGTTCGCTCGTTTTGCGCTCGACACAGCGCTCGAGCGGAACCCATCCAGAGTGGTTCGCTCGATGTGCGCTCGACCCAGCGCTCGAGCGGAACCCATCCAGAATGGTTCGCTCGATGTGCGCTCGACCCAGAGCTCGAGCGGAACCCGTGAGCTTGACGTAGCGCTCAAGCGGAACCTTCCAGAGTGGTTCGCTCGATGTGTGCTCGACGCAGCGCTCGAGCGGAACTCAAACAGAGAGCTTCGCTCGATGTTGCGTTCGATGTTGCGCTCGAGCAAACCTCATACAGAGACGTTCGCTCGACACCTCGCTCGAGCGGTTTCAGAAGATAACGTGCGCTCGACCTTCGCTCGAGCCAATGTTCAAAGATAACCTAAATTCATGCTTTGGGCGCCGTGACTTGCTGGGACTATAAATAGAACAGATCATTTTCTGTTTTGTGGTGTGGAAAATAGAGCAAAACCTTAAGTGTTTCAAGAGCCAAAGAGAGAAACCCATTCCTCACCTTGTGAATCTCTTTTGGACAAACACAAATCCACCACACCACTCTCAAGATCAAATCTCATTCAAAGTCCATTGAAGTGGACGTTTTGTTGGCCGGAAGGTTTCCGGAGCTGCTGTTGATGCAGAGATCGAGAGGTTCTCGTGGAAAGCTATAGAAGGTCGGAGTTCCGACACTACATGCGTGTAGAGATCGAGTGGGTCACTCGTGATGTTGCAAGCCAAGTTTAGGAACTACAAAGGTTTTGTGAGTGTTTCTATATTGGTTGTAATGAACTTTTTCTATAGTGGATTTTAGGTGGTGCCTTACACCCGGAGTGGTTTTAGAATTTGAAGAAGTTCTTCAAATGAGTTTCCACTTCGTGACCAAAATCATTGTGTTAATTATTCTTGTTCATTGATTAACTGTTTATTTGGTTCTGTTTTTGAAAAGACCTTAAAAATTGGAATACTCCTATTCACCCCCCCTCTAGGTGTAGTGATTGGTAGAACCACTGCTTTTTCATATATGAATGCCAAATGGCATGTGGCATGTCTTGCCATGCCCGAAATCCCTTCATTTTCCTTCATTCTTCCACTTTTAGGTCCAAATACAATGAATTTAGTGGAGGATATGGCACAAATGCCATGTGGCGTGTGGCTCCTCCAAACCGAAATCCTATGGCTTCTTTCCGTCTTGAAAACTCAAAACGTCTCATTCTTCCCAAGGCTCTAATGATTGAGGCTTAGGGAAACTCAAGGGTCTCTCTCTCAATTGACGCCTCCTCCTTGTATCCAAACCCTAATTTAGTTTTTTTTAACCCTAAACCCTTAATGACGAAAAATCACTAGTCCTTCGAGTTTTCTTGTGAGCTTGGATGCCTATCTCTTTAGAAAGAAAAATAAATAAAAATAAAAATAAAAAGGTAGGTCCCATGTCACATACTAGGATCCCATCTAGACTTAGACAACAATAATGAAAGTAATAGGCGAGGACTTGGCTAAGTCCAGGTTATCACATATACTCTTTAATATATATTTTTTCTTAAGATTAAAATATTTGATTCAAAATTTTCATGAATCGCCCGATTCAATTTGTTGAATCACCCGATTCATTAAATCGGCCTTTATCCGATTCCAATTTTTTGAGCCTTGGATGAAAGTAGGTTTTTTGTACAAAATAAAACTCGTGTTCTTGAGATTAACTATTGGCAAGTTAAAATTGCAAAAGAACTTAGAAATGAGAAGCCAAAAATGAAGTGTAGGGACAGGGACACCACAAGAGGCTGAGGCGTATGGTGGTGTGGCAATCTCAGTTCATCAAGTGCTGCGAGTTCTGCTTAGGGTTAGGGTTATGCTTCAGGGACCTCTGTGGACCAAAATGTAGGAGGTGAAGAGCGGGCTTAAGCTAGAGTAAAGCATTTGACAAAAAAAAAAAAAAAGCTAGAGTAAAGCAGCTCGTCAAAACAATGCCCCTCTCTAGCGCAAAACACCCAAAAGTATTGATCGCGTTTGAACCCCTAAGAGCATTGGCAATGGCCTAGCTATTGCCAAGTCTAAAATTTAGTTAGGATCTTAACTTTTGGCTATAGTATTAAATTTTGACTAAATGAGTCTATATTGGACTAGCTATCTTAAAGTTAAAATAATAATATAATATTATATATTTTTTTATTATTATTTTTTTTTACAAATATAATTCATATATTTTATAGATCTTCAAGCTTTGTAAAAATAATGTATTTACTCTATCAATATTCGCAATCAGTAGAATAAATAATATGCATGCCATGCATGTTTTATCATCCAAAGAGAGAGGGAAGTGATGAAATAATAAAATATTACTTTCCATTGTGAATAGTAGCTAGCTATGTTTGGAGAGGACTTAAGATTTACTGTAGCTCAAGTCTTAAGTTTTGGACTTTTGGCTAGTCCAATGTGGAAGCTTTTTCTCACATCTAGCTAAAGTTTAAACTTGCATTGGCATTTGGCTAGTCCATTGCCAATGCTCTAATAAATGAAACAAACTGTTTCATTAGTTGATATGGTGCGCCACATTGACTGTGCGCGCCGACCGCACAAATGCGATTGCATCAAGAGTTTTTCTATTATTTATATATGTATTTTTTTAAGAGAGATGTAGCACGTGAGGAAAGACTTTGGGGTAAGGAAGTTGCATTTGTAAAAGTAAAAGAAGAGAGAATAACAGAATTGTGAGTGGAAAAATTTTACTCCACATCATTTTTTCATCATCTTATGATGTGATATTATATAAGAAAAATAATAATCGTAATCGTGAGTGCACAAGCGCCACGTAATCACTTTAGAAAAAATAAATGTATACTGGACCCACACGAAAAAAAATTAATTTTTTAATAGTAAACTTCGCTCATTTTCAAAACGATTACATGACGTTTGCACACTTCACGATTGCATGTAGTATTACTAATTAAATAATAAGTCTATAAATAAAATATAATAAATAATTTCTAATCATTTAATTTTACATCATAAAATGATAAAAAGATAATTAAAAAAAAAGATAATGAATAATATTACTCATGTGAAAATCTAGGGAAGAGATAAAGTGGCAAGTGACCGAAATCCCACCAACCTAAACCTAGAATATTATGACTAGAGACAAGTAAAATTTTTATTTATTTTTGTGTAAAGTCGGTTAAGAAGGGCTTATCTACCGTCACCCTAATGCATAGTGGAGGTAGGTGTGTAGTGAGGTAGGTAAGAAAGAGGGGGGAGGAAAAGAAAGAATAGAAGAAAATGATTTTATGTTGATCAAGGTACTGTGTGTGTCCTATATTGATAAATATTTTGGATTTATATATTATTCTCTATTTCATAACTGTGACAACTTATTTATTCATTATTTTCTCAACTGCGATTAACGACCTAACTGTTATTTTAGGCTAATCCAATTGTTATTCCATTTTGTATAACTCCCAACGGTACTTATTTGTTAATTTGCTTGAGACTAACCACTTAACAATTTTTGTAACAGCCGGACCAATCAATCTCAATTTTATTTATTTTATTTTAGTTTATTCTATTTTATTTTATTTTTCCGCACGTTTATTTTTTGCTAATTTTTCTGCAACTTTCAAGCAATAATGTCATGTTATTATGTCATATGTTAAGAGTGCATCACATTTACAACTTGAAAGAATTAGAACATGTAGAAAACACATGCTTATGTTTATCTTATGAAAGCTCATAAAAACATGCATCAATTATCAAAACTCTAAACATGTCTTTTGAACTACTTCATTTAACAAATAACATTTGAAAAAAAGGCACATATAAGATATGAATCGTAGTATGTGACAAGTCGCAATTCCATAATCCAATTTGAACAACCAAAATGCAGAGTTTACATGTAATCATAAAGATATTATCTAAGAGTAAGTTAAATGCTAACTTACAAATATCCGATGTGAACAATATGCCAACGATCATGCAAGCAGAAATTGTATATTTAGTCATTAGACTTTTTTGAAAGCAAAACACAAGAATCGAGCGTGTGTGTTAGGGTTTAGACTTTCTAAACCTAATCAGTTTTAGTCATAACATGCAGGTCGTGAGAAACCCTAGGGCTGAAAGATATCGACCCTCCATATCTCCTTGTGAACCCTAATGGCCAAGTGTGTGTGTGATTTAACTCTAACAACCCTTAGCAGCCAAATAGTGCATGGTACTTCAGATTGTGCTTCTTCAAATGGTGACTAAATAAAATTCTTCATGAAACCCTAGCTATGGCGTAACTCACTTTGCCATTAAAGACTCAATTTTCTAAATGCTAACCAAACTCAAGTCAAGGTTCATCCTTCCATAGCCGATTAGTCTACTTCATCATTCATATGGTGCTTTTCTTTACAAAACGCTATATTTCCCTTGGTCTTTACAAACCAAAACCTTTCTCACCCTCTTTTGGTATGTGCGTGTGTATAAGAAGATAATGGGTTAGGGTTCAAGGGTTCTTACCGTGCTAGGCTCCAACAAACAATGCTCTTGACTCCTTCTATGGTCATACGAAAAATGGTGTTTGGTTGTGTTCTTCTAAGGTAGGCGAGATAGATAGGAGAGGAGAGAGCAAAATCTGAAAGTGGATCAAAATGACTCTTGTTGTGCCTTCAGCAGGGGTAAGGGTGCCGGTCCATTAATGCTCTCCTTAAATACTTCCTTCAAATCCCACTCATTCTCTCTCCTGTCACCATTTCTTATGTGAAAACCAAATGGTCTCTTTGTGCATGGGCATTATGTGGCATCGAGATTCGCCCCTTCTTCTTTCCTCATCATTGCTTCTCTCGGAAATGTCAAAAGACACCTCTTGCATGGATGATATGTGGCAAAATCCTTGTCCTATCGGAAACCCTAAAGCCTTCTTCAAACCCTTTATGGTCTTGGATCAATGAATCCATGGTTTAGAGAAAAGGGTCACCTTGGACGAAATGCCAAAGATTTTCCCCATGATTGTAAGCTTCTAGAAACCCTAGGGCTAAATGTATGAATGCCAAATGGCATGTAGCATGTGTGTCCCTTGCCATGCCCAAAATCCCTTCCTTTTTCTGCATTCTTCCACTTTTAGGTCCAAATACAATGAATTTAGTGGAGGGTATGGCACAAATGCCATGTGGCGTGTGGCTCCTCCAAACCGAAATCCTATGGCTTCTTCCCGTCTTGAAAACTCAAAAAGTCTCATTCTTCCCAAGGCTTTAATGATTGAGGCTTAGGGAAACTCATGAGACTCTCTCTCAATTGGTGCCTCCTCCTTGTATCCAAAACCTAATTTAGTTTTTTTTAACCATAAACTCTTAATGACGGAAAATCACTAGTCCTTCGAGCTTTCTTGTGGGCTTGGATGCCTATCTCTTTAGAAAAAAAAAAATAGGTAGGTCTCATGTCACTTACTAGGTTCCCATCTTTACAATCCATAAGGTTAATTCTAATTTGGACTAAGACAACAATAATGAAAGTAATAGGAGAGGACTTGGCTAAGTCCAGGTCATCACAAATACTCTTTAATATATATGTTTTTTGAATATTAAAATATTTTGATTGAATCGCCCGATTCAATTTGTTGAATGACCCGATTCATTAAATCGGCCCTTTATCCGATTCCAATTTTTTGAGCCTCGGATGAAAGTAGGTTTTTTGTACAAAATAAAACTCGTGCCCTTGAGATTAACTATTGGCAAGCTAAAATCACAAAAGAACTTAGAAATGAGATGCCAAAAATGAAGTGTAGGGACAGGGACATCACAAGAGGCTGAGGCGTATGGTGGTGTGGCAATCTAAGTTCATCAAGTGCTGAGCGTTCTGCTTAGGGTTAGGGTTATGCTTCAGGGACCTTTGTGAGACCGAAATGTAGGAGGTGAAGAGCAGGCTTAGCCTAGAGTAAAGCAGCTCATCAAAATAGTGCCCTCTCTAGAGTAACGTACTGATATGGTGGACCACATCGACTAGTGCGCGCCGACCGCACAAATGCAATTGCATCAAGAGTTTTTGGTTGAGTTTGAATGTTGAAATGAGTTGAGTTGAGTTGAGTTGAGATGATAAAATATTGTTAGAATATTATTTTTTAATAATATTATTATTTTGGAATTTGAAAAAGTTGAATTGTTTATTATATTTTATGTTGGAATTTGAAAAACTTGTAATGATGAGTTGAGATGAGTTTATATAAGTATTTTTTTAAGAGAGATGGAGCACGTGAGGAGAGACTTTGGGTTAAGGAAGTTGCATTTGTAAAAGTAAAAGATGAGAGATTGACAGAAGTGTGAGTGGAAAAATTTTACTCGTCATCATTTTTTTACCATCTTTTCATTATCTTATGATGTGGTATTATATAAGAAAAATAATAATTATAGTCGTGAGTACTCAAGCGCCACGTAATCACTTTAGAAAAAATAAATGTATACTGGACCTATACGAAAAAAATTAATTTTTAATAGTAGACTTCGCTCTTTTTCAAAACGATTACATGACGTTTACACACTTCACGATTGCATGTAGTATTACTAATTAAATAATAAGTTTATAAATAAAATATAATAAATTTCTAATTATTTAATTTTACATCATAAAATGATAAAAAGATAATTAAAAAAAAATAATGAGTAACATTACTCATGTGAAAATCTAGGCAAGAGATAAAGTGGCAAGTGACCGAAATCCCACCAACCTAAACCTAGAATATTATGACTAGAGATAAGTAAATTTTTTATTTATTTTTGTGTAAAGTCGGTTAAGAAGGGCTTATCTACCGTCACCCTAATGCATAGTGGAGGTAGGTGTGTAGTGAGGTAGGTAAGAAAGAGGGGGGAGGAAAAGAAAGAACAGAAGAGAATGATTTTATGCTGATCAAGGTACTGTGTGTGTCCTATATTGATAAATATTTTGGATTTATATATTATTTTCTATTTCATAACTGTGACAACTTATTTATTCATTATTTTCTCAACTGTGATTAACAACCTAACTGTTATTTTAGGCTAATCCAATTGTTATTCCATTTTGTCTAACTCCCAACGGTACTTATTTGTTAATTTGCTTGAGACTAACCACTTAACAATTTTGTCTATTCAAACAATTTTGACTTGTTTGAGCTCGTTTTAAAACTCATAATATGTGACATATATGTATGTTTTATATTTATTACATGTTAGTTATGTTTTATATACTTAATTATATATCATTAATTTATTTATAGTTTACCTTATTTAATTTATTTATTATGTTCCCATAACGTGTATAGGATAATGTGTATAATAATATATCATACAAATAGAACTTTTGATTTATTATATTATCTATATCTATTAAATAGTTTAGCTTATTATATTTATCTTATATATTATTTTTTTAATTTATTACTATAAGTTAATTTATTTTATAAAAATTTGTAGCATAAGAGTTTTTTGATAAAAACTATTTGGTTAAATAGTTAAACAATTAAATATTTTTGCCAAATTTAACTGTTTTTTATTAATCAAAAGATAAGGTTCAGAATTTTCAAATTAGGACAACATAAATGATTAACGAGTCAAGTTTAAGTAAGAATATTTGAGTTTTATTCGAATCCAAGTCAAGTTCGAACGAGTAAACATATTAATCAAAGTACCCTTGTTCGAATTCAACCCAACTCGACTAAGTTCGTTTGCAGCCCTACTTCCAAGGTATCCTACCAGTATTTACTGAGCTCATAATACTCAACCTTCTTCATTTTGATTCAAGAGAATTTACAACTAAATTTACAGGGGGAAAAAACCAGAGTTTCATTTCTGCCTAAAGTTAACATTATTTCCCTTTAGCTGTACGAGAAAGAAAATTTAAGATGGCAGAAAACTTATCAAACATCTTCAATGCAATTTCCGAGGCTTTTCTGCAATTTCGGAAGTTCTTCTCAGTAGACGTGTATGCCCACACTAATCCCTCCCATATGATTAGCGCTGATTGAGCAGCTGCTCTCACTGCCCAACTTCTCCCCTGAAGTACTCGGGCATGCTCGGCAGCGAAACCATAGGCATGAGATTCTTGCCAGAGCTGCCTGACCAGCTACTCGGACCCGGTAGACCATACTTAAATCTGCCCATATCTCACTTCCCATAGCACCTGAGTCAAGACTTGAGTTATACCCTTCAAGATCTGACTCAGTCACAACAACTGCTGATCCATCATCAAATGCCACAAGATCTTGTGAAGCAGCTGATACTCGGGCCTTCATCATAAGATCGGTCATGTGGGTGTAGATAACAGCTTTTTTCACCTTAAGATGGTAGTATTCCTGGACAGCCTGTTATTATAGCCAATATAGAGTAGCTTAGAAAATCAGCAGAAGACATTTTTTGAGAGGAAAAAAAGGAAAAAGAGAAGATGTTAGATTACACCAATTCACAAGTACCAATGAACGCCATTAGTTGATGTCCCAAAGAGAAAGAATGTCACTGCAATTTTTTCCCCTTTTTTTGTTGATTAGTGTTATGATACTGAGGTTTAAAGGTTTAACCAAATTAGTATCCAATAGTCATAGGGCTTTTAGATACTAATTTAGTTAAACCTTTAACCATAACAATAAGTGCATGTAAAAACATTTTGGGCAACCAATCAAAAGTACAATTAAAATAATTACCATCTCTCGAATAACTTGCCTAACTGAAACTTAAACACCGCATGACTAGGAAATCATTTACAACGCAAAACTTGTAGTGAAAAGTTAGTAAAAGTAGCCTTTTGCAGTAGAATGAGAAAACAAGAATTCCCGGATTTCCAAAGCCAAGTTGCAGATAATGACAAACATAATATTGGATGTCAAGCCTGTACAAGTATTATGAAAATACCTGCCACTGGGAAGAGGCTAAAAGCACCCTTGGACGGATTGCTTTCACATAATCATATGCGGCATCGGGTGTCATTTGCTTGTGTTGCACCTTTAAAAAATCAGAATATTAAGGAAAGGTGGGAATTTTGCAATGGATAGTTAATATCTTTTCTTTCGTGGGGAACTCACCAGGTAACATATTACAATGGTTGTGCTGCGCCCCCGTCCAGCTTTACAGTGAACATATGTACTTCTTCTACAAGATACATTTTCTTCATGAAAATGACATTAGAGAGGTCAGGTTATCATATAGAATACCTCCCGAAGGAACAATCAAATATGACTCGTTGAAAATTTAAAAAACAAATAGTGTGCCAAGAAATAGATTTCTGTTAAATGACAATTCTTATGATTTACATTCACGAAAGGAGGAAAATCAGGTTAAAAAGAATGCTCACTATGTATGAAGTCTACCGCATGCTGTATATCATTCAGTGATGGGGCAAAGCAGTAGTCTCTTGTAGGTATCACCAAATGGACAATGCCATGATCCTACAAATATTTTAATAAATTAAAACGCCAATGGCATAGGACAACTTGCTGTAAACCTTGGAATTAGGGAAAAATAAAAATGACCATCAAACAAGTATCATGCATGAGCCGTTTATCAAAAAAAAAAAAAAAACCACTTGGTAAAGCAATTTAGAGAAATATGACCCTGTATGTCAGTCAATTAAGATGTCCAAATGAAACCCTGATTACGGTCCCACCATATTATTTTTTGTCTTATTTAGGAGATCATAAAAGCAAATCAATGAAATTTATTGATGATATTAAACCCCTGTAATATCAATGCCATATCAATTTTTATTGTAGTCACACAATGCTTTATAGACCAAGATTTTATTTGGATGAAAGATGAGGATTATATCCCAATTTTATTCATTGCCCTCACTTAAGGCTGAGGAATGCCATATGCATGTAAAGAAAACCTTGGGGTTCACAAACAAACCCAAAAGCCAAAGTTCTGTAAAAACTTCTACAGCTATTCGTAAGAAATAAGCAAAATGGAGTTATTTTCCCCTTTAATATTTACCAATGTCTTATTATTAAGTAATAAAACTTGTTCAACCCAAAGGATTTAAACAGTGAAATCACCCTCCAATCCATGTTTATCGGGGGAGGAACAGATACCATTAAATTAGAAGACCATTGGCTCCCAAATATTTACCAAACTAGCATCATTCTATTTTCATTCAGCTCTATGTTTCTTCCAGAAGCAGCAAAGACATAAATAACCATTTACTTCTATTCCACAGAAGCTTTTCCTTCACATTTAGACAAAACCGCAGTTCATTAGTCAAAATAATAGTTCTGACACAACTTTCCTCGAGTAAACCAGAGTACAAAACTAAATAATCTCCAGTTGCCCATTTAATCTACCATCAAAGAACCAAAAGTATCTAATGCTCATAGCAGCTAAAGAAGAAGAAGCCATCAAGAGTACAACCAATAAAACGTAGACATCTTGAGATTTAGACTTTTAGAAAGGATATCAAGATGCAAACTGTACCGGATAAAACACTCACATGATATAGAGATGTTGGAACCAAAGTCTCATAGGACTCATTTAGCGTGACAACTCCGCAAACACCTTGCTCCTTTAGGCGGGGAACATCAGTCGGGAATGGAACAGCACCTAACAGGATAAACTGAAAAGAGGCACATGAGATTTCTGGCTCCTACCAAATCAATAATATTCTCCTATGCCAAGAAAAAAATATACCATTATCATATACAATTAAAAAGAATGTGCACCGAAGACACCAAAAACTTAACTTCACCATCGAATAAAGGTCTTAACATAGACAGTTGCAACAATTAAAACAGGAAAAGAAGTCAAAGGGGGGAAAGTGATGGATGAAACAAAAATATTTTATTGATAAGTAGATGACGCAAAAATATTAAACAAACTGTATTGGAACTCATGAGCAATATCTATAAGAAAGAAAAATGAAAAATCAATTGAACACTCCAAACAGAACATATGGAACCATATAATTTCGCAAACAGAAGTAATCCGCAGAGAACCTATGAGAAAATCTACACAAATAAAATATTTACACGCACACACACACTCAGCTATTACAACAAACAACAATTACCATCCAAGATATTACTTGAACATGCAATGGATGCAACAGTCAAGAGATGACAAAGATAAAAAATTTATTAGTCCAACGATATGGAAGAAACAAAGAGAAAAGTACCCATTCCGACAGAACCGAGAACATAAACCTTATCTGTTTAAAAGATACACAGACAAAATAATAAAATAATTTTTGTACCAAGAAAACATAATCAAATTGATTAGAATCTTCAAAGGGGAATACTATCAACCAGCACGTCCACATAAAATTAAAGCGCAAACTCATTCCAATGAGAAGTCGTAGAAAGCCCCCGACATGTAGCCCAAAATCAGTCAACAAGCATAAATACGATATGCACCATGGTGCAAAACGGCTAAAACAAATGATAAGGAAAAAGAAAGTATACCTCATCCACCTTATCCCACCACCTGAACTCGGCCTGAGCCTTATTCCTAACAACATTGTAGAGCAGAGTCGGATAGAATAGCGCGCGGGCCCCAGCTCCGATCAAAACCCGCTTCGCATCGGAAGCGACAATGCTTCTGCTACCGAAATGGAAATCTCCACCACGGAAATCCCCTTCATCACCACTTTCCACCTCCCCTCCCTTTAATTCCTCAATATACATAGCCTCGATTCAAACCCTGCTAAGACAATCAATCACAGCAATACCCTATTCCAACAGAAAACCTTAATTACCCAGAACACATATACACATATACACACTTCACATCACTTTAATTTACATCCCATAATCTCAAAAGAAAATCCCCAACTTTTTCTGTTAGTTTGTAAATAAATTACAGGAGTGATAGAGAAAACCTAGAATTTCTACAACAAAGAGGATAGTGGAGGATTGGAAAGGATTCTGATCGGAAAATATGGAAACTCAAGCTTCTGAGAGAGATCATCGCCATATTTTGTAAAATAGGGGTTGATCAGGCGGAGAGAACGAGGCGGAGGCGAAGGCGATGGAGGTGTGATCTGAGACGAAGAAAAGTCCGTGAAGAATGAATTTTATTTTGGAGTGAGTATAGATTGAGGAAACCCTAACCTAAGACAAGGATTATGCTTGGATGAGAGGATGGCATGGATTCCACTCCTCCACCTTTTGCTCAACAAACTCTGAAAAAGAGAAATGGTAGTGAAAAAATAGACTCCCAGAAAGAGAGAGAAGCATAGAGAATAACGTAGAGGGATTGGTGGGATAGTGCAGTTAAACTGACAAAGAAGGTTACAGAAATTCCGTAAAC
The DNA here is from genome assembly GCA_022457165.1 of Juglans mandshurica. Lineage (NCBI taxonomy): Eukaryota > Viridiplantae > Streptophyta > Magnoliopsida > Fagales > Juglandaceae > Juglans > Juglans mandshurica. The sequence continues at coordinate 17,526,720 of CM039622.1, forward strand.
ATTAACCACTAAATGACACGTGGAGCGTTCAAAACGACTTTAGAGTTTAAACTTTAGGGATCATATTGATTAAAAAAATCTTCACAATCTCCTAACACTCCACACTTCATATTATTTTAAGTTTTTATTATTTTTTTCTTTTATTAAATATTTATTATATGAATAATAAATAAAAAATTTGAAAAAATTTAAAAAAATTATTAAAAATTTAAAAAAATACGGAGTGTGGAGTGTGGTGGAGGTTGTGTAGTAAAGCTCCATATTGATATGCTATGATGACGATGCTTGCATATATGCCAATGTGTATGTACATGTATATGTATATATTATACACTTATTGTTTATAATTATAAGGAAATATTATTAGAAGTAATTTAATTTCAAATTCCTTCAATTTATAAGAAATATATTTTGGATTGTATATTTTTTAACTCATATTTTCAAGTTTTTAAGTTTTCGGTAGTAAATTTTTGGTTTTTTCTAATGTATGTATATTCATCTTTATATTTTGGATGCAAAAATAATGTACTAAGAAAATATAGAAACTATTATTTTCATACTTTAAGAAGACTCAAGAATTTTATATGGGATTAGAAGAGAATTTTCATATTTTTAAATATTTTAAAGGATTTTTTATCAATATTATATTTTATCAAATTTTATTTTAATTTAAATAATAATGAATAGTTTTTTTTTTTTTTAGGCTAGCGGTTCCACCAGTGAATGCTCTAAATTAAGTATGAATCTGAACGTGCAAGATATATAATTTTATTTTATAATTTACTTTTGTTCAAAATAAGTGCAAGGCAATTCAGATTGGTTTCTTTAAAGAGTTTTAAATCTGCTTGGGCCTTCTTAGATAGTATGCCAGGGTGCATAAGCAGATTTTGGAAAACAAATGCATTTCTCCTTAACCACAGTTGGTAGCACAGAAGTGATGCCAGCTCTAAGTTCTCTTTACTCAGCTTGTTCATCATCTCAGCCCATAGTATTTGGAAATCAAAATGGACTCTCTTCCATTTACAGAACTGGCTTGTCTCTCCTCTCCATACATCTGTTGTAGCTGGGCAGTCCCACATTACATGTATTACTGTTTCCACTTCTATTGTACAAAGCGGGCAGAGGTTATTTTCACTAATGTTCTTCCTAAAAAGGTTATCTTTTGTAGGAAGAATATTATTAAGGCACTTCCAGATAAGCATCTTAACCTTGCCCGGAACTTCAACCTTCCACATATCTCTCCACATCTCTTGATTCTCCTCCCTAGATGAGGTTTCTCCTACTTTCCTCTTTAGGATCACAACTTCCAGAAAATAGGCACTCTTAATAGTGAAAATTCCTTTAACTAACCTCGCCCATATCAGTTTGTCACTTGAGCTTTTGCTGCTGAGTAGCATGGAACATATAATTTTTGCTTCCTCTTCATTAAACGTTGTTGTCACCGGTTCTTCCTTCCAAGTGCAGCTTCCCTTTTCTATCAATTCGTCTACTCTAGCCTCGGGGTCCAGTATTTTGATGGGGGGCTGAATCTGATGAGTCATTAGGCTAGGCAATCATTTGTCCTTCCAAATCTTAATGCTATTGTCATTACCAACCCTCCACACAGCCCCTTCCTTGATCAGTTCCATACTAGCCCATAGACTCCTCCAAATAAACGAAGAAACTCCTTTCATCTTAGCCTCCATAAGATTGCAATGCTGAAAATATTTCTGCTTAAAAATTAGAGAAACCAGAGAGTTGGGCTCTTTGATCATTCTCCAAGTTTGCTTTGCTAGAAAGGCCTTGTTAAAACTACTGAGATCTCTAAACCCCAAACCCCATTGATTTTTAACCTCTCCCAATGCCCTCCATGATCTCCAATGAATACCTTTCACCTCTGCTTTACTGCTCCACCAGAATCTAGCCAAAATAGCTTCTATTTCTTTGAGAAGCTGCCTAGGCCGCTTGAACACACTCATGGTGTAAGCTGGGATGGCCTGTAGCACACTTTTGATAAGAATCTCTCTCCCAGCTGAAGACAAAAGTTTGGTTTTCCAGCTGTTAATTCTTTTCCATACCTTTTCCTTCAACATTCTGAAAGTGTTGTACTTGGATCTCCCAACTAAAGTTGGGAGACCAAGGAATATCGGTTATAATTATTACATCTCGATCCATTCACTTGTTGCAAAATAAAGGCCTTAGCTTCCTCCCTAGTGTTTGAGCTGAAAAACACACTAGTTTTTTCCTTGTTTAGAGTTTGGCCCGAAGCTTTCTCATAAAGAATTAGTAAGTTGCGGATAATATACCACTCCACTAGCCTTGCTCTGCAGAAGATTACACAGTCATCGGCAAAGAGGAGGTGATTTATCCTCAGGCCACCTCTTGTTACTGTCACCCCCTTTATAAGTCCCTTAATATATGCATTGTACATTAAAGAACTAAGACTCTCAGCACAAATTAAGAACAAATAAGGTGACAAAGGGTCACCTTGACGTAAGCCTCTGGATGGTAAGAAAGTTTCTCCAGGTTCCCCATTGATCATGACTGCATAGGAAACTGTCCTTACACACTCCATCACTAAATTAGTCCATTTTTTCCCAAAACCGAGCTTAAGCATCGTTTTTTCAAGAAATACCCATTCCACTCTGTCATATGCTTTTGATATATCTAGCTCGATTGCCATCGAGCCTTCTCTACCTTTCTGCTTAGAATTCATTCTGTGGAGTAGCTCATAAGCCACCATTATGTTGTCTGTGATCAGCCTGTTGGGGATGAAGGCACTTTGGTTCCAAGATATCACTTTTTCCAGCATCCCTTTCATTCTATTAGCCAATACTTTGGAAATAAGTTTATAAATTTGAATTGCTTAAAGAGTACAGAGGGGAATCATGAGAGAGCACCAACCCCAAGATGGATTCAACCCGCCAGGCCTTTTGTAAAGGTGAACTTTGATGTAGCTTTCGAAAAAGCTAAGGGTAGGATGGGCTTGGGAGTAATCATTAGAGACTCAGTAGGCAAGCTACTAGTTGTGGTGACAGCCCCCAAGGATCATATATCGACTGCTGCTCAAGTTGAAAGCACCGCTCTTCTTAGAGCTATGGTCATCTGTACTGAACTTGGGTTTAACCAAGTTTGTTTTGAAGGGGACGCCAAGGTGGTAGTTGATGCAGTAAATTCCAATAATGAAGATAATTCCTGGCTTGGACAGATGACAGAAGACATGCAGCAGATGATGAAAAGGAATCAAGCATGGAGTCTTAAGTTTGTATTTAGGTCAGCAAACAAAGCTGCCCAGTGAAAAAATATGGTTCGAGAATGGCCCAGTTGAGGTCTGTAACTTTGTATTGGAGGAGGTTGCTATGCTTGATGTAATGTTACCTGTTTAATGAGAAACACGACATTACTTTCAAAAATAAAAATAAAATAAGTGCAAGGCATTGAATGGTCATAAATCCTTGGGAGATTATTTTTAAGTTGGCATAGGTTTGACTTTAAAACGTTTTCACGGTTATTAAAAACAAACCATGACAAAGAATTCATACTTTTTTAAAGTTTTTTCTTTTATGATGACTAGATATTTTCATAAATTATCAAGATTTTTATAATATTTTTTTTTAAAATAATTATTCTCATCAGCTACTATTCACTCATACACCCCACACCGTATAAAGAAAAAATAAATAAATTGTCAGGTACGAGATGTGGAAGTGAATAGTGACTGATGTATAGCAAATCACTTTCTTTTATTATGTTTTTAAAATAAATAATGTATTGGAAGAGAGCTAGTTCACCCTACGATCAAAACACTTTATCTATGGATTGTCAGGTGCGCGATGTCGAGGTGAATAATGAATAATGTATTGCACGTGAAAGGGTTATTTTTCAATCAAGATTAGTTAAAGTTGGATCTGGAAGAGGAAGCTTGTGGTAATATCCTTCACCATAATCTAACAAAATGAGTAGAAACAACTAGAATACTTTAGACCTGCAAAGAAAAAAAGAATAGATTCAGAGTTGGTGTAATATATTCTTCTATCAAGCCAGAAAGAAAATGTTAAATGATTTACCAAGAGGCTGATGTTTTCGGGCCATCTCATCAATAAACTTTAGAAACAACTTAAAGGGCATGAGGAAGGATGTATTATGGATGCCCTTTGGTGTAGCATTCCTACACCATTAAACGGTAAACCATTTATTTTTGTTCCATTTTCCTACCAATCTATGAAAATAGTGTGACCAACTGCTATTTTTCCTCGGGTTAGTCATGGACCTCGCCTAAAAGTCTTTAATCTCGGATCGTTGTTTTTACATTTAGCAAACGATTTTTGAACGAGTCAAGTATTTAAAATATTTTTAAAATTCTAAAACTATTTCAAATGGGGTATTTTTAAGTTAGCCTCTTTAATGTTAATTTGGAGTCCCACAATGAGCTCGTTTATTTTCAGAGATGAGATGAATTGAGATTAAAGTTAAAAAGTTGAATAAAATATTGTTAGAATGTATTTTTTAATATTATTTTTGTTTTGAGATTTGAAAAAGTTGAATTGTTTATTTTATTTTTGTTTTGGGATTTGAAAAAGTTGAATTGTTTATTTTATTTTGTGTGGAGATTTGAGAAAGTTGTAATGATGATGTGAGATGAGATGAGATATTTCCTGAAAACAAACGAGGCCGTTTTACAAAATCATTTTATTTAAATGATTTTATTTCTCTTGGAAATGTTTACTAAGATTAATTATTTTATTTATGTTAAAACTTCATTTATTTAGATGCTTTTATTTCTCATAAGAGATATTTATTAAAACACATCATTTTAATTTATGATGAAAAATATTATTTTTGGATCAATAAAACAAAGTTGAATTTTAATTATAGTCCCATTCTATTTCCTATTTTCACTCAACTTCTTTTGTTTAATTTATTTTATTTTCCCATGTTTTATTTTCATCCTTGGATTAAAGTGGAAAATACATGTAGGGCTAGGATATGTAGCCCAAAATCCTAATTTCCAACCCTCTCTCTCTCCTCTTTTCTTTCCTTCCCTTCATCCCTCCCAACACCGTCTCCCTCTCCTAATTTGTCTCTCACCCTCCTATGTGCCAAGCTTCCATGTAACGACCTGGAAGAAATTCGAAACATGAATTTCATTAGACAGAAAATGTCGTGAAATTCCAAAAAGATTTCACGAGTCGAGCGATCGACTAGATTTTAGTCTATTAGCATAGTTGGATCTCGATCCACTATGGTAACGAAGCTGTCTTTCTATTTAGTTAAGGCACTTCGGGATATAAGTTTATGAAACAAATTTCACCACTAGACTCATTTGAATATTCATGATTTTATGGTGCAATAAAGCGTTTTCCGTTTCCCAGATAAATACTAGCTGGGAGTGCCTTTTTATTCAATTAAGGCACTTAGGAGTAGAATTTTACGAAATGAATTGCACTATTAGAGTCATAGAAATATTAAAGTTTTATGGTATAATAAAAAGTCTCACAATTTTTTGGGTGAATAGTAACACCTGGGAGAGAGCCACTTGGTAACCAGTTTAAACAGTTATTAAATCACCATGTTGAATGTCCAAATTCACTTAGATTCACTAGGATTACCTTTTGGTTGGACACATAGCACAATCCTAACCACTTATATGTATAATGTTAGGACACTTGTCCATGGAGATTGAACGATGAAATGTAGTGTGTATTGAGCCATGTGATCATGCTATCTATGCAAAACACTATTACACCCAACCAAAGATGATTTGGTCAACCAAAAGGGTATCAATCCTAGAGGAATCCAACCGAAACCCTAAATTGACTTTGCACACTCCATCCTTCAGCCCTTCGCCTATAGGCTTGGTAGACAAGCTAAATCACATGTGTTGGTTGAAACCCCAAACTTCGTTTCCATACCCTAAATCATCTGATTTTGATTAATCACTTGTAATCACTTAAGTGTCTAACCACCCTAAGTGTTTAATCACTTCCACATGCTAGTAATAACTGAAGTACAAGCTATTACACCCTCATCCACTATCTTACATCTTGATAATTACATTTGACTAAGAAAAAATTTATTTAAATAAAACCCTAATTGAAACCCCATTTAAACCCCAAAATGAGCCCACTCGGTTAAGCCCATTTTTTACCCACCCAAACCACCACCTAGCCCAAGCGTCTTGAGCAAGCTTCTTCCTCTTCCGAAAGCAAAGTTATGGCTGACATGCCACTCAATAGATAACCTCAAAAGGGTGACAATGTCAATTAAAAAAAGGCTACAACACTAGCCCATTCACTTGGCCAGACTGTAGCTAGAAACCAGTTGCTGTGCAGCCCATTTGTCCACCTATTTTTGGTTGCCACCCTCCCATCCAAGGGTCACTTAGCCACCCTTCATGTCAGCCTTCTTTTATATCACACTCCCCTTGCATTTCATTCCACACTAAGACACTTTTTCCTCACTTGTCTAGAGCAAATCGAGAGAGAGTTGTGAGATAGTTTCTGGGCAGATTTTGTTTGCTCCATTCCAGCTCCTTGTGAGTATTTTTTATGGCTTAATATTATTGAATTTTGTTCTATATTGAGACTAGTTTATGTGGATGTGTGTAGGTGAAACTTTTGTGGAGTTTTGATTGGTGAAAGTTGGGTTTGATTATGCAAAGGTCTAAGTAGTGACAATTTTGATGTTTGTGTGAAACTTTGAGAGTTTTGTGAAGTTTTTAAATAGATCTTGCCATGGTGAAGTTTTAACATGTTTATATGCAAGTTACGATTGGCTTCATATCATGTTAGGTTTTTCATAAAAGCGTTTTGCATGTTTTCTTAGAGGTAGAGACTGGATGACTAAAAACATTTATGTTTTGGCAAAGTTGTAATTTTGGGGTTATAGAAACTTAATCTATGGCTTTGATCTTAATATATGTTGATCTTGAGGCTTTTATCTATGGATTAAGAGTTTGTTTAGAAGATTTTTGGTTTAGATCTTTAATGGAATGTTGTTATACATGCAAGAGTTTGTTTAAAACTCAATCTAGAAGGTCTCGGGTATGATATACATTTTTTATTAAATTTTTGCAATAGCATGCAAGTTTTAATGCGTAGATCTAGTTAGGACATGCAAGTGTTATCTCAAGATTCATTGCATGCAAATCAAGGATGTAGTCACTTTTTTTTAAGTCTAAAGCATGCTATACTCGATTTCATGAATTGTAGTCAAACCGATTGTTCTAAGTCGTATTTTAAAATTTTTGGTTGATTATTCAAGCATGCTATCATCTAGGTTTGAATCATGAATATGTTAGAAGAGTTATTAATGGACTTTTGGAGTCCTTGGAGTTGATATGACAAAGAACATCAAGCGTTTGTTCTATTTGAGCTAAACTTGGTGTTTTGGCATTTTCCTTGATATATTGAGTTCAAGTATTTATGAAAGAGAAATGATACTTGCAGTCGTGAGAGTGTAATTGCCGTGCAGTTGTTTTGAAAAAAGTGAATAAATATGGGACCCACATGAAAAGAAATTAATTTTTTAATAGTGGACCCTACTCTTTTTCAAAGCGACTGTACGGCGTTTGCGCATTCTACGACTGTATGTAGCATTACTCTTTATGAAATATGTGCTAAATGTCTTAGCATGAGTTTATAATTAAAGATGTGATTTTTGAGAGTGGGTAAATTTAGTTTATCCATGTTAGCATGTTAGAAGGTCAAGTAGCAACAAAAGTGTAGTTTTTGGCCTAATGGTGAATCGGCCTAGGAGTGATTGGCATAGGTGTGATTTGTTTTAAATTATTCTGAGTTCATAACTAGATTTAGGACAACTGAATGTAAATTTTGATAAGTTTTGAACTTCATTTGCAAAATCTTTATTTTAGGGACAAAATTATAATTTCCCACAAGTAGAGGGAAAACTTAACAATTTTATCCCTAAGTTAGTAATTTTTATGTTTATAAGAATTTAGTGGGATATTCTAGCCTAGAAAAATTATCTCATTTCAGTTCATACTCATTTACGTTGCGCGACAAAACTATAAGTTATCTTCTGACTTACTCTCGGTATTTTTACGTATGTGTGGTGGTAAGGCTGTATCATATATAAGTATGTTCATTATTGCATATTATATGCCATGTCATCTCATTTATTATATGTCACATGTTTATCTGTTACATCCCATGAAATGCCACGTCACCTATTACATGTCATGAATGCCACGTCACCTGTTACATGTCATGAATGCTAGGTCATATGTTACATGTTTACCGGTTACATGCCATGAATGTCAAGTCATCTATTACATGTTTGTCTATTAAATGCCATGAATGTCATGTTATCTGTTGCATGCCATGAATGTCATGTCATTTGTTACATGCTTATCTGTTAAACACCATGATACATGTGACGCTCCAGCCTCCGCTTAGGATTGGATGGTGACTGAAGTGTCGGGACATGTAACTCAAGGCTACATACCCCCGTACATTATAGTTAAGATGCAATGCACCTATTGTAGTTCTAGCAATATGCAATAAATCACAGTGAAAATTCATTTAAATCTAAGTAAGATTTTTAGAAATTTTGTAAAATATCATGGTCCCATAATGTAACGCCCCGTTCCCGGAGATCTGGAGAGTTAGCTCTTAATACTTAAAATTAACTTAAATAACACAACTATAAAATCCAGAAAATCCCATAAAATATTAATCCACTTAATCAATCCAAAAATCTAAGATCGTCCATGGCGACAATAAAGAAATCCCCAATTACATAAATTAGAAATTCTCCAAAAACTCGGAAACATCCTCAACTCATCAAATCAAATACCCGAAAAATAAATCAGTTTACTAACTACAACCCTCAAATAAGCATTTGTACCCTCAGGCACTTATTCCACTACGATCATCACACCTTGCTAAACTTTCTATTCTTGTTCTCCAGCTGAACCATCAAAATTATCTAAACAATATATGGAGATAAGGGGTGAGTTATCAACAACTCAGTAAGCAGAAAACATATGTCAGTGTGTAAACATGAGCATTTACAGAAATCAGAATGCAGAACAAAACATTTTCATTTTCAGAGTGCGGAAGTAGAAAATATGATCAAAATATCAGAGCAAAGATTTAGAAATAATTTCATTCAAAAATATTCTTTGGTATAGCATAAATGATCATCATCATCATCAGAACATCATATCAGAACAGAGGCCATGTATAACCCTCGTGGTAGGGTTGTGCATCTGCGGATAGCCAAGCAGAACATAAAACACTCTGTCACCAAGGTGTGCACTCAGAACAAAGAGCACTACTATAACCCGTGGCAGGGCCGTATCCACTATTATTACCCGTGGTTGGGCCGTATGCCACTATTATCACCCGTGGCAGGGCCATAACTGAACAGAGCGGAAACAGAATCAAATTCAGAATCAGAGAGTCATGCCAAAGGTTTTCAGAAATCACGTCTTATCCAAACAGAGTACTGAACAAAATCTTCAGAAGAGAACAAAATCATATCACAACATTATTTATGCACAAACTTCATATTTGCTCTCTTTCATATCACAACATAATTTATGCACAAATTTCATATTCGCTCTCTTTTTCAAAGTTCAGAAACAGAATGTCACAAATAAGCTCATGTTTATACCAGTCATGACAGAAAATACTTTATTCTTAAACAGAATCTCATGAGTAATGCAGAACAAATAACTGAGGTAGTTCAAATTTCTTTTCATAATCAGATATGTATATTTTCCAAAAATAACCTCAACTCATTTTATTTTAATGCAAAGTCTAGCATAGGAATCCCGCTTACCTGGACTTTCTAGCTCTTCAAAAATTTCCTCAAAATGCCGAACAACTATTAATCGTCACCTATAACATAATAACATAAATTTCAAATTAATCATGTATTACGATATTTAACCCTAAGCTTCTAAAACGACCTATTTTATTCCTCAAAACCTAAAATTTCATAACCTTAAAATATATCATCCCTTTCTAAAATCGCTAATGTCCATTTGATAACTTCGACTAAAAAAAACATTTAAAAGTCTAACTTATTTATTAATGAAAACAACTTATGAAGTTTAATACTGGATAAAATAATTATCCCAAAATATTTTAAATAAACCATAACTATTTTTAAATAGACTAAATCATATCTAAAATGTAAAAATAACATTACACCAATATTGTTTACTTTAAAAATAAAACTTTACTTAATAACATGTTAAAATAATTTTATGTAATCATAATTAAATAACAGTGTACCAATACATAATAAAAATTTTAAAGCATATTAATATAACATGTAGTAAAAGGGCACTAATGTAATTTCCTTCATTTCTTTGAAAACCAATAAAAAAATCCAACGGAAAACAAATAATTTGCATGGTAGGGGCTTACTCACAGAGGAATCACACGGCATCGTGCGATGAAGTGAGGGGCTAGAAGCTTAGCGACGTAGCGGTGGTGATCTCGGCGGAGCACTGGAAGCGAGAGAGAGTAACACGGTGAGGGAGGCGGAGAGTGAGGGAGAGACGGACAAAGAGAGAACGTAGACTCACCGTGATGCAGCTAGGTGTGCGACGGTCTAGGGTTGGGCGTCGACCAGGGCAGCGTCCAATCACGGGTGGCTGGGGCGTCGGCGTCGATTATAGCTGCGACAATAGGTGGGGTGTTGCCTTACGGGCGGAGAGTTGGTTGAGCCATGACTGCTCTGTTTCGGTTGTCTAAAACAGGGGAGTTTTCGGTTCACTTTGTAGGTGGTTGTCCTCGGCAATATGGTGGTGGTGCAGTGGTGCACGACGGAAGAGCTGGAGCTCCAGTGAGGGTCAAGTGGAGGTGGCGCATGGCGAGGCGGTGCAGCGATTCGTGGAGGTGCAGTGCATCCACGGTTTGTGTCGATTCTGCATGGGGCGGCGGCTTGTGTTCTGGATGGTGTAGGAGCACTACAGTTCACTGCTGTTGCTGGACATTTCCTGGACGTGGAGGAAGTGGCTGTTCCGATAGTTTTCCTATCGTACGGTGGTGATCAATTGGATTTGTGGTGATGCTCTGTTTTTGGTATGGAAAAAAGAGGATTTTAACTCGGTAAAAGCCGTGGGTTGCTATTTCCCGTGGCTGTCGAAAGTGTTTTCCGATGGTTGCTCTGGGCATCAGTTTTACGTGGAGATGGAGGTTGCAGTGGGAGAGATAGGCCGCGACTTGTTGGGGATAGAAAAGTGCAAGCGGCAACCCTAGTTTGTCAAAATGAGGAACTGCAAAATGTGAGAATATATATGTATATCTATTACACAACAATTGCCGTGAATGATGGAGGGATAGGGACGATCATGCCACGGAGAAACAGATGAGTAAAACGCACTAGAAGAAAATCGTGCACGACGAGAAAACTGTGAGGCTAAAACTGTGAAGTTGCTGTGTGAAAGAACGAAAAATGTTTGAAACAAAACAAACACAAAATGAGGAGTAAATAGAGGCGTACGTGCATGTGATGATAAGTGCTTAAATATATATCAAAGGGCGATACGAAAAACCCTAGAGAAAAGAGAGATGTGTGTGCTAATGGAAGGTAGAGTCGTGTGTGTGCATGCATGCTATGGACAGACAGACGCGAACGTGCAGAAATGTGGAGTCTGAAATTTTTGTCACGGGGTATGGCACTTTAACCCGAAAACAATTGTCCCATGACTTGGATCTTGAATGGGATTAATACATGGCCTTTATCTCTAAGTTTTAGACCTTAACTCAACCTAAAAGAAATTACAGTAGCCCCATAATTTTTCGAGTGGAAATCTACTTAGTCCATTAAAATATTTTAAACCTATAAAAAAAATGAAAATTATAATCCACCAAAAATAGTTTAGGCCCATACTCTTTTCCAAAAATTTTTACTCGAAATTTTAAATGGACTTTTCATACCTATAAACTCAAAAATTTTGTAAAGCGGGCTTGGCTGGGCCTGGGTGTTACACATAAAAACTAAATATCCCAAAAAAATTTCAGTGTTTGAACATCCCAAAATATAAGAGGGTTCAGTGGATAACAACTCAAACCATTCCCTCTTTTAACTACAAATTTTAGGATCCATCTCAAAATCCTACAAGGCCTTCTCTACTTCACCTTATCCTTGTTGATTATCTTCCTCAACTCCTCAAAGAGCTATAGCACTTCAGTTATGAATTGATCAGCAGCTTCTAGTCCTCCACTAAGGATGGCTCCGTCGAGCACTCAGGGCTCTACGGGGCCTCCTTGACTATCAGGGGTGTTGGCCTCTTGCATTTTCCCATATTCGGTCTCTTGTCCTATAATGACTTCTACCATTTCGAGTTGAGAATGGTAGTGGAAACTATCATAGTGAGATTTCGAGAAATCTGAGTAAGTAAACAAACAACATACCACAGATAACATAGGCATATAAAGGCAAACCATGAAATGAATGCATGGACGTGTACTTGACACAAAACTTAGTTCATGCAATTTAACTTTTCAAAAACATGTAACTTTGATCCTTTGACCTTTCAATAAAACATATTTTCCATTAGCACATTTACATTTACATATAACACATCCTCAACTCATTGCCTTGTTCACTTCTTGTAACATGTAATTTGGATGCCTCATGGCTCCTCTATGCACCGTTGATTCTCCGCTAGTTACCGCATCACCCAATGGCCCACTTGACCGTGGTGACTACGTCATAGTCCTTGCTATGTGGCAGTTCACCATTTCGTCTTCACCATATATAACACATGTGGCACTCACTAGTTTTAGGTGCTACCCCGCTCCAGTATACTTTCCACAAGGATCCATTTGAGGCCCCCCAATGATACTTTGTCGACCCAGGGGTTACCACTCCAATTTATGCACTCCAAACTGGATAGAGAAGTTCTACCAGGACATTCTCTCGTCTTAGCATTTGGGATCATGATAAAACATGTACAGACTCTTTTATTTGAAAACAGTAAACAACCCAAATGCATGTGACATGAAACTTGTGAAACTTCTCTTTTAATGCATCATGTGGACACGTAAATGCCAAGAATCATATAACCATGTGATACAACATTGAAAATTTCATGTTACGGCTTGAAAATATTAAAACATTCGAATACTCAGTTCACAAACATAGGCAAGATCAAGAGCCTGATCAATCTAAGTTGGCCGTCCATCTCAATTTCCCCCAAGACTTTTCCTCTTCTCTTGATACTTGGGGTGGTGTGTGATGAACATTTCCTAGGCATCCTTCCCTCTTCCCCATGAACATCTTCTAGAAATCTTAAGTGAGTGACATGTGGTGTGTGTGAGGGAGAGTGGTGTAGTGGCCGAAATCCAGGGACTAGTGTTTTGTTTTATCCCATGTTCCTCTTCCAATTCTAATCATATCCATCTTCTAGAAAGTCTCTTAAATGAACGACACTTGAAAAAAAAAGTGGTTCGAACCACATAGGTAGGCATGAACTCCTCTCTGACCAAAACCCTAATCTCCTAGTGGAATGTGCCTTAGTCTCTTGAACTCCCCCATGCGCCACTTTTCCATGCAAATCTTCTTGGAACTCACATGGCTTTGACAAGTGGCATGAAAAACGTGAGTGGTTGGTGAATGGGTGCATTGGCCGAGTGATCCTTGTCTTCCCTAGGCGCCCCATGATTGCTTTCTTCTAGAAAGTCCTCCTACCCTTCTTCATGTATGACAAGTGTCAAAATCTAGTGCTCCTTTATCATGGTTAGCGTGTTATGATTTTTAGGTTATCGAAATCCTAACTCTCTTACCCCTTCTTCCCACAATCTTTACTAGATTCATTTGGCCTTGAAGGTGTGACAAGTGGCCTAAGGGTTTGGTGTGTTGGGTGTGTGCCCCTTGTTCCCCTAGGATTTTAGTCTTTAGCACAACAGGGCTAGCCGAAATTCAAAGGCCTACTAGGCTTAGATGCCCAAACATACTAAAGTAAATAATTACCTAATAAAAGCCCAAGGTTCCTTAAAAACTCTAGACCTTATGCACGGCCCAACTTAGGCATAACATGACGACTTAAGACAGGCAAGGACTTGGCTAAGTTCGGGTTGTCACAATACATGTTTTGAGTTACACGAGTCCATCATGATATATTTTCTCAGTCAGTCATGCATAGGATACTCGTGGTGTAATCACTCTGATTGTCCGAGTATCTCTATTGATAAGTTATACAAGGTACTCCTAACGTAATCATTCTGATTGTTAGAGTACCTCTATTAAAATACTTATGGCGTAATCATTCTGATTTGTTGAGTACCTCTATTAAAATACTCATTGCATAATCATTCTAATTGCTTGAGTATCTCTAACATAATACATTGAGTGTAATCATTCTGGTTGTTCAAATAGTCCTAATAAAACAACTTGCAAAATCATTCTGATTGTCACGATATTCTTTTTAAAACACATATGTTAACAAGGTCGGATGTCCATGTCATGTTCATGTCAAGTCATGTTATATCCATATCAAGTCATGCCACATTCATGTCAAGTCACGTTATTTGTAAGTCAAGGTCATGTCATGCTATTTTTCAAGTCATATGACGCATGTTCAAGCTCATATCATGAAGCTTACTTGTCATTTATCGTCATGCATGCCTATTCATACCATTGGTAGATTAAGAGCCTTATTTGCTGAGATTTTTTTACATCTCACTATGGTAGTCCCAACTACTATTCCCCCGCAGAATGGTAGAGGATGTATCTAGAAATAGAAAAAAAGCACATGACTACCTGGAGGATATCAAATAAGCCGAGGAACAGTTTCGGGAGGATGAGAGAGTTGATACTCTGGTTTTTGGGACATTGTTCTGAGTTGATTGCGGAGCTGCGTGAGTAGCACTTACATTAGAAGCATGAATATTTGTAATAAAGAAGTTACACTTTCAGTACTATGCTTGTTTTGCTACAGACTGGTTGGAACCATATTATAACTTTATTACGATATCATGATTATGTTTTGGAATATTTTATTTCTGGTACATTGTGTATTGCTCAAAGAAATAAAAAATATCTGCTGCAAATAGTGCATACTATTTGTTGCATGCTAGGTGCACCACCTCCTTAACTATCACGAATAGGGGTATGTGACCTTGTGTTGCATATCCCGATACTTCAAACTCTGTCAAATCTCAAGTGGAGTTTGGACGCGTCACATGCCAGCCACTGTGAATGGCAACAAAGAAGCCGCACCACGAGCACACCATCGCACCTCACCGGCCGACTACCCCTTCCTCCCTCTTGACCTCACCCTCATCCCACAACTCTCTCTCTCTCTCTCTCTCCCCCTCCTGATCCCTCCTCTCCCTCCCCCAGCCCCTACTCACAGCTAGGGGTGAGCACCAACTTAGTAGTTCGGATTGTCGGCCTCACCCTCATTCCATAGCTCTCTTTCTCTCCCCTCCCAATTCCTCCTCTCCCTCCCCCGGCCCCTACTCACAGCTAGGGGTGAGCACCAACTTAGTCCAACTCGTGTAAACTCCGATCCGACTCCGACTTGTCGAAGCATAGTCAGATTTGGGCTTTCAACTTTGGGTTTTTTTTTACCTTCATATTTAGCCCATTTTAAAATATAAATTTTTGTGGACTTTCAAATTTCAAAATTTTCCAACAGTTAATAGCTAAAATTAAATCATTTACTACTAATTTACTTCTATACTAATATCTAACTTATTTTTATACTAGACTTTTTATAATAATATTTAACAAATTATTTTAGTGTATAAATACATGTTATTATACTATAATATTACATGTTATTATATTATACTACTGTTTAACTTATTTATAACTTATTCTATGCTAGAATTATTTGTAGTGTCTAATTACATGTTATTATACTTTAGTTAATTAGTATTATGTGTTATGAACTTATTATAATAGACTTATTAGTTATTTCCATACCAGTGTCTAATTTTTTATATACAAGACTTATACTATATTATCTAATTACATGTTATTATGCATTAGTATTACATATTATTATACTAATGTCGAACTTATTTCTAACTTAATTATATACTAGACTTTCTAGTGTCTAATTACATGTTATTATACTTTAGTAAATTGGTATGTGTTATTAACTTATTATACTAGACTTATTAAATTAGTAATACTACGATGTTTACATATACTAAACTATCACTAGTCTATTTATATTATTGTATAAGTTTATTAATTTGTAATAATTAATTCATACTAGTATATTATTAAATTTGACTATATAAGTTATAGTTATATAACTATATAACTATGCTAGTATATATGACAAATATATAGATAACTACAAATTTTTATAACATATGTACAATATTGGAGTCAGATTTAGAGTCGAAATCCGATTCGGAGGGCAAAGTTAGAGTCGAATCGGATCAAAGTTGGAATCGGTCCAACCACACCTCCAATTCCGACTCTGACTCCGACTGCAACTGAAAAATTAAAAAAAAAAATCCTACTCCAACTCCATTTTGTCAGAGTTAGAGCGGAGCAAGATTTGAAGTCGATTTTTGGATTTTTGCTAAGCCCTACCCACTGCAATCATAGCAGCAGCGCCACAGTAGCAAGGTCACCAAATGCAACCCCAGACCACTGAAGCTGTGAGACCCAGCTCCAGCATCTCTCTCTCTCTCTCTCTCATTTCTTGGCCGCCACACACGGTGCTCCACCACCATCCGCGCCACCTCACACCAACAACCTAGCTACTCTGTGCCCAGTCATAGTCCACATTTTCTTCCAGCGCCACCAACAGCCCTGTGAGCACCACCTAGTCGGTGTTCATCCCTTTTCTATCCACTGCAGGTTCCTCTACACCTTCCACCCACAACCATTGTTTCTCCACTCAAAAGCATGAACACCCCAACCAAAATTGAAAGCCCTTCGTTTCTGCCAGCTGTTGTCCAACCTAGAACCAAGCACTACCAAAGCACAGAGTACCCCTAGCACAGAAGCCCAACTCAGCCGTGTGCCACCTAGCACCATCCATCCCCTACTCTCCTCCACTCCACACACAGTCAGACCACCAGACTCCACCTAAGGCCTTGAGAAATGCCAAAAGCCACCACTCACAGAGGACCTAGCCCACTTTTAGCCATAGTCACACCACCATCACTACCCTGTACTGAAAGATTAAACACCACCAGCAAGCCTACATGCTCGGCCATCACACAAGGAACCTTGGAATTTTCTTTAGATCTCTTTTATGGGCTGATATGTGTGTGTAGTTGAATGATATGGTGATTGGTTTCATGGACTAAGGAAATTTGTAGTTGAGCTAGAAAAATTTTGTAAATCGGTAGGTTGGTGTATATTGAGTTTATATGTACAAGAAATTGATGATATGGGAAGATTTGTATTTATATATATTGAATGTATTGATTGTGATAATTGAGAAGACGTGATTGTGTAATTGTGATGTAGTCGGGTGCTGTGAGAAGTGATAGGATAGTTGTGTAGTTGTGAAGTGGCCGGATGCCATATGAAGTGTTGGGATTGTGGAGGTTGGGAAATTGTGAAGCATCATTATTGTATCAATTTGAGATTTGTGATGCTGTGTGATTATTTAGGTTTATTGTATATTGAGTTTAAATGGATGATCAATTGAATATGTGTATTGTATTCATTGTTAATAGGCTTATTAATTGAGAATAGTATTTGTGAAGGTTGGGATATTATGGAGCCATGTGATTGTGTTGTTTGTTGTTTATTGGGTTTAAATGGATATAAGTTTAATTTATGTGTGCATATTGATTTAGTTTGAGAGTTGGTTAGATTTTACTTAAATATAATGGTTTATGGATTTGAATTACATGAGGAGCATGAGATGCAAGAATTGGACATATTTAATGTTTCATGTTTGATTTCATTTGTATTTGATGTTTGAACATGGAATGGGTTGAAATTGGATGATTATGCTTGGTTTTTCGAAAATGCTACCTAGTTGATTGTATTGAAATGTTGACATGAATGTATGAGGTTTGGATAGAGGTGGAATTGTCTTGAAGTGTTGGGATAAAATGATATAGTTGTAGTGGAGTTGAAAAGCATGATGATGAAGTTGGTTGCTAAATGGACATATTTGTATATATTAAATGTATTGAATGGACGAACCTTGTAAAAAAAAGAAGAAGAGTGTTTTACTCCGGCATCAACTTAACCTTACTAGTGATTACTCCAGCATCTGTAGCTTCCTCAGCTTCTAAACCCACTTCTCCTGGAGTGATTGCATAGATTTTAGCCTTCATAGGGGTCTTCCTTTGCTTCTAGCATCGATGCTCCTCCCTTCGTATTACATGGACAATCTTTAATCATATGACCAGTTTGACCACATCTAAAGCATGCTCTGATGGCGAAATGACATTCACCACTGTGTCTTCGTCCGCAACTACGACATGGTGGTGGCATAACAAGCGCTACATTGCCGACTACCTTCCCTTTTCCTTTATCCAAAGTATAGGGGATCTTCTTCTACCCCATATTCTTTCTTGGAGAGTAGGGCAACCCTCCATTACGATCATTCTGAACTTGAGAAATCAAATTCTGATACTCCGCCTCTGCTATCGAAGCAACGTTCACTAGCTCTTGGAAATTCTCGATCTGTAAGCAAGCAACTTAGTTCCGTATCCTTGGTTGTAATCCATCTTGTAACTTCCTAGCTTGCATTTTCTCCGTACTAATAAAATAACGGGCAAATCTTCCTAACTCCATAAATTGAGTTGCATATTGCTTTATGGTCATACTTCCTTGAGTCAAGTTCGTAAACTCTAATGCCTTCTGTTGCTTAGTTGTTTCTGGAAAGAGACGGCTATCAAATTCCTTCTTAAAACGCTCCCAAGTGAGAGTGGTGATATCTCACAATTCTTATGCCAAGAGTTGCCTTTTTTTGTTCCACCATATGCCAGCTTCTCCTTGGAGTAAGTGTCCAGCATATTGGACCTTCTGATTCTCCGTTCATCCACTAATATCAAAAATTCTATCTAAGTCGATAAGCCAATTATTGGCTCTTAGAGCTCCTTCTGTACCCAGAAAGTTTGGATACCGATATACCAGAAATCTCTCAAACGAGCATCATCGATTCTCGCCTCTAGGCGGCTCTTGTCTTACATTCTGCCCTTACTCCATTTGGTATCTCACTACCTCAGTCATTTGCCATATGGCTTCCACGATTGCCTGACCTACTTCTCATGGAGGGTTCTTGGCGTCCCGATCTCGTGACCTAGGAGAAACATCATCACGTTGTTTGCACACCATTGGGTCCTTTCCTTCTAAAATGCACAAACCAATGCTTATTAGCTTCTTCCTAAAAGCAAAGATTTACTCCTTCTTCACTTTACAATTGAGTTCAACCGCATACTTATCCTCCGAACATGCCTCCTTAAGGATTCAAACCTATAGCTATAAAGTTCAAGCTTATAACTACTAGATTTCAACCCTAGCATCAGGTATCTATATTCCTAGGACAACTTGTGGTTTACCCAGAGACGTAATTTCTCTAATACCACCGCTTTTGTGATGCTCCCAACCCCCGCTTGGGATTAAATGGTGATTGAAGCGTCGGGATATATAACACAAGGTTACATACCCCTTGCTGTTCCTATGGAACCCCTACCCTAACCCTACCAGGGCATCCTACCTCTCTGATTTACCATCGGTATAGGTAAGGAGGTCGTCGAAAAAGGCATGAAACTATCTACGTAGCCTAATCGTTGATCATGAGTAAGATACCTTTTTTAATCCAATCAATGCACAGAAGCATGAAAAGAATTCCATTCCCTTTCCAGGCCTGCGATCTGTGAACTTGATAGAAGTTCACGTTAGCTGTGTCTGAACTGTTGATAGCTGGATAAATAAAGAGAGAAAAGACCCTACTTACAAGCGAGCAGAATCAATGTGTTCCAATTTCTAGCCTTGCACCAACCATCTAATGGACCATGGACTAAACGGCTCAGCCAGACCTCAAAATGTTTGATGGAATGGGAGACCCGCACCCACGTCTAGCGCATTTTCTGGTAAGATGTGGGCCGGTAGCAAAGGAGACAAAGGTGAGGCACCGAACATGTTCTATCCTCAACCTCCAATACAATAGGTCCTAGACATTATTCCATCTAGGGATAAGCCCTGTAGCCATAGAAGTGAAAGATGATAGTAGATAATCTAGTCGCCCTTTGAAGTCTTCTTCCTTGCACTTCAGGTTCCAAGATGCTATGGCGGGTGTACTAGGAGTTCAAAATCTTAAGAATCTGCTTCTCTACCTATTTGGAAAGTGCGACTCTAAAGCCTATTCTATTGTTAACTTTTCATTCGAAAAGAGGCAGACCTGCACACCCTACCTGAGACTACTAAGGCAGGCGGTGGACTCTTTCATTAGGGAAGGGAAGAAGGGACCTAAGCATGGCAAATCCTTCTAACTGGCTAGTGCATTAAGGTGGCATGTCTTACTCCGGGCCAGCAATGAATGAAGTGAAGTAGAGAGAGCTAGCGTTCCGTACTCAGGCGGCCAAGCAAAACTCCAGTGAAAGCACGCCCCTAAGCCAGAAAGCGGTCAGTAAAGATTGGAATAAAAAATCGCCCAAGCCTTCTTGATCAAGTGTCAAGGCCGGGAGAACAGACTTCAAACAAAGGCATACGCTAGATGGCTTGAACCAGGCTTTCTACTAAATCAAAGAAGCCATATACATATATAAGAACTAATGGACAGACCAGACCGCATAAGAATACTGGAATGGAAAGAAAGAGAAGGGATTCACGGGCATTGGTCGCTTCGCTAAGAATGACTTAGGGTCTAAGCCTGGATAACATCCCCTATCTAATAGAAGAAGTTAAGAGTGAAACACTACGTGCCCTTACCTCTTCTTTGAGTACAGGAAAGTCTGCTGGTAGGAATTCCTCAGAGCATATTACGGTTTTTCACCGAGGGGGTGGATTGAAGCAATTGCAGTGAAGAATTGATCTGAAACGAAGCGCTTCGTCTATCTCACTTAGCTTCCTGAGCCCCTTGAACTGCTGCAAAGAATTAGAGACTAGAAAGCGAAGAAGGAAATGAGTGGTTTACGAAAAGAAGCACCGGAGGCAAATCTGTCTATTGCGTACGGAAGACCAACCGGTATAGAAGGCAATGAATACTGGCTTAGTTAGATCGGGTTCTTCCTGAGTTTCATGCTGGTTATGTCTGTTATGAGATTGTGTTTTGGGTTAGGGCTAGAGTGAATTCCTTGCATGGGTACGAGCAGCTTCTCGAGCATCACGGATACGAATGTAGTACTTGATCCTTGGATCGTGAAAAGTGTACGTGCCCTATCCAGGAATAAAGCAAGCCCAGAACGAGGGCATTTGATCACTTGAGCACTGGACGATACTAGAGTCACAAAACCGAAGGGAAAGAGCTTATTAGCATGCAAGTCGATAAAACCTAAAGGCAAGATGCGAAGATACGAGCTTGAAGTGTCCATAAGCTTGAAGCATATAGGCGCAACGAGCCCTTATTAGTAAAGTAAAGCTCCAAAAAACAAGAGATTAACATGCAGTGCGCTCGGTCCGGGTATAGATGCTATGACGTGAAATCCAAGAGACTCGATGTAATCAAGAGCTTGGCTATCTTCGCATCGAACTTCCCGTCTTCAATGTTCTCAATTCCAAGCATCTCTAGGACATAATCTTTCAGCTTCCCCAAAGCATAGGACTTGGCATGTGATGCCCGTCCTTGTGGTGGGACATTTTATAAAATGATTTTAGAAAATACGATGGGACCATTCATTTTAAAACTTTTTACTTCCATACCCAGGGTGTAAGACTCTACGTTATAAAAAAAATGTGCTTTAAGAATAAAAGAGGTTTACAGCGGAAAACATTAATCTTTAAAATAAAAAGGCCTCACATACATCTAAACTCTCATGCCTAGACTTCTGTGCACTTCCCCATGGGCCGTGTCCGTCCTGACGCGTGCTTCTCATTCAGTCCCTATGGGGGGAGGACTATGCATAAAAACTAAAATGAGTCAACGACTCGTAAACATTACTTCATACAGTTAAAATATAAAAACATAGGTATTCATTCATGCATTCATCATACCATATGTATTATACGTACATGCATGCGTGCGTTCGTTCGTTTAAAAACATTATTGGACGGGGTTTTTCTTTAAAAATGGGCTTTCTTTTCGTAAAACATATCTCCCGTTAGTGCCTTCATTTCTTAAAGAATTCGTGCATTCATGCATTCATCCATTCATTCTTATCACTTTCATTGGCCGACACACACTGTTACGCCCCGTGTGTTGGGGTTAGCAGTCTTCCTTTGGACCCGAACTCCGCCCGTGGCCATGGGATGAGAATCCCTTTCATGGGGGGCACCACTGGGTGCACTTCCAGTACTACTTACCCAGCATTACAATCTGCCCATTCATTGGTACCCTTTCCATTCATTCATGTGGCCGTTACGTATTTTCATACAGTAAATGTTCATTTCATTTTAGTCCTTTCTTTCAGTTTAGTCCTTTTAGTTCAATCCTTTTCATTTAATCAGTTCGTTCATGGAAAAACATATTTTAAAAGCATGACCTTAAACATCGTCTTTTGTGCCATCCATAAAAGCATCAGTTCATAGGGACATTTTAACGTAAGTTCATAGGGACCATTTTAAAACACTTTCTTCTTGTCGGTCAAAGCATCAGGCATAAGCCTCGATATTGATTTTCTTAGAAAACACAAACAATAGATACTGCATATAATCATCCATTCACATGCGTACAATTAATACTTTGGGTGCGTAAACAGGGGCTGCCAAGGAGGGCCGTTACATACTTATACCTTTGAACACTTATACTTAGCATGTTTTTATAAAACATTTTCGTGTCATTTAGTAAGGCATCGTAAAGAAAAGAGCGTCTCCTATTCATTTCTTATATTTTAGAAAACTCTAGAAGAGTATGAACGCAATACTTACCTCGACTCCATGCTACTTGCATATCATGCAGTCCATTCATGTGCATGTCAGATGGCAACCTAAATGCATACACATATCTTGACGTCATTTTCTATCTAATGCATAAGCAACTTAACTATAAATAGAGCTACACTTCACTAGGAATACTCTCCTTTTATCCAGTGCTCTTACGTGTCCTTTACTATGCTAAAACCTTCGGGGTTCATTCACGGTCACTATCTCTTCCAAACTCGACGTTCTACTTCGAGTGTTCATTCACTAAGGTGAACCCATGATTCACCTTAAGCTTAAGACACTAAGACCTTCGTCTTACTCTTCTTACTAACCACATCCCGATGCATGACTCAGACCAACTAAGTCACGCATCCTAATTCTAGACAATACACCCGTCACTACCTTCATACATCTTAGCTCACACTAATCCTCATTTCCATCCATACACGACACACGGCTCTAAATCAACTCTGAGGCTAAAGCACTGTGTAACCATGCTTAGGATAGATTACCCATTACATATGGTGAATCTGTCTGGTACATGTGTCTTACCAGATTACACATGTACCTTACCCCTTATCACCTAAGATCAACATATAACACATTGATCACCTGCTTGTATAAACAAGCACCATACTCCGATACCAACATTCTCTTAACCCAGCTAGCATGATTCTTCATGCTACCCGTCCCTTTTGATAGTTCATCCCAACACTTAACACGACAAGACTCCATTCACAACTATGTCTTATGTCATGTCATATAGCTCGAGACTACTCCCAAGCTACACCGTGAGCTTTTCACGTCACCCAACATCCTGCTACGTCAACTCCTAACTCATCGTGAGTACGGTCCCACACGTACTCCTGTCACATCATGACATCTTGTCACGTTCCTGCTTCACCACTTCTACAATAACACCTCACCCAACATAAGCACGACTGCCAGTAGTCATGTCACTTCAAGACATTCCCCAGTCATGCTTCCGCTGCGCACTCTTACACTTGTTCTGCCACTTCACACATACTCCTAGCCATAAGTCCAACACGGTGACACTTGTCACCACAGACTACAGGCCACATCAGTATTATGGCAAACCCGCCATATGGTGCATCACTCCACCACATGGAGTACACTCCACGTGTACTCCCTTCACACACACTACGCCACACAGAGTACACTCTACATGCACTCTTCCCGTTCCACACAACGCCACGCCACCATTACAGCACATACTCCAAAACCACACTACACAGCACAGTCCACAACACTTCACAGTACACTACACAGATACGCCCAACACTTCACATACACAGCACATCACAATACAGCGAACTCCACAATACTAACAGCACAGTCAACAACCTAATCAATTAATTAACATCTAACATAAATAACGAGGGATAGAGGGTTATACCATCGATGGGATAACTTGTGCGTTGCTCGCTGATTATCACGGTCAATGACACCGGAAGGGTCGTATGTGGCGGCTAACCCTCGTACAGTGGCTGTTTGCGCGTTTGGATAGATAGGTGTGGTCTTGGAAGGGCTCGTGGTGGCCTCGCGGTGGCGGTGAGGGGTGGTACATAGCATATCTAGCCATGTACAGTGGCGGCTAGCCATGTACAGTGGCTGCCTTGGCCATTGGAGGTGGCTAGAGGTGCGGGCCTAGGCATAGGAGGGTTGGGTCGTGGTCCTGGAGTGGTGGTCTCATGGTGGTGCCAAGGTGGCACACGTTAGAGACACGACAACTCGTGGAAGACCTAAGGCCATGGGTCTCCAATAGGGGAAATCGGAGGGTGGGCTTGGCTGGTCATGGCTGGCCATGGAGGAGTTGAGGGAGGTGCGGTAGAACTTGTGGTGGCGCTCGGGTGGCGCCACGGTGGCTCTACGGTGGTGGATCAAGCTTGGGAAGGAGGGAGAGTCCGTAAGAGAGATTGGGCATGCATGAGGGGTAGATTGGGGCTATGGCTGTTTGGGGTAGGTCGATGGTGGCCAGAGGAAGCTCAAGAAGGTGGCTAGACATCGTGGGTGGCGGCGTACGGCGGTGGACGAGGAGAAACTCGTGCGTGACGGAGAGAGAGAGAGCCCGTGCATCAGAGAGGGCTATGAGCCTCGGGCCAAGGGGAGGAAGAAGGGGGAGGGAAGGGGAAGCTCGTGGAGGCGCTCAGTGCCCGTGGGTGGCCACGCACGGCGGCGCACAGAAGAGAAATGGGTTTTTACCCATCTCGGCCAACTCACCGTGAAAGAGAGGGAAAGGGCTGCCGTGAGGGGCTAGGCTCGGTGGGGCTGTCGTCGGTGATGGCTGGAGGTGCGCTGGTGGCCAGCGGCATGGCTGCAACAGAGGCATGGGGCTGGACGAGATGAGCTAGGGAATCGGGTGAGAGGGAGAAGGCGTACGTCTTACACATAAGGGAGAGGGAGGAGAGAGAGAGGGGAGGGAACAGTGAGGGAGAAGGAAGAGGGGGTCTGGGTTTTAATCTTGATCCCTTTATCTTGGGATCTTCAAAACGATCTAACGATGGGGGATTAGAACACTGATTTGAAAATACGTACACATTAACTTAATTAAAATCACTTAAAGGAATTAAAGTAAAATATTATTTAAACTAACTTTAGTTTATAAAATAATATTTCTTCATCATTAATAAAATGATGAAGTCTTATTTAATATATTTAAAAGAATAAAACCATTTAATTAATTAAAGCTTTCAACATAATTTAAATCTTATAATATCTTATATAGTTGAAATCATTTTAATAATGATATTAAAATGATTTCCGACAATTATAATATTTTTGGAGCTCTTCAAAAATATTATTATTGTCGTATTTAAAATCAAGCTTAATTCAATAACACTGGAAATATTTCTTATAAATATTTCCAGCACATTTAAAACGTTGGGCGTGCCTTAGAAGTCGCATAATATCTTTGAAAACATGCCATCGGGGTTCGGCACGCATGATGAGGTTCGCAGTAGCTAGATAGAAGGAGCAGACAATCACATAATTTCTACCATTTGAATTTGCTTACGTCAGAAAGAAGGAACCTTACGTCAGAAAGAAAGAACGTACGTCATAAAGAAGAAGCGTACGTAAGAAGGAATGAGCGGGGTGTTACATGGCGCTTGGCCTGCCCTTAAGAAAGAAGAAATCCAAAGCCCAGGACAACTAGCCCTTTACTTGCATGGGATAGCGAAGCCACTCTGCAATAGTGAAGGAGCGGCTTGTCTGTCTCATGGTAGGCAATTTACTTTGTGATGTCTACTTTATAAGATCTTTTTTGCATGCACTCTACTGTATCTGCCGCAGGTCTCAAACCAAGTCTCTACTAAAGTGAAATCCGCCCCTTTTCATTCATAAGGATAAGGATGAGCAGAGCGAAGTAGTGTTGTCAATGGCGCTAGAAAAGCAGGATGGGTTGGGTTGTTCCCGAAGGAACATTCACAATAGATCCAGTGCACTTGACAAGATCTCCTTCTTTAATAGTGGTATCACTACCAAAGACAACAATCCCTACATTCTCATTCTCAAGTTTACACCTTGAAGTAGAGTGTGTAAATACCGGATGCATAGGTTGAGGCATTCGTTAAAAAACTCTTTTGTTAGGCGATCAACCAGATGCTCCTACCCAACCGAGACCTAAAAGGAAAACTGAAAGCATTTTCAGGCAAGAAACTAGTTACAAAGACCTAAAGGACCAAGGAAAGTCTAGTTTATTACGAATTATAAACATGGCTTGTTCTATGAGGATGCCTTTAAGCAACCAAACGCACGTCGACTCTCTCATTTAGAACCAACAAGGCGCTTTGCTCAGTTAGAGATAGAAGGCTACTTCCCTGCCCTTAGAAGAGGTATCAGATACAAAGACTCGAAAAAAGCCTCTATTTGTCCCACTTCTAAAAATAAAAAGGTCCATACACTCGCTTTCAATCTCGTGTTCATATCGTCCAGTGCTCAAGTGATTGGATGCCCTCATTTTGGGTGAGTGACCCATTGGTTTGGGGAACGAACGATTTCACATTAGTTGGTATATCCCTACTTGCTACTTTCCAGTCAGTGGTGCGATTCAAGGTAAGCAAGAAAACAGATGTGCGTTTCTAACGCGCAACGGCTTTTGCATGTTGGCAATTGGCCGTTGCTTGTTCCCTATGGTGATAAATTTATACAAAACTTCTACTTTGAGCACACGCAATGGAGCCGTAGACAATCAAGTGAAATCCAATCCACGAAATAATCGGATCTATGTACTCAAGTGGATCAATTGGAGAAGGAAGTCACACAAAACTCATATTCATATAAAGAAGTGTCGGATGAACTACTTGGGAGAAGGACCTGAAGGGGTGCCGACTCCTAGATGCTTCTTCCTTCCTTGAAAAAGATTAGGAAAACAAGGCAGGAGCCACTAAGCCGATTCACTGGTCTTATTCCCTGATTGACCTATTCATCACATACCTGATATTGAAAGTTTCGATGGTCAATGAGAGAGATCCTGCTTATATCCAATACCTACTCACACAAAAAGCAAGAATGGCTTGCTAGAAGTTAAAGGTGGGGGTTCAGGCTTCCCGTATTGAGGCCATCGATCGATAGGGTGCTACTCTGGGCTTAGAGCCCCTTTCATCATCCTCCATTTGTGAAGGCATCAAGGGCTTATGTTCTTCCTCTTACCAGGATTTGAGGGAACCTAGGCACACTAGAGCTAGAAGGAAAGAAAGGAATTATAAAACCTATGTCCCCATTTCTGTGTTTGTTAGGCAATCACCAGAAAGAAATCTCAGTGAATTTCCATTTACTGATCCTATCTTTCACAAAATTCATCCCCCTTTTACTGGGTTAAGCAAGCCCCGACACCAGCTTCCACCCAGACAAAAAATGTGAGCACCCAGCCGAGGTTATCGTATAGACCTCCTCCCCAATACGAAGATAGTCCCGCCCCAGGTAGCTTGTCTCCTCTATGTCAAGCTGATCTAGGTGTCGTTTTATCTGTTATGTTAAGGTTAGTTATGAACCCAGAGGGCTGTGCAGAATGTTTGTGGCATATCAAAATGTGGGCTAATACTGGCATTTATGGTGCTGACCGAGTTGCGCAAGAGTATTACCAAAGGGAGGCAAACATTTATAGGGGCGGCTGTCCTCCTCAATCGATTGGACTATGGCGAATCGCTCGTGTATGGGTCTTTTGTACAGTGTAAGATGTTATTGCTTGCAACTGGTCTTGATCGGTCTGTCGGTCCAACAAAGATGTAAATAGAAAGGAGGATATCTTGAACAAAGCACAAGCAGTCAGTAGTCTCAAAGAGTAATGAAGTTGGATCAAGCCAAGAATAAACATGTTATCCTGGGTGACTGGAATCCTCTGAGGTTAGCTGATCAGGCTAAGCTTGTGAGGTAGAGAGAGACCTTCCTTAAGTTCCCCTTTTTCACCTTTCTTTCACATCGAGCCTCTTCAAGGAAGCTAGCTCAAGACCCTTTGGCAGATCAAGACGCTGGGAGCTCCTATCTATCGGTTGCATCCTTAGGAACTACCAACTAGCTAATAGGAAAGAAGAGAGCAAGGACAGAACATAACTCATTAGATCTCTTCTGAACTAGAACAAGAAAGAGCTCATCACCACTGCTTGTGAACAGCTCTCCTTAACGGAAGGCGCACCTACTGTTACTAGAAGTCTAGTCTCTCTCAAGTCCAGTTTCAATCTCGAACTAACTTACTTTGTTGACTGAGCTCCAGCACATCCCCCTGATTTGGGGATGCCCAACGGTCATGTCTTCTATGGTTTTACCTTATTTGGCTCAACGGATAGTTCTATTCCTTGAGCTCACAGAGGGTATCACAAGTGGAGACTGCATCTGGTTTTCTTGGGAATGAAGTTGTTGCAAACACCACGAAGGATTTCTCATATGTTGGAATTTCTCAAGTTTCCAGCTACAGATAGATCACTCACGCAATATTGATCAATGGATCAGGCTTTCGTCCATTGTCCAAGATTGGGCACCAAAAGCCAGCTCCCCACTGCTTGGACACTCCTCAGCCCGAGGACAATCTCTCAAATACACATTAAGATGTTGACTCGTTATTCTTTTCTTTGTTGATTCCTCTCAATAAAATTTGCCATGTTGCAATCGCACGACGTTTTAACTGAAAAAACTTTTTGCGCAATTCATGCGTTAGTGTTTTTATGACCAGAAATTGTTTCTTGATTTCCATTTCAAATTGTTCTCTGGACTTTTTATCAATATAAGGTGATCGGCTTTCATAAAGATGTATGAGAAAGGGAGGGTCGAGAGAGGCTTATTGCACGATCCACCCAGCTCAGCTAAGCTAAAAAATGCTACATAAGAGAGTGGGAGGCTGGCCCCTGCCCATCTGGAGGTGCACACCCATTTAGGAAACAATGCAGTCGAGGGAGGTCTTTCAAGAGCACATCTCAGAAAGCTTAAAGCTTGAAGGTGGCTGGGGCAGGGCACTCTTCATTCTTCATTCGAAACTAATGAATGTCGGGTCGGGGTTTTCTGCCTTGTTATCAAAAATTTGGGGTGATGTACCAGCTAGCCATGACTGCGTTGTTTCATGATATGATTCACAAGGAAATGGAGGTCTATGTCGATGACATGATTGCCAAGTCTTGGGCTGAAGAAGACCATTTCTAGTACCTTTCTATCTGGCATACCAACATGCAACTTTTCACGGAAGCCCTCAAAAGAGGAGATGCACTCAAATACGGTAGGACCGATAGGGGATTGGCTTCAAGTGTAGATAGGGTAAAATCTGCAGGGATTATGCAAATACATAGGCCCCTTCCCTTCTCTTTTGAATGAATGGGGTGGTTTAGAAGGCGCTTTCCGATCTATAAGACGAAAATACAATTCCTAATTCCATTCTCTAAGATGAACTAAAGGGATGTCTCTAAGCAGCCAAGGCCAAGAGCAAGTAGGATGCCGGCGGAGATGGAGCTGGAAGCCAACCTATACTTTCCTGGGACTTACCGATGCCAGAAATTTGCAAACTGATCCTAAGTAATCATTTTTGTTCATTGGATTCTGGTGGAACTACTTCGTTAGGATTGGGGAATTGTTGCGATTCTTCCTGAATAACCATAATTTAGTTTTTCATTATAGTTTTTAAAAGTGTGCGCTTTTCGTCTGCCTTCCTGATGAATCTATCTACGAATTTCCAATACCTCCTTTTTTTTTAAGTCATTGTCTTATTCCTCTTTCCACAAATGATCTTCCAAACCAAAAGAGTGATTAAGT
This sequence comes from Juglans mandshurica, assembly GCA_022457165.1. Taxonomy (NCBI): domain Eukaryota; kingdom Viridiplantae; phylum Streptophyta; class Magnoliopsida; order Fagales; family Juglandaceae; genus Juglans; species Juglans mandshurica. Next base: position 17,556,894 of record CM039622.1, read on the forward strand.
CCGACTCAAGCGAGTGAGTGATATAATATTTCTTTCTTCCTTTCTTGTTGCTTGTCGATGCAGAACCATTTGCTTCCAAAGGTGGAGTTAAGGCAACAAGCATAGGTGCTTCAGTTTCCGGTAGCAAGTAATTATGTATGTGTAAAGCAAATCTATCCTCGTAGGAGCAGGAGATCAAGCAAAGCATGACGGTCTTCAGTCTAATGTTTGCGAAGGATGGGAATCTTTCTCGACTCATAGATAAGGGATGTATGATTCTGGATCCTTTTTTGCTATGTTTAGGGTATGCCAATCAATTTTGAAGTTAGATTCCATGGTGATCTACTTAGTTCGAGACAAATTAGGCGTGGTGTCAAGTCAAGAGTTCAAACAGTCGAATGAATTGTGGCCAGGTGCTAAAACCCCTTCATTTTCGGGATCAACCCCTTTTTACTAAGAAACTGACCAGGAAAAGTCGCATTTTTTTTCAGAGGAGAGTGGAATTTCTTGTGGATTGGCCTCATGAGGATGTTGGAAGGAATGGATCTATATCACTTTCTTTTAGCTTACCTACATAAGGCGGACCGACCAACTCAAGCTGTAAGGGCCCCTTAGGTAGCCCTAGCCGTTGAAAGTCTGTTGTCTTTGTAAAGGAACAGTACAATCTTAGACTAGCCCCCTTCGCATGACCTAGAAAGAAAAAGAAGTTGGCTTGGTTCCACAAGATGTAGAATCTATTTTGAATCACCATTTAGCAGGGCTACTAGGGCTTGGGTCTCTTTCTTGGACAAGGCATCAAGGGAAAATGCAATTCAATTGAGGCCAAAAATACGTTGTTTCATAAACTTGATCGTTCTTATCTCACTTTTCTGACCTAACTTCGGTGAAATGCCAAAAACATCGTGTTTCCTAGAGTATACCGAATCAGTATAGCTATCCTTCTTCTGACACAGCAATGCAATTTCATAGGTAGGATGGGAATGAAGGGTGAGGGAACTCTATTGTACTCTCCCTCCGGGAGAGGAAGCATGGAAGAAAAGGTTATTCCCTATTGGCCCACCCTTGTCAAAAGTGGATACCGCTCCCCCCCCCAATGCTCCCACGGTCCGCTTACCAAGGAATAGAAAGGGAGGACAGGTTGGTTCGAGGACCCGTTGGTCAAAGGAAAGAGGAGGTCCTGATTCCGGGACGGAGCCGTATGACGCGAGAGTACCAGGAGGTGCTTAGGAAGGCCCCACCTCGAAGACTAACCCCTGACCAATGCAATGATCTATTGAGAGGGGGTACTGAGGATGAAATAAAGGATGTTCTCTTCTCTCTGAAGGATAACAAGGCACCAAGCCCGGATGGATATAATGCTTTATTCTTTAAGAAGGTATGGGGTATTGTTGGGAACGATGTGGTGGAATGCATAAATCTTATCTTCCAGCCCAAAAAACGGATTCAAATATATTTTGGCAGCTCAATCTTTAAGGTAATAATTATGCCAATTTCGCCTAAAAATCTCTTCAGGCTGTTGTATAGCCTACCGTCAGGGTCTTAGCAAATGGGTACATGACAGTTAAGATGCAATGCACCTAATGATAACTAGCAGTATGCAGTATATCACAACGGAAAGTCTACTTAGGTCAAATAAATAAGATAGGTTTCATGGTACCGAAGCACATAAATTCCAAAACAGAAATTTCATAAGAGTCATCAAAGACTTAATTGTTTCAAAAGAGACTCCCGAAACATGGGACCATTACTTCAAGTGTCCTCAACATAAGTCATTCATCAAAAGAAGTCCCATAACATAAGTCTTTTAATGAGGCCGATCCTACTTGGCCTTGTCCTAATTCAGAATCCTCCTCAGTTGCTCAAAAAACTGCAACACCTCAGTGATAAATTGGTCGGCAAGTTCCAACCTTTTCAAAAGCGACAACTCTTAAGAGACCTCGCGTCTCTCCAGAGACTCCTTATGCATCTGGGGAGCTGGTCTCTTGCATTTTCCCATTACTATCCTCTTGGGTTCCTATCACAACTTCTACCATTCTGAGTAGGGGAATGGTAGTGAAATTTACAATAGTGAGATTTCGAAAAATCTCAGTAAGTAAATAAATAAGATGTAACAGATATCAAAAGCATATGTAAGCAAACTTGAAATGAATGCATGGACATGAAACTTTACTTATGCATTTGACTTTTTTTGAAAAATACCGTGTACATCATAACTTTCATAACCCTTTTCTTTCATAAAACATCTTTTCATTATTTTCATACTTGTTCATTTAACATACTTGTGAGTTCGGGTTCTTGTTCATATATCATAGCATAACTTGGAACTCAAGGCCTTTCTTTGACTTTTAACTTATAAATGGATACCTCACGGCTCCCCTATAAACCATGTGTTCCCCTCTAGTTACCGCATCAACCATTGGTCACTTTGACCAAGGTGACTACGTCTTACTTTTAATCATTAATGTTACGGCAGTTCGCTTTTCGCTTTCACCGTAGAGCACCCACTAGCTTTTGGTACAACCCCGCTCCAGCATCCTTTTCTTTTCGGAACCATTCGAGGTCCGCCTACTGTACTTCGTTGACCCAGGGGTTACCACCCCATTTTAGACACTTCTGAGTGGTCATGAGAGTTCCACTAGGACACTTCCTCACCCTAGCCTTTGGGGTCGTGACAAAACTCTTAAATGACTCCTTTTCTTTTTGAAAGATTTCACAAACCCAATGCATGTGACATGAACTATGAAACTTTGAACTTTCATGGGACACATGCAATGTCGAAGCTTAATCATGACTTTGTAACAACAATCATACATATCCATGTACATTTCACGTTATGGCTTGAAAATATTTGAACATGTGACAATAAATTCTAAGGCATTCAATCAACAAACAAAGAGAGAACATTCACAACTTCACATGTATTATGCAATGGCCATGGCACATAAACACTAACATGCATGAGAATTAATTTCATGCCTATAAAAGTTTAGTCACATCATGCTAACCCTTCATCTATGGTAATGACCAAAACCTATTATTCTTGGATATACACATTACACCAACCTTTCATGAACTTAGAATCTTCTAATATGTTTAATAAAACTTTATCAATGAACATGCATGTGTAGCCGAAACATGCTAGTGAACTTACTTATGGAAAGGCAAGTATTTTATGGTCTTAATTCTATAAACGATTCGGTCATATAACAAATATCCATGAACATGTTAAGAATCATGCAATCCGAACCCTAAATATGACCTCTCATTCAATTTTCATGATATGAACTAACAACAATAAACCATTTCAACCATATATTGAATAATCATACAAGGAATTGATTATATCACATGAAAGAATATCATCATTTCAAGTACCAACATGCAACCAAACAACAAATGAGTTCACATGACATATACATAAAATATCCAAGTAAAAGTTAGAAATATACTTACAAAAATCCACAATCGTTAAGTGAGCAGGCTGAAATATATATATATATATATATATATATTTATAACAATCATTAGGATCGGTTATCCAAAACCCTAATCCGTGTGTGAGTGTTGTGCTCCTGACATATTTTCAAGAAATAGTCTCCCAATGTTCGGACCTCCCTTCCTGAAGTCCGAATCTTGCATAAAATGAAACCCTAGTTCATAAAAGCACTAAAGTCATGGCCTTCTTTCCTCAAAACATCATGCTTACCAGCTTAAAGCAAATGAAGTTAAGTCTAAAACCCTAATCTAGTTGAATGTGTGTATGGGTATGCTCATGTGAGAAACTTCACAATAACCAAAATTGTATCCTTCTTGGTCGTGTGTGTTTGAGCATGTGTTCATGGTGAAATTTTTAAAGTCCGAAACTTGCTTCCTTTGGCCATGTGTTTAGTGTAAGGAAAAAGAGTGTTCTTGCTTCTAACCTTGCGTGGCTCCCTTCTTAGAAAGTATCCTCTAGCTTTGCTTGCACATAAAATGGTGTTTTGAAAGAAGTGAGTGTAGTGTGGATGGTGTTTTGGACAGAGAGTGATGGAAAGTAGAGAGAATGTTGTGGCCGAAAGCTTCAAGAGAAATTCACCAAGTGACTAAAAATTTTAGGGTTTTCGGCTCCTCTCCCTTTTGTAGACATAAGAGACTTCTTGAACAAGCTAAACTTCCTTGCATAGATGCCAAGTGGCACATCACCCTTAAGCCTTTTCCCTTTCCCATCATTTGATTGTGTTGGGAACACAAGGGAACTTTTTGGACAAGTGGTGCCTCCCCTCAAAATCGAAATCCTCCATCCCCTAAATGCCCTTCATCTTGTGTCTAGGTTCAATGAATCTTATTGCATAATAGTCTTTCATCTAGCTAGGATCTTCCTCAATCTCCTACAAGTGTGCCAAGTGGCATGTGAGGAGTGTGTGTGTGCATGGTAGACAAAATTTCCATCTCCTCCCAAGAAGATTTTCTTTCACCAAAATTTTTTGGACATTGTGTGATTGGTCATGGTGGGTGGTAAAAATGCACAAACTCCCTTGCCCTAGCCATCCATCCCAAGTGTGTCTTCCACAAGATTCTTCTAGAATCCTCATCGGCGTGTAGGCCTTCTCTTCCCAAGCAAGATCTTGCCCTTTTCCAAGACAAGATATATTCTCCTTCCCTTTTGCATGCATGACACATGGCAAAAAGCATATCACCTTTCTCTATGGTTGTCGTGCATGCCCTTTGGGCGTCCTTCAAGTTCCAACTTTCCATAGCCTTATCATTTCCCTTCCAGAAACCTCCCGCTATTAGTGACAAGTGTCACAATACCTCTTCTTACAAGCAAGCCTTCTTGCATGCATAACACATGGCAAGACAGTGGGCGTGCAAGACCAAAATCCTAGACTCTCTCTCTCTCCTCTCTTCCCTCAATTCAGTCTGGATTCATCAAGTCCTAGCTATAGGCTCCATTGGATGACATGTGGCATCCAAGGAATTGGGTTGAGTGTGTGCCCTAGTTCTAATGGACTTGAAAAACCCTAATTCCCCTATAGAGGCCGAATCACTCATGGGCTTGGGCCTTTCTCAAGGCCTTAGATGGCTTGTACCAAACTAAATTTCTAATTGGGTTACTCCACCTTCTCTTGGCCCAAATTAACAATATTTAATAAAATTGCATGGAAAGCTTAGCAAAAATCTTGGTCGTCACAGTATACCAGCCAATGATAAGAGTTAGTTGAATGTATGCAATGGTTTCGTTTCTTTATGAAAGAATGTGCAAGGTGTGAGAAATATTTTATGAGGAAGGAAAACTTGTTTTTAAAGAAAAACCCTCACCTTTTAATGTTTTCTAAAGAAATAAAATGTTTTATGTAAAGTATGTAGAGTAATGATAAATGCATCAATGAAAATATATGTTAGTATATTTTTACAGTATGAAGTAATGCTTACTAAGTGATCGACTCATTTTTATTATCTGTGCCCCACCTAGGAATAAAATAAGAAAGAAGCGTTAGGACAGACATGGGCAAGGAAAATGTGACAGAAGTCTAGGCAGGTTTTATTAAATGTATGAACTCACGTTTTGTAAAAGGACTATATATTTTAATTAAATGGATTTCACTGCAAACTCTCTTTTAGATTTATAAAACAGGTTTTAAATTTTAACCATGGAATATTTTATTTCCTGGGAGGAAAGAAAAAGTTTTAATAAGTTCAATAATTCCTATCCCATTTTCTAAAACTATTTGTAAAAGTCCCACCACAAGAACGAGCGTTACAAATAGGCAGATGTGGATAATTTAGGGGTGGTCGAGTGGGTGTCACCGGCCCCTAAAATCTCTTTAAGTTTCTGTTTTTTTATTTATTTCAAATTTCTCCATCAGTTTTTGTCATAAAATCACAAAGAATTATTCTTGTTGCACCAAAACAAATTAAAATCAATTGCTCATATAGAAATATAATAATCATAATTTTAGAAAAAATTAAGAAACAAACACATTTAAGTTTCAAATAATATTTATAATAAAACCACAACCTTTTATGAAAATGAATTTTCTCAAAAATTTAAAATCTTGACCCTAAAATATTTCTAAAATTTTATGTATATATATACCCAAATATTAATACATTTTTTTTTCTATGAGCATACTTTTGTTTTTATTTGTTATAAGCGATTCATACTCAAGTCTTTTTTTTGTGCTCCTCTTTTACTTTATCTTTTGTACATATAATTTTTTTCTATTTTCTCGAGTAATACTAAATACAGTCGTAGAGTGCGTAAACGCCACGTAATTCTTTTAAGAAATAATGGGATCCACTATTAAAAAACTATTCATGTAGGTCTCGTATCTACTCACCCTTGTTCAAAATTAAGGATTATGCAGCACTTGCGTATTCCATGATTGTAAATATCATTTTTTTTTCCTTAAATGGCCTTTAATATTTTTCCTTATTAACTTGAGACATATTAGAAACTTTTCTTGAAGAGGGAGAGATCTTATGTTTAAACATTCTTGATTAATATCTCCTCGCCCCTCCAAAGATAAATTTCTACCTCCGTCGCTAAAAATAGGACTACGAAGATATTAGTTAGGACCATGCTTAATTAATTGTCAGTCTTATAGGCATACCTCTACTCGTAGAAAATCCAAACATCAATGTCCTATCACCGGAAGTAATAACAAAAATAATAAATTTGCGTGACTACACTTCAAGTCTTCAACAGTCCAATTACTCACAATCAGAACCTTTGGTATTTCATTGGGTCCATTTATTAATTACTTGCTAAACACAGGATGTAGGCGTGCTCCCTAATAATTATCTCAAAAATACTAAAATCAGCAGTTAAAAGTAAAGCTTATTCAGAAAATGGCAATAAATAAATGATCTTGTCCTATAATTGTCTATCATGAAAATAATATTGGAGCAATCTATCAGTCAGATTTTTTAGTATTATGAAATTGTGGGTGAAACTCATTGTAAGATGATGTGCATTGTCATGTTGTCACACAAGATTAGTCATCCCACCTCCTTGCAATAAGAGAAAGAGTCATACTCCCAAATTTCACTTGGGATTGGATGGACATCTGAAGCGTCGGGACATACAACACAAGGTTATTTGCCCTCGTTCATGATAATTAAAGATACAATGCACCTAACATGCAACTAACAATATGCAATATTCACAGCGGATAATTTTTTTCTTTGAGCAATATTATATACCAGAAGTAATGGAGCATCGAAGTGATTAGCTCCGCATCGTGCCATCGTTGTCTAGTTGATTGCCTTCAATCAATCGTTTGTCGCGTCTCCTGATCCTAGCACACGATCTACAACTTTGGGGAGGAATGATAGTTGGGACTATCATGGTAAAATTCAATTTAAAATCTCAAAAGTTAATAGGAAACTTAACATACAGTTTAAATATGCATGCATGACAATAAAAGCATGAATACAAATATGATAATCATAAATAAGTATGACGTGACTCAACATATAATATGGCATAAACTGACATGACTCAACATATAATATGGCATAAACTGACATGACTTAAATAGAGCACAGACTGAACTTGAAACTCGACATGACATGAACTGACATGAGCAGAATTGAACTGACGTGAACTGACTGAAATTGAACATGAATTGAACGTTAATTAACATGAGCATAAACGTGAAATACATGAACTTGGAATCTCATTCAATAATTAAGCGTGATTAATAAAAGTGAAATGTGGGTGCTACACGGTTCCTCTTGAGCCGTGTGTCTTTACCGATTACCGCATCACAACACAAGTATCTGCACCAGATGTGAGTACGTTAACATATGTGTTAGTTAACAGGTATATGCACCTACTGTGGAACATGAAATGTATGTGTCCCGTATCAGGCATCTGCACCAGCTTGAGTACGTATAAAATGAAATTGAAATGTATGGGGGCACCATCGGCATTAGTGCCCTTCTTCGTTGCGATGACCAGTTAATTAGGCCTCATTCAAAACTCGTCGAACTTTACTTTGTTAACCCAGGAGATTTTACAATAGATTAAACACTCCAGCATGAACAAAAGAGTTACATTAGGATATTACCCCCATCATAACATTTAGGGTAATGATAAACGTAAACAGACTTGGCTGACGTGGAAATATGGGTCTTGAGATACACAAATTGTGTAGAAGGAAGGTGGTGAGGTGCATTTCCCTCTCACATCAAGTGACTATTTGAGACTGTCATAGGTAGAGGTTGGTCTGCCCTAAATGGGTGTCAACTTCCTTAAGAAGCTTTGCCAAGGTGGCCAAAATTCATGGGCCTAAAGGGCCTTAACTGAATGGGCTTCATTTTGAGGTTTAAAGAGGGTTTAATTAGGCTTTGAGATTCTATCAAGCCTAAATCCAATTTTTCTTAACCCAATCAAATTTCAAAGGTTTAAAAGATTGAATAATGATATCATAACTTGAATTTGAGGGATTAATAGCATGTGAAAGTGATTAAACACAATGCTAGAAATCGGATCCATTTAGGGTTTGCAAATCAAGTATGGGGTTTAGGGTAACCATTTAGGGTTTCAGTTTCCTCCAAGATCTTGAGGTTTCAATTGGATTCGAAGTATTTAGGATTTCACTAGGGTTAAAACCCAATTTGGTTTGGCACAAAATAGTTGGTTGGATGGAATAGTATTTTACTTAGGTAGCATGATCTCACATCTTGATTTCTTTCATATTTCCATCTCATGGTTTCTCTTGGTGCCAAGTGTCCAATAATATTCATCAAATGTGGCTAAGATCTTGCCAAGTTTCTAAATAAAACTTTTCTAACCTAATTTGGACAATCCACATTGTGATTTTGAAAACAATACACTTGGTGCTACTATCGAGGTTACTATTTACTGTGGAAAAAGTAAAAATAAACTTTGCAATGTATAATCCTAAACATACAAACTAACCTATTTATGCAATTCATTTATCTAAATTCAACTTTGAAGTCCCTTGAAATAAACAAAATGCATTTTTGAACAAGCGTTTCGTCCGAAAACTAAAAATGAGTTTATTACGCCATAAAATCATAAATAATCAACTGAGTCTAATGGCACAGACCATATTGCATTTTGACACTTCTAACTATCTCAAATAATTAAAAATAAGCTTCTAAGACCATTGTGAGTGGTAACACTGACTATACTGGCAAACTAAACTACGCTTCTAGCATCACGAGGTTCCTAGAGCCTATAGAAATTTCACCATTGAATTTCTAGCGGGCTGTTACATCCTCTCCTCCTAAAAAAAGGATTTCATCCTCGAAATTGATGCAAGCACTAACAATCAACAAAACTAAGGAGAAGATGTTGCTCACCAAGCCTACTATCCATCACTGGACATATCGTCGCTAGTCGGTGCTGATGGTGGTGCGTCGATGTCCATTGGCGTGACATCGTATGCTTAGCCAAATAGTAGAAAATGTTGTCCTTAGAATTATCAGCCACGTTACCGAATGCTCGAGGCCAAGGTGCTGCTTGACCTCCTCATCTTTGATGCCAAGTACGTGACCCTCCACAAGCAGTAATCCTTGATGAGTAGATGACATCGATGATCCTGATTTTTTGGGTTTAGGATTGACGATTGCGGTGTGCTCCTCTGCTGCTCAGCAGGACTTAGCTCCATCCCATGCCATCCTCGCTTTAATGCTATCTCGATCCATCCACGTGGTCGGGTGAAGAGGCAGGTAACGTTCCTCATGAGGCAAAGCCTTTCTCTCATAGGCTACACCATTCTTATCTATATCCATAACATGGGTTCATAAAATAACTTCCACCATATAAGAGAAGAATATAACATTCACAAAGGTTACTACTGAAACTGAACAAGTTCGAGGCTAACCATCTAAGACACTGAATCCTTGCCTTAGCAAAGTTACTACTTTCCTTGTTGCTCAAAAAGTTATTCACCACAGATAATTCACCATTAAGATCCTGCCATTCCTTAACTCTCTTTCTCAAGTCAACGATTTGTACTGGAATCCTTTCGTGAAGTAGGTTGAGTCATACCGATATACTCTCTGAATCTAAGACTTCAACGGATAATCTCCAAAACTCTTCCTTGGAAAAATATAAGCGATACACTTCAAGTGTCCTTGTAATTCAGTCAAAAAGATTTTAATCCATACACAGCTGAATTCACTTTCTCTATTTCCTCAAGGAATTCTATCTACCTAGTACTAGCTTACTCCTTCAAAACGAATCATTCCTCCTCTTAGGTGGAGCCTTGATAATAGATTAGGCATTAACCTAAAATCAAGGTCTTCTCTTTTATGGTTGGCATAGCTCTTCTATCCATCAAGAGCTACCTTTTATTCTGACTCTAATCAAAAGAATCTATTCCTACCGTTCACGTAAATCCTCAAGACCAAGATTTTACTCCACATATAATTGTCTTCAATATAAGGGCGATCTACGTTTCCACAAACATATTGCTTCGCCAGAAACAATTTACTGGCAGCTAGGTAAAATAAATATCATAAGTGAATCCAACTAAGGCCAAAACCTCCAATACGTGGAATACTAATTCATCGACCTTTAATATCCTTCCTCGTACTACTAAAGGGTATTCTATATCTACACTAGTATGAATAGTAATACTCATAATGAGAATTGTTACTCTTACCACCTGGGTAACAATTCGGCTTTCAAGCTGAACTCTCGTGCGATGCCACAATCCCTAAAAATAGGGGCTCGCTTGAATCAAACAACGTACAAGTTACAAACCTTAATGACTTGACATTACCCCAAAATAACAATAATGCAATAATACCATCAATTGCAATCCAATCAAACTTAACTAAGCATAACAATACGTAAGTCTTAGAAAAATACCAGTGACGATGCCAGCTCCTTCAGTTTCTAGGGCATCAACATCTGCGTCTCCCTGTGTGACAACGTACACTCTAACGGGTATGTGGTGGCTCAACTTTGGTTTGTAGTCACCGTTGAGGGAAACCCCCTTTCTTTCCTTCCTCAAAGCAACACTAGGGCAGTATTTGATCATATGACCCAGTCAGGATCACCTAAAACAGGTCCCCAACACAATCCTACACTTGCCTCCATGATGCTTAATGAACTCTCCACAAATCGGATATGTGGTCGGCGTCTGACTCTTGCTGGCGGTAGCTTTAATGTTTTGACTCTTAGAAGGATCTCCCTTCATATGGCCTAGCTCACTACAATTGAAACAGGCCCCTGAAGCGAGCATGCATTCGCCTCCATGCTTCCTACCACTCTCTACAAACAGGTAATCGAATGGGCATTTGTCCTCCAGTCTTGATGCCCTTTCCTTTGTCCATTTCAGTTATTTCTCTTTTGTTAATCGAGCCTCCACCAGCAGCACATGGGCTACCTCTCTTTCTTTTTGAGTTGGTAAAAGTAGCTAAGCCTCCATACATGACTTCTGCAATAATTGTCGCATTAACCATTTCCTAGAAATTTTTTATTTGAGGACAAGTCACCATGAGCAGATCCTTGGCTGTAAACCTCCTTGAAAATTTAGTGCATACATATCCTTTGTGGCAATCAAATAAGGCGCAAATCCTTCAAGTTCCATGAACCGGATAGCGTATTGTTCCATTGTCATGTCTTCTTGCACCAGAGAGTCAAATTCTAGTGCCTCCTGTTGTATAACCGATTCTAGGGAAAATTGACTTCCTAACCCTACTTTGGATCCTTCCCCGATCTGAACAACTAAGTTTCCTAATTCTCTTGTCAACAGATGTAGTTGCTGACTCTGGATTAGTTCTTGTTGCATCTTCATCATTTCTTACAGTTGACGAACAATCTATGTCACGTCATACCCTTTAACCAAGAAAAGGTGTTGTCCCACCTTATTATCCCCTTTGACTTGTTTCGTATCGAGCTATTATGAGCCATGTGCTCCATCCTGGGACAAGTAGGGTCGTGTGTCAGACTAAGAATTCAATTCAGCTATTCCACCATTCAAGCTAATACAAAAACACTAGTATTTCGATTTAATAAATAGTTCACGCAATCTCATCTAAAGTGAGTAACACACTCAAACGGTCTGAAACCACCTCGACCAACAAATAATGAGTATTTATTGACGTTCATCCAAGTATACTCTTAGCCCGACTTAATCACATTTGACACCAGCAAATCAATAAGTCTTTCCTTAAAGCTAGTTGTACTCTTATCCCTTGATCTGGCAAAATAATCCATTAAGGTTCACACAATCTATAGCTACGAATTTGATTAGATTCATCTTCCTAACTTGCACTCCAAATAAGATATCACCTTGTATTGAAGGCCCAAGGATTTGATACCTTCAACTCTCGTAAAGTTTCGTCTCCTAATGTCTCCCATTCAAAAACCAGATTCAATCTGAGCTCCCTTTCTTAAAGTCATAGACCCTTACTTCATAAATAATTAACATATATAGTAAGCCTATAGAATTCAAATCCTAATAGGAATATTTCCTCAGAGTCTTCAATTTCTGAAACCTCAACTCTTCTGAATAATCCAAAATTGTTAACTCCCTCCATTAAAGACTTTTTTTCTTGTTCCATGATCTGGACAGCTGGGCCATGTTTCCTCTATTCCATGGCCAATGCTATCATACTTTCCAACTCCAACACTTCAATTTGTTCAAGTCTAAATATTGCCAATTCAAGCCAGAAATGAACACTGAAATTCCAATCCTATTTTCTGTTATAACTCCTAGGGACATGTCGGTTTAACCTAGAGACGTATTGCTCTGATACCACCCTATGATGCCCCCAAATTCCGCTTATGATCAAACGGATATCTAAAGCGTCGGGACATGCAACACGAGGTTACATGCCCCCGTTCATAACAATTAAATATGCAATGCACCTAGCATAAACCTAACAATATGCAATATTCGCAATGGATAATTTTTTTCTTTGAGCAATACTATGTACCAGAAGTAATGTATCCCGAAAACATAAAAAACAATTATGACATTCACAATATAACTAATATCTAAAAGGTTGTAGTACTTGTCCAACAAATCTGTAACATAATTAATATTGGAGACAGAACTCCCTAGGTACATGAAAAACTATGGTAACTGCTAGCTAATCCATCAAGTAGCTCGCGCAACTAGGTCAAGGATGCCATAATACTATCGAGGAAACAAAGCATCAAAGTGATGAGCTCTGCATCATGTTGTTGTTGTTTAGTCGACCGCCTCTAGTCGATCATCTGCTGCGTCTCCTAATTCTGGCACATGATCAAACATTCCGAGGGAAATGGTAGTTGGGACTACCACGGTAAGATTTGATTACAAATCTCATCAAATTATTAGGAAACTTAACATATAGTTTAAAAATTCATGCATGACAGTAAAAGCATGAATGCATACTGACCTTGAAACTCGACATGACATGAACTGACATGAGCAGAACTGAACAAACTTGAACTGACTAAAATTGAACATGAACTGAATGTAAAATGACTGAAATTGATTATGAATTGAATGTGAAATGACTGAAATTGAACATAAACTTAACTAAACGTTAAATAACATGAGCATGAACGTGAATACATGAACTTTGAGTCTTATTCTATAATAAAGCGTAACTAGTAAAAGTGAAATGTGGGTGCTACACAGTTCTCCTTAAGCTGTGTGTCCCTACCGATTATAGTATCACAACACAGGTATCTGCACCAGCTGTGAGTGCGTTAACACACGTTCCAGTTGATAGGTATCTGCACTTGCTGTGAAACATGTAATGTACGTATCTTGTGTAAAGTATCTACACCAGTATGAGTACGTATAAAATAAAATTGAAATGTATGGAAGGCACCATCGGCATTAGTGTCCTTCTTTGCTCCTATGACCAGTTAATATGGCCCCATTCGAAACCTGTTGAACTTTACTTTGTTAACCCAGAGGCTGTCACACTAGATTAGACACTATAGTATAAACAAAGGAGTTCTACTAAGATATTACCTCATCCTAACATTTAGGATTGTGATAAATGTAAACAAAAATGCTTGACGTGGAAATACTGATTTCGAGATACACAAATTGTACTCGAAATATAACATGACATGAAATTAAAAGGACACATTGACCTAGCGTAACATAACATGACATTTACCTGAGATGCATGACTTGACGTAACATGAAACAAACAAACAATGCGTGACATGACATAATATCTAACATATAACATTACATGACAATGCATAACGCATAATAGATAACATTACGTGACATGGCATAATATGTAACAGATAAAATTATGTGACAGAATATATATATATACATAGAGTATAACAGATAAATATTGTCTGACAAAATATATCGTCTAACAGATAAATATTTCATGGAAAAATATTATATGTAATAGATAAATATGAAGTAACATGGCATCGCATGGCATAAATAATAACATAAGAACATAGACAATTGTTCTCTTACCTATCACACATACATAGTAATCTAATAGTAAGTTAGAAACATACTTACAATGATTGTCGCATTATAGGGGATTAAGCACTAAACACGAGAAATTGTAAGTATGAGTTCTAAATGTTAGAAACTTAGAAATATGAAAAATGCTAACTTAGAGTAAAATTATCATTTTCCCCTCTACATATGAGAAAATTATCATTTTACCCCGATTCACTAATGTCTTGGAATGAATTTTGAAGGTTTAATTTCGAAGTTGGAAGCATGCCATAATAGGCTTTAATTCTATGTTGTGTTGATCATCTAGCATGCATTTGTTTTGATTAGTTTATCCTTAACTTATGGAAGTTTTGCTTAATTTACCTAGGCTTGAATAATTTCCACTTAGAAAAGCCTTGTGATTGGGATAAGAATAAAAATGCATGATTTAACTAAGTTTTGAAACATCTTTGGATAAGGAAAGCTAGAAAACATCATGCATACGCTTAATGGATGGTTTAGTGAGAATTAAGGTCTTGAAGCCATGTTTGAGTGTTGGGATGAACTTGTATGACCTGATGCCTAAGATTTAATTATCCCTTAGGTTATAATTATTACTGGCACTTGATGAATTTGAGTACACATGCATCCATAGAGGTTAAATAGAATAAAATCACACATAGGCCTTAAAGTGATGCATGTCAGTATAATTGGCATAGTTGTACTTTGATTCTTAAATTTCTAAGGTCATATATGGATTTAGAACATAGAATATATGAGTTTTGTGAAGTTTGGTGATTTTTGGGGTCAAAAATAAAAATAGTGAAAATTTAGAGCCTTTGTAGAATCTTCCTAAGTATAGGGGCAGTTTTGTAAATTTTGAGGTTTTGAACCCTTTGATTATGAACATCTTCCTTAGAGAGTCAAATCCTAATTTAGCATCACTTTGATTACAGACGCTTCGATTCTCTAGATTTGAGAAGTTTGTAAGTTAGCTTCTAATTTACTCTTAGATAATTTATTTATGATTCTTGTATAAACGCCACATTCATATTATAAATGTAATTTTGAGCATAAAATATCATATGATACATCATTGAGCATTTGATTACTTGTTTACATAACATGTGAAATTCTCACCATTTTAGCATATTGCATCTATAAATATCATTTTCACGTGAAAGCTTGCTACATATGCACATGTCATGAAATACATTTTTCAAGCATAGCATGAAAATGAATTTTGTCACGATTCCAAAGGCTAGGATGTGGAGTTATCCTAATGGAACTCCTATGTCCACTCTAGAGTGAGTAAAAATGGAGTGGTAACCCCTGAGTTGACAAAGAACCGTCAACGGGTTTCAAATGAATTCTTTTTAAAGAATGCAAGAGCGAAGTCATATATGACACATAATGATGGTGGGTGCATACGTTATGATGAAATGTTATGATGATGAATGTTATCATACCAATGCATTGAGAACGATGTTTCTAGACAAAGACGTAGTGTCAACATAAGTTGTGCTACGGTTACCGGCATGTGCTCACGGTGCTATGGAGAACCGTGTTGCTACCATACGTATGTTAATGATTATTTTATTAACGATGAAATGTTTTGATTTTTTAAAACAATGAGATATAAAATGTTGAGATTGGTTAATTGGTCAACTTCTAATTCGGCTAAATCGATTCATTGATTAAATCAGTCTATCAAGAACACAAACTTATTATTAATTATTAAATGAGACAATTAGTATAAAATTCAACTCGACTCGCGGTATAATTTTGTATAAATTCAAAAACTTCGTATTTATTTTTTTATAGTAATATCTTTAATTGTATAAGAATAATATATCAAATATTTTAAAAAAAAATAAGAGAGAAGCGTATTCATATATAACATATTATGCATGTTGCTTAACTCCTTGTAAATATAATGATTAGTATATGAATATATAAAATATATGAAGATATTTACAAAAAAAATCAGAAGTTTGGTTTTCAAAGTTTGTTTATAAAATCCTATGCTATAATATAAATAATTTATTTTGTTAAAATTACGTAACCTGTGAAGAACCTCAAACTTGTTCGAATAATAAAAAAATTGTTCGTATACATGATATATAAAATACAATATTGATAAACTCGAATAAAAGTTAAACAAAAAAAGCTTTGACCATCAACGTCTACTTGCTTGAACTATCACTAACTTGTGGGCGGACATCTTCTCTGGTATAAAAATCCTTCGTTCCTGTGAAACAGAATAAAAAGATTATTCAAAATATCCGATCGAGTGGCATCTGCCAAGTGAAAGGGTATAGAATTTAGAAAGCAAAATACCTTAGCTAGCTAGAGTTGTACGACCATTGGAATACAGCCGTTTTAATAAGATAACAATTATAAGCCTGGAAACATCTTTGTTGAAAATCTTATAATAGATTAGACCTGTGCAATAACATCAGTCTCACACTTCACCTCTCGTCAAAGCTTTAAATCCAAGCACATGACTCTTCTCATTTTATAGTGAAAACATTTACAAAAAAAAAAAAAAAAAAGATGTAAATACTATGAACTAATTGACATAAGAAAAGAAAATAATATTAAATTAAATAGATACATGTCATTGAGAATAATAGAGAAGGAAAATAAAGAAAGACATTCCATGCATGCAATCCAAAGTAGCAAATCAGCATATAATATTTTGTTTATTATGAATATTTTTTGTATGATCTTCCACAAAAAGCTAGCGTAAGC
This sequence comes from Juglans mandshurica, assembly GCA_022457165.1. Classification (NCBI taxonomy): domain Eukaryota; kingdom Viridiplantae; phylum Streptophyta; class Magnoliopsida; order Fagales; family Juglandaceae; genus Juglans; species Juglans mandshurica. The sequence goes on from CM039622.1 coordinate 17,574,011, forward strand.
TGTCCAAAAGAAGAATCCTGGCCACATCCACGCAACCTATTTTCTCCTTAATTCTCCCTATTCCCCAAGAAATCATCTTAAAAGCAAAATGTTTTCATAATTTTTTGGAAAGAAATGGTGATCCAAATAACATGCACTTATTAAATCTTTTATAATTAAATGAAGTAACTGATCACCAACCAAACTGCCGTCCCTACAAAATGTCTGTTAGATTGTGTTTGCGTGTTGAGTTGAGTTGAGTTGAGATGATAAAATATTATTATAATATTATTTTTTAATATTATTATTATTTTAAAATTTAAAAAAATTAAATTATTTATTATATTTTATGTTAGGATTTAAAAAAGTTGTTGAGATGAGTTGAGAAATGTTTAGAAACCAAACGAAATTTGAAGATAAAACTATGCCACAAGCCAAACAAGGAAAAATTATGTACAAGAGATTTTTATTTTTTATATACCAAATGGCATTTAAAATCTCACTATAAATGTACAACCGATGCATCTGATTCTATTACCTTGTATGGCTCCAGATTACTATACACTATTAATTCCAGTACTTCCTAAACCTATATATATAAAAGAAAGAAAAAGAAGTGAATAACTCAAACCACTGGTTTGAAAATTTTGGTGCCATTCACTTTTTCAAAAGGTATCTTCGTTAAGGCTGTGAAGTCTTCTTCTTCAGCTTAAGCAAATTTAGCAAATCGACAGGCCTATATGTCATTTGCAAGGAATCGCTAAAGGCAGAGCAGCAACGCAAAGCAAAGCTTGAGATTTGTGACTCAAACTTCGGTCCCCACTTCCTTTTCCACTTTCTCTGCCTTTGTCTTTCTTCTTCTTCTTCTTCTTCTTCTGTATCCAAAACAAAAATATTCTAGGTTCTTCTATGGCAGATACAGAGCCTGACAACATCAGACACCAAAAGCTACTTCCTGAGAAAAAACTAGCGAACCCAAGTAAGTTCTACTCACACTTCCTATACAAAGCTCTCATAGTTATAGTTTTCGTAGTTGTTCTTCCAATCTTTCCCTCACGAGCCCCTGAATTCATCAACCAAACTGTATTCACCAGAAGCTGGGAGCTTCTACACCTCATTTTTGTCGGTATCGCCGTCTCTTATGGACTATTTAGCCGGCGAAACGATGAAACTGAGAAAGAAAATAACAACTCTAAATTCGATAATGCGCATACGTATGTGTCTAGATGGCTAGAGGTATCATCGGATTTTGATGATGATGCCGAAAGCCCATCTGGGTCTGATGAGAGCAAGGTCCAAACGTGGAGTAGTCAGTATCGTAGGAATGAACCAGTGGTTGTTCTAGCCCAAGAACACTCTGTTCATGCTGAACAGAGAAGTACAGGTGAAAAGCCGCTGCTTTTGCCTGTTCGGAGCTTAAAATCACGGGTGCCTGACCCAGGCGTTGTAAATTCTGCTAATGAATCCGAACCTAGTGGCTACTCATCGGGTTCCATTAGTAGGTCTACTTCCAAACCCAGTTCCAAAGGGTTTTCGGGGAATTCAAATAAAACTAGAAATGGCGGATTGGGAGGTTTGGACCCGCTTGAACTGGAGGCGAGGTTGATGGACAATGTTGTGCATCCTTCTCCAGTTTCATGGCGATCGAGGTCTGGAAGAATGGAAATGGAAGAAGATGTTGATAGTCCTACACTGTATAATCTACCTCCTTCATTTGAGGAATCTGAATTTAATCGGCTCAAATCTTGGTCTTCTAGCAGCAACCAAATGACTCTGTCATCACGATCCAGTTCCAACACTTCTTCAAAGTCGTCTCATTCACACTCTCTATCTTCGGCAAGGAAGTTATCTCCTTCGCCTTCGTTTTCTGCAGAATCACAAGCCAAAAATGCGGAGGATTTGGTGAGGAAGAAGAGCTTTTTCAAGTCTCCACCTCCACCCCCTCCTCCACCTCCACCTCCACTGATTCGCAGATCATCTTCAGTGCGCCCTAATTCTACCTTTGTGAGTGATGGGGTTTCGTTGGAGAAGGAATTGAGGCGAAGCTTCACAAGTGAACCAAAGAAATTGAATAAAAGCGTAGGTGAAAGTCAGGTGGGTAGAGTGAATCCTGGGGTGGAAATAAAGGTTAGAAGAATAAGTGCCAGTGAAGCAGAGGCAGGAGCTGGGGGAGTCACAGATTTTGGAGAAGATGCCATGAATGGTAACTTGGAGAAATGCCTAAAGGAAGCTCAGCCGACCCTGGTGGGAAAATCAGAATGGAAGATAATGGGATTTGATCAAACATCGTCCCGGACCAAGAGACTGGGAGGGGAAAGCGTCCCTGTAATGTCAAACACTGATTTCATGGAATTCTCAGGGGAAGAGAACCAAGAGACTATGGTTTCTGATGAAGACACTGAAAGTGAGGATGATGGCATCGGTGGAAGTCCAAGCAATGGTGTAGGTTTAAACCACAAGGAAGCTGCTTCGAGCAGTTTCAGTGATGGAGGAGGAGGAGGACCTGACGTGGATAAAAAGGCTGACGAGTTCATAGCCAAATTCAGAGAGCAAATTAGGGTTCAAAGAATTGAGTCCATCAAGAGATCGAGCGGGCAGATTAAGAGAAACTCTTCAAGGTAAAGTTGAATGTCCTCCAGTCTTGAAGAGTTTAAGCTGGATGGATTTAATGCCGGTGTTTGAACTTTGTTTTTCCCTTGGTTCTATGTTTCCTATTTACTCGATGTTATAGTATTTTTTTTTTTATATATAAAAGGACTTCATTTATATAATAAACTTTGAATTACACAAGAGAATTGTCCAACCAAACATGTTGAGCAATTAAAGAAGGAAGAGAATGCATCCACAATATTATTTAAATGAGTTTAATCTTTTGTTCAATAATTGGCAATCATCTATGAAACTACTGCACCATACTCACATGCATCTAATTTTTTAGGTCGACGAATGTCATTCTTATTGAATCAAGCGCTCCCTCAAATTTTTTTGGATAAAGCAATTTTCGTTATTTGCCATGTTTTAAATAAGGTTTCTCACAAGATTTCAAAAATTACACCTTTCAATTATGGAGAGGGTGTAAGCCAAATTGAGGATATTTTAAAGTTTTAGATTACCTGGCATTTGTAAGGCTAACAAATCTTAAAACGCTCCAAATTGGATGTTATAACTACCACTTATTGTCTTTCTTGGATATGCAAAAAATAGCATAGCCTATAGATTTTTTGGTGTTTTAATGAGGCAATGCAACATCAAGATAATTTTATTGGGTCTAAAATTATGTTTAATGGGCCAATACTTTGAGAAATTTAATTGAGGTTTATTGGATAATCTTAAAAAGCCACAGGCCAAAAAGTTATATAAATAGATTATGAAATTCCCATTAAATATTTTAAATAAACTCAAACCCGTGAGAACTAAAGCCTGATTGATTTCTGAAGTCAAAGCCCATGAACGTGTTCAATTTCAAACACACTAGATTACAGTTACAAGTCTTTTTCACGTTAAAATTCCTAAACCCACTCTTCTATATATTCAGACCGGTAAACCACTATAAACCAATTGTGAGACTTCCCCGTAAACGTTAAACCAAAGTCTTCTTCCTTCTACGAACTAGGGTTGCCACACTGCAAACAGACCTTTTTCCACAAAAGATTTCCTCCCAGTCGCAGCCTCCTTCACGCCTCGCCTCCCCCACCATGAAGCACGGCCAGAACTACACACGGCTACCTCCATGGCCGCGAAATCACCTCTCCCCTTCATGTCACCAACAACAAGCAACCTTCCCACAACCACGTCACAAACTACCTCCCCTCAGCCCCAATAGCACGTCCAGCGGCCCTTCTAAACAGAAGTCCCTCTCCCCATCGCACAACGATCGAGTTGATGCACCGTAACCCAACCAAGTGCAAGCTATCGTGGACCACCCTAAAAAACCCTCACTCCTCCACATCTCGGCCATCAAGGTTGCACCGCACGTTAACCTTTCGTAGTGTCATGAAACCAAACCAACTTCTACACCAAACAAGCCTCTGTTTTTGCCGCACAAAAATTGAGCATTTAAACCAGCCACTACACCTCCAATGCTGACAATGGAAGCTGCCACCCACTGACCCGTTTGGTCGCTATTGCACCGTTAGCCTCCATAGCCGGGCACCACCGTACAAATCCCTCAAGCTCTCCCTGTAATCTCTCTCACTCTCTTACTCCCGACTTTAAGCCCTCCCTATCTTGGTTCTCACACTTTTGCTCCCTCACGTTACACTCTTTCTCTCTCCCTCTCTCTCACATTTGCTCTCCCTCCCTCCCACGTTTGTTCTCTCTCTAGCTCACCATGACTCTCTCTTAAGCTCTCGGTTGATCTCTCTCTCTCACTCGGTAAGCTTCTCTCTCTATCTCTCGGTTTCTTTCACTTCTCTCTCACTCTCTCATGTTAATTAGTTCTTTCCCTCAGTTACGGGATGGTATAGTAAATTTTCTAGGCCAAACAATTTGAAATGGGCCATGGCTTGCAGATATATTTTATGAGTTTAATGGATTATATGGATTTATAATGGTTCGGGCCCACGTAAGATTAGACTACTTTTATGGTTGAGAGTTTTAGATTTTAGGAAATATTGGTTATTTTAGTATTTTAAATCTTAATTACAAAGTGCACATTTAATTAGAGATTTATATAAATTACGTGTCTATTTTATAGGTGATCGATTTTGTGCCAGAAATATTAGAATGTGTTACAAGGTTAAGTTGTAACACCCGGACCCATAATTTGTATGATTGAACTACGGAATTTTTTATTATTATTTATTTATTTGGAGATCTTGGAAAAACTATCGGTTCATGAGCGTTTCTCACCCGCATGTCTCTATGGTATTTTATCCACTCCATGCACACGCACGACTCTAAGTCCATCCGCACGCACGTCTCCCTCATCTCTCTAGGGTTTTCACATCATATTTATACGCACATATTAGCCATGCATAGAGAACTGCATTTGTTACGTTCGCTGCCTCTCCGCGTTCTCGGCTCTATGCTCGTCAACTTTGCCACCATAAACCTCCTTCGCAAACTACCAACACCAAAAGATAGCCACTGCAAAACACTCCTCCGCCTTGGTCACGTAAACCCATCCCAAGTCGTGCAACCCCCCAACAGCTGGCCAAGCCATAACGCAACACGGTTTGATTCTTCGTGACGCCGCTGCCCTGCCACACGAACTCAAAGACAACAACTCCTCCTTACAAACAGCGCACCACCCTCTAGGCTATCCTAGCAGCCACGGAAAGCCAACCACCATCGCCCAGCCACTGAAGGAGGAACACACACGAGATACTCTGTTTTCCCACTCCCGAAATAGAGCAATCCTTGCTCAAGCCGTTCCACTGAGCTCCTCAGCCGGCCTCTCCCTCTACTTGTGCCCCTCTGTTTTTCAGCCACGTTTCACGACGGAAGCCACCGCACGTAGCTCCTGACCAGTCGCACTCCTTCTCACTGTCCCACGGTGAGCTCTCTCCCCCTTCCGCACGCCATACTCTCTTCATCTCTCACTCATACTTCCACCATGTTTCTCTCTCTCACTCTCTCTCGCTTCCAGTGCTCCGCCGAGATCACCACCGCTACGTCGCTAAGCTTCTAGCCCCTCGCTGCATCGCACACTGCCGCGTGATTCCTCTGTGAGTAAGCCCCTGCCATGCAAGTTATTTGTTTTACGTAGGTTTTTGTTGGTTTTCAAAGAATTGAAAGAAATTACATTAGTGTTGTAACAACCCGCTAGAAATTCATTGGTGGAATTTCTATCGACTTTAGGAATCTCGTGAAAATCCCATAAGTTTTTACGAATCGACCAATCGCATAGGTTTTAGTCTGTCAACATAGTCAGTGTTATCACTCACTATGGTGCTAGAAATATAAGTTTTATTTATTTGAGATGGTTAGAAGTGTCAGAATGCATTATGGTCCACGCCATTAGACTCAGTGAATTATTTAAAATTTTATGGCGCAATATCCTATTTTCATAATTTCGGACGAAACGTCTGTTGGAAATTGTGAAATTATTTTTAGGAGCACTTCGAGGTTGAATTTTGGTATAATATTTTCACTGTAGGTTAATATGAATATTTAGGAATTTTTAGTGTTAAGTTTATGACTCACTTTTTCGGAGTAAATAGTAACCTCGATAAGCGCACCAATTGCAGTATTTCAAAATCATAGTGTGAAATGTCCAAATTAGATTAGAGAAGTTTTATTTGGACACGTGGCAAGATCTTAGCCACACTTAGTGAATAATATTAGACACTTGGCACCATGAGGAATGTTTGTTGGATTTGAAGGAATCAAGGTGTGAGATCATGCCACTAAAGCAAAATCTTGTTTCATCTGCTCAACCAAATTGTGTCAGACCAAAGAAGTTTTCAATCCTAGTGAAACCCTAAATGGTGTGAATCCAATTGAAAGCCCAAAAGCTTTGTTGAAATAGAAACCCTAAACGGTTTCTCCAAAACCCTAAAGTTGGCCTCTAAACCCTTTCTAATCCAATTTATAGCATTGTGTTTAATTACTTGATTAAATCACTTCCACATGCTATTAATCCTTCAAATTTGTGTTAGAACATCATTATCCAACCTTGTTAACCTTGAGAAATTGATTGGACCAAGTGATATTGGATTTGGGCTTGATAGCAACCCAAACCCTCTTTAAACCCCAAAATTTAGGCCCATTCGGTTTAGGCCCATTAAGGCCCACGAATTTGGTCACCATAGGATTGCTTCATGGCTAAGTTTTGTACCCCCACTTGGCTGGTCAGATCTGTACAAGAAGGGCCTAGAAGGTTCTAGAAAGACAAAGCTAAAGGGCCACCTCACTCTTTCACTCTCACACTCCACCTTGAGAAAAGATCTTGATCTGATTTTTATGAGAAGAAAAGGCCAACACTCAACCATTCCTTCAGTCCTATCACTTTACATAGCTTGTGTAAGAAGCTCTCCAGTCCACTTCCCACGAAAAGCAACTCTCCTTTACACTTTTCCTTCATAAAACACAAAAGACACTCTCGGACAGTTTTTCTTACCTCTTTTGAACGCACATTTCGAAGATTTTGTAAGTGTTTTCTCGCAAAGTTTCCTTCATGAAAGTTGTTTATTTTGGAGTCTAGTTTACGTGGATATCTTATTCGTTCCATTTGGAGATCATTTGATTGGTAAACAGTTGTTTAGACCCCAGAAAGGTCATTCTGGGCGATAAACTGGAGAGTGTGTTATATTTTGGAGTTTTTGACCAAGCTAATGAAAAGATCTTGGTCCGAAAGTTTTATGGAGTACTGTTAACATGTGTATATGATTATTGGTTGAGTATTTGTTGCATGATTAAAAGTTTTGGTGAAATATTTTCTTAGGTCTAGAAACTTAGAAACTGGAAGAGGCAAAACAGTTTCTGTTTTGAGAAAGTTTAAATCTTTTATGGTTTAATCTTATTCCAATGGCTTTGATATTTTTATTGGAAGATCCTAAGCCTCTTATATACATGTTAAAATGTTATTTTGAATATATTTGATGTTAGTTTCGAAGATATGAAATTTTATGCAATGAGGTATTCAGTTAGGCCAAAGTGATGATGTTCTTGGCTAAATTTATGTTTTGGTTGATGTTTAACCATGTGATCTTGAGTTTGATGCTTGGATCTGTTTTAGAACATCTTTTTAAACCATGGGATGTTTTTGTTTGAAGATCACATCTTTATAAGTCATGGATCAAGAGGTTGATCAAAACAAGTTAGAAACAAAATTCTGTTTTGAACTTAGAAGAAAAACCAAAAAGTTCAAGTATGGTTTTAGTGATTTTGATGACTTATGTTCATGATTCAAAACATGATTATTCTTAGGAATATGTTATGAGTATAGAAGAAGAAAAATTTTGGTTTAATCATGAGTTTTGAAATTTGAAAGAATTACAACAAAATCAAGGGAAATAGCCTTGTAAGTTTCGGACCTATAGAGTTTTAATGATTGTGTTTAGTTTTAAATTTTTTTGAATTGATATTTGAGCTTAGGACAAAATTTACATAAGGTATGTAAATTTTGGTGATTTTTGTAGTTCGGATGCAAAATCCTTAAGTTAGGGGTAAAATAGTAATTTTACTCAAAGTTGATATTTCTCCATATTCCTAATTGTTAGTGATTAAGTTCTAATTTTTAGAAATCGCTACTTTCAGTTTCTCGTGATCGCACTTGAGTTTTGTCTCGAAGCGCGAAGCTCGAGGTAAGTTAGCTTTTAACTTACTATCAATTTAATGTGTATGTGTGATAAGTAAGGGAACCTAAAGTGTATGTATGCATGTTATCATATGTGCCATGTTAAGTCATTACATATTTATCTATTACACAGAATTTATTCTGTCATGAATTATTCATCTGTTACATAAGATATTCTGTCATGTATTGCTATACATTGCAAGTATGTCATGTTAAGTTAAATATGCCATATGTTACATGTATTTCATGTCACGTAATATTCACTGTCACTTGTTACGCCATGTTAAGAAATATTGTATGTTATATTGGTATGCCATGTTACGAAATGTTGCATGTTACAAGTATGCCATGTTATGAAATATTCTCTGTTACATTTATGTCTCAAAGTATGTCATGTCTGTCGTCTTAGTTCATGTCACGTTATGCTACGTCAGGACTTCTGTCTTTTATGTCACGTTCATGTTACATCACGTTACGATATGTCATGTATGCCAGTTAAGTTTCAGGTCAATCACGACTCTAAGCGCTAGGATGGGGTAATATCCTAGTGGAACTCCTTTGTTCACGCTAGAGTGTCTAAATAGGTGTGAAATTCCCTGGGTTGACGAAGTACAGTCAACAAGTTGCGAATGGGGCCTAATTAGCTGGTCACCGGAGCGCGCCAGGCATTAACGTCGATGGTGCCGCACATTATGTTACGTGTGTCCACAGCAAGTGTGGCACAAACAGATAAGTCATGGGGCCACAACAACTGTGGAGCATGAAGTATGGGGCCACAACAACTGTGGAGCATACACTACGTGAGACACAGCAATTGTGACACGTAGAATACGCGGGGCCACAACAACTGTGGAGTACGTATTAACACACTCACAGCTGGTATAGAAACCTGTGATGTGATGCGGTAATCGGCAGGGACACACGGCTCAAGGGGACCTGTGTAGCACCCATATGGTCACTTTAATGATTAAGTCTATTGAATAAGATTCCAAGTTCAAGTCATGTTTCACGATATGTTTTGTTCAAGTTTACGTTCACGCAATCATGGTAATCTCATGAGACAAGAATATGTTTCAAGTTCATGTTCATGTTATGTTTCAAGTCCATGTTATGTTTCAAGTTCACGTTCATGCTATGTTTCAAGTCCATGTTATGTTTCAAGTTCATGTTCATGTTATGTTTCAACTCCATGTTATGTTTCAAGTCACGTTCATGCTAAGCTTCAGTTTCAGTTTAAGTTATGCCAGTTATGTTATGTTGTATGTCAAGTTATGCTATGATTACTTATGATTTGATTATGCATTCATGCTTTTACTGCCATGCATGCATCATTAACTTGCGTGGAAGTTTTTTGTTAACTTACTGAGATTTGTAATCAAATCTCACTGTGGTAGTCCCAAGTACCATTACCCCCGAATGGTAGATCTTATTACAGGATCTGAAGGAGAATCGAGAATCGACCAACTGGAAACGGTCGACTAAGCGACGATGCGACGTAGGTGTTAGTACAGTAGTCACCTCAGATTACTACTTGTATTTGTGGAGTTCAATCTCCATCACTCTTTTGATCACAATCATTTTGGACTAGTGTTGTGATATCAGTTTTTAAGTATGTCATTATGTATGAAGTATGTTTTAAGTATTTAGGATATTTCAGATTGGTGCATAGTATTGCTAAAGAAAAAAATTATCCGCTGCGATATTGCATAATGCTAGATGCATGTTAGGAATATTGCATCTTATATGTCATGAACGGGGGCAGGTAACCTTGTGTTGCATGTCTCGACGCTTCAAAAGTCCGTCCAATCCCAAGCGGAATTTGGGGGCGTCACACGTGTCCTTTTACTACATGTTATATTATTGTGCTTTTAAATTTTTATTATGTATTAGTACACTCTTATATAATTATGATTACAAAAATCACTTAAGCATTTTAACATGTTATTAAGTAAAGATTTATTTTAAGAGTAAACAATATTGGAGTAATGTTATTTTTACACTTTAGATATGATTTAGTCTATTTAAAAATAGTTATGGTTTATTTTAAAATATTTTGGGATAATTATATTATCTAATATTAAACTTTATAGTTTGTTTTCAATAATAAACAGGTCAAACTTTTAAATGTTTTAGTCATAGTTATTAAATCAACATTGATGATTTTAGAAAGTGATGATTTGTAATTTTAGGTTTTGAGGAATTAAATAGGTTATTTTAGAAGTTTAGGATTAAACATCGAAATACGTGATTAATTAGAAATTTACGACAATTATGTGATTATTTTATAGGTGACGAATAATTATTGTTCGACATTTTTTAGGAAAATTCTGAAAAAGCTAAGAAGTTCAGGTAAGCGGGGTTTCTATGCTAGACTTTGCATTAAAATAAAATGAACTGAGGTTATTTTTGAAAAATATACATATTTAGTTATGAAATTAAATTAAATTACCTCAGTTATTTGTTCTGCATTACTCATGAGATTCTGTTTAAGAATAAAGTATTTTTGTCATGATTGGTGTAGACATGAGCTTATTTTTGACATTCTGTTTCTGAACTTCAAAAAAGAGAACGAATATGAAATTTGTGCATAAATTATGTTGTAATATGATTTTGTTCTATTCTGAAGATTTTCTGTACTCTGATATGATCTGACGTGATTTCTGAAAAGCCTCTGGCATAACATTCTGTTTTTGTTCCGTTCTGACCTTACCACGAGTGTAAAACTGTGGCCTCTGTTCGGGTTGGTACCAACTTTTCTGTTTCTGGTGCACCCACTTTGGAAACAAAGTGGTTTTTTGCGTGGTCTTTCCTATGTGCACACTCGGGGCTCCGAGAATGAATAAGGGGAAGATTCACATTCTGTTTTTGCTCGGTTAGCAACCTGGGTTTGCACAACCTTACCACGGGAAACATGGTATTTGTTTTTATAGGATAAGATAAGATGTGATGTTTCAGTTTATGTTATACCAAGGGATTTTGATTATGAATATTTTTTGAACTTTCGCTCTGATATTTTTTATAACATGCTCTGACGCTACATTTTGAAAACAATATTCTGATTCTGCATTCTAAAAGAAATTATTTTGTTCTGCATTATGAATTCTGTAAATGCTCATGTTTACACACTAGTATATATCCTCTTCTTACTGAGTTGTTGATAACTTACCCCTTATCTCCAAATATTTTTCAGATAATTTTGATGGTTCAGCTGGAGAACAAGAGTAGGAAGTTTTAGTAAGGTGTGACGTCCGTAGTGGAATAAGTGCCCAAGGGTACAAGTGCTCATTTGAGAGTCGTAGTTAGTAAACTTATTTATTTTTGATTATTTTGATTTGATGAGTTAAGAATAATTTTGAGTCTTGGAGAGTTTTTAATTTATATTATTGAGAATTTTTTTGTTGTCCCCACGAATGAACATAGATATTTGGATTGATTAAATGGATTAACATTTTATGGAGTTTTTCTGAATTTTATAGTTGTGTTATTGAAGTTGACATTAAGTATTAATAGCTAACTCTCCAGACCTTCGGGATCAAGGCGTTACATAAGTAGCTTTATCATAAAATTAAAATTAGCAGATGTTAACTAGTTATTTATATTATTATTAAAGTCAATTCTTTGGAAGTCAATGTATATGTACCATGCATGTTATGATATTTATACGTAATTAATTATGTTTCATTCTGCATGTTACAGTTATGTATGTATTTTGTATCTCATGCATCTCATGTAACATAAGACACATATGTTTTCTTATGATCAAGTGTAAGATAAGAACATATCAGTTAATAAGATGGTAATTCAGATGCATGGTACCAATGCGATTTATATGTGGATGTGAAAGCGACGGACCAAAGCGTGCTCCACCATAGTATGCTAGAATAATATTAGCAGATCCCCCTGTGGCCACAGAATGTGGAGCCAGTGCACAACATTGCATACAGGGTTAAGTGTGTTGGTCAGTAAGATATGTATGGTAAGTATGATAAGGCAGATAAGTAAGATAATTCAAAACAAATCATGCATATCATAAGCATACGTATGAAAGATCATCATTTTAAGTTCTCAGTATGAAAAATTTTATGAAAACCTTACGTTAAGTATGTTTACGTTATAATGAGTTAACTCATTTTAGTTTGTTTTATATTCTTACACCACCACAAGTGAAAATATTTATGAAGATAGAGATTGCAAGACAGGACTTGGCCAAGGGAGACGTGGCAAATATCTAGATCATGTACAGAGATTTTAAGTTATGATTTTTATAATACAAAGTTTGAGAAATTTCTAATAAATGCTTTCACGCACTCTATTTTATGATTTTCGTGTTTTAATACAAAACACTGTATTGTTTTACAAGGAATCTTTGTACAGGGTGCTTCCTTTAGAATAAAAGAAAATAGTTTTAAGTCAAATTCAATAGTCGCACACGGTTTTTCCCAAAATTTCTAAAAATGACGTCGTTCTTAGCCATGTGGGAATGGGTTGTTACAGAAATAGTGGGGGTTAAGAATTTAAACAAAATATTTTTTTTTAAGTTAGTTCTTCAATTGCTTAACAAAATCAAGAAAATTTTGAATTAAGGAGTAAGAGAGCTAGAATTGAAAAAGATTTTGGTTCCGACTATTATATTTATAATATTTAGGAAAATCCAAATACTTTACAAGAAGCCTTAGTATCACTTGATCTTTGTGTTTTGGAAAGAGGCTATAAATAAAGAGATAGATTCAATAATTTATAATAACTTGGAAATTAGTTGAATTACCATCGGATTGTAAAATTATATGGTGTAAATGAAATAACATCCATTTACAAGAATAACATACATTAGATGATTGGTCGTTATAATTTATATATTCATCATTTTTAAAACAACATTTTTAAATGTGGACCTCGATGGAGAAATTTCTATGGATCAACCCGAAGGGTTTGTAGATCCTGACCAAGAAAACAGAATTTGTAAGTTAACAAAATCCCTATACGGCTTAAAACAGGCCCTGGCATGGGAAATTTGACTTTTGCATGATCGAGAATGGCTGAATGGCTATAAGCCAAATGATAGTAATAAGTCTATTTATCATAAATCTTGGGATGATTTTCTTGTTATTATTAGCCTATATGTGAATGATTTATTGATATTTGGTTCTAATTTGCATGTCATAGGTGAAACAAAAAACATGCTTAGTAACCATTTTGAAATGAAATATCTTGGTGAGGCTAATTTTATCCTAGGTGTGAAAATCATAATATCATGTGATGATATTTTTCTTGATCAGTCGCTCTATATTGAGAAGATATTAAAGAAATATAATTATGAAAGATGCAAGCATGTGGTTACTCTTTTTTATTCTAGTACTCACTTGTCTTCTGTTGAAAATGAAAATGATGTAATTAATCAAAAGGAATAAGCGCATGATTGGTAGTTTACATTATGCGGCTAATATGTACTAGATCTAATATTACTTATGCAGTAGGAGCACTTGGTAGATTTACTGCCAAGCCTGGAAGAGACCATTGGTATGCAATGAATCGGATAATGAAATATTTCTCTGGTACCAAACATTATAGCTTGTTTTATAGAATATCCTGCAACACTCGAAGGTTTCAGTGATGTCAATTGGAATACCCTGTCAGGTGATTCTCTTTCAAATACTGGTTATATTTTTACCTTGGGTGGTTGTGTCATATGTTGGGAGTCTAAAAAACAAACAATTATTGCCAATTCAACTATGCAAGCTGAGCTTATAGCTTTGGCATTAGCAAGTGAGGAAGTAAATTGGTTGAGAGATTTATTACATGAAATCCCCTTATGGGAAAAACCAGTTCCACTCATATTAATTCATTGTAATAGCACTTCTACTATTGGTAAAGTACAAAATTACTATTATAATGATAACTCCATACCAATAAGAAGAAAACAATGTACTATGAGATATTATTTGAGTACCAGTGTCATTAACGTGGATTATGTGAGATCATGTGATAATCTAGCAGATCCACTAACCAAAGCTTTGACAAGAGAAAGGGTGTAACTAGGGGTGTCAAATCGTATTAACAGGTCATGTTCGTGTCGTGTCAGAGTATATACATTACAGTTAATGGGTCAACATGAACAAGACCCGTTAAGGGTTTCGTGTCAAAATTCCAAACACCAACACGACACGGTTTGATAACGGGTTGGCACGACATGACCCGTTATGACAAATTAAGAAATAAATTGACACGACACGACCCGACCCGACCTGTTCCAACCCGTTACGTTAATGGGTTGAATAGACACGATACGACACGACACGACCCGCTTTACCTGATTATAAATTTTAAATATAAATAATATCTACAAAAAAAAAACTACAAGTCTAAAATTACAATCCAAAAAAATATCCACACATTGCAACAATATATTAAAGTTACATCTCAAATATAATAAACAAAACATACATAGTAAATATATTAATATTACAATCCCTAATATAATAAAAATTAAAAACACAAATCTAAACAAATCTAGAAGTTGAAGAATGAGGTGGAGCGTCCTCCAAGCCCTTGCCCTTGATGTTCTCCAACTCCATTACATTTTCAGTTAACTCGTCCAATTTAACTTCTTCTTGGGTCTCTATTAAAAAAAAGACACCAGTAAAGTTTTATATTATTGAAAAATTACAGTCATTTATTTAATAAAATAAAAATAATATTACCTTGCTCATCGCCAAATAACCAATCTCTAGTGCAAACTAATGCTTCAACAATATCTGCTTTTAGTGCACATCTAAACTGATCAATGATACGCCCACCAACACTAAAAGTAGATTCAGATGCAACTGTAGAAACTGGAACACTCAAAATGTCACGAGCCATACGAGCAAAATCAGGATAACGAAATTAATTTCCTTTCCAAAAGGAAAGAATATCAATCTTTTCATTTCTTTCTGCCCTAGATTCATCCAAGTAAAGATCCAATTGACTTTTTTTCATATAACCAGAAAGTTCATCAGGTCTAAATGTATCAAATTCCTGTACACAAAAAACAAATAAAAATATTTTCAAGCCAATATGTGATATGAAACAACAATATAATATAAATCATTAAACAAAAAATATTATTTGATATTACCTCCAATAAAAAATTATCATATGAAGACTGACTTTCCTCTCTAGTAACAGTGCTATCAGAAGTCATGGTAGAACATGTCATTGTGGGAGCACTAGAAGAACCATATTCCATGAAAAGAGATGACATTTTGCTCCGAACATTCATATACTCTATGGAACATGCTCCATAAAGCTTTGTATAAGAAAAATCAACAAAATGAAGCTTGTATCGAGCATCCACTATAACTGCTATTGCCAACAACACATTGAACTCGGACCAATATTTCTCAAACTTAGCAAGCATTTTACAACACATTATCTTCATGTAGTCATCTTCACCCTCAAAGTGCCGCTTTAATGTAAAATAAATCAAAAACACTGATGGAAAGTAGAGATTGGCTGTAGGGTATTTCATCCCAGAAAAATTACAGGTGTCTATATAAAAAAACTCTCAATAAATCGTTAATCTTCTGTACTCTTTCCCACTCAGATATTGATGGACAATGCTTAAAATTGGAATCAGTCAACTCCAAATGAGTAAAGGCACGACGATAGAAAAGAGCACTCTCAAGCATAAGATAAGTAGAATTCCATCTAGTGGGGACATCCTGTCTCAACCCTTTCTTGCTATCCAAAGACATTTGATTTGTTGAATCTATAAATTTTACTTTCCTTGTTTGTGATCCTTTGACATACTTGATACTTTCACGAACTTTTTGGATAGCAACATCAATCTCTTTTAACCCATCTTGTACTATCAAATTCAAAATATGAGCACAACAACAAAGATGAAAGAACTCACCATCACAAAGAAGAGCTTTCTTAATGTTCAATTGAGTTTTTAACAACTCTACTGAAACATCATTAGAAGAAGCATTGTCTAAAGTCAATGAAAATATCTTGTGTTGAATTCCCCACTCACATAGCAAATTATAAGTTTTTTTATACAAAGATACGCCATTATGTGGTGGTGGCATAAAAGAAAAGTTCAAAACCCTTTTCTGCAGAACCCAATTCTTATCCAGAAAATGTGTTGTAATGCACATATAACTATCAGTGGTTATAGAAGTCCACAAGTCACATGTTAGACTAATTCTACCAGGGGAATCATTTAACATGCATTTAATCCTTTTTTTTTCTCGATGATACATCTTAACCAAATCATCCTTGGCAGTATTCCTAGAAATAATTGGAACATCTGGATGAAAATATTGTAATAAAGATCTCACCCCCGAATATTCAACAAACCGAAAAGGCAATTCATGCTTCACAATGGCAGCTACTAAAATTTCTCTATATTGTTCAGTGTCAAATTTATGAGTGCTTACCGAAATATTTCCACTATTTTGTGATAACATCATCTGACCAATATCTCGTGAACTTCTCCTAGGGCATGTGTCAATGTGACGCTTCATATTGCCAGTTCCATATTTACTTACTGCCATGTAAGTAACTCCACACATCTTGCACTTGGCTCGTGGCTCACAATCATTAACTCAGAATCATGAACCATTTCAAAAAAAGCCCACACGTTTGACCGTTTCCTTCTTTTGGCTTTAACTTCCTCATTTTGAAAACTTTCTAAGTCAAACGGGTCCAAATCAATCATCTCGTCATTTTCACTTGTTGTCGAATTCATCTGACAACAAACAACAAGAACAAATGTAAGAGTAGGACATTATATATAAGGTGCTTTTAGCTCAATATGTAGCACATACCAAAGCAAAACACAAAACTTTATGTTCATTTCATTTCCATTTTCACAGATTGCTCATCCTCCCTCTCCGTTTCCTCCAAACAAGAAAGAAAAAGAAAAAGAAAAAGAGTTCAGGTATGCTAAAATTTTGAAAATCTATCATTTACAGATAAAAACTATTGAGATTCTTTACTTATATAAAACTATTGAGATTCTCGAAACAACATTAAACTGTCCACACTCATCCAACTGACAAGCTGTTTGGCTTCAAATTCAATGAGATAAGTATGTCAATTCCTAGTAACTAAATCAACATATAGCATTAATCACAATCTCGATTTCCTTTTTCTTCCCAAGTGAAAAAAACCTGTTCCTTTTCCCCCTCAAATGCTTTATTTTTTCCATGCAAATTATGCAATGCCATCACAGTGAGATATAAGAATTCAATAGTAGCTAATATACAGATTAAAAATAGAAAATAAAAGAAAGCGAACACTCAGCCATAACAACCAAAAAGCATAGATTAAGGAGATGTTAAGTCTCTGTTTGGATGCCGAGAAAAAGTTGTTAAAATATAGAACACCGGATGTTTGACACTATGACGCTATGCAGTTGTTAATTAGGGGAAGGTTTTTTTTTTCCAATTTCTCCTACGTTTTTTTTGGGTAATCAACCAAACAAAGGCATAGAGAAACTCACCGATGCTGGGATCAGTGTCGAAAATCAATTGAGATTGTGATTGTGGAGATCTCCAAAAATCTCACCGAGTACAACTGTACAACATAGCAAAAATCTCAAAAATCAAATTTTCTTATAGTGGGCTGCGCGGCGTGGGTGACAGGGCACTGGCGGTTGCAAGTGTGAATCCGTGGTTTAAATCTGTGTGGGTGACTCAACGTCACCGTGAAACTAGAGGGGGGGTGGCGTCACCTTGAGACGTGAAGATTGAAGCACACTGGACTACTGGAGGCGACGCGGCGTCACCATGAAGAGGATTGGAGCGACGAGCCTGGAGGGGGGCGGCGTGGTCGCGAGGAGTCCGAGTTTCTGAAGAAGAAACACTGAATTTTGAAACGGGGGGGCGGGGGGGGCGGGGGGGGCGGGGGGGGCAGCTTGTTAGATTAGACCAAGTTAGGGTTTTTTTTTACTATTTTTAGTTTTAGGTTATAAGGGTAAAGGGTATAAGGGTAATTTTAAAATTTTAAACGGGTCCGTTTTGACCCGAACCCGTTAACACTCAACCCTAACCCGCTTTTATCATATTGTGTTCGTATTGGGTTAACGGGTCGTGTCACATATTGCCACCTCTAGGTGTAACACCCCGCTTAATTAACTACTAGATCAACCCTTAAACATTCTAGATTAGACTTATAATTTTGGGTTATTACTTACATTAGGGTTGATGGAAAGGTTAGCCTTAATCTTGACACATAGTACCGTTAAGCTAATGATTAGAAAAGCAAGCCCATTAGTGAATTTAGTGAGGCTTTTAGGACCTTAGAACATCCATGGGCCTAGCCCAATATCCCTTAGGCTATGAACCCACACACTTGGCCCTTTTAAGCCCACAAGGCCCAAAGCCATGTTTGGGTTTATTTCACTATTCAACTTGAAAGCCCAATACACCATACTATTAGTTTCCTTCAGCCCAAGTCATACCCAAAGTACCAAAATTAAGTTTTGAAAATTGACTATCGTCATTAACCATCATACTCAAGTTGGTACACTCAAAGCCATGTTTTAAAGCTTAATTGAGCTTCATCTTTTCTTAAACTTTTTAATTCAAATTTTCTTCATATTAATACTTCCTTAAACCATGATTAGAACGTGTTAATACCCTAGCTAAACCATCCCACATGTCATTAAGAAAAATGACATAATAAGCCCAAACCATGCTTTAATCGATTTTGTGCATTGCCCTTTGTAATGCTTGGACTGTTTTGCCCTTGAGCCCAACATTTTTGTGGCTTATCCTCAAGCGTAATACGGTCCTTAAATATCTCTTGAGAACCTCCTAAATCAATTTTAAGCTTTAGATGAAATTATTTGCACAAACCAGTCCAACGAACCAAACCGGGTGCACCTTGGTTTAGTTTGTGTTGTAGCCGTTTGGATTGAATTTGAACCAATCATCTGCGCTAGTTTGAACAACCACCCATGCCACCTCCTTCACAACCTAATCCACAAGGGGCCCTATGACCCTCATGAGTTTTAACTCTTATTTTCTCACCCAAAACTATCCAAAACCGAAACTCAACAAAAATCTGTCAAATTGAAGCTATGTGAACCCGCCGGTTGCAAGGGAGGATTGCATGACCCTTTTGTCAACCAAACCATGCCCCACGGCCTGACCACCACTGTAGGACCATTGTAGCCACACTAGGGAAGAAATCATGGTTGTAACACTCGGGCCTAGCCAAGCCCGCTTTACAAAATTTTTGATTTTATAGGTATGAAAAGCCCATTTGGAATTTCAAGTAAAATTTTTGGAAGAGAGTATGAACCTAAAATAGTTTTAGCAGATTATAATTTTTTGATAGGTTTAAAATCTTTTAATGGACCAAATGGATCTTCACTCGAAAAATTTATGGGACAAGGGTAATATTTTTTTTCTAAGTTGAGTTGAGGTCCAAAATTTAGAGAAAAAGGTCATGCATTAACCCCATTCAAGATCCAAGTCGTGGGCCAATTGTTTTCTCCAGGTTAAATAGCCCTAGCCCGTGAAAATAATTTCTAGGATTGCTATTCACGTCCGTTTCTCCATGGCATGAACGTTCCTATTCCCGCAACATTCACGGCAACAATTGTGTAATAGATATACATATATATACTCACGTTTAGCAATTCATCAATTTGATAATCTAGGGTTGCGGCTTGCACTTTTCTTTCCCCAACAAGTCGTGGCCTATCTCTCCTGCTTCACACTCCTTTCCACCATAGAAACAACCCCTAATAGGAAGCCTCTGCCTTCCTACACCGCGAAACACCTGCACTTCCATAGAGATGGCAACCACAGCGTTGCATGCCGCGTGAATCCCAGCATCCGCATCTCCAAGCGTCAACCACGGGAGCACCGTGGAACAGCCACGCAGCACCCCAACCACTGCCACGAACGAGCCCAGCCTGAGACACAACCTGGTGTCGCGCTCCGTGGTGTTGCTGCACCAGGTCAACCACTCTATCGCTGTGCAATGCGAAGACCGCCATGCCGCCGTAGGGACCTCCTAACAAACCACCGGGAGCCCCCCATCTCACGGAAACTCAACCCGTTATTGTCCCCTGTTTTAGCCCCTGAAAACAGAGCAATAACAGCCTAGTGCCTTTCCGTTCAAAGCCACCACACACGGTGACAGCCCTTCTGCGTCGTTAGCAACGGCACAAAAAACTTCGACGGTCACTCCACGCTGCTCCTTGTCCTCCGTGTCCCTCTCGGTAAGCCATCGACGGCATCTCCGTGTCACTCTCTCTCGGCTTACTCTATTGATTTTCACGTATTTTTCTCTCGTCAGTGGGTCTCTCTCTTGTCGCTGTATCTCTCTGTACCCAGCCACCCAGCCGCCAGCGTAACCACCGTAAACAACCGCCTAGCTCGCCGCCTTCGTGCTCTCCATCACTCTGTGAGTATGGCTCCATACGAAGTTTTACTGTTAATATGAATTCCCGTTATTTCCAAAAGAGCCCTTATATGTTTTGTTTAATCCCTATAATACCCTTATCATCAGACTAATTATAGGTTCTTCATAATTTGGTCTATATTTATATATTAGTAGGGTTTTTTTAAATTCAAGTTTTTATAAAGAAGATAAATAAAGATTTGAGATATATTATTAGTGATAATATATTTTTAGAAGTACATAGTGAGTGTAAGTTTTTATTTTTTTAAACCCTTTATAAAAAAAGAGAAACTAATCAGTCTATTTTTATTAAATGAAATTTTTACTTTCCTAATTTTTAATCAGTTTTGTTATAATTATATTAAGAGAATCTTTAAACTAGAGATGCATTTTTGTGGCATAGTTGTATTTAGTATAATATTATTATGCAATTTAGAAATGACTTAAGAGTATAATAGTAAGAGGAATTATGTGGGTATTGAGGAATTTGGGAAGTTATGATACATTAGCGCTAAGAGAAGTTTTAAGTTTTGAGGAATTAAAGTAGGTCAATTTTTAACATTTTAGGTTAAGTGTTGAATTACGTGTTCGACGAGAAATTTACAAGTATCACGCGACTATTTTATAGGTGACAAGTAATTTTCGTTCAGCATTGTTTGAAGAAATTCAGAAAGTTAAGAAGTCCAGGTAAGCGGGGTTCCTATGCTAGTCTTTGCAGAAAAATAAAATGAGTTGAGGTTGATTTTTGAAAAATATGCATGTTTTGATATGAAAAGAAATTTGAACTACCTTAGTTATTTGTTCTGCATCACTCATGAGATTCTGTTTAAGAATAAAGTATTTTCTGGCATGACTGGTGTAAACATGAGCTTATTTTCTGGCATTTTGTTTCTGAACTGTGCAAAAGAGAGTGAATATGAAATTTTGTGCATAAATTATATTTTTGTGATCTGATTATGTTCTGTTCTGTTCTGAAGATGTTATGTACTCTGATATGATGTAATTTCTGAAAAATTTTGACATGACATTCTAAATCTGGATTTGGTTTGTGGATGGTGATCTATTTGACCAACCATGGGTGCTAATAATGGCTTCTGTTTGGGTTGGTTCCAACTATTCTGTTTCTGGTGCACCCACTTTGAAAACAAAATGATTTTTCTGGTGGTCTTTCCTGTGTGCACACTCGGGGCTCCAAGAATAAATAAGGGGAAGATTCACATTCTATTTCTACTCGGTTAGCTACCGGGGTTTGCACAACCCTACCACGGGGGTTAAACATGGCCTCTAATGTGATATGTTGTTTTGGTATGATGGTGGTCAGTTATGTTATGCCAAAAGACTTTGAATAAGAATATTGTTTTTGTAACTTTCGCTCTGATATTTTTGATAATATGTTCTGATTCTGCATTCTGAAAGTAAAAGTATTTTATTCTGCATTCTGAACTCTGTAAATGCTGATGTTTGCACACTAATATATGTCCTCTGCTTATTGAGTTGTTGATAACTTACCTCTTATCTCCAAATATTTTTCAGATAATTTTGATGGTTCAGCTGAAGAACAAGAGTATGAAGTTTTAGCAAGGTGTGATGATCGTAGTGGAATAAGTGACTGAGGGTACAAGTGCTTATTTGAGAGTCATAGTTAGTAAATTGATTTATTTTCGGGTATTTTGATTTGATGAGTTAAGGATATTTTTTATTTTTGGTAAGTTTTTAATTTATGTTATTGAGAATTTATTTGTTGTCCCCATGAAGGAACATAGATATTTGGGTTGATTAAATGAATTAACATTTTTTGGAGTTTTTCCAGATTTTATAGTTGTGTTATTAAAGTTGATATTAAGTATTAAGAGTTAACTCTCCGAACCTTCGGGATCGGGGCGTTACAATGGTGGTTTCAGGCCACTATTTCCCTTGCTCAAGAGAACACAAATTGTATGAGGCAGTTTGAAAATTTCAGCAAAACACCTTCATTTCAACACCTTATTTCGGGCTGCACCTTCATGATCACTTGGCATGCCAAGACTCCACCTTCTAACACCAGAAAAGGTCTTCAAGAAGTGACCTTGCCCCAGCTCAGATCAGTCATGATGATGATTCAAAGGGATAAGTCAAAACAATGATCAAATCTGTCCAAGAAAAGCTAATTGAACCCGTCAGCCCCCTTGGGTAGTTTTGATGGTCTTTCTCCTCTCCCCTCTACCCCACGACTTGGCCTGCCCCATAGGAGTAGTGTAGCAACCATAGAAGTAAGATCATGGTGGTTAAGGGCATTGTTTTTACCTACACAAGATGACACAAGTGATTGAGTACAAATCTTGAAAATTCATATTCATACACCATCTTTCATCAATTCCCTTGAACCAAGGCCAAAGACCCCTCTCATATGGCTTCCTATAAAAGGCCCCCTCACCCCCTCATTTCCACCACACCTCAGCTCCAAGCTTTCTCTTGAGCCTTGAAGAGCACTTCTCCCTCTTAGAAATCAAAAGAGTGAAATCGAGTGAGTTCTTGGTGAGTTCTTGAGTATTCTTGTGTAAGAATGTCCTGGGTGCTTGGAAGGCCATGAAATTTGTAAGTTTTCTTGATTTTGATCTTAGTTAGCATGTCAAACTTTGTTTCCCTAGTGTTGGTACAAAATTTGGTTGAGTTTTGAGAAGGTTATCAAGCTCAGTTCAAAACCGGATAAATTAAGAGATAGTTTGAATGATTGAATGATTTTAATTGGAAATTTAGCTATGGTGTCCTAAGCATGATTTGATATGATTTATCATTGTCATAACATGATTATGGAAGATTTAAATTATAGGTTTTGAATCTATATTGTTTTGATCATCAGGTATGAATTGGTTTTGAATGAAGTAGAGATTAAGGATATCTTAGCCATGATTAAGTGTTGTGATGAACTCTATTATCCAATAATTAGCCTTCATTATGTCATTAAAGATGGTAGTGATCATTTGTGATTAAAGAAAGTCTAATATGCATGCATTCATAGGGATCAATAGTTGAAAATAAACTTAGGCATCAACTAGAGTGCATGCCACATGTTGGGGCAGTTTAGGCAAGTTCCACTTTAAATCTTGAAAATCCAAGGGCATATATGGTTTTAGAATGCTAAAAATATGAAGTCCATGAATTTTGGTTAAATTTGGAATCCGTTTGCAATTAGTGAAAATTTATGGCCTCAACGGCAGTTTTTGAAAATCTAGGGATATTTTTGTAAACACCCATTTTTGAAACCTTTGATTTTGAACCTCAACCATAGAAGTATTAATCCTAACTTAGATGCACTTGGTTTCAACTACTACAGATTTTTCGATTACTCAGGAAGTTTGTAAGTTGGCCTCTAACTTACACCTTAGCATATTATTTATGATTTATTAATAAATGCCTCAATCATGTTTCAATTATCACATTGAGCAGGAAATATCATGTTATGATACATTGAGTGTATATTTACATAACATGTGATATTTCTACCATTTAGCATAATGCATCTACAAATATCATTTCACATAAAAAGCTTGTTATGTATGCAAATGTCATGAAACACATTTTTAAAGCATAACATGAAAATGAATTTTTGTCACGATCCCAAAGGCTAGGATGGAGAATTATCCTAGTGGAACTCCTCTGTCCACTCTGAAATATTTAAGAATTGAGTGGTTACCCCTAGGTTGACAAATAACAATCAAAGGGCTTCGAATGGGTTCTTTTTAAAGAACGCCAGAGCGAAATCATATGTTATGACACCTAATGCTAGTGGGTGTACATGTTATGATGTTATGATATTATGTTACCAATGCATTGAGAATGAGTCTGCAAACAACGTAGTTTCAACGTGAGTTGCACTATGGTCACTTGCAAGTACTCACAGTGCACATGGGGAACTATGACGATACCACACATTATGATTAATTTATGAATTGCTAAAAATGATGAAATGTTATGATGAAAATATTATCTCTTGACAATTAAAGTAAAAATGTTCTCTGAATGAAAATGTGTGTCTCCGTTTTTCTAAAAATGTTGGGGAATCTTGATGGGTGAGAAACGCACATTTTTCTGCATTTGAACTTATGATGATCAGTAATGCATTGTGATGTTTTAGTTATTCTGGCATACGTTCTGTTTTCGCCCTTCTATCCTCTGCAGTTATTGCATACTACTAGTTACAGACTTGGATGCATTGCATATTAACTAATCACGAACGGGGGTATGTAACCTTGTGTTACATGTCCAGACAACCTAAGTCTCTGTTCTATCCCAAGCGGAGGTTGGAGGCGTCACAAAGGGTATGGAATACACTGAGGGGAATAGAATTAAAGTCCATAGAGTCATGAAACACATATGAGGATACCCAACCTAGAGATCAGAAATCCTGAGAACTAGGTTCAATAGGAAGAACGAATCATTTGGTGGTTGTAAGAAATGCGTTATCTACTTTATTTGGTAATTTCTCCAATCCTATGGTGCGAGTATATTTATCCTATAATGATTAGAGGATGAATTGATTAAAAACTCTTAATTAAAATCTGTAGCTCTTATGAGTAGGGTGTTAGAATTAAAGGAACACCATTGACAGATTTTACCTATGTGATTGTGGCAGTGGAGCCGCTTCCTATGGGACTCGGACTTGTACTCATAATAAGGTACAGAAGGTACAGTACGTTGGGTACCTACTTCAAGGTGAAGCCGGAATCTGGTGGGACACCAAGAGGCGGCTTCTGATTAGAAAATTGGGAACTATCACCATTTTGACTTGGGATAGGTTCAAGGAGGAATTTGACAATTGATTCTTCCCAGAGTCAATGAAGACTCAGAAGGCCCAAGAATTTGCCACATTGGTACAAGGCAATCTCAATGTTGAGCTGTACGCTGCAAAGTCTATGGAGCTAGGGAGGTATGCTCCACATCTGATTGCCACTTAAAAGATGCAGGCTCAGAAATTCCAAGGAGGACTGCAACCCAGGATTCGCAGTTACATAGCTAGGTTTCGCATCAATAATTTACAGGAGCTGGCTAACGTGGAGGCAATATTTGAAGCAGAGCAACGAAGTGTGGCAGCCCAAGTTAACCTGGATCGAAAAAGGGGTACTTCCTTCCCTGTCGGAGGGAATAATGCCAAAAGAATGATTATTTAAGGAGCCAACAAGGGCAAAGGAATTATGATAGCTCCACCTACTACCTGCAAGAAGTGTGGAAAGAGTCAAGGTGGAGAATGTCAAATGGGTTAAGGAGTATGTTTTTTATGCGGTCAGTCCGAACATATGATCCGGGAGTACCCTCAGAATGCACAAGGTGGAAAGAATGCTCCTAACAATCGGCCCAATCTGGGCCACCTGTTCAAGCTCGTGTGTACGCCATCACCCCTGGAGAAATCAACGAGGAGATACCCAAGGAGGAAGAGACATAAGTCATTACTGGTATTTTCCCTTAAATACCCCTTTCTTTTTTTAAGAAAATCAATTTTTATAATAGTTGCTTAGTACTCAGTAGTTGATTAAACCTTAGGTAAAATCACGTTATACGAATATACGGCTTGCGCTTTCTTCGACTTCGGCGGAGGTCCTTTGTATCCGCAACATTTGCACGCACGTGTAACCTGCCGACTTAATCGTCTTCGACTGACTAGAGTTCGACGTTATACTAGGAATGCATTGACTATCCAAACACTGTGCTATGATAGATTGTCGAACCAAGGAAATTATCTTTGATTCACCCGTAGGTGGGCAAATCCTTCATACGGGAGGGACTATAAAGGCTACTCCCTCTCTAATTACTACTTTGCAGGCAAGGAAGTGCATCATTAATGGTGCCACAGCCTACTTATCATTCATAGTGGAGAATTATGGCGGTAATAAGGAGATTCAAGGGATACCCATAGTTGAAGAGTATCCCAAAGTTTTTACCGACGATCTACCGGGATTACCCCCCGATAGAGAAATAGAGTTCACTATAGAGTTAGAGACCGCTGCAACCCCTATCCATAAAGCCCCTTATCGTATGACCCCTCTAGAACTAAAAGACATAAAGGAGCAAATAGAAGAGCTACTAGAGAAGGGCTTTATTCAACCTAGTCCATCACCTTGGGGTGCTCCAGTTCTGTTCGTTAAGAAGAAGGATGGATCATTAAGGATGTGCATTAATTATAGGGGATTGAACAAAGTAACGGTTAACAACAAGTACCCGTTACTGCGTATCGATGACCTGTTAGATCAATTGCAATGAGCATCAGTGTTCTCAAAGATAGACTTAAGGTTTGGTTATCATCAGCTCAAGATTAGGGTGAATGATATCCCTAAAACGGCATTTCGGACTAGATACAGTCACTATGAATTCTTAGTGATGTCCTTTGGTCTAACCAATGCCTCCGCCGCATTCATGGATATGATGAACAGAGTATTCAGACCCTACGTGGATAACTTTGTCATCGTATTCATTGATGATATATTGATATACTCGAAGAGCGAAGAAGATCACAAGCAGCATCACCATTTGGCACTAGAAAGGCTAAAAGAAAATTAGTGTATGCCAAACTTAGCAAATGTGAGTTTTGGCTCAAAGAGGTGAAATTTTCAAGACATGTAATCAAAAGTCAAAGAGTATCAGTTGATCCCAGCAAGATCGAAGCTGTGGTAGATTGGAAGCGTCCGGCTAACGTGCATGAAATTCGAGGTTTCTTGGGATTGGCTAGTTATTGTCGACAATTCGTGGAAAGATTCTCTAAGCTGTCAGGACCACTTGTAGCCCTAACCAATAAAAATACTAAGTATATTTGGATAGAGAAGTGTGAGCAGAGTTTCATGGAACTCAAGAAAAGACTCACAATCGCGCCTGTACGAGCCCTACCAGAACCGTACAAGCCCTATGTGGTTTTTAGTGACGCATCCAAGTTAGGACTTGGGTGTGTACTCATGCAAGAAAAGTGGGTTATCACCTACGCTTCATGACAACTAAAGAACCATGAGCAGAATTACCCCACCCATGACTTGGAACTAGTCGTCGTAGTTTTTGCTTTAAAGATATGGAAGCATTATTTGTATGGCATAAAATGCGAAATCTACACCGATCACAAGAGCCTCAAGTACTTATTCAGTCAGCAGAATTTAAATATGAGGCAAAGAAGGTTGTTAGAAATTATTAGCGACTACCAGTGTGAAATCAAGTATCACCCTGGTAAGGCTAATATAGTAGCAGATGCGCTAAGTCGGAAGACGCAAAAGGATGATCCCAAAGGCTCTGCCTTGGAAGTAGAGTCCCTTCTGCACAGCATGAGGAGTTTGCTGATCAAGGATCTTCCTGCCAAAGCATCCCTAACCGCAGTACAAGAGATTGTACCAATTGAATGGGAAGAAGTGAAAAAGCGCCAGATGGAAGATACTAAATGGGCAGAAATCATACAGAAGGGAGAAAAGAAGGAGAGACCAGAAGGTTTCACCCTCAAGAAGGATGGGTTGTTGTACTACAAGGATCAGAAGGTTATTCCAGCTATTCAGGAGATCAAGGATAAGATATTAAAGAAGCACATCAGACTCCATACATGGCTCACCCAGGAAGTACATAGATGTATCAAGATTTGAAACAACACTTTTGGTGGGAAGGATTAAAGAAGGATGTAGCAGAGTATGTTAATAGATGCTCGATTTGTAGAGCAGTTAAGGCAGAACATCAAAGACCCACTGGAGATTTACAAACACTTCCAATCCTAGAATGAAAATGGGAGGACATATCCATGGATCTTGTGATTGGATTACCAAGAACTCCGAAGGGAAACAACTCCATTTGGGTCATGGTCGATCGCTTGACAAAAAGTGCTCCATTTTTTCAAATAAAAAAATATCGACCCCATGGAGATGTTAACTCAACTTTTTGTTTTAGAAAAAGTGCGACTACATGGAGTATCAAAAACAATTGTATCAGATAGGGATACACGTTTTACTTCTCGTTTTTGGCAAAGCCCTCAGGACGCTCAAGGCACCAAGTTGAAGTTTAGTAGTAACTATCACCCTCAGACTGATGGGCAAACTGAACGGACAATTCAGACCCTAGAGGACATGCTGAGAGCGTGTGTTTTACAAGAAAATGGCGATTGGGAGAAGCTCTTACCATTAATTGAGTTTGCCTACAATAATGGCTTTCAGGCCACCATTCAGATGGCACCCTATAAAGCTTTATACGGAAGGAAATACAGATCTCCCTTATACTAGGATGAGGTAGGAGAATGGAAGATTTATGGTGTAGAGATTCTTCAAGAAATGAAGGATAAAATCCAGCTAATAAGGGAAAGGATGAAGGCTGCCCAAGATAGACAGGAAGAGCTATGCTGACCATCGAAGAAGGACCCTCGAATTCGAAGTTGGCGACTGGGTCTACCTCAAAGTATCGCCCATGAAAGGAGTCTTTTGATTTGGAAAGAAGGGAAAGCTAAGTCCAAGATATGTAGGACCCTTTGAGATACTGGAAAGAGTAGGAGCAGGCGCTTATAGACTGGATCTTCCCGCTGACTTTCAAGGAATTCACAATGTCTTTCACATATCTTCCTGCAAGAAGAGCTTGGAGAGACATATACCAACAGTTGTTGATACAAGGAATATTTCGTTCCAACCTGACCTAACTTATGAAGAGATTCCTATTCAGATCACATATTGGAAGGATAAGGAACTTCGGAATCGAAAAATTCCTTTGGTTAAGGTTGTATGGCAAAATCGCAATATTGAGGAAGCCACATGGGAAAAATAATCCGATATGAGAAGCAAATACCCCTATACCCCTACTTGTTCGGCATTGTTTGACATCACATTGTCATCCATTCATGCATGGCATCCATCATTATTTCATATGTGTGATCCGCATTGTTTCCCGTCATTTTTCAATTGCACCATGGCCATTAATGGTAGGATTGTCCAACAAACGTATATGACCCGCAGTCAACTTCAGAGGTTGAGAGCTAAGCAGTGACGGAGACGATTAGATCGTATGGCCGACGCATTTTGGGCCCAGCATGAGAGATTGGAGTACCATAGGACTCACATCCTCGACCATGATGGGAGAGGTCATATTCATCTGAGGAGAGGCCAGCCACATGAGGAACGTCAGCCTTATGATCCCATCCACTGGATGGGAGAGAAGAGGGCCAGATGGCTTAGACGCCGTATGAGATCAACTTTCTTAGTTGCACCAGATCAGCCTGAGTCGAACCAGGCAACAGAGCAGCGTCAGTTCAAGCAAGAGCCACTCATTCCTGATCCCACTCCCCTCAGCACATCTGATACTTCTAACTCTTCCCTAAGTCACGTTCGTTTCCGCGAGGAGGAAGACCCCTAGCTTGAGGACAAGGAGTACAGGCAGTGGAGACGCCACGAGGAGAGAGTTAACACCTTTTACGATTCAGATGAGGATGAGTACTTTTAATATAGCCAAGATGAGACATCAGAGGATGGTGAAAATAGGCCCCCATCGAGCCCTGAGCAGCAGCACGGTTAGTGAGTCACACTCAACTTTTGCGTATTGTATGTTTTTTTAGCCCAATTTTTTAGGACGAAATCTTGTTTTAAGGGGGGAGGATGTAACACCCCTCTTAATTAACTACTAGATCAACCCTTAAACATTCTAGATTAGACTTATAATTTTGGGTTATTACTTATAATAGGGTTGATGGCAAGATTAGCCTTAATCTTGGCACTTAGTACCGTTAAGCTAATGATTAGAAAAGCAAGCTCATTAATGAATTTAGCGAGGCCTTTAGGACCTTAGAACATCCATGGGCCTTGCCCAATATCCCTTAGGCCATGAACCCACACACTTGGCCATTTTAAGCCCAGATGGCCCAAAGCCATGTTTGGGCTTATTTCACTATTCAACTTGAAAGCCCAAATCACCATACCATTGGTTTCCTTAAGCCCAAATCATACCCAAAGTATCCAAATTAGGTTTTGAAAATTGGCTAAGGCCATTAACCATCATACTTGAGGTTAGTGCACTTTAAGCCATGTTTTAAAACTTAATTGAGCTTCATCTTTTCTTAAACTTTTTAATTCAAATTTTCTTGAATAAATACTTCCTTAAACCATGATTAGAACGTGTTAATTCCCTAACTAAACCATCCCACATGTCATTAAGAAAAATGACATAACAAACTCAAACCATGCTTTAATCGGTTTTGTGCATTGCCCATTGTAATGCTTGGACTGCTTTGCCCTTGGGCCCTACATTTTTTTGGTTTATGCTCAAGGTTAATACAGTCCGTAAACACCTCTTGAGACCCTCCTAAATCAATTTTAAGCCTTGGACAAAATTATTTGCACAAACCAGTTCAAAGAACCAAATCGGGTGCACCTTGGTTTAGTTTGAGTTGTAACCGTTTGGATTGAATGTGAACCAACCATATGCCTTGGTTTGAACCACCACCCATGCCACCTCCTTCACCACTGGTAAGTACTATTTTTATGTGATTTTTATCACTCTTTTATTTATGAAAAGTGTCATTTTCCCTTCAATACTATTGATTTTATTGTATTTCTACATATTTTTATTTTTTTCTTGAATTTCAAGGAATGAGAAAATTTAGTACAAAAGGAAAGCATTTTTGTACAAAAGAAGAGACTACGGATCCAGACCGATGAGAGGCACCGAGATCTGAAGAGAGCCAATGAGATTTCTCTCGCCTATAGGCGAGAAGACTTACCTCTCGATAGGCGATGGGCCTTGTACCACGGGAAACAAAGAGAATAATTGTTCCTCTCGGTAGGCGAGGAGACCTAATAGTGATCAAAATAGGCAAGAAGACTTGGCGACCAGTCTAACCGATCAAAGACCAACATCGTGGGCGACAACCAGCAAAGGTGAGCAGCTTTACCGCTCGGTAGGTTGGTGAGAGGAGTCTTTCCACTCGGTAGGCGAGAAGAGGGACGTGTGGTCTTTCTGACATCCACGCCTGTTCATTTGTGACCTCCATGCCCGCCAGTTATATTCAGCGCATACAACATCTACCCGATGGGATCTTCCCGAGTTCCGTAATCAATTTACTGACTACCAAATCCTCCCGAACTCCGCAATTCAAGCCGCATATCACTGAATCCATTTGAGATAATTATGATATTCTTGGGATAATTTCCTTTTATGTTAATATCTATCTTTAGAAACTATTTTTCAGATTTTTAGGCTAGATTCTAGCCACATTTATTTGGTTTCTGGGTTTGAGTTTTGACATCTATTTAATCTCGTCTTGTGGGATGAATAGGTAGTCTGGGTTCTTAATCTTAGTTTTAGTTTTGAGTTTTAGAGAGTCAGAGTTTAGGTTTCGATAGTTCAGAGTTTATTATTTGAGTTTCTTTCAAGGTGGCAGATATGGGGGAGGAGAGGCGAGAGCCGCATGTTTCATCAACTGACTCCAATAGAGAACACCAATTTTATTATTTTTCTTTTTAATTTCAGAATAAACTAATTTTATTTTCTAGAGCTTTGATGTAGCCTAGCATTGAACACACAGTTTATATTCCGAGTTATTTTATTTTCAATATTTCCATGATTGAGTGTTTATTCTTTGTTCTTAATGCTTACAATTTTCTAACTAACTATTGTTCTATTCTTTGGATTGCAATGAGACTGAGAGGTGATTTGTGATTAAAGCTCTAGAATTAAACACCATTAGTTGAGCAAAAGCCGAGAAATCCAAAGAACTTAATGAGTCTCTAATTAGTTAAATTCACATAGAGATATGGATTTATTATTTGAAGATATTTTTGGTATTGTTCAATAGAAAATATTGAATAGTTAGGGGATTTTTATCATCAACTTGAGATAATTAGGATTCTATAACAAGAAAGAATAAATTGTGTGGAATTTTCTAGGTGAAGTCAAACGTTCTAGATCTACTCTCATTATTTTTAAAATCTTAATTTTAATGTTATTTTCTTCAGTTTAATTTAGATAAATCATTCTTCAAATTTTGGTTTTCCAAATAGTAATTAATTTGGTTAATTTCAATACTCAATAATATAATTATTCCATGTGGGTTCGATAACCATTTTCTTTAAAACACTTTACTACTTGTTATGATTTTGTGCACTTGCAGATTATATTTTTATGCAAACAAGCTCTTAACGCCGTTGCCAGGGAATAGTTATTTGTTATTGATATTGATACCAGCTAGAATGTTACTAATTTGGATTTTATTTTATTTATTTTTAAAAGTTGTTTAAATAGACCTCATTTTTGCTATTTTATTTTCAGGAATCCAAATTGCACACTCTGATCTAAACCATTAGAACATCAATTCTTCGATTCCAAGATTGAAAGAACCTTCCGTCGGATAATTAAAGAGAAAGAGACAGAGGTCGTCGACTCCAAATTTAATATGGCCGACCAGGAGTACAGGGTGTTAAGAGACTATGCTATTACCACATTGGCAGCTCCGATGGCAATTCTATCACAACAACTAGGTAAGATGAATGTTAATGCTATTCAAACTAATGTTGTTTATAATCATTGCGCAGGAAATCATTCAAGTGTAGGTTGCCCAGCGGGGACTCCTTTCTCCCAACCGAGTTATGAACAAGCTCATTACGTGCCCGATTTCCAATATCAAAACAATCCTTATTCGAACACGTTCAATCTCAGTTGGAGAAATCACCCTAACTTTTCATGGAGCAATAATCCAGCGCCTACTAGATTACCACAACAGTTCCCTCAACAGTTTCCACAGCAAGAGAAGAAGCCAGCACTTAAGGAAATGTTGCAGTACATGCAAAAGATTGATATGGAGATGCAAAACAACTTAGCATCCATCCGTAATCTTGAGGTGCAAATCTGTTAGCTTTCCAACAAGCTCACTGAGAGGACAGTAAGGACTTTACCAAGCAACACTATGACCAATCCAAAGGAGCATGTCAAAGCAATAGAATTGCGAAGTGGGCGGACATATGACCAGCCACAAACAATAAGTGCCGAGCAAGATGCAGAAGCTGAAAATGTGGAGACCAAGAAGATGGAAACCGAGGACGAGGGGAAAGAAATCGATCGAGAGGCGACTGACCAGCAACCTAAGAAGACTAGAGACAATAAAGGAGCTTCAAAACCCAAGAATTCCAGGGAGTTTATATCTAAAACTTATTCTCCTTTAATGTATGATCCACCAATTCCTTTTCTGCAAAGATTAAGAAAAAATAAGGACATATTATCAAACAAGCAGAAGTTGGAGGAGCATGAAACAGTAAATACCGAGCAAGATGCAGAAGCTGTCGAGAACATGGAGTCCGAGGTCAAAGAAGTCAAGCATGATGCGACCAACCAGCAAGCTGAGAAAGTAATGTTAACCGTGGAGAGCAGTGTCATTGTACAAAAGAAGCTGCCGCCTAAGTTGAAAGATCCAGGGAGTTTCACAATCCCTTGAACTATAAGAAATTTCTATTTTGATAAAGTTTTATGTGACTTATGGGCAAATATTAATCTAATGCCTCCCTCTGTTTTCTGGAAACTTAGTCTTCAAGAAGCAAAGCCGACGACCATCTCTCTACCGTTGGCGGACAGATCTATTCAGTACCCGAGAGGACTCATTGAGGATGGACTGGTGAAAGTTGAAAAGTTCATCTTCCCGCCCAACTTCATTATACTCGACATGGAGGAGGACAAGGAGATCCCTTTGATACTAGGTCGACCTTTCATGGCGACAGGGAGAGCCTTAAGTGTTGTCCAACAAAGGAAACGCATTTTGAGGATCGACAATGAGCAGGTCACGTTTGACATATTTAAATCTATGGAGTTCCCCTCAAAGGTACATTCTTGTTTTCAAATAACCAACCGAGAAGTGTTCATGGTCGACGAGACTTATGGAGCTTAATTTCAAATGCTACCACATGAGGAACCAACCAAGCCTGAAATCAAACCGCTCCCATCAAATTTAAGGAATGAAGAGGTCGAGGAGATCTCTAACGAGTACACGGCTGCACCGTCAAGAAAACAATTTAATTGAAAGACCAGGAAAAAAAATATCAGGGGAGCATCTCTTACCTTCTTTCATTTTTCTTCCTCTTTCCTATTGAGGATAATGTGAAAATTAAGTTTGGGGGAGTGGATAAGCTTTTATTTGTTAAAAAAAATTAAAATAATAAATAATAATAATGATGATAAAAACAGTATGGTTTGATGAATAAAAAGCCTATGATAAGAATATGATTGAAATTGATTATAATTTTTAGGAAAAATTGTCATTGCTTAAGTTTACCTATTAATTCTTTACTTGATCTTACTTAATTTGATATTTTCTATGTTCAATGAATGATTCTTATGATCATTAATTGTTTTGAGTACCTAGAGAAATTTTATGTGAATTTTGTGAATTTATATGGTCTCAACTTACTCTAGAACTTGTTTGATTA
The DNA here is from genome assembly GCA_022457165.1 of Juglans mandshurica. Lineage (NCBI taxonomy): Eukaryota > Viridiplantae > Streptophyta > Magnoliopsida > Fagales > Juglandaceae > Juglans > Juglans mandshurica. The sequence goes on from CM039622.1 coordinate 17,609,015, forward strand.
CACTCCAGGCAAACTCCTAAACAGAATATTACTGGAAAAATGATTAAGGCATTTTTTGGACAGATTGAGCCTTTCAAGCTTACCTATTTATATTATCTTTATCGCTAGTCGACCATTTGAGCTTTATTGAAATATATATTTGGCCTTATATTTTTCTTTTTTGTAAACCTCATATTCCTTACCTGATTTGAGGTTAAACACTGATTTCCTTACCTTTCAAGAGAACTAAGTTTACACAAAATCACAGACTCACAAAAACATGAAAGGTGAGAGAGGTAGTAGGTCTACAAGTAAAGTAATTATAGCAATGTTATCAAAATCTTAAGTTTGGGGGTGTGAAAAGTCAACTCTTCTACTGTGGGGCCAACGAGATTCATCCAAAAAGGCAGTCGACATAGTATGGAATATTTCCACAAAAAAAAAATGTCTGACCTACCGAATAGAGGGGTAAAGAGAAAGATACTTGAAAATGCAATAAAAAGAGCTATGCTGAGAGATTTACAAAGATTGAGAAGACATGTTTGTGTTAGAAGTGAGAATGCTCTATTTATTATGTTGATGTTCAAACTTAAGTTGTCTTACATTGTTTGAATCCTGCCTTTTCTTCGTAGCCCTCATCCTAGCCTTACATTACAAGCTTAATAAAGATCTATTGATCCTTGGTGATAGTTTATGTTCTACATTAGTGGAGAATGATTTGAAAAGTAAGCTTATGGAGTTTTTAGAGATCCATTATGGATTTACTTGTTTGCATCAAACTATCCGGAGAGCTATTGATGATGTGAGAATGATGCGTATGCATGAATGTGGGGATGGATAATGAGGTGAAATTGAGTTTTGAATTAACTTTTGGACTTGATTGATCTTGAATGATTCCTTTGAATTAAAAACTTTAGACAATTTTTTAGGCAATAAATTTTGTGAATCAAATCAATGCTTGTTTTAATTGTCTTTTCTTTTCTTCTTTGCTCGAGGGCAAACAAAGCTTAAGTTTGGGGTATTTGATAAGTGCTATTTTTATGTAATTTTTATCACCCTTTTATTTATGAAAACTGTCATTTTCCCTTCAATATTATTGATTTTATTTTATTTCTACATATTTTTAGTTATTTTCTTGGATTTGAAGGAATAAGAATATTTAGTGCAAAATGAGAGCATTTTGGTACAAAAGAAGAGACTACAGATCCAGACCGATGAGAGGCAGCGAGGTCTGAAGAGAGCCAATGAGATTTAGGCGAGGAGCCTTGTACCATGGGAAGTAAAGAGAATAATCGTTCCTCTTGGTAGGCGAGGAGACCCAATGGCGATCAGAATAGGCGAGAAGACTTGGCGACCAGTCTAACTGATCAAAGACCAACATCGTGGGCGACAACCTGCAAAGGCGAGCAACTTTACTGCTCAATAGGTTGGCGAGAGGAGTCTTTCCACTCGGTAGGCGAGAAGAGGGCCGTGTAGTCTTTCTGACCTCCACGCCCGTTCATTTGTGACCTCCACGCCCGCCAGTTATATTCAGCGCACACAGCAACTACCTGATGGGATCTTCTCGAGTTTCCTAATAAATTTATTGGCTACCAAATCCTCCCAAACCCCGCAATTCATGCCGCATATCACTAAATCTTCCATTTTAGATAATTCCAATATTCTTGAGATAATTTCTATCTTTAGAAACTATTTTCCAAATTTTTAGACTAGATTGTAGCCGCATTTATTTTGTTTCCGGGTTTGAGTTTTAACATCTTTTTAATCCCATGTTGTGGGATGAATAGGTAGTCTGGGTTCTTAATCTTAGTTTCAGTTTTGAGTTTTAGAGAGTCTGAGTTTAGGTTTCGATAGTTTAGAGTTTATTATTTGAGTTTCTCTCAAGGAGGCAGATCTGGGAGAGCAGAGGCGAGAGCCGCATGTTTCATCAACTGACTCCAAATAAGAACATCAGTTTTATTATTTTTCTTTTTAATTTCAGTATGAACTAATTTTATTTTCTAGAGCTTTGATGTAGCCTAGCATTAAACACACAGTTTATATTCCAAGTTTTTTTATTTTCAATATTTTCATGATTGAGTATTTATTCTTTGTTCTTAATGCTTACAATTTTCTAGCTAACTATTGTTCTATCTTTAGGATTGCAATGAGACCGAGAGGTGATTTGTGATTAAAGCTCTAGGACTAAACATCATTAGTTGAGCGAAAGCAGAGATGTTTTACCGCGACTTGTGTGATTTTCAAAAAAAATCCAAAGAACTTAATGAGTCTCGAATTAGTTAAATTCACATAGAGATATAAAGTTATTAGTTGGAGATATTTTTGGTATTGTTCGATAGAAAATATTGAATAGTTAAGGGATTTTTATCATCAATTTGGAATAATGGGATTCTATAATAAGGAAGAGTAAATTGAATGGGATTTGTTAGGTGAAGTCAAACGCTCTAGATCTATTCTCATTATTTTTAAAAATCTTAATTTTAATATTCTTTTCTTCAGTTTAATTTAGATAAGCCATTCTTCAAATTTTGATTTTCTAAATAGTAATTAATTTAGTCAATTTTAATACTCAATAGCATAATTATTCCTTACGGGTTCGATAACCATTTTCTTTAAAACACTTTACTACTTGTTACGATTCTGTACACTTGTAGATTATATTTTTATGCGAACAACCACCAACTTCCCAAGGGGCCCCATGACTATCATGAGAGTTTTAACTCAAATTTTCCCACCCAAAACTATCCAAAACCGAAACTTAACAAAAATCTGTCAAATTGAAGCTATGTGAACCCGCCGGTTGCAAGGGAGGATTGCATGACCCTTTTGTCAACCAAACCATGCCCCATGACTTGACCACCACTGTAGGACCATTGTAGCCACAGCATGGAAGAAATCATGGTGGTTTTAGGCCACTATTTCCCTTGCTCAAGAGGACACAAACTGTAGAAGGCAGTCTGAAAATTTCAGTAAAACTCCTCCATTTCAACACCTTATTTCGGGCTGCTCCTTCTTGATCACTAGGCATGCCAACTCTCAACCTTCTACCACCAGAAAAAGTCTTCAAGAAGTGACCTTGCCCCTGCTCAAATCTGTCATCACGATGATTCAAAGGGATAAATCAAAACAATGATCAAATCTGTCCAAGAAATGCTAATTGAACCTGTCAGGACCCTTGGGTGGTTTTAATGGTCTTTCTCCTCTTCCCTCTACCCCACGACTTGGCCAGCCCCATAGGAGTAATGTAGCAACCATAGAAGTAAAATCATGATGGTTTAGGGCACTGTTTTGACCTGCACATGATTACACAAGTGATGGAGTGCAAATCTGGAAAATTCATATTCATACACCATCTTCCATCAATTCCCATGGAGCAAGGCCAACATCCCCTCTCTTTTGGCTGCCTATAAAAGGCCCACTCACCCCCTCATTTCCTCCACATCTCAACTCTAAACTCTCTCTTGAGCCTTGAAGAGCACTTCTCCCTCTTAGAAATCAAAAGAGTGAAATCGAGTGCTTTCTTGGTGAGTTCTTCAGTGTTCTTGTGTAAGGCTATCTTAGGTGCTTGGAAGGCCATGAAACTTGAAAGTTTTCTTTCTTTTGATCTTAGTTAGCATGTCAAATTTTTGTTTCCAAGTGTTTGTACGAAATTGGGTTGAGTTTTGAGAAGGTTATCAAGCTTAGTTCAAAACATGGTCAATTATGAGATGGTTTGAATAATTGAATAATTTTAATAGGAAATTTAGCTATGGCATGTCCTAAGCATGATTTGATATGATTTATCATTGTCATAACATGATTATGGAAGTTTTAAGTTATGGTTAGAAGCATGCCATGATAGGTTTTAAATCTATCTTGTTTTGATCATCAACTATGAATCGGTTTTGAATGAAGTAGACATTAAGGATATCTTAGCCATGATTAAGTATTGGGATGAGCTCTATTATCTAATAATTAGCCTTCATTATGTCATTAAAGATGTTAGTGATCATTTGTGATTTAAAAAAATCTCATATGCATGCATTCATAGGGATCAATAGTTGAAAGCCCACTTAAGCATCAACTAGAGTGCATGGCACGGGTTGGGGCTGTTTGAGCAAGTTCCACTTTGAATTTTGAGAATCCAAGGACATATATAGTTTTAGAATACCAAAAATATAAATTCCATGAATTTTGGTTAGATTTGGAGTTTGTTTGCAGTTAGTGAAAATTTAGGGCCTTAACGAGAGTTTTTAAAAATCTATGGGTATTTTTGTAAATACCCATTTTTAAAGCCTTTGATTTTGAACCTCAACTATAGAAGTATTAATCCTAACTTGGTATGCACTTGGTTTCAGCTGCTACGATATTTTTCGATTACATAGGAAGTTTGTAAGTTGGTCTCTAACTTACACCTTGACAGATTATTTATGATTTAATGATAAATGTCTCATTCATGTTTCAATTATCACATTGAGCATAAAATATCATGTTATATGATACATTGAGTGTATATTTACATGACATGTGATATTTCTACCATTTTAGCATATTGCATCTACAAATATCATTTTACATAAAAAGCTTGTTATGTATGCACATGTCATGAAACACATTTTTAATTTTCAAGCATAACATGAAAATGAATTTTTGTCATGACCCCAAAGGCTACGATGGGGAATTATCCTAGTAGAATTCCTCTGTCCACTCTAGAGTATTTAATAATGGAGTGGTAACTCCTAGGTTGATAAAAAACAGTCAACGAGCTTAGAATGGGTTATTTTCAAAGAACGCCAGAGCAAAGTCATATGTTATAACACCTAATGCTAGTGGGTGTATTGATTAAGCTGAATTATTGCATATTTTATACATTTAGAACCAATATATTTTATTTATTTCATTACATTATTATTGGTTTTAAATGAAAAAATTATTAAGATGAATAAATCCGAGTTGTGATTTAAATTGGTTAATAACATGATCTATGCTTAATTTTATAACTTGTGATTTAATTTAACAATGTTCATTCATATGCACAACATATTTTTGATATTCTATTATTCTTATTTTATTTTATTTCTAATTCCTATTATTTTATTTCTAATTTCAACGAGTGTAGGACTCTTCAAATAAGGATAATGATGGGGTTTGAAAGTAATTCGGATCAGAGTCCAAAATGCGTTCGGAGACAGAATGGACAGACTTTAGTATTTTAATCATAACTTTCCACTCAAATATTGGATTGATACGATTCTTGATGTGTTGGAAAGCTCTCTTAAAGGTCTACAAAGTTGTCTCTAATAAAAATTTTCAAATTTGAACGCCTGAAGTATGTACGTGGCTGCAAATTTGAGTCCTAAAATTTAAGCGATTTTGTGTGCGGGAATATGAAGACATTAGGGTTTCTTCGTACCCTATTTAAGCATATCATTAGCACGAAATTGGGGACTTTTGCAGAAGCAGCGCCGCACATTTGAAGAACTCTTCTAGGGTCCAATTGCCGCTCCAGCTACCTCCTTCATTGACTACCACCTCCATCTCTATTTATTGGGCTTGCTCTTTTCATTCCATACTTTTTATTTAGTTTCAGTTTAAAGTTTATGGAATATTTTTGAGATATTTGGCTTAGACTTTTGGGCACTTTATTTGCTGTTTATTTACTTCGTATTATTTATTTTTCTCGCTTATTTAAGCTTTCATTGAACAGTTATTACAATTGCTATGGATTAATTTTGAGAATTTGTGATTTGAATATAAGGATGAACCCTAGAATCTTGATTTTGGGACTTTTCAATTTTCAATTCGTATTTTATCAATTACTTTCTAATCTAGTTTAATTCTTAGCTTAGTTTTATTAATCTATCAGTTCCATTACATATTAGATCGATTAAAGCTTAATTAGGAGTTAAATAATTTCTGCTTTATTGTTTAATTTTCAGATTAAATAAGATTGTTTAGTTTAGTTGATTTTCTTTATTGTTAATTTTCATTTGTTAGTTTTTTTTTACATTTCATTTCGACACTCAAAAATTCAAAAATATGAATCTAGTCCATGACTAGTGCCCTTTTCATTCTTGTTGCACTCTTTCATCCATTGCACATACAATCATTTTTATTTGCTGTTTGTGAATATTTTCACCATTTTAAACGAGTTTGATTTTAAGTAACTTTCCCTTTGGAGACGATATAGGAATTTATTCCTAATTATTACGCGACATCCTCCTGCACTTGGGATAGCCTTTGTGCTACTCATTTTTGAGTGAGTCAAGTTTTTGGCGTCGTTGTCGGGGATTAGTTGCTTGACGTAAATTTAAACTCGTTATTTTTATTTTTTTATCTCAAATGTTTCTTTCACTATCTTATCTCTGATTATATGTTTCAGTTGTCACCCACTACTCAGTCACTTGAACCTTACTTATGCTATTCAGATTGATATTTCATGTCATGGATTAGGGACAATTCAAATAGGTTGGTTAGAGTTACATCGAGCACTGAGAGTAGTATACACAGCCCAGAGATAAATAGCTCTTCTTTTTTTTCTACAAACAAGGAAATTGAAATTGAACAAACCATGGCTGCACCTGCACCACGAACTCTTAGAGATTATTTGCAGCCCACTCACACCACTACACCATCATGCATTATTTTACCAGATGATGCACCTAATTTTTCTATTAAGCATGGCATGATGTCAGTGATACCTCAGTTCCACGGGATGGATTTTGAGAGTCCTTATCAGCAATTGACAGATTTTGAGTTGGCTTGTACTACTTTTATCAATAGAGCCACTACTGATGAATTTATTAGACTTCGTTTATTTCCTTCCTCTTTAAAGGATAAAGCGAAGATTTGGTTTAATTCTTTGAGACCTAATTCTATCTCTAGTTGGTCTGATATGCAGCGTGAGTTCTTACAAAAAAAATTTCCTTTTCAGAGAACTCAGTAATTACAAGAGTAGATCAGTCAGTTTAATCACGGTTTTGACTAGACTTTCCAGGCCAGTTAGGAAAGGTTTAAGGATTTGGTGAACATCTATCCACATCACGGTTTTGAATCCTAGAGGTTGGTAAATTATGTTTACACTGGTCTCACTCCACAATGCAAGCAGTTTGTTCAGACTATGTGCAATGGAGAATTCTTTAGTAAGGAACCTAATGAAGTATTGCTATTTTTTGACTATCTTTCTGAGAGCGCACAACAATGGAACACTCGGACTGATCGAGTTTCTTTGACAGCACAGTCACTAAGGGCTATTGCTGGTGGGGGTAGATATGAGCTAAAGGAGGACACTGATGTTCAAGCCCGAATAGCTGCATTGACTAGAAGATTAGAGGTCATGGAGATGGAAAAAGTGAAGGTTGAGAAAACAGTAAAGATATGTTCTTTATATGCTGATTCAAACTACAAGACCCAAGATTGCCCAATCATACCAGTATTTCAGGATAATGGCTTTGAGCAGATGCAATCAGGGAACTGGGTAAATAGAGCACAGAATCAACCTTTTTCCAATACATATAATTCGGGGTGGAGGAATCACCCAAATTTCTCATGGAGGAATGATCAGCCTGGTCGGTTTCCACTACCTTCTCAGCAGCCATTTCATCAGGCTGCTCCTCAGCACCAGTATCAGCCATATCAGAGTTCTCAGAACTATCCTTTTGTAGCACCTCCAGGATTTCAGTCTTATGTAGCTGCACCGAGTTCTCAGCCTCAATCATCTGTGAAGAAGTCTCTAGATGACAGTATGGCACAAATGGCCAACACACTTCAGCAATTTATGCAAATTCAGGCCACCACAAACAATCAAAACACTCAGGCTATAAATGAGTTACGGGGCACCATCAATAAGATGAGCACTTTAGAGAAAGGAAAATTCTCATCACAGCCTCAGCCTAATCCTCAAGTATTCCGGCAACCACAACATCAAGTGCATAATGTCTCAGGGGAGGTTTTTGAGACAGCGAAGGCCGTTCTTACTTTGAGAAGTGGGAAGGAAGTTCCCCAACCAGAGATGACTATAGACACACAGGTAGTTGCTCCTACACTTGAAGATGCAACAGAGACTGGTGAAGCTAAAAAAGAATCGGAGGTAGTGAGATCAGAGCTGAAGAAGCTTGTGAGTGCAGATGATGAAACTAGTATAGGATACCAACCTGTGGTTCCTTATCCTCAGAGATTAGCAGCTGGCCAAAAGAACAAATACCACACTAAGATTCAAGAGATTTTCAAGCAAGTAAAGATTAATATTCCACTCTTAGATGCCATACAACAAGTGTCTTCATATGCAAAATTTTTGAAGGACTTGTGCCCAGTGAAGAGGAAGCTGAATGTAAAGAAGAAAGCTTTTCTAGCAAAGCAAGTCAGTGCATTGATATTGAGCGAGACTCCTCAGAAGTTCAGATATCCCGGCTCTCCCAATATTTCCATTATGATCGGTGAGTCACGCATTGGGAGAGTTTTACTTGATTTGGGGAGTAGTGTGAACTTACTACCATTCTTAGTGTATGAGTAGTTGGGATTAGGTGAGCTGAAAAAGACCTCCATCAAGCTACTGTTGGTTGACAGATCAGTTAAGGAGCCGAGGGGTATTGTTGAGGATGTGCTGGTCCAGGTGGACAAATTTTACTACCCAGTGGATTTTGTAGTTCTTGATAAGCAGCAGCCAGCCTCCACTATTTACCAAGCTCCTATCATCCTTGGAAGACCATTTATACCTACATCAAATGCTTTGATTAATTGCAGAAGTGGAGTTCTGAAGCTTACTTTTGGGAACATGACACTTGAGTTGAACGTTTTCAATGCTTGCAAGATGTCAGCACATTTTGATGACTCAAGTGATTTGAATGCTGTGGAAAGCTTGATACCAACATAATTTATTTGCTCAACTTTTTCTTTCTCTGATAATGATTCCATTTTTCAGTCACATGAATTTTTACTTGATGAAAAAATTGACCATGTTGATGAAAATGTCTTCGAATTTTTGGATTGTTTTGCAGATTATTCTTTGCCACTTGAAGTACAATTTGCAATCGCGAGATGGAAACCCCAGTTTGAAACGCTACCACTACCAGACATACTTAAATCTTCAAAGGAAGAAGTTCCCCAGGTGGAACTAAAACCACTTCCTCAATATTTAAAGTATGTGTTTCTTGGTCCTGAAGAAAGCACTTTTCCTGTGGTGATTTCCTCAAAGTTAAATCAGAAGGATGAAGCCCAGTTGATTGAAGTTTTAAGAAAGCATCGAGGTGCAATTGGTTGGACAATAACCGACATCAAAGGTATCGATGCTGCTGCTTGTACCGCAGAATCCATCTTGAAGATGATGCTAGACCAGTTCGTGATGCTCAACGTAGGCTCAATCCTACCATGAAGGAAGTTGTCAAAGAGGAAGTGCTTAAGCTGCTCGCAGTGGGTATCATTTACCCCATCTCAGACAGTAAGTGGGTAAGTCCAACTCAAGTGGTACCAAAAAAATATGGTTTAACTGTTGTCAAAAATGATAAAAATTAGTTGATTCCAACTAGAATGGTTACTGGTTGGAGAATGTGCATTGATTATAGAAAACTTAATTCAGCCAGTAGGAAGGATCATTTTCCTTTACCATTCTTGGATCAAATTTTAGAAAGAGTGGCTGGTAATGCATTTTATTGCTTCTTGGATGGATACTCAGGTGAAAACCACTTTCACCTGTCCTTTTGGCACCTTTGCTTTTACCAGAATGCCTTTTAGTTTGCGTAATGCTCCAGCTACTTTTCAGAGATGCATGATGAGTATTTTTTCTGACATAATTGATTATATTTGTGAAATATTCATAGATAACTTCTCTGTTTTTGGGAAGTCTTTTGATAGTTGTTTGCATAATTTGGCATGTATTCTCCAGAGATGTGAGGAAAAAAATATTTTACTTAATTGGGAGAAATGCCAATTTATGGTTACTCAGGGTATTGTCTTGGGACATATTGTTTCTTCAGAAGGTATAAAAGTCAACAAGGCAAAAATTGAATTAATATCTAAACTTCCTATCCCTAGGACGGTTAAGGATATTCGTTCTTTTCTTGGCCATGCTGGCTTCTATAGGCGGTTTATTCAAGGGTTCAGTTCTATTGCAAAACCTTTGTGCACTCTTTTACAAAATGATATTGAATTTGTTCAGACTGATGAGTGCCAAAAAGCTTTTGATTCCCTTAAAGAATCACTTACCACTGCCCCTATTATGCAACCTCCGTAGTGGGACCTTCCATTTGAAATCATGACTGATGCAAGTGATTATGCCTTAGGAGCTGTTTTGGGGTAGCGTATAGATAATAGACCTTTTGTGATTTATTATGCAAGTAGAACCTTGAATGATGCCCAGAAAAATTATACCACTACTGAAAAAGAATTGCTTGCAGTGGTTTTTGCACTTGATAAATTTCGGGCTTATATTCTTGGTTCTCCTGTTACTATTTTCCCTGACCACTTTGCTCTTAAGTATTTGTTGGCTAAGAAAGATGCAAAACCACACTTGATTCGCTGGATTTTACTACTTCAAGAGTTCAACATCAACATTAAGGACAAGAAATGAGTTGAAAACGTGGTAGCCGACCACCTCTCTAGATTGCCATCATCCTTCTCTTCAAATGTCAGCCTTCCTCTTGACGATAGTTTCCCGGATGAGCTGCTGTTTGTGATTAATAGAGCTCCCTAGTATGCTGACATAGTCAATTATCTGGTGACTAAGCAAATGCCTTCCGAATGGTCCACCCAAGATAAGCGTCGATTTCTTTATGTGGTACGACACTTTTACTTTGATGATCCATATCTTTTCAAATATTGTTCGGACCAATTGATTCGAAGATGCATTCCTGATGATGAGTTTTGTTCTGTGTTGAGATTTTGTCATATGGGTGCATGTGGTGGTCATTTTTCAGTAAAGAAAAAAGTTGCTAAAATTTTGCAAAGCGGTTTTTACTGGCCTTCTATGTTTAAAGATGCTTATTATTTTTGTAAGGCTTGTGAGCCCTGTCAAAAATTGGGATCCATTAGCAAAAGATACATGATGCCTCTTTCCCCTATTCTTACCTTAGAAATTTTTTATTGTTGGGGAATAGACTTCATGGGACCTTTTCCAGTTTCCTTTGGAAACATATATATTTTATTAGTTGTGGATTATGTTTCAAAATGGGTGGAGGTCATCGCTTGCAAAACAAATGACCGTCATGTTGTCCTAAAATTTTTGCAATCTATGTTTACTCACTTTGGCATGCCCAAAGTTATTATTAGTGATGGGGGTTCTCATTTTTGCAACAAACCATTTTCTACACTCATGAAGAAATATAGTATCACACACCGAGTTTCCACCCCTTATCACCCTCAAACAAATGGGCAAGCAGAATTGGCAAACAGAGAGATCAAAATCATTTTAGAGAAAACCATCAATCCTAATAGGAAAGATTGGTCAGTTAAGCTTCTTGATGCTTTGTGGGCTTATAGGACAACTTTTAAAACAAATCTAGGAATGTCTCCTTATCGATTAGTTTATGGTAAAGCTTGTCATTTACCTGTTGATATTCAGCATCGAGCTTTTTGGGCTATAAAACATGTTAACATGTCGCTTGATGAAGCTTCAGGGTTGAGAAAATTGCAAATCAATGAATTGGATGAACCTCGTCGGGATGCTTATGACAACGCTCAGCTAGCGAAGGAACGCATGAAAATTCTACACTATCAGAAAATTCATTCAAAGCATTTTACACTTGGCTAGGAAGTTCTTCTTTACAACTCTCGCTTACATATTTTTCATGGTAAATTGAAATCCCAATAGAGTGGGCCGTACATTGTAAAGAAGGTTCATCCTCACGGGGCGGTAGACATCGTCAATCCAAAGAATAACAATGGCTTCACTGTTAATGGACAACGTCTAAAGCCGTTTCTGAAGATCTTTGATCCAGACGAAGAGATCTTGCTTGTGCAAGATTCCAGGGGAGTGTTTTGATATTTTCACCCTTTACAGTTTTCTTTAATTGCATTTTATTTTTTTTATTTATTTGTTGTTTTACTTTGATTTTATATTTCATGTGATTTGTTTTTTATTTTTCTTTCTTATTTCTGTGCACTTTGTTTTCTTTCATTCGATTTATTGAGGACCATGTTTCTCACTAGTTGGGGGTGACAAGCGTGTGTGCATAGATTTTCAAAAAAAAAAAAAAACTTGCATTAATGTGATGTGCATTGATACACATATGATTGACATACACTCTATTTCTAGTATTTTGTGAAATCTGAGCATCTTGGTGGAGTAGTTCATCGGAATCAATTTGTGAAGATTTATTTTCAAGCTTAAGCATAGAGCATGATTTTGATGCATCATATTTTGTTGATGTGTGGCTTGAAACACTGGGATGTTATACTCATTGAGATGAGACTTGGTGAGATTTTTGTAGAATGAATGGCAAATTTTGAAGGACATTTTGCACATGCTTACGCTTGTAGTGTTCCTTATTTACTGTTCATTGATTTAACATAGGAGAAGTAAAATGCAGGACTACTGAGCCAATTGTCAAAAAAATAGAAAAAAAAAAGAAAGAAATAAAGAAAGAGAAAAAGAGAAAAAAGAAAAGGAAAAGAGATTTGAAAAGAATAAAAAAATGGATAAAGGCAGCTTAGTGAGATTTCCTAAGTAAAGGGCTAGAAACAGTTACCCAAGACTTTGGAGGTTGAGTGTTCAACCTTTAAAAACAAAGCTAGCGTAAAAACTGCTAGTCCCTTAGGCTTTGCGGTAGTTAGAATCAGCAATGATTAATCTTAAGGTTGAAAAATCCTATAACAAATCATGGCTAGTAATGAGGAACACACAACTAATTTAGCTCCACACACACATTTGAGTTCTGGGAAATTTGCCTCAATTCTATGTGAAAGATTGTTGAGATAGTCTTGGTGGGTATAGCTCTTGGGGGTTGAGTAGTAACGTGTCACTTTTGTGAGAATTCAGAATTGTGTTTGATTGTTTCTGTTTGGATTTCGATCTTTATGCAATATTTATCTCAATTAATTTTCACTATTTTGCTCAAGGATTAGCAAAACGCTAGTTGGGGATGTGATTAAGCTGAATTATTGCATATTTTATACATTTAGAACCAATATATTTTATTTATTTCATTACATTATTATTAGTTTTAGATGAAAAATGATTAAGATGAATAAATCCGAGTTGTGATTTAAATTGGTTAATAGCATGATTTATGCTTAATTTTATAACTTGTGATTTAATTGAACAATGTTCATTCATATGCACAACATATTTTTTATATTCTATTATTCTTATTTTATTTTATTTCTAATTCCTATTATTTTATTTCTAATTTCAACGAGTGTAGGACTCTTCAAATAAGTATAATGATGGGGTTTGAAAGTAATTCGGATCAAAGTCCAAAATGTGTTAAGAGACAGAATGGATAGACTTTAATATTTTAATCATAACTTTCCGCTCAAATATCGGATTAATACGATTCTTGATGTGTTGGAAAGCTATCTTAAAGGTCTACAAAGTTTTCTCTAATAAAGATTTTCAAATTCGAACTCTGAAAGCATGTACGTGGCTGCCAATTGAGTCCTAAAATTTAAGCAATTTTGTGTGTGGGAATATGAAGACATTAGGGTTTCTTCGTACCCTATTTAAGCATATCATTAGCACGAAATTAGGGATTTTTGTAGAAGCAGCGCCGCACATTTGAAGAACTCTTCCAGTGTCCAATTGCCGCTCCAGCTACCTCCTCTGTTGCTTACCACCTCCATATCTATTTATTGGGCTTGCTCTTTTCATTCCCTACTTTCTATTTAATTTCAGTTTAAAGTTTATGGAATATTTTTGAGATATTTGGCTTAGACTTTTGGGCACTTTATTTGCTGTTTATTTACTTCTTGTTATTTATTTTTCTCACTTCTTTAAGTTTTCATTGAACAGTGATTACAATTGCTATAGATTAATTTTGAGAATTTGTGATTTGAATATAAGGATGAACCCTAGAATCTTGATTTTGGGGCTTTTCAATTTTCAATTCTTATTTTGTCAATTAATTTCTAATCTAGTTTAATTCTTAGATTAGTTTTATTAATCTCTCAGTTTCATTGCATATTAGATCGATTAAAGCTTAATTAGGAGTTAAATAATTTCTACTTTATTGTTTAATTTTCAAATTAAATAAGATTGTTTAGTTTAGTTGATTTTCTTTATTGTTAATTTTAATTTGTTAGTTTTTTTTTTTACATTTCATTTCGACACTCAAAAATCCAAAAATATGAATCTAGTCCATGACTAGTACCTTTTCATTCTTGTTGCACTCTTTCATCCATTGCACATACAATCCTTTTTATTTGCTGTTTGTGAATATTTTCACCATTTTAAACGAGTTTGATTTTAAGTAACTTTCCCTTAGGAGATGATCTAGGAATTTATTCCTAATTATTACGCGACATCCTCATGCACTTGGGATAGCCTTTGTGCTACTCATTTTTGAGTGAGTCATGTATATGTTATGATGTTATGATATTATGTTACCAATGTGTTGAGAATGAGTTTACAAACAACGTAGTTTCAATGTGAGTTGCACTACGGTCACTGGTAGGTACTCACAATGCACATGGAGAACTGTGACGATATCACACGTTATGATTAATTTATGAATTGCTAAAAATGATGAAATGTTATAATGATACTATTATCTCTTGAGAATTAAAGTAAAAATGTTCTCTGAACGAAAATGTGTCTTTATTTTTTTGAAAATATTGAGGAATCTGGATGGGAGACAAACGCACATTTTTTTGCATTTCATGCACTTCATATTTATCATTCTTCATACATAATTTATCTTTGTACAGGTTGGTTGTTAACTTACGGAGATTTCATGTAAATCTCACTCCTTGTGGACCCACTATTATTCCCCTTGGAATGATAGAAGTTGTGTCAGGATACGAGGAAGACGGATTAGATGGAGCACTGGATCCAACTGATTGAGGAGGAGGTAAGAGGAGACTAGATTTCATCATTATATTTATAGCCCTAGTCCTTCATGCTCTAGAACGCATGAAGCGATTAATTTAACTTTAAAGACTTTCAATATTTAGTTGTACTAAGTTATGCTACAATTTGGATTTGAACTTATGATGATTAGTAATGCATTGGGGTGTTTTAGTTATTCTGGCATAAGTTCTGTTTTCACCCTTCTATCCGTCGCGATTATTGCATACTTCTAGTTACATACTAGGATGCATTGCATATTAACTATCATGAACGGAGGTATGTAAACCTTGTGTTACATGTCCCAACGCCCTAAGTCTCCATTCCATCCCAAGCAAAGGTTGGGGGCGTCACAAAGGGTATAGAATACACCGAGGGGAATAGAATTAAAGTCAATAGAGTCATGAACCACATATGAGGATACCCAACGTAGAGATCAGAGATCCTGAGAACTAGGTTCAATAGGAAGAACGAATCATTTGGTGGTTGTAAGAAATGCATTATCTACTTTATTTGGTAATTTTTCCATTCCTATGGTGCAAGTATATTTATCCTATAATGATTAGAGGATGAATTTTTCAAAAACTCTTAATTAAAATATGTTTAGCCCTTATGAGTAGGGTGTTAGAATTACAGGAACACCCTTGAGAGATTTTACCTATGTGGTTGTGGCAGTGGAGCCGCTTCCTATGGGAATTGGACTTGTCCTCAAATACATTTATGAAATTGGAATTAGCACAAGGCCGTAACATGCTGGCTAATAAAGCTCATATTAACACCTAGACTATTATGTGTAATCATTAATTTTTTATTTCCCATTAGAAGTTATACTTCAAGGCTGTGACTACTACTAACTCTGGAGTAAAAATTATTATTTCACTAAGTGAAGGTTCAATGCAAAGCATACATTCATGATGCATAATAATTTTTCCTTATGTGGAAATATCTCTCTTAATTATTTTATTTTTTATTAGTTTTGCTACTTAGCATCCTCACACACCATATACCACATTTTTTTAACTTTTTTATTTTTTTTATCTTTTTAAAAGAATTTCTAGTTTTATTCTACCTAAACGAATTGAATTATTCTACTCATCATCCATATTCTACACATTTGGTAATAAATAAAAAAATGTGGTGTGTGATGTGCAGTGTGTGAGGAGGATGAATAGCATTTGTTATTTTTTATTATTAAAAAATAGTGAGGAAATGTTTGTATTTTTTTTAATAAATAGATTAATTTGTAACGTTTCTTTATGTCAGGTAATGGTGGAGTTTGAAATTCATTTTGTCATTTGGCATTAAGCTAGATTTATTATTGATTTTTTAGTGATTATTAAGATGTGTTAGTTTTTTTTTAGGAAATGAATAAACTTACAATTAATTTACAAATATTTTCGAACTCTAGTCAAGATGAAGGGTAGTCATATAAAACTAAAATTATTTTTTAATGAAGTGGCAAAATTACATTGATTAATTTAAAGTAAATTGTACAATAGTTGTAAAAAAATTGTAGTTGTATTATTACCCTTTTTAATATATTTAATAAAGAAATGATATTTGCAATCATAAAGTGTGCAAGCGTCGCTTATTCTTTTTAAAAAAAATAAGTAAATATAGGACTTACTTGAAAAAAAAATGAATCTTTCAATAGTGAACTCAACTCTTTTTTTGAAAAGTGTGCGGCATTTTACCCATTACTGTATTTAGTATTACTAAATAAGAACGAAATACGGTTTAGCCCAATGAAAAATGCTTTCATTTTTTAAATGAAAGAAAAAGAAAAACCACTTGTACGTTTGAATTTTTTTTCAATAATTTTATCACTTAGGGCTAGTTTAGATTCAGAGATGAGATGAGATGGTTTTAAATGAAATATGCAAATTAAAAAAAAATATTCTTAGAATATTATTTTTTAATATTATTATTGTTTTGATATTTAAAAAAATTGAATTGGAATTTAAAAAAGTTGAATTGTTTATTATATTTGATGTGAAAATTTAATAAAGTTGTAATTATTAGATGAGATGAGAGACTTTCTGAATCCAAACTTCTTGCCGGTTCGTAAGTATATGGTCCAAGCTACTGCAAGCTGTATTTAGTATTAAATTAGCAGAGAAGAGTGGGATGTTTTTTTTAGAGAAATTTTAGACTTAACTATTTGTGTAGAGTTGGTTTAAGTTATACCGCGATTAGTTGGATTATTGTATATTGGAAGAGAATCTTGGATCGCAAACAAAATAGAAACTTGGATTGCAAAGCGGCGCTTGTCTTGTGCTGGGAGACTATTGACTTTGTAGAAAGCAAAGAATGCTAATAGTTTAGAGGGGAGAGATCTCCCGAAGTCTCCTTTCATCAAGCATCAAAGCTAGCCTAGAATTTAAGTTATTACTTTCGGGTCACCAGATCATTCAGGAAAATACGTCTGAATACATGTATATGCTTGTCTCCCATACCAAATATGCTTGGTTTCTCCCAACAAATATGCTTTCTTTCTCGTAACTACTTTTGATAATATTCCCATTGAATACGTCACAACATTTAACAGTTCCAAAAAGTTCTGGGATCAAACAAAGTTTCCGGCCCAGAGTCTGTAATGAGCAGTATAGTTAACAAGTGTTATGGTCCGAGAGACATCAAAACCCAAGCCCAAGGTTGAGCTCAAGTGTTTATTTTTGAACGCCAAGACTGATCAAAACGTGCACTGATCTTAAACCAAATAGAAGACAGTGATTAACTCCGTCTCCGTCTTGGATAGAGTTGTGTTGTCTCTCAAACTTTAATCAAATTGCGAAAGCCCCGAGCCTCCTTAGTAAGGAATGGCTGTACACTACAGATATTCTTTCAGTATTTCACCATTTGTACTTCATTAGGCCTCCAAAGTTGAAATTTAAGTGTTGAGTCATTGAAATAGATTCTATTGCGGTGCTTTCAAAACCAGAAAAGAAAAATGGCCTTAAAATGAATGATACGTGAGGAAGAGCATTATAGACAGAACAATGAATGCATCATGTACTAAATGGACTTTTTAGATCACATACAAACGGATTGGATGTTCTGATAAAAAGAAATGAAACCCATTTTAGAACTCGAAGGAGATTTAATTATATCAAAAACTCTATGTGCAGTCATTTTATGTACTCTTTACATACTCTATTAATGTGATTGACTGTATTTTTTTTTAATATAAATAATTATTTTGGTCAATCACATCAGTGATATGCGTAAAAATATACAAAAGTGGCTGTATATAACAAAATTCATAATATATTATGAAAAATTAGTGTGGTCAAATAGTCCAAGACATGGACGAGATGTCAAGAGTGGTGTGCCATATTAGTTAGATGTTAACTTAATATTTTTTTTAATCAATCACACGATTAATTGAGAAATTTAAGCATTGATTACAATAATTGTGCCACAAAACATATTTTTTCTATGTGTCCTAATAGTCAAAGTTGATTTGAGTGTACAAACTATCATTTATAGTAAATTTTAATATTTTTTTCCTTGAAGAAGTTTTTGGACTCCTTCAAAATAAATCAAATTATGCTGATTTAGTAAAGCCTTGTAGAAGAGGGTCAGGGCCCCTGATTTGCTAATGGCTAGGGATATATTAAGATGTTTAAAAGTAGATCTTTTAGTTCTCTTTATTTCATCAGTATATTTCCTGAAGTTTTGCTGAAGAATTTGACCCTTACTACAGTGGGAGCCACGTTATGAACACCCACCCACTCCCATGGTGACTTCAGCAGTCATCGCAAGTAATTTGCCCAACCCATAATTCATTGCTTGCTTAAATGGTGAAATGTTTTAGTTATAAAAAAAATGAAATTTTAAAATTAATCTTATAAATTGACGTAATTTGATATCGTATGTTATTATATATATATATATATAAAAGGGGTGGAGGGTTTCGAATTTAAGTTTTTCATTTAGAGAACTGGGTCATATGCTATCAAACCATCAGCCTCTTGGCAATATAGTATGTTAGATTGTACTGTAATTTTTATAATAAATAGATCTAACATTTCATATGAAGTCAAATTAATTTATGAATTAATTTTTCGTGACTATAACACTTTTCTTTCAAAAGACAACTGTTGAAGATTGAGTTACATTTTCTTCCTCAAATAATACATTTATAATACTAAATACGACTTAGAATGCGTAGACTCCGCAGCCCTTTTGAAAAAATAGAATCCGTCTTTAAATAAAAAAGATTCATGTGAATCTCAAGATTTGCACTAACTTTTTTCAAAAAAAAAAAGTATGGAGACTTGCATAATATATACTCTGCACAATCAAACTATTAGAGATTTTACGCTTTCCATCCCAACAGTTAAAACTTTTTTATAATTTGAGAAATAATTTATATAAGTTCTAAATAGATAAATTTCATGCAAATCTTTGTAAAAAAATGAAACTCACTTTAAAAAGTAAAAAAAAATAAAAATCTATCGGTGAAATTTACTTTTTTTTTTAAAAGATTTATATAAAATTTATCTACTTAAAAATTATACCTATCATTATCCAATGGAAAATAGTAATATATATTTTCTAAAAAGAAAAATAAAAGATTATAAGAATCTTCATCAGTGTTGAACTGCCAATCCCACATGCTTTTTTATAAAATTAAGGACCCACCACCAAAACCCAATAATATACAAAGAACCCAACGAAATCCCGCGTGCAAAAGCTAAACAACAGATATAAAGTAAGATTCTTCGGGTATCACGAGTAAAACCAATATAAATTAGAGGGTTAGAACACAAAGACTGATGAGAAAAGAGACTTTAGATAAAAGTTAAAAAATATATAGTTAGAACACAAGACTGACTTTACTATTAAACAAATAATTAGATTTACAATTACAGCCAAAGCCCCCACTCTTCCTTGGAACTTCCAAAGTCCGTCGTCTCCCTTTTTAGACGTGAAGATGATAATGGCATTAGTGCTAACAACTAAGCTAATACGCGGACCCCAAAATGAGGAAAGAAAGAAAGGTGGGTCCAGTAAGTAAATACACGAAAGATGGAGACCCACCGAATCACAATCTACCAACCATATCTTAGACCTCTGGACTTTGAACATACAATCCCATCGGTACACTGATACAACTGAAACCCTGTTTTTAATTTTTTTTCTTTTTTTCTTTTTAGCTCTGTAAATTATGATCGCTGGTGATGTGAATCGAACGGCCGACGTGCGATGGGACCGGGCATGGTGGCCCACGGGTTGATGGGGACGTGGCGTGCGTGAGTGGGGACCACCTGGTGGTGGGGCCGGGGGTCCACGGTGGCTGATGAAGAAACGGGGACGGCGACACGCTCACATGAGGGGCACATGGTGAGGGTGGTGGGTGGGGTCATCTGCATGTAGAACTGTGGGGAAAGTTTCAGTGCTCTCAGCTCTTGAACTTCCTTCTGCAATCGTCTGTTTTCATCCGTTAGATTCTCGCAGCATCTCTTCAGGAACTCGCAGTCCACCTCGGTTTGCTTCAACTTTGTCCTGTGATTTCAGGTTCTCGTAAGGATGGGGTAATATAAATGTACTGATTCGATTTCGGGCATCCATTAATTAAGTGGTGTATAATTTCTTTTGAGAATCCTCACCTGGCCCTTCTGTTCTGGAACCAGACCTCAACTTGTCTAGGTCGGAGTCCTAGCTGCTTAGCCAACGCTAACTTCTGCTTCTGCCACAATAAAATCACCCATTTATATGTCAGGATAATTCCAACCCGGAGCATTCCTCCATGCAAAAGGACGCCAGAAAGAGTTTTGTTTGTTTGCTGAGAAACTACGTAGGGATGATATCAGTTATTTTTTTCCTTATTCTTGACCATCTTATTCTTGACCATCTAATCTTCGTAAAAAGCACTCAGATAATTTTTTTTTTCTTTTTAAAACCGAGTTTTGCTGCATATTACTTACTGGGTTGAGAGTATTGTGCTCCTTGAAGCTGTCTTCAAGAATAGCGGACTGGTCTTTGGAGAGCCTGAGCTTCTTTCTCGATGTTTCACCGTCTTCTTCATCACTGGCACCTCGAGAGCAATCTCTCTCAATCTCAAGCTCTTCTCCGTTAGCTTCCCTCTCGCTCCGCTTTCCGCTCAAGCTAGATATGGTGCTGTTAGGGGATGAGACGCCCGCTTCTTCTTCGCAATCGCCTGAGGAAGGCAGCCGGTTCACGTCGATGCCTCGGAGGAATGATCGAGTCTCTGCACGGCACGATTCGGAGTTTCGATCTACAAAATTAAATTGGGAGTGAGAACAAGTGAAAAAGACTCTGTTTTGATCGAGAAACAGATCTGAAGAACGTACACGAAATGCATGACTTGTGCAAAGGTGGCTGATTTGAGTAGGCTTTGGGTGTGAACAAGAGAAAAGGTTGACGGAAATTAATGATTAAAAGTTAGTTGTTAAAGAAATCAAAAATAAAAGAGCAAAAAAAGTAATATTATTTTTTACCAAGTTCCTTGAAAAGAAAGGAAAAAAACAAACAAGAAAATAAGGAGCTCGTTTGTTTCCCGGGAAACAAGTGAGAGAAAAGAGGAGAATATGGTTTGCACGAAACTAGATCTGGTCATGGAAACCATGAAGATTTAAGGTACAAAGAAAAACCTGTAAAGAAATATAGGAGACGCACCTGACGAAGGGAAGGCAGCCTCATTCCAAGAGGGCTTTGGAAGATTGAATCCAGAAGAAGCAGCAGAAGATGGGAGCAAAGAAGGCCTGAGATTTAGCTGTAGAGAATGGTTGTTCTGAGGGAAGCTCAAGCTCAGACTCAAACCAAGATCTTCCTTCTCAACCATGATGATAGCTAGCTCTTCGAAATAAAGGGAAAAAATAAATGCTTTTCTTTGGAGAGTCAAAGGGATAGGGGTGACGGTTCGCCTGTGTCTCTGCTTCGTAGAGAGGCAATGAAACAGATGGGTTTGGTTGAATTGGTGGGGGTGGAGAGTGGTGTGGTGGGGTTTATATAGAAAGAAAGATAAATGGTAGGAGTGGTGTTTAAGTTCAATCATGACCTCGTGTCAGGAAGCCAATTATCTCAATCATGGCGTTTGCACCAAGTTGTTTATTACCTTCTTCGTCCTCCTAATTTATTTTTGAGATAAGATGATTGGAAATTGGATAAAAAATAAAAATTAAATAAAATATTATTAGAATATATTTTTTTAATATTATTTTTATTTTAAAATTTTAAAAAATTAAATTATTTATTTTATTTTTATATAAAAATTTGATAAAATTATAATAATAAAATGAAATGAATTAAAAAAATTTATGAAAATAAACGAGAACTAAATTTTTCTCTTCCACAATATTTATTTTTTAGAAGAGTATTGGCTATGAAATTCTATAAAAATAATCTCAAAATACATGATTTTTTACATACATATATAAGATTTATTTTATAATAAAAATAATTTACAATCTAATACATTAAATCACATTAATTTATAAACTTATTTTTATAAAATTTATCTATAATTAAAGCAATTCTCCTTATTTTTCCTACCAAGTTACCACTACATGTTTCTTATGCCAGGACATAATTCATCATTTGTATAAAGGTTGAGTCTATATAAATTATCACAACTCAACTCAACTCATTTCAACATCCAAACACACCCTTAATATAAATTATAAAAAGTTTTTAATCCTTCAATTCATTAACAACCTCATGTTCCATATGCAATAAATATTATTTATTTCAAATAAAACAAAAATAATTATATTCTAATATAATAAAAATTAAATTTTAAAAAAAATACTTATCTTTTTATAAAAAAAAAATTACAAAAAGCTATGTAATAAACTAAGGTGACTTACCTTGTATGTCAGATTCATTGGATAGTAAAAAGAATTTGATGACCTACCGTACTATATATATCAAACCACAGTATATAAAATTAATTTTTTAATTTTTTAAATATAATAATTCTCTTAGTTGAATTATTAACATTGTTGTTTATTATTGTTCTTAAACTATTTTATTATTATTTACAGACAGTTAATTATTATTTAAAATTATTTTATTATTATTTATAAATTACTTAAAATAATTTTAACATCCAAACGAAACCAAACTCGAGATAGTTAGAACGTAGTCACTTGGTTACTACTTCTAACTGCTTAAGGAAGCGATTGACAATGGAGTGAGTAAGAAAAAACGAGGTGTTTTTACTTTTGAAAAGGAAATGTTATGTTGTCATTTGATTGCTGCCAATGACCACTAGTACATTTATAGTATGTTTTTATTTTTTATTTGATGCACATAAATGGAGCTCCAATAAACCTTCAAATGGGAATGGGATTGCATTCAATGGGTTGAGTGGAAAATTTACAGGATTAGGTAGGACAATATTATTGTGCACATCTTTTCATACATTTTAAAGCTTATCAGATATGAACATGCAATCAAAGGATTTTGACTTTTTTTCTTTTTTTTTTTTACATTTCTTTTAATTCAAATTTTAAGGATGAAAGTTTAAGGGAAATAAGACCTTGTAAAGGAATTTATTATTTGAAAATCTACTATGCATTAATTATTATTTACTCTTACAATATTTATAATTTTTTTTATAGAATATGAAGGTGTTCTTCATTAGATATAGAGATATTTTTTATAAGAGGTAAGGTTATGAATAGTGACTGATGAAAATACTTTTTTTTATTACTTATCCATTTCTTTTATTTTAAATCTTAATTTCGCTGAGTTTAGATGTTGTGCTGAGTTGAGTTCTTTATGAATAGTAGTGAGTTGAGTAGGTTGAGTGACTTATATGGAGCCTATCTAAAATGAGTTTAGATGTATTTTTATGTTAAGATTAATTTAGTACTATTTATGAAAAATTGAAAAAAATTATAGATCTCATGTACAAAGATGGGTTGAGATGAAAATGATTGTGAGTTTTACGTATAAGGAGGTTTTGAGTTAAGGTGTGAATTTAATAATTTGACAGTTAGGTATTTAAATGTTAAACTCAACTTAAAATTAAATTAAACTGAATTGATTTCAACTTAACCTTGCAACCAAACGAATCCGAGTTTTTTTTTTTTTTTTTTAAATGACACCAGTTGAAGTACTTTATTCACAAACATTTGTGTATTTTCTTGAGGCTTTAGTAGGGATGATAATTTTTAAATGTTCAATATTTACACAAGCTTTAAATATTTAAATATTATAAAACTCGCGTATGACATGCATACGAGGGAGGGAGGGAGAGAATATATGCGTATCAGCACCAACGACAGAGCATTGAAATGGTGGACCACCTAAGACACCTGAACACCATCCAACAATTAGAATCCCGGACCATACCAATATCAACGGCTGATATAAGCGCTAATAATAGGAAGGGGAGATGGGAGAAGAGGAAGGTGGGGGGCAAGGAAGAAGGGTACTCGACAACGACAACCATCAAATCAAAGAAAAATGTAGATGATCGTGATGGTTGGAACGAACCAGACAGACAACCTTTTAATTTCAGTGGGACCCATCTCCTCTATCTCCTTTATTTATTTCCTCTATCTCCTTTATTTATTTATTTATACTTTGAAAAATCTTCCACCCCAACCCATGCGATTACCACGAGGGACTCCCCCCTCGCCACTTTGGACAAAAGCGTCGCTTTCTTAACCTTTTCTATCCAAACAAAAAAGAACCGGACGTTTCCTGAGCCTGTGTCGATCGCATGTACGCGACTGTATCCAACGCTCAAGAAATAAGACGGGGGACCCTACGAACAGTGCATTGCGCCATGAAGCGTCTCCTCACGACTTCTGAGAGAGCGTTGGAAGCTGAGTAAGCATTGAGTGGTCAATAACGATTGAGTTATCTCACTCCTCCGCGGCTAATAGCCCAGTCTTTTAGATTGCGTTCGGATTGTGCGGTAATTTTCGATATTTTGTGAGTAATAATAAAATATTAAATAATAATAATGTCTTTTCAAAACATTCTACTATCCAAACCAAGACAACTACATCATATTATTTCCATCACATATGAGTTATGGGGAGAGAGTAAACAAAAATTTAAAATGAGAAAAATACTATGAAAGCTGGGCACCACAGACGGGTGGGTAGCGGGCCCCGCCCCCCGCTACCCCACCCCTGCATGGGCAGGAGGGCTACCCCACATAGCCCATGCGGGGGCAGGGGACCCCGCCCCACATGGAATACCCCATGCTGGGGCGGATTGACCCCGGGGAGCCCCTCCCCTGCCCCCACTCCTCTCATTTTTAATGTAAAATTTTATAATTTTTAATATTTATATAAGTAATTTATATAAATATATTGTATATAAATATATACAATTTGTTAAAAACTTGAATTTAACTTCAAGTTAATGAATTGCCTTGGCCTCCTAGACCAACCATTATATATGATGTCAAGGCAATACAATAGTGATAGTTAAGCAATGTGGGACTTAACAGTAAGTTTCATATTACTTAACTATCACTATTGTATTGTCTTAGCCTCCTCTATAATGGGCCAAGACAATTCAAAATATAACTCTAATATGTTTGTAATTTTTTAATGTATAAATTTTAATTTATACTTTAAATTATATTATAATTTGAGTCTAAAAATATTTTTTGACTAAAAAAAAAATTTTTAAACAATAGGTTGAGCGGGAGGCGAGGCGGGATGCGGTTTCTACCCACACCCCCCGTTAGCGGGGCGGGGTATGAAACCCCTCCACCCATATGGTGCGAGGCGGGGGGCGGGGGGTAGGGAGGGGGTGCCTCCTCCCCGCACCATGCGGGTAGCACCCCTAACCACATATGAGTTATGTAACATGTTATATGTCTCTTTCTTATCTTTTGTAAGGGAGGAAATGGATACATTCTCCCTGTCCTCCCATCCACGTCTTCTTCCCCCTCTTCTATCTCATCTCCATTAATCTCTTCAAAAAAAATTTCTTCACTTGTTCATCTCTCATTTTGCTTATTAACTTTATAAGCTAGGTCTAACACTCTCCAACCACACGCCCCACAAGTGGAACCTCCATTCATAAATGTTTAACAGTCCATCACACTGGCTCACTATCAGCATCACATAACCCTCACATTATTAGATTTGTGGAGCCTGATTTGTTGATATGTCGATCCAATTTGATGACTCGAGCTGACAAGGATGCATTATGGCCTTTTGGTAGATTTTTTACACTGTTTGCAATCAGAGGAAGTGCCAAACAGAAAGTTCACTTGATGTTCTCGCGACAAGTGGCTCGAGCGAAACTCAAATAGAGAATTCGCTCGAGACATGCTCGACACTTTGCTCAAGTGAATAATGCAAAAAAGTAAAAATTAGGGTTTCCCCAAAATTAGTACAAGATCAGATATTCCCAATGTAGTGGGAGTTGAGAGTTGCCCTACAGATGTGTTAACTTAGGGCATTGTACGGGAGGAATTGAAGTTGTGCTCAACTACAATTGATCTTTTAGTGTGAAGACACGGGCTATGAGCTGCAGAGGTGGAGGATTGCATGTTTGAGAGACGATGGTGATGTGTTGGCTATAACTAGTTTTCAAGTGGGAAACTGTTGGGTTTGTGGAGCCTAGTTTGTTGGTATGTCGACCCAAATTGATGACTCGGGCCGACAATGATGCAGTATAGTTTTTTGGCACTATTTGTGCTCAGAGGAAGCATCATGTAGAAAGTTCGCTTGATGTTGTTGCGACAGGTGGCACATTGCTGAACTACGTTAATTTTGTATCGTGTGATTGATTTTCTTGATTTTGATTTTGCTTTATATGTCTTCATTTTTCACAACAACTGGTATTAGGAGCCAACGTTCGGGTCCAAAGGGAGAATGATGGCTGGAAACAAAGTGAAAGCATATGGGATCGAGAAGTTTGATGACACTAACTTCAGGTACTGGAGGATGCATATAGAGGACTACCTCTATGGAAAGAAACTTCATCTTCCACTATTGGGGAAGCAGTCGAAGAGTATGGAAGATGCTGATTGGAACCTGTTAGATTGACAGGTTTGCTGGTTTTTCGACTACACTGTCAAGATCAGTTGCATACAATGTTATCAAGGAGAAGGCCACATCGGATCTCATGTCGACTTTGTTTGGTATGTATGAAAAGCTGTCAACAAATAACAATGTGCACCTAATGAAAAAACATTTCAACCTGAAGATGGCATAAGGTACGCCTGTTGCCCAGCACCTAAATGAGTTTAATATTATCACAAATCAATTGTCGTCTATAGAAATTGAGTTTAATGATGAGATTCGAGCATTGATTATGTTGACATCTTTGTCGAATAGTTGGGAGATCATGAGCATGACTATGAGTAATTATGCTGAGAATATGAAGTTGAAATACAACGACATCCAAGATATGATCCTTGCTGAAGAGGTGCGCAGAAGATATTCTAGTGAGATCTCGGGTTCGGGTTTAGCCCTAAACGCTGACAATCGGGGCTGGGGACACGACAGGTCAAGTTCCAAGAACAATGGCAAGAGCAAGCAGAGATCTGAGTAGCAGATCATTTGTTGGGATTGTGACAAGCTAAGCCACATTAAAAGAGACTGTCGGAATAAGAAACAGATTGACAATGACACTGTGAACACTGTGGCTGAGGAAATATAGGACGTTCTATTTCTTTCAATGAACAGTTCAGTTGACGATTGGGTGTTAGATTCAAGGGCTCCGTTCCATAACACCTCACATCGAGAGATCATGCATAACTATGTTGTTGGTAATTTTGGAAAGATGTACATAACTGATGGAGAGGCATTGGATGTAGTGGGAGTGGGTGATATGCATATCGTTCTCTCGAATAGGAGCATGTAGACTTTGCAGCAAGTCAGACATGTTCCAAATCTAAAGAAAAGCCTAATCTGTGTGGAACAGCTTGACGACAGCAGTCATACAATAGTATTTTCTAGAGTAGCTAGAAGGTCACTAAGGGTGCGTTGGTCTAAGCGCGTGCTAAGAGAACTAATACATTGTATTTAACTTCAACGTCTTGCGATGTATAGGAAAATACAGAGTTGCATCAAAACAAGCTTGGTCACACGAATCAAATGGGGAAACAAAAGGGAGTTCGTTTTGTTGTTCCTCATGTAAGCTTGGGGAAATCTTCCAAGACCACGATGCGGAGGAGAGGTGTGAGATACGGGGATAGAGGATCTGGTGTTCCAATGACGTCTACACCTACAGCTGATGCTCGCAGAGCTGCCATGAAGACCAGACCTCCACAGTGGTCACCAACCTTGAATTATATCCTGCTGACTCGAGGTGGTGAACCACTGTACAAAGGTAACATCTTGCGAGATGAGTGATCGAACAAGTGGGAGCTAGCAAGAGGCAACTAACTGGACTTCCAGGGAGAAAGCAGAGACTACGCAAGAGATGACCATGTCGGCTCAAGACAGAACAGGTTGGTTGGAGGAGGAGGGATCAACCACCCAGATCAGATATGGGAGCCTTATGTGTGGACTTAGGGCGTTGTACGTGAGGAATTGAAAGACGATGGTGATGTGTTGGTTGTAACCATTTTTCAAGTGGGAGACTATTGGGTTTGTGGAGCCTGGTTTGTTAGTATGTCGGCCCGAATTGATGACTCGAGCCGACAATTATGCGTTATAGTTTTTTAGCACTATTTGTGCTAAAAAAGCATCATGTAGAAAGTTCGTTTGATGTTCGCGCGACAAGTGGCTCAAGTAAAGCTCAAACAAAGAGTTTGCTTGAGTCTCGCTTGAGAGAATGTCAGACAAAGAGTTCGCTCGAACGAATAATGCAGAAAAGTGAAAATTAAGATTGTTGCCCTGTGACACTATAAATATGTACATAATGAATAGTTTATAGGTTCTGAGTGTTTTGAGCAGCGAGATTTCACCCCAAAGTGTATTTGTGATTTTTCAGTACAATAAAATCCTTTACTATTATGTGGACGTAGACACATTGTAGAACGAGTTTTGTCTCGTATGATTGATTTGCTTGTATTTGCTTTTACATTATTTGTCATCATTTTCGCAACACACACCTTCAATGGCGCTCGTGAGACCAATGTCTAGTCCATTTGTAGCACATTCTATGTCAGCATTTAGTATTTTGCTTTTCTATCAACCACTTATGTGTTTCCCTACTCTTTTATTAGTATTTTTTTTTACATTTCTATGGTTTAACCGTAGAACATGGTTTTGCCATTGCCACGTGCCACTTAATTAGGCTGGAACCTAATTATCTATACCTTGGGGTGTTAAGAGTTAATATGAATTTGGGTTCATTTAATATGAATTTGGGTTCGTGTCAGGTCATTTGGGTTCGAGTAATTCTATATACAACCGTAAAGTGCGTAAACGCCGCGTAACCGCTTTGAAAAAGAGGGGTCCACTATTAAAAAATTAATTTTTTTAATGTGGGTCCCATGTTTTATTCACTTTTTTCAAAGTGATTACACGGCGGTTGCACAATTCACGGTTGCAAATATATTTTCTCTTTGGGTTCAGGTCAATTTGGAGTTAATATGAATCCGACACAAATAACAAACGAGTCAAACTCCTTGACTTGAATCCGATACAAATATTTTATGGGTTGACCCGATTTGACCTGTTTATTTATTCAAGTTGTATTCTGTCGAGTCAATCTAACATGATTAATTTAAAAACAAAAATTTAAAAAGATGAAAAATAAAAATTATTCACAAATATTTGATCATTCCTAATTTTTTGCTATTATTTAACAAAACAAAGGCTCTACATGAAAACAAGAGCTGTATTTTCACTCGAGATTTCGTTTTGGATACAAGAAGTGTTTCATCTCATCTTATCTCATCATTACAATTTTTCTAAATTCTCATACAAAATATAATAAACAATTCAATTTTTTTAAATCTCTAAACAATTATAGTATTAAAAAAATAGGGAAAGTCTTCTAACAAGCCCTTCCGATGATGCCTAAAAAATAGCCACTAATAAAATGCTTCCACGTCGACCTCCCAGAAAACTTATCTTGAACCAAACTAAGGCGCAGAAGCGTCAAGATCTAGCTAAGGAGCATTGGGGTCTGGCTCAGGTGCTTTAAGATCTGGAGCATCAGAGTCGGGAGGGAAGGTGTCAGGAATAATGTCTCGGCCTAGGGTGCCTCGAGGGAAGGCGTCAGGAATAATGTCTCGACCTGGAGGGAGGTCACAGGGGTCAAGGACTCTTAAGTGTGCCTCGAGGGCTCCTGAGTCTGCCTGAGGGCTCTCCAGAATGTGGTCCCGCATCCTCTTGAGGCTTTCAATGTATCTGTACGATCAAGTCTGGTCGCGGACGAACACAGCCGACCTCAGCTGCCCTTCTAAGCGGGAAACAACCTCCTGAAATTGAGACAGGTCACTCTGCAGATGTTTAATGATCACCCTCTCGACGACTAACATTTTCTCATCTCCCTCTAACTCTTCAGATGTTTGGTTGGCCCTCCTCTTCTCTTGGTCAGCAGCAGCTTGGGCAACCGCCAGAGAATCTTCCTGTCCTTTCAAGGCTTTAGAAAGAGACTAGCAATCTTTCTCCAACTGCTCAAGTCGCCGAGCCTCAGAATCTCGACAGCCCCTCAAGTCAGCATTCTCCCCTTGCAACTGGCTTAACGACTGCTCAAGAGCCATTGCCTTCGTAGTCAGTTTATCAACTAGTGCAAGAAACCTCGGAGAAGAAGTCCATCAAAGACTTGGTCACCCGTTTGAGGGACTCTGCTCGAGCTCCTCCCACCTCAGACCGAGGAATGGCCTCCACTAGGCCCTCTTCGAGGGATGGTCGGGTACCGCATCCACATCTTCAACTGCCCCTGCAACTCTCTATGCGAGCTGATAAAGGGTGGGGAGAGAAGGTGGCCCTCAGTGGCGGAAGAAACTTCCTCGCCAGGACTTTGAGGCTCCCCTCTCTCACTGGCACTCTATGGATTCTCTCACTCGGTCCTTGCCTCCACAGCCATCTCAATATCAGTAGCAGACGACCTTACGACAAGTGCGGGAGGGAGAGCAGCGGTCGTCTTCTCAGCAACGAGGTCAGGAATCACGGCCAACTTTGGCTTTACTCCTTCCCCTCAAGAAGCTCTCCCAATAGGTTCCTCAGACGGGGCCGCCATGAGCTCGATGGCCAGACGGCTGGGCAAAAAAGGACTCAGTGGAAGACGTATTCTCCACGCTTGGGTTGGAACCTCTTGTGCCATCCTCAGCAGCACCCTTGAAGACTTGACCTTCGATGGCGGATTGCGCTGTTGATGGAGAGGAAGGGATCATCTCCACGTTGAACTTAGGAAGAGGTTCTACTAGAGCTGACCAACGAGGAGCCGGGTCCAAGAGGGCCCCGTAGAAGTGCATTGAGAGCATGTTAGCTCCCCGGGACAACTTGAGTGGCCCGTCTGCGCGACAGGCACCGCTAGGACTGTGATGGGCTCCGAAATCAAAGCGGTTGCGAAAGGAGGAGAAGCTAGTGCCTCCAGGATGGCAGGATTCTCCCCCCGGCCTCCTTGGTGGATTCGATGGATGGATAGATGGGGCTGACAGTCTGCTAGACACAAACGGTGGGTGGCATTGTACCTCAATCAGTGCTAAGGACTGTCCCAAAACAAATCGAGGAGGGTACACTTGGCTGCTGTTAGCCTTAGCAACCTCCGTGCGGAGTTTCTTCCCCTTGCTCATGGGAGGAGGACTCGGAGAACGCTTCCGAGCCAGGGTGGCTTTAGGCTGCATAGGAATGGTGCGGCCATAAAAAATAGTGTGACCAAGGGGAGATACAAAGGTCCTTATATTTTCCTCCCCAAGGAGAGCATCCGAGTGGACATCGGATGGGTGATTATGTACCCATTCTTTGACTAGAGCAATACGACGTAGCTCCTTGGGAGAGGCCTTCGGCCGTATTGCTTTGTCGTTAGGAACCAACCCCATATGCCTCAAACATGGAACTCACGGTGATTCACCTTCCCGACTAGAAATTCCCACCCTCGGCCAAACACGAAGAAAAATTTGGTGGTCCAATATTTGACCTTACGATAACGCAGTTCCAAAGAAACGAAGGCGTGCATCGCCTTGAAATTGCGAATGTTCCCCTCACGTTTTCTGAGGTTGTGGGTCAGGCGAAACTCGCAGCCAATAAGGTCAACGTGCTCTGGGTCTGAATTCAACAAAGCTCATTGCCAAAGGACACAACAACACATGAAGATACTCTAAGCATTTGGGAGGAGTTGAGCGGGGGCCAATGCGAGATTGTCTTGTAGGCCATGGACGGGACGAGGGAAGGACAACCTTAGCCCGCAAGAGAACATGTTGGGGGAAGAGGGACACCTTCGAGGCATAATCCTCATCGTCGACATCCCCCTCCCATGGTCCAGGAACCTAAAAAACCACCTTCTCTGGGACATGGAAGGTGGAAGCCAGTGACGACAATAACTCAAAGTTGATGTTCGAGTGCCAGTTGTGGCCGATATAGAATTGCTCTGCGGTGTGAACCTCGGGCTAGTCCAGTTTCCCAGAAATCTTAGGTTGAACGGTCTTCTTGGGAGCCACTGAGATTGAAGTTGAGAAAAGCGACAGAGAGGAAGAGGAGTCAAGGAAAGAGAATGAGAATATTAGAACTTAAAGAGACGAGGATGTGATAAGGGGGGGGGGGGGGGGGGCCCAAGGAGGGCAGAACCGTGTTTATATAAAGGGAAAGTGACGGTTGGCCTTCCATATCCATGTGCAGACGGAGGATGCGAAAGGGTTTGAGTCCCATAAAATGCGCGACACGTCACGACATGGGCTCCAACGACGAAGGGGGGAATTCAAATAGACCCCGGTGACGGTTAGCATCCCAAAGTCGTGGGAATGCATGCGCCCCATGAAGCTGGAAAGACGTGCATGCATCTCGCGACATGTACTAAACACTAAACAATGTGACGTGGAGATAAGGAGCTGCCTGACACCATCAATGCTAAGGGAACTGGAAAGAAGCAATCAATTGCAAAATTCTGCCGTCAGAAAACATGCCAATAAAGTCAGGAAGGGAACCATTGCCTAACATTGTTAAAATAATAAAAAAGCCATACATGCATAATCTAAAGCTCGGAACCTAACAAGTGGAAGAGCTGGGAGAGTAATAACTGCCTATTTCTAGGGAAGGGGCCTCAATGGCAACAACCGTAGGAAAATATATAGCATAAAGATGAAGGAAAGAAAGAATTCCCATTGGACTAGTTCGATGAGAATTGGCGGGGTAACTGTAAGAGGGTTTTTCTCCCAATCGGCCCAAATGGCAACCCCACGGGAGACCACGGGGGAAGTAAGTCAAGGAGCTCAGCCAAGCCTAACGACCCTTCTTCAAGAGGAGTCAGTGGGCCTTTGCAGAGTACTCGGTCCACGAGCAAAACTCACCCACGAAGCAACCCATGCATGAGGAAAGTGGACGGTAGGGGTAGATGGGACTCGCCTCCCTGAAACAACCCCGATGACGCCCTATTCTCGAAAACCTGTACAGGCAGGTGGACTGGAAATATGGAGCACCTTTGATCTCCTGACAGCAAGCGTGGATGGGCTTAATAGGAAACACCGGCAGGGTAAAGTAAGTTAGGGAGCCACACCTTATTAACCTTAGTAATGGCGCCATTCCCTAGACTCCATGCCGCATTAATGACGCTGCCCAATAAGCTAAGTTGCATTAAAAGATTCTGACTAAATGAACACAGTGGAAAAGACATAGGCTCCACCAAGAATGAGTTGTCTCCACCAGAAACCTAGCATAAAAGTCGATATCCAGGTATTAAGAATTCTCTAGGGATTCCTCTATGCTCACACACGAATTACTAAGAAGATATACTAATTTTAGCATCAGAGACTCCCCGACCTCCACCAAGGCTCCCCACTCTCCATATTTTCTCAATTGTGCAGGTGAAAGACTCAAGCCCCGAGTTGCTGAAACCCGGTCCAAAAGCGTACAAAACACGACGTTAATAACTATTATTTGTTTTACATTCAGAATCTCATTTTCTATCTTGTTCCATTTTACAAACTGCACTAAAATGGAAGAAGAAAATGTGATTTACAAAATCCAATTCAAGAAGAAAATGTTCTTGGCAGCCACAACAACCATTAGAAGCAGAAGATACAAACAAATGCACAAAAATTGAAAGAGCTTCTTCACCATTATCACCAAATGTGCACTCGTACAGATTTTGATTTATAGAAAATCTGAGAGGGAATGGAAAGTAAAATGAGGACAACCAAGTTTAGGAAAAGGGGTTTGCTATGACAATGTTGTGCAGTAGGAAAGGAAAATATGGGGAAAATTTTCACCATAAGATACCAAGATCGATGAAGCAGATGCAAAATAGTTGTACTTGTTTAACAATATTAAAAAATACCAGTGGCGAGGGTACTAGTGGCGAGGGTCACGAATCGAGAGGCTTCAATGGTCGAGGGCACAAAGAAGTCGTTTGGAGTGAGCTGAGAGAGAGAAAAAAAAATGCAACGGCTATGAGACATAGAATCTAGGTTTTTTTTTTTTTTTTTTTTTAGACCTACTATGATGCGGCTCTAGAGCTTATTATGTTGATGGCTTACATGTCTATATCTTATTGGTGTCCGTTAATCTCAACAAAACTGCAAATCTGCTTCAAAGTAGAATTGTAAAAAATAATATTTTAATAATATTTTATTCAACTTTTAACTTACATCTCAACTCATCTAGTACCTTAATATCTATTTAAATAGAGTAATGCTAGAGAGAATTCACTATAGCAGTGCACACTTTGTACTCACTGCATGGCTGCTTCTAGTTGATTGTTCCCAACACTCACTTGGGGAGATGTATGGTCGAGATCATACCACATCATATGTGCAAAATAGATACTCTTAATAATGACTTCTATCTATATTTATTTATTTAAATATGTGCAGCGAGTCAGGATTAGTGGTTGACCCAACTTAACCATGACTTGATTGATCCAAATAATTGTTTTATTTTTTGTTAATTGGACCAATTAGAGTCGATCCATGATGGGTTAACTCAAATTTACCGGAACTCGATTATGTCCAACACTTAAGGTTTTAGAGTCGCGAATGATGTCAATAGGAGTACGATATATCAATTTGAAAAATAAATTCACGCTAATATCTTTCATTAATAAAAAGTGTGCAAATTTGAGCCGATTGTACACTCCATCTACTTGCCAGCCGACTGAAACATTGATGCCGATCGAGAATTTGAGCCAATTAGGCCAAGATTGAGTAATTGAAGTGAATTAAAGATCAGATTTTTAAGGGCAGATATAGGTGGGGTTGGGGGGGACAAGGGAGAGTGGAGTTCACGTGGGGAGAGTGGTGAAGGGTGGGGAGGGAAGCGTGGGAAGAAAAACCAGACCCCTCAACTCACGTGGACCAACACGTCTTGCTGGGAGACACGTGCTCTCACACAACTTAAGTTCCTAGAACACACGTGGGTCCCCACCCCTCGCAAACACAGTCGTGCGTGTTATTTTGTTCCTCCACTCCCCGACACCCTTCTCTTCGACAATCATTTGAACTCCCACCTCCTATTATGACGATCCGACTCACGCTCTCTCAAGGAGCGTGTAATAAGAGGGAATGCCCCGTGGAACTCGTTCAGATTACAGGGGTGGGGGGGGTCTGGAACTTTCGTAACCAAGTTTGATATCTTTTCTAGCTACAGTACAACAACATTAGGCTGTCCCCCACTCCCCACCGCCCCAAATCTCTATCACCAGGTTCTCCTGAAACTTGGGTCCCCACTCCAAATTAGGAGTCTTGTTTGTTTTACCTGGAAGACCCTTCCTTTTCTGTGCAGCTAAAAACAACCTACTTTTTTTATAAAATTGACAGCAAATTCTTTTCTGTGTTCTTTGTATTGAGATATTTATTTCAAATTCCTCGTTTTCATCATCGTCTTATATTCTGGATTTATGACTTTATAATATAAGTAAACATGTTCAATCTGAAAATGCCTTTTTAAACCCCATTTTGTTTCGACGTGTCAGCGACTGACCCTAAACAGCTATTGATTGTTTATAAATTGATACGAAAATAAAAAATATATATCAAATTATATTAATTTAAAATTTATTTTTATTTATTTATTTTATAATTAAAATATTTTTCTTTTTAAAATAATTGTCTCTGTCACTTTTCTTCATCAAATATTCAAGCTCATCTCTCCTTCGAACATCCTAGATCTGAACTCCAAAATTAATATTAAAAAATAAAATTGTCTCGATCGATAAACTCATACAAAATTATTTCAAAACTATTTATAATTATATATTTATTTTTTAATAATTTAAAGAGATAATAAGATCAGAATAATAAATAAATTTTTAAGAAATAATTATTATTTGAGTTTATATTTTTTTTTTGTTTTTAGGGCTTTTCGTTGATGCTTCATCGACTATATTTTCTGGGTTAGAATTGTAATTTGGTAGATCTACAGATAAATGGAAGCCTATGGACAATCCAATCAACTTTTATCACAATGCACACTTCGGTTGTGTTGGTCAATTCCTATATATCCCAAGAAAAGATGTCAAATTTTGTTCGTTTTTGATGTGGAAAACTAGTAGTGGCTAACCAGGGGATATTAATGTGTCATTTCGTGTCTTCCTCCAAATATGAAATGCCCTATAGAAAGCTTTTTCAAAAAGTTTGAATTTCTTGTTTTGGATAAGAACGAGCTAGACCAAAACAGTACTACTAGTGCTTGTAAATACATCAAGTGATGCCATGCTAACTTTTCTTCGAAGACAGACCACATTAGTACTTTTAAATGATTTACGAATATTTGGATGCAAAGTATTTTAAAATTTTGTAAAATAGTAATAAAATAATTTGAGCGAAAATATTTTATTGAGTTTTGGAAGTGGAGGGGCATAAACTAATTCAACCAAAAGGGTTCAAAGACATCTATCTAGTATAAAAGTCATATCACCATAATAATTGGAAGGGTTTTAATATCACGACTCGCAGGGTGCCACCTTGGGCTTGGGTCATGGGGGCCTGATAAGTCACTCACGGCTCAAGCCCTTATGACCCAATAGAGCTCAGGTCAGTTTGTTAGAAATATGAACGGCAATCCGTTTATCCTAGGACCATTAGATATTCACTCATTCAAAATAAATTGATAGCCCGAAGGTCTCGAGATTCAAATTTCAAATAATGGGCAAAACAGTTAGTCCATGTAATCTTAAGAAGACAAGTTCTCTATTTAAAGGATCCAAGTATGCTAATGAAGTCTCTGGAATAATTGGCTCTAAGAAACTCATATCGTTACTCATTTAAACATCGGAGGGGCCCCATTCAACCTCCAACCCATCTTACTCTTTGGTTGTAGCAGATCGGAAATCCGTAGCAGTGATACAAGTCTTCAACAGGGGAAGAGTGAGAGCCAAAGTTGAATAAAGATCACATTTAAAATAAGAATTGTATTAGAGTTTGTGAAAGTAAATAAATAAGGTTAAAAAATTGTTTGAATGAATATTTTTAATATTATTTTTATATGGAAGTTTGTAAAAGTTGTATTGATTTTGATCTTTAAGTAATAATTAGGTAATAATTATGAAAAATTCTACTCATCATCCTCACACCACGCACCACACATAATTTTTTATTTTTATTTCTTACCAAATGTGTAATGTATGAATTATGAGTTGAAAAATTAAATTAGTTTAATAAATAAAAAAAAATTAAAAAAAGAGATAGGTGTTGTGTGTGGGGATGATGAGTAGCAAGTCTCAATAATTATATAGAAAATTTGAAAAATTGAAATTAAAAAAGAGTTGTAATTGAGTGATGAAAATGAAATTATGAGAAATTTTAGAAATTCTAGTATTTATCAAAGATGCCCTTGGAGTCCTACTAAACTTAGCAACATTTCTAGATGAGTAATGCTATACACCACACTCTCATTTTATTTTGATCATACTAACTAATATGTGGCACATTCATCACCATTAGATGATAAAGAAATATGCAATAAATGATCATTTAATAGTGATAAATGTGTCACATCATACTGAGTGGGATGAAAATAAAATGGTAGTATGGTGTATAAAATTTTCCTATAATAAAACATTCAATAAATTTAAGAAAATATATTTCTAGTATTCGTCTCACATTTAAGAGATTCTAATGGTACGTAGCAAACATGAAATGGTATGAATAAAAGCATCATTGTTTTCTGTATTTCATAATAACTGACATAATTGAGTTAGGAAGTGCATGTTGGTTTGTTCATTAAGTTAGGAAGACCCTTTTACGCAACATTGTTGACTAAACTTTTGGTCTACACCTATATGTCATAATATGTATATCATTAAGGAATCCAGCAATTATTTATACATTTGTGCGTGTTATTGATACCAGATAATAGCTAAATCACGTTAAGACTGTTCATCCGGGCCGGATTTTTTCCCGGCCCGGTCCGGAACCCGGAAAATCGGATTCCGGTTCCGGGTTCCGGCCCGGATCAAATACAGGCCGGAACTTGGATTGCCAAAACCCGGTACCCGGATTCCATTTTATTCACCCCGCCGCTTTCTATTCGTTTTTCACTCTCTCTCGTCCAAACACTGCCCCAATCGAAACTCTCATTCTCTCCATCTTCTCGTTCTCCAATCGAAACCTAGAGTGCAAACCGAAACCCTAGTTCTCCAATCGAAACCCAGAGTGCAAACCAAAACCCTAGTTCTCTAATCGAAACCCAGAGTCCAAACTCTCCTTCTCTCCATCTTGATGTCTCTCTGTGAAACCCTAGCTCTCGATCTCGATCTCTCTCTCTCTCGCCCAAAGCCCAAACCGAAACCGAAACCGAAACCGATTGATGTCTCTCTGTGAAACCCTAGCTCTCGATCTTGATCTCACTCTCGATCTCTCTCTCTCTCGCCCAAAGTCCAAATCGAAACCGAAACCTTAGCTCTCTCTAGCCGTATCTTCTACTCTCTCTCTCTCTCTCTCTCTCTCTCCAAAGCCATAGCCTTCGAGTTTCTGAGGCATTTTCTCTCGCTGGAGTTTCTGACACTATATCAGAAGGCTTGAGCCAGGAAGACTTTGGGAGTGAATCGTGGGTAAGCTCTGATTTTTCTAGATTTTTTTTAAAAAAATCAGTACTGATAATTATATTTTTATAGTGATGAACATTTTGGGTTTCTATGTTTTTGCTTTCAAGGTTTTTGACGATGATGTTTCTGGAAATATTTTGGGGTTAGTCTTTATTTTGGGGTTAGTCTTTGGGATAATCTTACTAACTAAAAAACTGGGATCAAATGAAATATAGACACGAGATAGACTTGGGGTTAGTCTTTATTGGCTCTGCTTTCTCATACTAATGGACATGCATGCATTAGGCACTTTTGTCCAAATCACCACAAAACACAAAACTTTGAATATATAAATAAATCATAAGTACCGAGTTTCCTGCTTCCACTTCCATCGACCAATAGGCACTTTTGCACATCATCATCCCTTGCACAATTCTATTTTAACCATGTATTAGCCAAGCACATGTATTATTACTCAATCCCCAACCAAGTTTCTAATTTAAAAATAACTCACAATTTGTATGATAATATTCTAACATGCATATGAAAGGTTCTACAACCAAATGAGAGAATGCTGAGATATGGCTATTATAAATAATAAAGACCAATTGAAAGCAAGTATATGAGCATCATGAGTCATGACAATAAAATAAAGAAACTCATGCATGCGCATATTTAATACAAGAACTACCCCCATCCCCTCATGACAATAAAATAAATTGATAGGAACAGAGAGATATATAGCAAAACAGGGGCCAGAGATTTACCTGACCCAAGCTTCCAATTACTCCCCACCGTCAAAACATTATTGCCAAACACTAGAAAAAAATTCTAGAAAAAAAATTGGTATAGAAAAAAAAATCCATTGGGGCTATGAATATATATACAGAAATTGGTATAGAAAAAAAAATCCTCTATTTTACTGATTGAGAATATGAAGGCGGATAAATATTTATCTGTTCAATGCTTGAATGGTTCAAAAGACTGACATGGAAGCTGTTGTAACTTCCAACTGCTATCTGAAAAAATGGATGTGTAATTACTAGTTTCTTTGTTTACTGTCTTGCATATCAGAATCAATTGAACTTATAAAACATTATTGCCAAACACTAGCACATGCATTTGCAAGCATACAATGGACTGTTTTGGGTGATATTGAATCTGATATGCATCTCTTCGCTGACTGCCCTTTAACTAGCTAGGACTGTTTGGGTGCATTTCTTGACATTATTTTGATGAATCGTCATTGATTTCAAAACCATTTTGAGGTGATGCAATCTTTATACTTAAAATCATAAATTTTTATATTCATTTTCTTTACTCTTTTTTAATACTCTATTTGAATATAATATGCAAAACTAGTTAATGAGCTTTTTGATTTCTTGGCTGCAGGAATTGACAATGGACTATTATTTGGTGTGAGATTAAATCACTGATAAGAAGACCGTGTTGCTAATTTTGTAACTCATTTATTGTAATTTTGTGTTTGATAATGTAATTTATAAATACCATGAGTGTAATATGTAGTGGATTGCATTGTGAATCTGTTATGCATGCATAGATGAATATTGGAATTTTTTTTTTTTTTTTGTTTCACATGCATTTAGTATTTTTAGAACACAAATATAATTATGTGTTTCATGAACTTGACTTCTTAGAATAAAAAAATTAATAAAATAATGGCTTTTACTTAAAAAAAAAAAAAAAAAAAAAACCGGGTACAATATGGAACCCGGATTTCCGGGTTTCAAAAACCCGGATTAAACCGGTTTCCGGCCCGGGCCTGACCCGGATAAACCGGTTTCCGGCCCGGGCCTGACCCGGATAAACCCGGTCCGGATTTCGGCCCGGGTTTGAAACCCGGGTTCCGGTCCGGGTATACCCGGGTTCCCGGGTCGGAACCCGGATGAACACCCCTAAATCACGTGATTTATTAGTTAAATCTACTTTTTAAAAATAATATTTTAGAAATAAAAAAATTTTACGAACTGATATATTTTTATATAATATATTATATTATAAAATTATTTTTATTATATAATAAATTTATGTTATTATATAAAATTAACTGTGTAGGACCGTAGGTAAGTTTTTATAATGAAAAGTTCTTTTAATTAGTCACTATTCACCACCTCATATTCTATATTTTATGAAAAATATTTCTATATTCTATAAAAAATATCTCCCATTCTATAAAAAAAAGTATAAATATAAAATGTAAAAATGAATAGTAGCTTATGCATATCATTCTTCTTTTACAAATTATTTTTCTAAAAGCTTAAAAAAAATATTAGAATAATTAAAGATAAAAAAATATTCTTGCAAGTGCGCCAAATCGTGCACCATAATATTAAATATAAAGTATTTATTTATTTATTTTTATAATAAAATAATTACGTAAGTGTTAATATACAGTTTAATGTGTCAAACCGTTTCTACCTATCAAATCCGATTAAGGATTACTGAAGAATGAAAATTAAAGGCTATGAAACAACGCCCTCGAATCATAACCTACTTGAATCCTACTGTTTAACTTTTAAGGCAAAAGTTGAAATCCCTCCACGCGCCTGCTAGTAAATAGCTTACTCCAACATACTACCATCCTCTCCAAGAATGGCAACAATTATTGGAGCGTACAAGAAACGCGTGGAGTAAATGATAGTTGGTAATTCTTGAAGTAGGATTTTATGGGGGACCGACAAGATGTCGAATGATGATTAAGGGTGTCCC
The DNA here is from genome assembly GCA_022457165.1 of Juglans mandshurica. Taxonomy (NCBI): domain Eukaryota; kingdom Viridiplantae; phylum Streptophyta; class Magnoliopsida; order Fagales; family Juglandaceae; genus Juglans; species Juglans mandshurica. Next base: position 17,650,725 of record CM039622.1, read on the forward strand.
CACGGGTGCGTGATAGCTGTCCCACGTGTTCCCTCCTCGTCTTCACACGAACCCCAATAATGCATCGCTCTCTCATTCGCTGCCTCAATTAAATTGTAGTTTGATTTTTTTAAGAGTAAGCTTCGCTTACGCTACCCGACATGCCCCCCGCATCAATCATGCCCACCCTCTACCCCCACCTCCCTGAACCCCCGCTCCCTGCCGTACGAGACTCATTCCCCCCATGTGATTCTCACGTGAACTTGGACCCTTTTCTATGTTACTTCCCTTGTCCTCATCCTCACCTGTCTCTACTCTCTCTACTTTCACTCAGAAAAGAAAGCTTTTGCAATACGAGGAGTAGGAGAGTAGATCTAATATCTATGTTGTTTTATGTAATATTGTATATTATATAATTCATATATTTTAGAAAGTATAAGTTCTGATATAAGAAATTAATAATTTTTAATTTGTCCAATTTGTTGTAACATGATTGATTTGTATAAGTTTTAAATAGACAAATTTCATGTAATTATTTTATAAAGAAGTGTATATCACATTTAAAAAATATATAAAATTCTATTTCTTTTTAGTCATATACTTTTTTACAAAAAAATCAACACAAATTTTATCTATTTGAAACTTTCATCTAATAAAAGGTCTGTGTCTTGGTTGTCATAACTTCTAGCATTTAAAATGGAGATCTGAAGTTCGAAACCCCACATCTCCCAATAAAGAAAAAAGAAACTTATATCTATTATTATTCTTGATCTCATATTCTCAAGTTTATTTTTAAAGGAATAAGTCCATTTTATCCCATAGTTCCTTTATTTTAATATCAAGAAAATTTACAGAATTCGTTTTCCCTACAAATAACTTTTTTTTTTCAAATTGAAAATAATTTTTTGAAAATACATTTTTATTTGTTGGTTATAATTTTCTATGGAAATATAACTCTTAATTAGATAGTATTTATATTCTTATAATAATATTTTTTTTACATAGAATAATAATAATAATGTTGATTTTCATGAGAACAGTGTCCTCAAATTAATTGAGGTACGTAGGCGTTGAAAATCATTAATGCACAATTGGACTTGTATATAATACCGACAACTTCAGAATGGGCCAAGCCGTCGCTACTAAACCTCTGACCGTACAGTACATGGTGGTTCTACCACCCCACCCCATGTGATCGGCACGTGAACCTGACCCCTTGCTGCTGTTGTTTTATCGGGTTTTGCTAGCGAGGAGGGCACAATGACCATGTTGGAGGGCACAATGACCATGTTGGCCCTCCTTGTATATTCAATCATTGGTGGTCTGCGATAAGTACATCTTCCAATCCAAATGTTGTGGGTCCATTCGGTCAAACTCCGCTGATTAGACTTCTCACTTTGCTTCGTCACGTCACTATTAAATTATTATTATTATCCCATTTAACCCATCTGTGTCCCCACCAATCACGTTTTGTCCCTTAGTTACTTGTACGGATAGGTTGGATGAGTTGAAATAGATTGAGATGGTTTATAAATAATAGAATAATAATTGAATTATTTATTATATTTGGTGTGAAAATTTGAAAAAGTTATTTTGAGATTTGAAAAAGTTAAATTGTTTATTATATTTTGTTTAGAAATTTGAGAAAGTTGTAATGATGAGATGAGATGAGTTGAGGTGGGTTTTGAATCCAAACCTCTCCGAATTCACACACTTCTTAAAATGTAACATAAAGTTTATTAACAAAAAAAAAAAAAAAAAAAACTTAAAGTAACAATAAATAAGATTTAAGTCTAGTTTATTTTTACAATTTTTTTATTTAATTGTTATAATTTTTTTAAATTTTTACATAAAATAAAATAAATAATTATATATTTTTTTAAAATTTTAAAATAAAAATAATATTAAAAAATAATTTATAATAATAATTTATTTAATTTATAACTTTAATTTCAATTTATCTTATCTCATTTATCAAAATAAACGAGATATTAAGATGGATAACTTTTTGTGCATATTTTTTTGAAAAATAAATTATTTATATATATAAAAATGAATTCTTTTTCATTTAGATCTTCGACTCACTTAGAAACTTTATATAAATTGATTAGGCATATTAATGTGTTTTTTTTTTTATTAATAATGTAAATGGGTTTCTAGCCAAAGGTTTCTTTCATGCCATGAAGTGCTTTGCTCATGTCGTAGTCTGATTTTTAAAATTGCCAGGCAAATGCTAGCTTTTCTTGTGCTGTGAAGTGCTTTGCACGTGTGTGCTAGACTTGTAACACCCCAAAACGGAAGTAATCATCGTGTTAACATATATTCTGTCAAATACGCATCATACGGAATATTTTCGGGAGATCTGACTAGATGCCAGAATTGACAGAATATTTACGGTTATTCATCATTGTCTCAAAATTTATTGTAAACTTCTAAGATTGGCATCACTGTTGATCTAATTAGAGTTCTTTGACTCATCGATGATGTCCACTGTCGGGATCACTTGATCCAGAACTAGGGGTACTGGAGTTGGTGGAGGAGGATTTACCACCAAAACAGGTGTCGGTGGAGGTGGAGCAACAGGAAATAAAAGGATAATTGAGGTTTCTACAACTTATCTAGAGGTTCTCCAGCAGAACTAAAAATATCCCAAACTCCCACGGAATTAGACCTTAATCCTCCATAATTATTCATTAAATGGGAGTTCAATGTGGTGCTCAATGTGAGGGTGTAAAATGTTAAAACCCAATATACCACTAGGCCGTATTAGGAAAAATAAGACAAAAAAACATGATGGGGGGAACAAGAGGGCGACATGACAAGCAGGTTGTAACGCCCGTTCTTATGGTGGGATTTTTTCCAAAATATTTTTAGAAAAGGACGACGGGAATTACCGTCCTATTTAAAACTTTTCACTTGCATACCCAGGGTGTGAGACTCCACGTTTATAGATTAAAATGTGCTTTGACAATAAAAGAGGTTTACAGCAGAAAACATAAATCTTATAATAAAAAGGCCTCTTGTACTTTTAAAACTTGTGCCTAAACTTCCGTGCTCTTCTCCATGGGCCGTGTCCGTCTTGATCGTGCAGTTCCTGTAAGGGGGAGGGACATGCATAAAAACTAAAATGAGTCGAAAACTCGTAAGCATGACTTCATACCGTTAAAAATATAACAATATTGGTTTTCATTCATGTATTCATCACTCGTACATACTATTACGTGCATGCATACATGTCATACGTGCGTTTGTTTGAAAACTTCACTGGATGGGGTTTTCTCTTTTAAACATGGGCTTCCTTTTCGTAAAACGTTCTTCCGTTAGTGCTTTCATTTCTTCAAGAGTTCGTGCATGTTTATGTGCGTTCTTTTGAAAATGTCATTGGACGGGACTTTTCTTTCAAAAGACTTTTCTTTCTTTAAAACGTGTCCCTCGTCAGTGCCTTCATTTCTTAAAGATCCGTGCATTCGTGCATTCGTACATGCGTGCATACATCCATTCGTTCTTATCACTTTCATAGGCCAGTACACACTGTTACGCCCCGTGTGTTTGGGGCTAGCGGTCTTCCTTTGGACTCGGATTCCGCCCGTTGCCATGGGTGAGGAATCCCTTTTCATAGGGGCAGCACTGGGTGCACTTCCAGTACTACTTACCCGACATTGCAATTTGCTCATTCATTGGTACCCTTTCCTTTTAGTCATGTGGCCGTTACGTATGTTCATACATTCATGCTTTCATTTCTTTCTTTCTTGCTTTTCATTCATGCATTCATTCATTCATGTCAGCTCGAAAGAGCTGACGCTTTCGTTCGGTTCTTTCTTTCATTTACAGTTATTTCTTTTCATGAGAAAACATTTCTTTTCGTGAGAAAGCATTTCTTTTTATGGATAAACATTGTTTGGGGCGTAAGCCCAAAAATCGTCTTTTCGTCTTTCAGTTCATTTCAGTTCTATCTTTTCTTTAACAGTTCGTTCTTGAAAACTTCGTTTGAGAACATACATGGGCTTAAACGTCGGCTTTCGTGGCATCTATAAGCGTCACCTTTGAACGTCGTCTCTCATGGCATCAACGAGAGTCACCTCGTGGCGGACATGAGAGTGTCGGTTCGTAGGATCCACAAAAGCATCCTTTGTCATGCCCTTCATGCATCTTCATCAGTTTATGGATTTTCTTAGAAAATACATACAATAGATACAGCGTATAGTCATCCATTCACATGCGTACAATTAATACTTTGGTTGCGTAAAAAGGGGCTGCCAAGGAGGGGCCGTACATACTTATACCTTTTAACAATTAGCATTTTTCTTTCTTAAAACGTCATTCGTTTCTTTTTGTGAGCATTTTAAAGGAAAATCGTTTCTTGTATCTTTGAAAACTCTAGAAGAGTATAAACGTAACACTTATTTGGACTCCATGCTACTTGCATGTCATTCAGTCCATCCATGCTTGTCAGATGACAACCTACATGCATATACATACCTTAACGTCATTCTCTATCTAGTACATAAGCAACTTGAACTATAAATAGAACTACGGTATATTTGAAACATTCTGCTTCTATCCATGTACTTACGTGCCCTTTACTATGTTAAAACCTTCGGGGACTCATTATGGTCACCCCATCTTCCAACTCATGTCTTGCCTCGAGTGCTCATCCACTAAAGTGAACTCATGATTCACCTTAGGATTAAGACACTAAGGCATCTGTCTCATTCTTCTCATTAACCTCATTCCGACGCATGACTCAAACCAACTAAGTCACGCATCCCGTCCTTAGACAGTACACCCGTCACTTTCTTCATGCATCTTAGCCCATACAAATCCTCATTCCCATCCAGACAAGCCATACGGCTCTAAGCCAACTCTGAGGCTTAAGCACCATGTAACTATACTCAGGATAGATTACCCATTACATATGGTGAATCCATCCGGCACATGTGTCTAACCAGATTACACATGTACTCTACCCCTTATCACCTAAGATCAACATATATAACACGTTGATCACTAGCTTCGAGGGACAAGGGTCATACTCCGATACCAACCTTCTCTTAACCCGGCTAGCATGGCTCCTCATGCTACCCGTCCCTTTGACAATTCATCTCAACACTTACACGACAATACTCTAATCATAACCATGTCTTATGCCACGTCGTATAGCTCGAGACTACTCCCCAAGCTACACCGTGACCTTGTCGCGTTACCCAATACTCTGGTACATAAATTCCTAACTCATCACGAGTACGATTCCTTACGTACTCCTGACACATCGTGACATCTTGTCACGTTCCCATTACGGCATTCCTACATTCTAACACTTCACCCGTCATAAGCACACCTGCCAGTAACAACGTCACTTCGTGACGTTGCTCAGTCATGCTTCCGCTGCGTACTCCTACACTTGTTCCACTACTTCGCCCATCACAAGCACGACTGTCAGTAGTCATGTCACTTCGTGACATTCCTCAGTCATGCTTCTGCTGCGCACTCTTATACTTGTTCTGCTACTTCATGCATACTCTTAGCCATAAGTCCATCACAGTGACACTTGCCACCTCAGACTACAGGTTATGCCATAACTACTTCGGGACACTGTTCTACAGTTCTCGACACTATCCATCACGTTCCAAGCCCATAAATCACGTAACCATCCTTATCTCTACGACACGCCACACAGAGTGTCGCTGCCACGTGGAGTACACTCCACGTATACTTGCTTCATACATACTACGCCACATCACTACTATGGCATACTCGCCATATGGTACATCACTATATCACATGGAGTACACTCCTTGTGTACTCCATCCACATGCATTATGCCACATCACCACTATGGCATACTCGGTATATGGTACATCACTATATCACATAGAGTATACTCCTCGTATACTCCCTTCATATACATTACGACACATCACCATTATGGCATCCCTGCCATATGATGCATCACTCCATCACATGGAGTACACCCCGCGCGTACTCCCTTTATACGCACTATGCCATACAGAGTACACCTCACACGTACTCCATACACGTTACATCACTGCACCACTCATAGTACATTCATCGTGTACTCGTCCCATTCCACATACACATCACCATTATGACATATCCACCATACGGAGTACATTCCACATATATCCCCTTCATATATCATACCCCACACAGAGTACACTCAACGTGTACTCTTCCCGTTCCACATACACCACGCCACATCACCATTATGGCATACACGCCATATGGTGCATCAATCCAGCACATGGAGTACATTCCACATGTACTCCTTTTACACGCACTACCCATAGAGTACACTTCTCCGTGTACTCATCCCGTTCTACCATATGCCAGGAGGGTATATTTTACATATACTCTCCTTGTCTCACATTATGCCATAAACAAAGTACACCCAGCGTGTACTCTTCCCATTCCACACAACGCCACGCCATCCATACAACACATGCCCCACAACTACACTCCACAACACAACCACTTCATAATTACAGCACAAACCCCACAACTGCATTACACAGCACAGTCTACAATACTTCACAATATGCCCAACACTTCACAGCACATTACACGGTACAATGCACCTCCATACAACACAGATAAGCCCAACACTTCACTACACAGAATGCCCAACACTTCATCACACATCTCCACATCACAATGCCACAACTCCATTAATACTAACAGCACAGTCCACAACCTAGTCAACTAATCAATATCTAACATAAATACGAGAGATAGAGGGTTATACCATCGACGAGATAACCCATGCGTTGCTTGTTAATCGTCACAGCTAATGATGTCGGAAGAGTCGTACGGGGCGGCTAACTCACGTACGGTGACTGTTTAGGCGTTTGGATAGCTAGGTGTGGTCTTGGAAGGGCTTGTGATGGCCTTGTGATGGCAGTGAGGGGCATAACACGGCCGTGTGCAGTGGCGGTCAATCACGCGCAGTGATTACCCACCACATAAAGTGGTGGCTTGGACCTAGAGCTCGGCTAAGGGAGGTGCGGTGGATCTCGTGGTGGCGTCGAGGTGGTGGCACGGTGGCACACGGTGGCGGATCTGACCATACCTTGGAGGAGAAGCCATGGGAGAGTGAGGGAGAGTGTGCTCTCGTGGGTGGCAGATCGGGGCCGTGGGAGGTTGGGTTGGCTTGGTGGCGGCCTGAGGAGGCTGGAGGTGGTGGTGTTGGAGGGCGACGCACGGCGGCGCAGTGAACTTGAGCCCGTTCGGGCTTCACACTTCTAAGGGAGAGGAAGAGAGAGCGTGAGAGGAAGAGATTGGCATGGATGGACTCTCCAGAGGGAGGGGAGGCCAACGGTGCCGGCGGTGAGGGCTGGCGGTGCACAACGGCGCCGGGCTGTGCGTTGGAAGCTTCGGCGTGGAGGGAAGACAGCGTACTGCGTACGCTTGGGAGAGGGAGGAGAGAGAGGGAGCTGAGGGAAATGAGGGAGAAAGAAAGGGGGTCTAGGTATTTAATCCAGTCCCTTTGTCTTGGGGTCTACGCAACGATCTAACGATGAGGGATTAAAACACTGATTTGAACATGCGTAAATATTAACTTAATTAAAAGCACTTAGAGGAATTAAGGTAGAATATTATTTTAAACTAAGTTTAGTTTATAAAATAATATTCTTCATCATTAATAAAATGATGAAGTCTCACTTAACATATTTAAAATGGTTAAACCATTTAATTAATAAAAGCTCTCAACATAATTAAAATCCCATAATATCTGAAATAATTTTAATAATAATATTAAAATGATTTACGACAATTATAATATTTTTGGAACTCTTCAAGAATATTATGATTGTCGTATTTAAGATCATATCTTAATTCAACAACACTGGAAATACTCTTTATAAATATTTCCAGCATATTTAAAACACTGGGCCTGCCCTAGAAGTCACACGATATCTTTCGAGACACGCTATCATGGTTCGACACGCATAGCGTGGCTCGCAGTCGCTAATGGGAAAGGCAGATGATCACATAATCTCTACATTCGGGATTTGCTTACGTCATAAAGACGAAACATACGTCAGAAAGAAGAAGCATACGTAAGAAAGAAGAATCGTATGTAAGAAGAAGGAGCAGGATATCACACAGGTGGCAGGGGGGCTTCAGAGCGTTAACATGAGTGGCGCAAGTGGGAAGAGAAGGCATCCTGACACACGCAATGATAGGCACGCACAACAAATAGATGTATAAAAAGCCTTCAGCCGAATGACCAAAGGGGACTCTGGACTTCAACTCCTCCTTCTTCTTCAATATCGGAAAGGAGCGTACCAGTGAGATTTTCTCCATCAACAAGTGGATCTCTAACTTCCTTTGTACAGTGAGATGTGAGGGACCATGAGAGACTGTAAACAAATACATTGTGAGGGGATAAAATGTTAAAACCCAATATACCACTGGGCCACATAAAGAAAAAAAGACAAAAAGACATGAGTGAGGAACAAGGGGGGACATGACAGATAGGTGGCAGGGGGCTTCAGAGCATCAACATGAGTGGCGCATGTGGGAAGAGAAGGCATCCTGACACATGCAATGACGGACACGCGCAACAAATAGATGTATAAAAATCCTTCAGTCGGATGACCAAAGGGGACTCTGGACTTCGACTCCTTCTTCTTCTTCTTCAACCTCGGAAAGGAGCGCACTAGTGTGATTTTCTCCATCAACAAGTGGATCTCCAGCTTCCTTTGTACAGTGAGATGTGAGAGACCATGAGAGATCGTAAACAAATACATTATGGGAGGAGGGTAAAATGTTAAAGCCCAATATACCACCAGGCCACAATAGGAAAAAAAAAAGACAACAAGACATGAGTGGGGACACAAGGGGGGGGGGGGGGGGACATGACAAGCAGGTGGCGGGGGGGGGGGGGGGGGGGGGGGGGGCTTCAGAGCATCAATATGAGTTGCGCAAGTGGGAAAAGAAGGCATCCTGACACACGCAATGATAGGCACGCACAACAAATAGATGTATAAAAAGCCTTCAGCTAGATGACCAAAGGGGACTCTGGACTTCGACTCCTCCTCCTTCTTCTTCAACCTCGAAAAGGAGCGCACCAATGAGATTTTCTCCAGCAACAAGTGGATCTCCAACTTCCTTTGTACAATGAGATGTGAGGGCCCATGAAAGACTATAGACAAAATATATTGCGAGGGGATAAAATGTTAAAGCCCTATATACCACCAGGCCACATTCGGAAAAAAAGAAAGAAAAAGACAAGAGTGGGAACAAGGGGGGGACATGACAGGCAGCTGGCAGGGGGGCTTCAGAGCATCAACATGAGTTGCACAAGTGGGAAGAGAAGGCATCCTGACACACGCAATGACGAGCACGCGCAACAAATAGATGTATAAAAAGCTTTCAGCCGTATGACCAAAGGGGACTCTGGACTTCAACTCCTTCTTCTTCTTCTTCAATCTTGGAAAGGAGCACACCAGTGAAATTTTCTCCATCAGGAAGTGGATCACCAGCTTCCTTTGTACAGTAAGATGTGAGGGACCATGAGAGACTGTAAACAAATACATTATGACCGGGGGGGGGGGAGGGTAAAATGTTAAAGCCCAATATAGCACCAGGCCACATTAGGAAGAAAAAGACAAAAAGACATGAGTGGGGCACAAGGGGGCGACATGATAAGCAGGTGGCAAGGGGTTTCAGAGCATCAACATGAGTGGCGCAAGTGGGAAGAGAAGGCATCCTGACACACGCAATAATAGGCACGTGCAACAAATAGATGTATAAAAAGCCTTCAGCCAGATGACCAAAGGGGACTCTAGACTTCGACTCCTGCTTCTTTTCCTTCAACCTCTAAAAGGAGTGCACCAGTGAGATTTTCCCCATCAACAAGTGGATCTCCATCTTCCTTTGTACAGTGAGATCTGAGGGACCATGAGAGACTGTAAACAAATACAGTGTAAGGGGATCAAATGTTAAAACCCAATATACTACCAGGCCACATTAGGAAAAAAAGGACAAAAAGACATGAGTGGGAAACAAGGAGGGACATAACAGGTAGTTGGCAGGGGGCTTCAGAGCATCAACATGAGTGGTGCAAGTGGGAAGAGAAGGCATCCTGACACACGCAATGATAGGCACGCGCAACAAATAGACATGTATAAAAAGCCTTCAGCCGGATGACCATTGGGGACTCTGGACTTCAACTCCTTCCTCTTCTTCTTCAACCACGGATAGGAGCGCACTGGTGAGATTTTCTCCATCAACAAGTGGATCTACAGCTTCCTTTGTACAGTGAGATATGTGGGACCGTGAGAGACTGTAAACAAATACATTGTGGGGGGGGGGTAAAATGTTAAAGCCCAATATACCACTAGGCCACATTAGGAAAAAAAAGAAAAGACAAAAAGACATGAGTGGGGAACAAGGGGCCGACATGACAGGCAGGTGGTAGGGGGCTTCAGAGCATCAACATGAGTAGTGCAAGTGGGAAGAGAAGGCATCCTAACACATGCAATGATAGACACGCACAAAAAATAGATGTATAAAAAGCCTTCAGCTGGATGACCAAAGGGGACTCTGGACTTCGACTCCTCCTTCTTCTTCTTCAACCTCGGAAATGAGCGCACTAGTGAGATTTTCTCCATCAACAAGTGGATCTCTAACTTCCTTTGTACAATGAGATGTGAAGGACCATGGGAGATTGTAAACAAATACATGGTGAGGGGGTAAAATGTTAAAGCCCAATATACCACTAGGCCACATTAGGAAAAAAAAAGACAAAAAGACATGAGTGGGGAACAAGGGGGGGGGGGACATGACATACAGGTGGCAGGGGGCTTCAGAGCATCAACATGAGTGGCACAAGTGGGAAGAGAAGGCATCCTTGCACACGCAATGACAGGAACGCACAACAAATAGATGTATAAAAAGCTTTTAGTCGGATGACGAAAGGGGACTTTGGACTTCGACTCCTTCTTCTTCTTCAACCACGGAAAGGAGTGCACCAGTGAGATTTTCTCCATCAACAAGTGGATCTCCAACTTCCTTTGTACAGTGAGATGTGAGGGACCATGAGAGACTGTAAACAAATACATTGTGAGGGGGTAAAATGTTAAAATCCAGTATACCCACCAGGCCACATTAGGAAAAAAAAGACAAAAGGACATGAGTGGGGAATAAGGGGGGACATTACAGGCAGGTGGCAGAGGGCTTCATATCATCAACATGTGTGGCACAAGTGGGAAGAGAAGCCATCCTGACACAAGCAATGATGGACACGCGCAACAAATAGATGTATAAAAAGCCTTTAGCCTGATGACCAAAGGGAACTTTAGACTTCGACTCCTTCTTCTTCTTCTCCAACATCGGAAACGAGCGCACCAATGATATTTTCTCCATCAACAAGTGGATCTCCATCATCTTTTATACAATGAGATGCGATTTTTACAGCATCAATAGTGGCGCCGTTTGTGGGATCTGGTTTCCTCTCTTCGTCAGAGGTGGGAGAAGGACGACTTCTCGACACACAGAATAAATCATCGGACGGACGAACAACACCCTTCCAAATGAGTATTCTCAACTTTCTTAGCTTTTACATTTATGAAAAATGGACGGATAGCGAAGAGCACACTGTTCGAGTCGCACATCTTCCGACTCTGGGAGTTTAAATTATGCAAAACACCTGAGACATTGTACTCAATAGGTTGGCACCCAGGGTTGTGAATAGTACACGGTGGCACTGTGCATTAACGTCTACTGTACATGTATGCACAGTTGACTGTATAATACCCGAATCCTACTACGTAGGTTCTTATGTCATTTATTAATATTTTGTAAGTTAAATATTTTGAGATAAATTCTTTTATGATTTTATTAATTTATTTTAAGATGGGTGTATTTTATTTTATGTGGGTTATTAAATAATTCAAGGGTGTGATTTTATGATCCTACAATATTTCTTTCAAACCCTTTAATTTTTAATTACTCAAGAAATGGCCCAAACTCTTTTTGAACTCCCCACACTTGATCTCCACCATTCATTCCCTAGCTTATGGGGCAACTTTGATTTAAATCCATTGACTTTTCTTCTCCTTAAAACCGTAGCTTCCTCAAGAAGCCAAGTGAATTTTCTTCCTTCTCCTACACGACGGCTTCCAAGGCAAGTAAGTGATTTCTTTTCCTCATTTCCCTACACCCGTTGGTCCTAAGGCAAACAAAAGAAAAAAAATAAAAATTCTTCAAGAGCCCCTTTTATTACACAAGAAACCCTTCGATTTCCCCCAGCCGCGCGACCTCTCTTCTCTTCCAAGCCGTTCCTCCCACTTCCTAAACCTAAGATCCCCATCAAAGTTCTTCAAGGAAACGACTTTGTAAGTAAAGTTCTATGATTCTAGCTTTCAGTTGGGATCTTGGATCTATGGGTTTAACCTAGGTTTCTTTTAAGAAAATTTCTGCTTGTGTTCCATCCTTGGGATTTCGGATTTCTCTTCCTCTTCTTGTCTACTATGTGTTCCGTAGCTTGAAAGGGAGCCAAGTCAGGTGATGCTCTTTCCCCTAAGATTTCTTCCAATTGAGATTTTGCTAGGCAAGTTGTGCCATGTATATGGGGGTTTTCGAAATTCTGTGTGAGCCGATCATCATGTGGTAGTCTCTAGACAAATTTCTCATTTGTTTCCTCTATTAGCTGCTCTAGTGGGTAGTAACCGAAACCCCTATTTTCTGGGCAGACCGAGTGTAACACCCTGCTTCTTCCTTCTTACGTATGCTTCTTCCTTCTTACGTATGCTTCTTCCTTCTTACGTACGCGTCTTCCTTCTTACGTACGCTTCTTCCTTCTTACGTACGTTTCTTCTTTCTGACGTACGTTCCTTCTTTTTGACGTAAGCAAACTCTGAGGGCAGAAATTATGTGAATTGTCTACCCCTTCTATCTAGCAAATGCGAGACTTGTCATGCGTGCCGAACCACGATGGCGTGTTTCAAAAGATATCGTGCGACTTCTAGGGCACGCCCAGTGTTTTAAATGTACTGGAAATATTTATAAAGGGTATTTCCAAAGTTATTGAACTAAGCTTGATTTTAAATACGACAATTATAATATTCTTGAAGAGTTCCAAAAATATTATAATTGTCATAAATCATTTTAATAATGATATTAAAATGACTGCAACTATTTTAGATATTATGAGATTTAAATTATGTTGAAAGCTTTTATTAATTAAATGGTTTTATCTTTTTAAATATATTAAATAAGATTTCATCATTTTATTAATGATGAAGGAATATTATTTTATAAACCAAATTAGTTTAAACAATATTCTATCTTTATTACTTTTAATACTATTAATTAAGTTAATGTTTATGCATTTTAAATCAGTGTTTGAAATCCATCATTAGATCATAACGTGGATTTCTAGACGAAGGGACTGGGTTAAATACCCAGACCCCCCTCTTCCTTCTCCCTCACTTTTCCCCCAGCTCTCTCTCTCTCTCCTCCCTCTCCCGCGCGGATTGCACTGCACGACACTCCCCCATGTTGATTCCTCCATTGCTCAGCCCGGCGCCACCGTGCGCCGGTGAGTCTCAGCTCCACCACCATCGACCTCCTCTCACGCCGGCGACCCCTCACAGGCAAAGCCAGCCCCCGTTGCGCGGCCATCTTCTCCATGCACGCACACAACCTCTCACGCACCATCGTACGTGGCATCCCAAGCCACCACACTGCCATCGATAGCCTTCCCTCTCACCGGTGAACTCCTCCCATGGAACCCCAAGCCACGGGAAGCCCCCTCTCCCCCTCCGTCGCACGCATGCACGAAACCCATTTATGGGTTTCGCACAACTTCAAAGCCACCGATGGCCCTAGCGCCGCGGTGTGCCGGTTCCAGCTCCACCAAGCGCCTCCCCTGGCCACCATGGCCCCTCCCCGAGCTCCTCCAAGCTCTCCAGCCCTCTCTCTCCCATGGCTTCTCCCTCATTCCCAAGCTCGATCCGCCGTCGTAGGCCACCGTGGTGCCACCCCAGTGCCACCACGAGTTCCACCGTAACCTCCTGAGCTCCTCCTTGGCCAGCTACGACCAGCCAAGCCTTCCCCTTCTACTTCCATGCTTTGAGGCACACAGGTTTCACGTGGAAGCCCACGGCTCCACCGTGCTCCACCACCCCAGCCACCATGAGACCACCAGCAGCCTCCCTTGACCTCCCTTAGCTGAACCCTAGGTGCAAACCACCATATAAAGTGGTGGGTAGTCACTGCATGTGATGGACAACCACTGCGCGTGGCTGACCGCCACTGTACACGGCTAGATCCGCCGTGTTACACTCCTTGCCACCATCACGAGCCATTCTGAGACCACACCTAGCTATCTAAACGCCTAAACAGTCACCGTACGCGGTATAGCCACCCTGTATGTTCCTTCCAACGTCTTCGACGGTGACGATCAACGAGCAACGCACGGGTTATCCCGTCGATGGTATAACCCTCTATCCCTCGTTATTTATGTTAGATGTTGATTAGTTGGTTAGGTTTTGGACTGTGCTGTTGGTATTGTGGAGTTTGCTGTGTTGGGATGTTCTGTGTAGTGAAGTGTTGGGCATATCTGTGTAGTGCGCTGTGAAGTGTTGGGAGTAGTTGGGAAGTGTGCTGTGAAGTGTTGTGGACTGTGCTGTGGTCGTGGAGTATGTGCTGTATTGGTGACGTGGCATGTGGAATGGAAAGAGTACACGCTGAGTGTACTTTGTGTAGCTTGACGAATATGAAGGGAGTACATGCGGAATGTAATCCATGTGGTGGATTGATGCACCATATGGCGTGTATGCCATAATGGTGATGTGGCGTGGTATGTATGAGGGGAGTACACGTGGAGTGTACTCCATGTGATGAAGTGATGCACTATATGGTGGGTCCGCCAAAGTAGGGATCAGTCGTAGCATGTGTGAAGGGAGTATGCGTGGAGTGTACTCCATGAGGTGCAGCGATACACCGTGTGGCGTGTCGCAGATATAAGAATGGTTGAGTGGTTGATGGGTGTAGGGCATGGTGAGTAGTGTCGGGAACTGTAGAACAATGTCCCGAACTAATTATGGTGCGGCCTGTAGTTTGAGGTGACAATTGTCACTGTGTTGGACTTATGGCTGGAAGTACGGGTGAAGTAGTAGGACAAGTGTAGGAGTATGCAGCAGAAGCATGATTGGGCAACGTCACTTCGTGACATGGTTACTGACAGTCATGCTTGCGATGGGTGAAGAGTTAGAGTAGGAATGGCGTAATGGGAACGTGACGAGATGTCACGATGTGTCGGGAGTACGTGAGGAACAGTACTCACGATGAGCTAGGAATTGACATGGCAGGATGTTGGGTGACGCAACAAGGTCACGGTGTAGCTTAGGAGCAGTCTCGAGCTATATGACATGACATAAGGCGTAGTTGTGAAGGGAGTTTTGTCACGCTAAGTGTTGGGATGATGTCAAAAGGGACGGATAGTATGAGGAATCATGCTAGCCGGGATAAGAGAAGGTTGGTATCGGAGTATGGCCCTTGTCCCTACGAGCAGGTGATCAACATGTTATATGTTGATCTTAGGTGATAAGGGGTAAGGTACATGCGTAATCTGGTGAGACACATGTGCTGGACGGATTCACCATATGTAATGGGTAATCTGTCCTAAGTATAGTTGCACGGTGCTTAAGCCTCAGAGTTGGCTTAGATCCGTGTGGCTTGTATGGATGAGAATGAGGATTAGTATGAGCTAAGATGCATGAAGATAGTGACTGGTGTACTGTCTAAGGATAAGATGCGTGACTTAGTCAGTCCGAGTCATGCGTCTGAATGTGGTTTGTAAGAAAAGTAAGACAGAGGTCCTAGTATCTTAATCCTAAGGTTAATCATGGGTTCACTTTAGTGGATGAGCACTGGAGGCAAGACCTTGAGTTGGAAGATGTGGTGACCGTAATGGGTCCCCGAAGGTCTTGTCATTGTAAGGGACATGGAAGAGCACGGAATAGAAGGAGAGTGTTCCAAGTGAAGCATAGTTCTATTCTAGTTTAAGTTGCTTATGCATTAGATAGAGAATGACGTTAAGGTTATGTATATGCATGTAGGTTGCCATCTGACAAGCATATGAATGGACTGTATGATATGAAACTAGCATGGAGTCCAGGTAAGTGTTACGTTCATACTCTTCTAGAGTTTTATAAAATATACGAAAATGAAAACGAAAGCTTTATCTTTATGATGCTTTAAGAAAGAAAACGATAAGTGTTCAAAGGTATAAGTACGTAACGGCCCCTCCTTGGCAGCCCCTTTTTACGCACCAAAAGTATTAATTGTACGCATGTGAATGGATGACTATACGGTGTATCTATTGTATGTATTTTCTAAGAAAATCAACAAACTGATGTAAATGCATGAAAGGCATGAAAACGGATGCTTTTATGGATCCTACGAACCAATACTTTTATGGATGACATGAGGTGATGCTCACGGATACCATGAAAGACGATGTTTAAGGTGATGCTTATGGATGCCATGAAAGCTGACGTTTTAAATGTTTTACGATGCTACGAACATATGTTTTACGAATGCCATGAAAAGATAATGTTTAAGCTCATGCTTTTAAAAGAACGATGTTTTCTCACGAAAACGAATGTTTTCTCATAAAATGACATGTTAAATGAAGGATAAGAAAAGAATGAAAGCTCCAGCTCTTTCGAGCTGCCATGAATGAAAGAATGAATGAAAGCATGAAATGTATGAAGATACATAACGGCCATATGAATGTATGAAAAGGGGTACCCAATGAATGAATGGGCAGATTGCAATGCCGGGCAGTAGTGCTGGTAGTGCACCCAGTGCTGCACTCTAACGGAATGAGATTCCAACCCGCGGCCACGGGCGAATCCATTAGCAATAGGGCCGCTAACCTAGCACGCGGGGCGTAATAGTGTGCACTGGCCTATGAAAGTGATAAGAAAGAATGTATGTATGCATGAATGCATGAAAGCACGACTCTTTAAGAAATGAAGGCACTGACGGGAGACACGTTTACGAAAAGAAAGCCCATGTTTAAAAGAAAAATCCCGTCCAGTGACGTTTTCAAAAGAACGCATGTATGTACGTAAGCATGCACGTATAATATGTACGAACGATGAATGCATGACTGAAAACCTATGTTGTTATATTTTAACTATATGAAGTAATGCTTACTAGTTTTCGACTCATTTTAGTTTTTATGTATGCCCCTCCCCCCGCAGGAACTGAATGGTCAGGATGGACACGGCCCATGGGGAAGAGCACAAAAGTCTAGGCATGAGTTTTAAATGTATGAGAGGTTTTTTTATTGTAAAAATTGATGTTTTCCGCTGTAATCCTCTTTTATTTCCAAAACACATTTTAATTTATAAACGTAAAGTCTTGCACCCTGGGTATGCAAATAAAAAGTTTTAAATCGAACGGTAATTCCCGTCGTCTTTTCTAAAAATATTTATAAAAAGTCCCACCACAAGGACGGGTGTTACACCGAGTGTCTTGAGGTGGCTTTGCCGTGTGTTTCTTATCATTTGAGATGGCATATTTTCTAGTTTAAGTTTGTTAGTCACAAGTGATGACTATTTTATCTATTGTGTATATATATACAGGAAGAAGTTGTGAATTATGCCTTGTTTTGGAGTGTTCCAGCCGTGTGTTGCAAGGGAAATTGTAGCCCCTTTTCTTGTGATCTCTTGAGTCCAAGCCATATTTTTAATTATGCTTTTATGTGTTAAATTAATGAAGTTAAGGTTTACAATTTTTAAATATTTCTTTCCTCAAGTTATGGCCTAAGTAAGCCACAAAGAGTTTTAAATCTAAACTAGTAAGCTTACTTAGAAATTTTAAGTTGTTAAAACTTTGTATCTTTTTATTTGTGCTGTGTTTTAGAAAATATATGAGGTTTTTCTTAAGTTTTTTACCACTCTTGTAATATTTAATTGTATGGTTGAGTTTTGGTTAAGTGAGAGATATTTAAGACCATGAATGTACTGAGATTTGCTAGTTGTCCACGTATTACATAAATTCTGAAAATATGTTCTGTTTTGGAAGCCTAAACCAGCCACTTTACCCCTTGCTCAATTTCACCCCTTTTTGTTTAATCAAAGATAAACCTTAGTATGAAAAACCCTTGAAGAATAAGTGACAAAAACCAATCTCTTGTAAGCATTGTCTTTTGTTGGATTCACTTTCCACATGATGTTACAACCTGTCAAAATGCCCTTTTGATAAAATTTCCAGATTTGGGTGGTACCTCCTTGTTCCTTACCATACTTAAATAAATCCCTACCGTCCTATACATTTTAACTTATGATTCCTACCTATACATTTTAACTTATGATTCCTACCTATCCCTTGTATAGAAAATAATAGCCTTTAAAGAGGGACAGCAAGCAAGCCTCATACTTTCATGTGTTTCTTTAAATATTGGAATGAGGATACTAAGGGTTGACTTAGTGCCATGTAGGTAGCTAAATGGGTTGAAGAAGACGCCTTAATTCCAACTTGAAAGTTAAGTGAGCGTGTATGGGTGTAGGATAGTAAAGCCTTAAGTGAAATGAATTTTAATATGTTTATTTCATTTCATTGAATAGGAGTTTATTTTCAAGATTCAAGGAACCTAATTGTAAAGCCACGAGGTAAGTAGCTATGACCCTGCTCCTTACACAAAGCTCTCTTATGAAAGAATCTCTCTCTCTTCTCTCTTCAAATATTCTTTTAAAGAAAGAGTATATATTATGTACAAGCCTTTCTTGGTAGACCCTGTTAAGCACCCTATTGATTATAATTGTGTGTACGTAAGGTAATGCATCATGAGACTTTTATGCATGCTCTCTCTTAAATAGCTATGCCTTACCTATATGTAACATGACATGAAACACTCTTTTCAAAGAAACGCATATGCATTTGGACTAAGGAAATATAATGAAAACGTTTGACTGCAAGGAAAGAAAAGAAAAGGAATGATAGCATGAAAGTACGTAACGACCATATGAATGAAAGGGTACCAAAGAATGGGTAGATTGCAATGCCGGGTAAGTAGTACTGGTAGTGCACCCAGTGCTGCCCCCCTATGAAAGGGATTCCCAACCTGTGGCCACGGGAGGGATCCAGGTCCAAAAGACCGCTAACCCCAACACACGGGACGTAATAGTGTGTACTGGCCAAAGAAAGTGAAACGTAAAGTAAAGTCATTTCTAAGAAATGTTTATGCATGAAATCAAAGAAATGTTTATGCATGAAAGCAAATAAATGTTTATGCATGAAAGCATTGTCAAGAATCAGCAAATGTTTTATGTATGCATGTTTTTAAAAGAAAAGATTATGTGATTAATAAGTTAACAACATGGTGTACTGCTTACTGAGTATTAGACTCACTTTGTGTTTATGTTTTAAACGTCCAGGTATGGATGATGAGGCTGTGGAGCTGGGCACTGCTTAGGAGGGAGGGGCCAATGCTTAGAGTTCCCTGTCGATTTGGCTTTTGATGATAATGGTTATGTTTTTATGATGGGTCACATGTTGGAACGTTTTGTTGGCTTGACCTTAAGACAATGTGTCTCTGGGCATGATGTAAATACTATGGTGGGGTGATGGTAATGGCGTAACTTCTATGGTGGGGGTGATGGTAACCCCACATACAATGGTTTAATGCCTTTTTGTATATGTTGTAGGGACTCAATCCCCTCTTAATTAGAACTAGTTATGTTTTGATGAATGAATGATGGACTCTGAGAGTCCTTTAGGTAATATGTTGAGCAGATCGTCTGTTAGGTGTTTGTTTTTAAACTAGAGATGCAGAGTACATGCATGACATGTTCACGCATATCCCTTATCACACTTGTAGAAAAAAAAAATATAGTACAAACAATAATAATAATAAGGAAAGAACAGGTAAATTGCCACGGCCTCGTCCTAGGATTTGTGCGGGGTTGAGACAGACTGTGCATGCACGTCTTGTGCCATGCATGGGAGTGCAACACCAGGCACCTAAGGTTGCCACGGCCCCACCGTGGCCCGGCCCAGGTGCAGCGCTAGCGGTCACCACGATGACCATCAGCGTCGTCTGTCTCCATTAGTTAGGTTGCTGACTGCTCACTCCCTCCCTAGCATGGACCCACCATGCCCTGGGCTAAAGGAAGGCCCAGCCGTGTTTCGGATGGAAGGGGTGCCAGCGAAGAACCCCGAGGTCCGCCGGTGTCATCTGGCCGAGCTGGTGGTGTCCCCGACACCTGCTACTGGCAGGCGGTGGCTAACGACCGTGCATCCAAGTGTACCCCAATGTGTACACGGGATGCCAGTCCACCTCGGTCACGGCACGATGGAGGAAGGGAAACAATGGCCACCTCGGGGCCCACCGGGGTCGTCTGCCAACACCGGTGTGGTCCCTGACCACCATGGCTGGCCCACAAGCGCTTGGGCCACTGCTTGAACGCCACTCACCCTTCACAGCTCGGACTTGGAGAGCTCACCTCCCCCCCTTGGTCACCCTTCCCGGAGGCCAACTTCGCTTCACAATGCTCGGGTTGCACCACATAAGGCCCTCCCCTGCTCATGGCCTTGCATAGCCACCTCAGCTAGGGCAATATCTCCACCAGCTCGAGACCAATTCTCATGCTGCTCGGGAGTCATAGCCAGAACTCGTTCTGCTTGGGAGCAAGTAGCCCATCTGCCCGAGATTGACCATCATGCAACTTCACTCGGGAGTCAACTTCGCAACCACCTGCTTGGCAGCCCACCTGCATTGGAGCAACTCAACTTAGCAATCACCTACACAGCGGTCACCAGGTCATAAGCCACCTCCCTAGCCTGGGAACCTGCTACTCGGAAGTCACCAGCTCGGCACCTCCTCAGCCCACTAGCTCGATATCTCCACTGCCCACCAGCTTGGATAAACAACCTGTAAGCTCGGGAACCTTCGCATCTCTTCTGCTCGGGTAGGCAACTTCTTAGCTTGGGAACCTCCGCTCTGCACCTCTCCTGCTTGGAAGCCACCTCACCAGCTCGGGAACCACCTGCTCGGGAGTCATCAGCTCGGAGACAACCTGCTCGGCATCCCACTAGCTCGGGACAACACCTCACGTAGCACGAGAGTTAGCTGCTTAGCCTACCGGCTCGGCATCTCCACAGCCCACTCTCCTCGGGACAGACCCTCAGCATCGCTTAAACTCTCCACTCCACTCCACTCAGGATTCACCTCCACGGCTTAGGAAAGCATAGCTTGGGGAAGTCTCCTCTACTAGAAAAAATCTCCCTTGCATGGGAAGCCCTCATTCGTTCGAGAAAGTGATGGTTGCTCCGACCGGGAGAGTTTGCAGCACTCACGAACACTGTTCAAATCATCTGCATGGGAAAGCCACCTGCACGAGAACACAACTTAGGCCAGCTAGGAAGGCTCAACATGGGACACATCGCTTGGGAAATTCATATGCTCGGCACAGGACTCATTGCTCGGAATTTGCCTGCTCGGACCCTTTAGCTCGGAGCCCATCTTCGTGCGCAGGAATCACAACCAACAATAGACAATTGTTGGTCAAGCGAAAATTGACCTCAGCAACTAAAGACTTCCTGGTATTGTCTCTCAAAATTTGTGTGAATTCATTTTTACTAACAAAACTACTCCCTATAGCGTAGAACATTGGCCATGTATCCCCAAGCTCCGACAGAGCAATTCAGCACTAATGATCGCCTCCATTCAACAAAGCCAAGTCCCTAGACTCACCACAAAGTCGGGGTCCCTAGACTCGCTATGGGGTAAAGCCAAGTCTCTAGAATCGCCGACCCCTCGTCCAACAAAGTCGGGTGCCTAGACTCGCTGTTGGGTAAGGCCAAGTCTCTAGACTCGCCGACCCGTCCAACAAAGCCGGGTCCCTAGACTCGCCGACCCCCTGTCTAATAAAGCCGGGTCTCTAGACTTGCCACAAAGTCGGGTTCCTAGACTTGCTACGGGGTAAGGCCAAGTCTTTTGACTCATCGACCCTCTGTCCAACAAAGTTGGGTCCCTAGACTCGCAGTGCAGTCGGGTCCCTAGACTCGTAGTGCGGGGTAAGGTCAAGTCTCTAGACTCGCCAACCCCCTGTGAAACAAAGCTGAGTCCTTAGACTCGCCATGAAGTTCCTAGACTCGCTACAGGGTAAGACTGAGTCTTTAAACTAGCCAACCCCCCATCTAACAAACCCGAGTCCCTAGACTCGCTATGAAATTGGGTCCCTAGACTTGCTGCAGGGTATGGCCGAGTCTTTAGACTTGCCAACCCTCGTCTAACAAAGCTGGGTCCCTAGACTCACCACGAAGTCGGGTCGGTAGACTTGCTGCGGGGTGAAGCCAAGTCCTTGGACTTGCACAAGCTGTATGCCCACACTCTATGTAATCGAGCTCATTCCTGACTTTGAAAATATTTACTGCTCGCGCCAAAGGAACAAATGAATGAGGACCGGCCTCCAGAATTTATTTCCCTATGTACTCGGGCGGACCAATTCGACTGCATTTTCTACCTTTGAAGGTTCTCAAGGTCTTATTTGCAAATTGCCCTTAAGAATTGCGGGGTACTGTGATGGGGTAAAATGTTAATGCCCAATATACCACCCGGCCATATTAGGGAAAAAGAAATACAAAAATACATGAGTGGGGAGCAAGGGGGGGGGGACATGACAGGTAGGTGGCAGGGGGCTTCAGAGCATCAACATGAGTGGCGCAAGTGGGAAGATAAGGCATCCTGACACACACAATGACGGGCACACGCAACAAATAGATGTATAAAAAGCCTTTAGCTGGATGACCAAAGGAAACTTTGGGCTTCGGCTCCTTCTTCTTCTTCTTCTTCAACCTAAGAAAGGAGCGCACCAGTGGGGTTTTCTCCATCAATAAGTGGATCTCCAGCTTCCTTTGTACAGTGAGATGTGAGGGACCATGAGAGACTGTAAACAAATACATTATAGTGGATTTCTCCTCCCCAAACACCCATGGACGTAGGTATTATGCCGAACCATGTAAACCCATTTGTCCATCCTTTTTTTTATTTCTCTGCACTTATTTTCCTTTCACAATTATGGATGTACGCACCGACACCATATAGCCGCACCGGATCACTGCCGGGGCACCAGACCATGCTGAACGAGGCCCAAGTTGCCCCAGTGGGCTAAGACTGACTCTTTCTCCCTTTCCGACCTGTTGTGCGATTTTTACCGCATCAACACTCAAACAACTCATTGGTCACCCTTAATATGCCAAAATTTTTGCCCATCTGAATAATTGGGCGAAAGGACAAGAGTGAGTTTGATTGCTTAGTTAGCAGTTCAATCCATTCCAATGTGTGACGAGTGTATGACTCCTTACCATCATTGGCCCTCTAAGCTTATGCAATGCCATCCACAAGCTCATTTTGAAAATTCAGGCCTCTTAGCTTAGAACACATATGCACGAATCATCTCTCCTATGGAGTCAACATTTGCTCCAAAGCTTGAAAAATCAAGATTGGGTTCGGAATCGGGCGATTCATGAAAATCTTGAATTGATTATTTCAATATTGATAAAAAGTATTAAAAATAATATATAATGCAACTCAAGTATTTACTATGATGTATAAAAGAGTATAAAATATAAATTCATTAACGAGTTTCAATAAACATGTAATTGATGTATTTAATCTCAAATTTTGACATTATTTTGGCCCCATTCACGAAAAATATAAAGACCATTAAGTTCAAAATACATGAGAAATGGAGTATTTAATGCACAACCGAAAACCCAATAGAAACACTCATTTATCTCCTAGTTTTTTTTTTGTTCAACTAAAGAAAATAAAGAACTATATATTTTATCTTTCAAATTCTTTCCAATTCTTATTGAACACAATGATGAAAAAGTTAATATATTTTTAGTTTTATCATATTCTTGTGAAAGTGAACGTAGGACGTGGCCTCCATCGCGGAGCTTCAGCATTGTAATTTAGCAGTTGTTACGATAGGCCAAAAGCATAGGACGTTCACGGGAGAAGTTAGTAGTTCAGGTTTCCCTCAAAAATTCGTGACTAGGACGGGGGTACACCCAGAATCTACTCCAGCAGTAGGTATGAGAGGCAGAACATCTGTGTGAGGTCATTGTCGTAGGTCTCATGAAGGGGAGTATCACTAGGCTTCACTCTCATGCTTTGGATGTGGACAGATGGGACCAAAGGTAGGCACTACAAGCAAGAGTGTATGCCCTAAAGCGGGACAATTCAATGAGGATGCCCAAGATTTAGGAAGCAAGTGTCATCCCATGTAGGGAACCTCGACCTTAGAAACCAGTTAGTAATTTAGGAGCATAGGTGTGAGAGTCAAGTTTCTTCGGTCATTTTAGGGTGAGTTAGAATGTCCGAGTACTATGCAAGTACTTTGTTTGACTCGGGTGCATCCCAGTCATTTGTGTCTACTACGTTTGCTAGAATAAGTGGCCTTTGGGTGAAGCCGATGCTACATAAGGTCTCTGTAGCGCTATAGAACAGAGAGGTAGTATCATGCACCAAGATAGTTGCGAATTTTCCTTTAGAAATAAGCAGAGTCATCATAGAGGAAGACTTGATAGTGTTCAACTTATTTGGATTTAATATTATCCTAGGTATGGATTGGCTGTTTCAAAATTTTGGAAGTATTAACTGTTAAAAAGGTCACGTTCCAAGTGACTGAGATGGATAGTAGAATATTCAGAGGCAATATATTACTGTCAATGTCAAGAATGATTACCTCACTACAACCCAGGAAGGATTTAGCGAGTGGAGCTGAGGTTTATTTAGTGCATTTAGTACTTAAGACAAAGGAGTCTAGAGATGTACAAGAAATACCTTTAGTGGATGAATTTCTAGAAGTATTTGGGGAATTGCAGGATCACCACCTCTTAGGGAAGTTGAATTTCATTCGAACCAGAACCTAGAACAATTTCAATACATAAGACACCTTATAGAAATGCCCAATTGGAGTTGAAAGACCTAAAAATTCAATTACAATAACTGATGACGAAGGGATTAATCAGGCCTAGTATGTCACCTTGGGATTACTGACATTATTTGTTAGGAAAAAAATAGGACCCTTAGAATGTGTATCGACTATTGAGAGTTAAACACAATGACCCTAAAGAACAGGGTATCCCATACCTGGACTACCATCATGGTGTAAGAGAAGAGGACGGCACGAAAGGCAGTCGTATCACCGGAAGTAATCCTTCGTTTCATGGCAAGATGATGTGAAGCGACAAATCTAGAGGGGGAACATCGACAAATCAAGGAGAATGAAGAGGATCATCGAAGGGCTAGGACCTTGATCTTGGAAATGATGGACCACAGACAGTCTAGGAACGTGATGTGTAAGTGTTATTTTTATGTGATTTTTATTACTCTTTTATTTATGAAAAATGTCATTTTCCATTCAATACTATTGATTTTATTTTATTTCTCTATATTTTTCTTTATTTTCTTAGATTTGAAGGAATGAGAAGATTTAGTGCGAAAGAAGAGCATTTTGGAACAAAAGAAGACACTACGGATCCAGACTGATGAGAGGTAGCGAGATCTGAAGAGAACTAAGGAGATTTAGGCATGGAGACGTGCGACCAGAATTGGCGACAAGAGTTAGGTGATAAGCGAGATATTTTACCTTCTGGGCAAGAATACTTGGCACAAGGCTTCAGGCAATTAGTCTAAACGACCAATCTAAACAACATCATGGGTGACAACTAGCAAATGTGAGTAGCTTTATCGCTCGGTTGGTTGCCGAGAGGGTTCTATCATTCCGATCGGGAGTCTTTTCTCTTGGTTGGCGAGAGGGTTCTATCATCCTGAACATGAGTCTTTCCTCTCGGAAGGCAAGGAGACCAGTTATATTCAGCGCACATGGCATCTACTCAGTGGGACCTTTCCGAGTTTTATAATCAATCAATACGTTGACCACCAAATCCTCCCGAACTCCGTAAATCAAGCCACATATAACTAAATCTTCCATTTTAGATAATTCTATTATTCTCGGGATAATTCGTTTTATGTTAACTTTTATCTTCAGAAACTATTTTATGGATATTTAGGCTAGATTGTAGCCGCATTTATCTTGTTTTCGAATTTAAATTTTGACATCTATTTAATCCAGTCTTGTGGGATGAATAGGGGGTTCTGAGTTTTTTAGAGAGTATGAGTTTTAGATTTCAATAATCTAGAGTTTATCATGAGTTTCTTTCAAGGAGGCAGATCTAGGGAGCAGAGGCGAGAGCTGCATGCTTCATCAACAAACTCCAACGAAGAACACTAGTTTTATTGTTTTTCTTTTCAGTTTCATTATAAACTAATTCTATTTTCTAGAGTTTTGATGTAGTCTAGCATTGAACACAATATTTATATTCTAAGTTGTTTTATTTCAATATTTCCATGATTGAGTGTTTATTCCTTGTTCTTAATGTTTGCAATTTTCTAGCTAATTATTGTTCGATCTATTGAATCATAATGAGACCGAGAGGTGATTTGTGATTAAAACTCTAGGATTAAGTACCATTAGTTTAGCGAAAGTAGAGATACTTTATTGGATTAGTGTGATTTTCAAGAAAAATTCAAAGGACTTAATGAGTCTCCAATTAATTAAATTCACATACAGATATGATATTATTAGTTGGAGATATTTTTGATATTGTTCAAGAGAAAATATTGAATAGTTAAGGGATTTTTATCATCAACTTGGGATAATTGGAATTATATAACAAGGAAAAATAAATTGTGTGGGATTTGCTAGGTGAAATCAAACACTCTAGATCTATTCTTATTATCTTTAAAATCTTAATTTTGATGCTATTTTCTTCAGATTAATTTAGATAATTCATTCTTCAAATTTCAGTTTTCCAAATAATAATTAATTTTGTAAATTTCAATACTCAATAGCATAATTATTCTCTGTGGGTTCGATATCCGTTTTCTTAAAAATATTTTACTACTTGTTATGATTCTGTACACTTGCAGATATTTTTTTATGCAAACTTGATGAACATAAAAAGGACAAGGGTGGGGACTCACCAATGTCCTGTAACGTCGAATCTAGTAGAGGAGCTGGGACGCAAGAGAGCAGCACCAGAAGATGCATCAGGAGTAGCCAATGGAGGAGGCAAGAGGAGAGGGCTCTTGTTCCAATTGAAGATTATGAAGGCTCATGGGCAAATCGAGGAAGGAATGAGTTGTCACCTCGATTGGTTCGATAGAGAACACTGAAGAACACCCTGCCTCATGCACATCCCTTGGAATGTCATATAGAGGGATGAACCTCTTTGAATTTTGAGAACGAAATTCTTTGATATGGATGAGAGGATGTGAGGACTGAGCCAAAGCAATGGAAGAGACCCCTTCTCGCGGGTAAGGTGCTATGGTAGATGAGGTAGCAGTTAGGAAAAGTGTAGCTAGTCCAAAGTAGGTCAAGCAACACTATGTACAAAGCTTAGAAGATACATCTCAATGTCGGGTGATAAAGGAAATTTCAGCTAGTGCAAGGCGGGCAATCATTTTGCTAACCGTAAGAGGTGAGAACATATAGCCGAAATAATTGGTAGTTCTGGAAAAGGACGACTTACAGTACATGGCGAGGGACAGTCAAGAACAAGATCGATACGAAAGTAAGGGCTCTCCGAGATGATGAGGAGATGCCTAGGAGGTCGTAGGTGTCGAACATAGAGGCCCACACTCCATCTTAGATGTCACATCTAGAGTGAGCTTGAGGAGAAATGATTATGGACCTCTTGGCCACATCGTCTGATCTCAGAGGTAAGGTCCAACGCCACATGGGAGACCCTTTTCAGGAGAAGGACTGCGGGATTATACTCAAGGAAAGCCGTAGGAACATGCTTGCCCTATCCTATCAGTCACTCGACCTCTACAATTCTTCAAGTCCAGAGGATAAATGGACGGTTGAAATCAAGGGGCTCCTGTACAAGCATATCTAGAATCAAAAGAACGTCAGAAGGACACTTGAGGACGCCGATTGTAAATGACATTGGACAATTGAAAAAATCTCACTTTTGAGATCGTAAACTGATTAATCTTCTTTGGACTCAAGAGTCTTCAAGGAGAGCAAGAGATTGCAAAGGGAGGACAGCTAGGAGGAGCAGCTCCGACGTCAACGTCATTGTAGTATTTTAAAATATTATGTAGATAGGTTAGCTTCTAAGACCATATTAGGAATGTGAGGTAAATGTTTGTGAGTATGTTGTAAGGATTAGGCTTTGCATATTCTGTAACGCTTCCCTCTTTCTACATAAAAAATATATATTTTCTTCATTATATTTATGGATTATCTTTACACTGCGATTTTGATTGTGATTTTCGGGTGCGTCAATGTTATCATGTCGATCATCATGGACGGGTAGAGTGATTCCCCACGCCATTCTTGCGACACGTTGCCACGAGTTTCATATGGGTAGATGGAGTCCTCACGATGATTGGGGTGAAAACGCTTTCATATTGGCCTCACTTGATAAACTAGATAGAGAAGAAATTCTCCAGGTGTATCATGTGTGGTGTCTTCTAGTCGGTTGACTAGGTAGAGTGATTCTCAGGTTGATCATGTGTGTTGTCTTCAGATGTGTGGATTGGGTTGAATGATACGCTTTGTCTGGTGATTTGAACTAGTGAATCAACTTAAATATTGACAGGGTAGAGTGATTTCCTGCATCGAATGGTGGAGTGATTCATTGCTTGGCATTTTTATGATGAGATGTGATGAGCTTTATGTATTTTGATAAGAGGGTGGTTCCTCATCTTGACGATAAGTATATATACTTGAGATTTGCTCAGAGGGTGATTCTTTGCCTTGCTTATACACTTGTATTTTATTTAGAAGATGGTTCCTCGCCATAGTCATGAATATATGTATTTTCGCCTATTGGGTGATTCATCGCCACACATAAATATATGTGTTCACAGATCATTTACATGAAATAGTGCATGCATCTTCATTTGCATCGTCTCTCATTTGTAGTATTGTCATAGATATCTAACCTACCTATAGTTTTCATTACCATAGACCTTGATACATACATAGTCTAAGAGGAGATTTTCGAGGAGGAAGGACTGACTCCACCTGTGTGATAGAAACAAAGGTCTATCTCTGCTATTAGTTATTTGTAGTTGTGGAAATGTACTACTTGGTCAGGAGATAAATGTTTTTGGTATGTCCTACGTGGATGAGAAAGATGAACAATTGGTACTATATAACATTATTTGGGAAGTGAAAATTACATGTGGATATTATTATTATTATTAATGGATGAACCTTTTATATGTTTAGACCTCTAGTACAATTAATACTTAATCTATTAAACCTTTACTTATTCCGCTGCGACTTATTCCACTTACCGTGTATTCGATCAATGATTACGCATCTAGATTAGTTAGTAACACTGGGGTGTAGCCCACCGGTTGGCATTTTTGGCACCACGGATCCTTGCCAAACACTTTACCGTGGAATGTGGAACCACAGAACCTACAACGGAGTTAATAATAGCAAAAAAATTAGGATATGGGATGACTCGTGAATACATTGCTCCTCAGGTTTCAAAATTAGGCCCAGATTCTGAGATGGCCATTCTCTCACTCTTGTCTTTGAACTTATCTTGAATAACCCCAGGTGATGGGATGAACACAAGATTCATCAGCTCTTTGACATAGAATCAACTAACCAAATCTCGAAAATCCATATCCCCCCAAAGATATGACCATGACACATGGATCTGGGCTCCCAACAAGGATGGCACCTTTACTATCAACTCAGCTTACTATCTAGACAAAAAGAGTGATTCAACCATCTGGGCTCATTTTAGAAAAAAGAATGGAAAACATTATGGGCAGCGAATATCCAACATAGGTTCAAATTGCTTCCATGGAAATCTGCATGGCACATACTTCCAACACAAGCCAAAGTTGCTAGAAAATCCATCAACTCAAGAAAGAAGAGCTCACCCGCTGCCCCATCTGTGATGTCGCTTAGGAAACGATAGAACACCTTTTCTGGGCTTCCACTATGTAAGGACCTTGCGGAGAGGATCCCCATGGCCACTCAACATCCAAACCTTTGTTGCTAGCCACATAACTGATTGGATCAAGAGTATCTTTAATCCTAGTACTCTTCTTAACATTCCATTTGAGTATTCTCAATCATTTCTTCTTTTTGCAGCTATCTCAATAGATATGATTGGGCTCCTCCTCAACAATATCTACTATGGGCAACCCTCCAAACATCATTGAATGGATCCCCCAAGTTAAATACACCTACAAAGACCACATGGACGCATGGTCAAGCATAAAAAAGCCTAACACGAATAGTGGCAAGCCCCCCTATCGGACACTATCAAGATCAAATTCGGCGTGGCGGTAAGAAGCAATTCCCTTATGGTGGCAACTATTTCTTGAAATTTTGAAAGTGACATCCTTTATGCAAGGACGACCAAGTATGATTTAGATGACCCCTCCATCGGCGAGGCAAAACCAACTCTGCTAGCAATAAGAAAGGCGCACTCGTAAGATTTTGGATAACATTATTCTTGAGGGTGGCTCACTAGATGTCATCTAAGCTATCCATCACAACCACTTGAGTGTTGATTCAAGAATCGGCCCTATAGTGAAAGACATCATTGATGGCCTCAAACAAAGCCCCTCATGGACTGCCCAAAAGATCCACAAAAATGCCAAGTAATCTAATCACAATCTCGCCAATTAGGCATTTCCTTAGACTCAATAGAAAGCATTCCCATCTTGAAACTTCCTAGCCATGTGGATACCTACTTCGACCCCCCATTTCTCCCTTCCGTCTTGTTTCTCCTTTCATCCACCGAAAAAAGTTTTACTTTAATTATGCTTGACTAGTTTAATCATCGAATTTAAGCTCATGCTATGCACCATTCTAATGGGATTGAATCTTAACATATTTTGATAAAGTTTTATGTGACTTAGGGGCAAGTATTAATCTAATGCCTCTCTTTGTTTTTAGGAAACTAGGTCTTGGAGAAGCAAAGTCGACCACTATCTCTCTACAGTTGGCAGACAGATCTATTAAATACCCGAGAGGACCCATTGAGGACGTATTGGTGAAAGTTGATAAGTTCATCTTCCCGGCCGACTTCATTGTACTTGACATGGAGGAGGACGAGGAGATCCCTTTGATACTGGGCCGACCTTTCCTTGCGGCAGGGAGAACCTTAATTGATGTCCAGTAAGGGAAACTCATTTTGAGGGTCAGCGAGGAGTAGATCATTTTTTACGTATTTAAATCTATGGAATTCCCATCCAAGGTACATTCTTGTTTTCAAATAAACGACAGAGACGTGGTCATGGCCGACGAGACTTATGGAGCTGAATTTCCAAAGCTACCACTTGAGATATATCTTACTCACTCTACATCTATTGAATCAGAAGATGAAGAGGTTAGGGAGTGTGAGAGATATTTGGAAGCTACACCATCTCTTTCTCTTTCAATAAAACCAAAGGTGGAGGAGCTAAACTCATCTCGACCGACATCTCCAAGTAAGGAACCACCCAAGCTTGAAGTCAAACCGCTTCTATCGAATTTAAGGTGCGCTTTCTTAGGCTAGGACTCAAATTTTACAGTTATTATTAACAGTTCCTTGAGTGATGTAGAGGAAGAGAAGTTGCTGAGAGTCTTACGAGAACACAAAATGGCCTTGGGTTGGACCATCTCGGACATCAAAAGAATTAGTCCTTCAATTCGCATGCACAAGATTTTAATGGAGGATAATTTTAAACCGATCGTCCAACCCCAAAGGCGATTGAATCCATTGATGCAAGAAGTGGTGCATAAAGAAGTATTGGAGTTTTTAGAGGTCGGGATCATTTATCCAAAATCAAACAATGCATGGTTAAGTTCAGTGCAAGTTGTCCCAAAGAAATGAGGGATAACCGTAATAGAAAATGAGAACAATGAACTCATACCGACGAGGACGGTCACGAGATGGCGAGTATGCATAGACTATTGAAGACTGAAGGATGCAACTCGGAAAGACCATTTTTCCTTACCTTTTATTAATCAATTGCTAGAAAGACTTGCCGGCCACGCTTACTACTGTTTTCTAGATGGATATTCCGGTTACAATCAAATAGCCATTGCACTTGAGGATCAAGAGAAGACCAATTTCACCTGTCTTTATGACACTTTTGCATATAGACGCATGCCTTTTTGTCTTTGCAATGCGCCAGCCACTTTCCAAAAATGCATGATGTCCATCTTCTCGGACATGTTGAAAAAAATTTTAGAACTCTTTATGAATGACTTCTTGGTTTTTGGTCACTCTTTTGATAATTGTTTATCTAATTAATCTTTAGTTTTGCAGAGATGCAAGGAGACAAATCTTGTTTTAAATTGAGAAAAATGTCACTTCATGATTGAGGAGGGAATAGTGCTTGGCCACTGCATTTCCTTCAACGGAATTGAGGTCAACCGAGCAAAGATAGAAGTTATTGATAAACTTCCACCACTGACCAATGTGAAGGGCGTGAGAAGTTTGTTGGGTCATGCCAGGTTCTATCGTTGGTTTATCAAGGATTTTTCCTAAATTACTAAACCTCTTTGCAATATGTTGATTAAAATACTCGGTTTGAGTTTTTTGATGAATGCTTGCATGATTTTAAAATATTGAAAAAGAAATTAATTTCAGTGCCTATCATTGTATCATCGGATTATAATTTACCTTTTGAATTAATGTGTGATGTTAGCGATTATGCTATAGGGGCTGTTTTGGGGCAGAGAAAAGATAAAATTTTTCATGTTATTTATTATATAAGTTGTACCTTAATAGGAGCTCAACTTAATAATATTACTACTGAAAAAGAATTGTTAGCAGTTGTGTTTGCGTTTGACAAATTTCGTTCTTATTTTATAGGTTCAAAGGTGGTTGTCTACACCGATCATTCAGCTCTTAAATACTTGCTATCGAATAGGGATGCCAAATCAAGACTGTTAAGATGAATTTTGCTATTACAAGAGTTCGATTTGGAAATAAAAGATAAGAAAGGTACCGAGAATGTAGTGGCCGACCACTTATCTCGTCTTGAGCTTAAAGAGGCGGTAGGCGAGGAGAAATTTCCAATTAATGAGACCTTCTTGGACGAGCAATTAATGGCTATACAAGTCGTTCCATGGTATGCTGACATGATAAATTATTTGGTGTCCAGAATTCTACCTGTGATACCCCGCTCTTTCCTTCTTACATACGCTTCTTCTTTATGACGTATGTTCCGTCTTTATGACGTAAGCAAATCCCGAGGGCAGAGATTTTGTGATCATCTACCCTTCTCACTAGCAACTGCGAGCCATGTTATACGTGCCGAACCATGATGGTGTGTTTCGAAAGATATCGTGTGACTTCTAGGGCACCCCCAGTGTTTTAAATATACTAGAAATATTTATAAGGAGTATTTTCAGTGTTATTCAACTAAGTTTGATTTCAAATACGACAATCATAATATTCTTGAAGAGCTCCAAAAATATTATAATTGTCAGAAATCATTTTAATATCATTATTAAAATGATTTCAATTATTTAAGATATTATGAGATTTAAATTATGTTGAAAACTTTAATTAATTTAATGGTTTTATTCTCTTAAATATATTAAATAAGATTTCATCATTTTATTAATGATGAAGAAATATTACTTTATAAACTAAAATTAGTTTAAAATAATATTTACCTTAATTCCTCTAAGTGCTTTTAATTAAGTTAACGTTTACGCATTTTCAAATCAGTGTTTTAATCTCTCGTCGTTAGATCGTTGTGTAGACCCCAAGACGAAGGGACTGGATTATAAACCTAGACCCCCTCTCTTTCAATAACATAATTATTCCCTGTGACTTTGATATCTATTTTTTTTAAAACACTTTACTATTTGTTACGATTCTGTACATTTGAAGATATTTTCAGCATAACATATTTCAATAATCTTTTCCCAGCTGTTTTACAGCTTGAATATGATCATATGCAACTATTATTACATTTACTGTTAGAGTTATTGTTTGTCTTCCATTCACATTGCAAGAGGGAACGAAAATGCAATGCCTTACCATTTTCTGGTTAATATAGATGTTAGAGAAGTTCTCCGCTTCTTCTCTTCTTCTTCTTCTTCTTTATTTTTTATTTAAATAAGTGCTAACGTGAGAAAATCACTTGAAATTCGTGCACGAAATTGCCTGTAACTAGGAGAGCTGTTAATTAAAAGCTTCTTGGAAGTAAACTTTCGGACTCTTAAATGGATGAGTGGCTTGCGTTGAGATAGGCCTTATGGATATGACGTTGACATTGAATGCTGTAGTTTTTATTGTATTTATTTTAGGACTGATATTGAGAGAGTAGGAAATTTAAAGTCGCTTTGAAAAGCAATCCGAATTAAAAATTATTAAATTCACTCGAAATATAGATGACATGATATTTTTATGCTACTACCATATGTCATATAATTAAAACTATTTATATAAACATAAATTATAATTGGCATAAATATGCATATTAATGCAAATAGTTTTTAATTATTTCTTAAACATTCTTAATCATTAAGAAAAAATAAAAAATTATAAATTTAATAACACTCAATTTCTTAACTATGAAAAAAAAAATAAAAATAAAATAAAATATGTAAGTGAATATTCAAAGTCATAATAACATTTTTTTTTAAATAAATTACCAATAAAATGCATGCAAAAGTGTAACTTGCAAGTTGCAACCATTATTACCACCCACGTGGGACAGACGTGGCGCACCATTTTCCATGGTGTCAGACCCACAGCAAAGCTAGCATGTTTGCCCGCACGTGCGCTTTCGTGTTGGATCCGGTCATGGTCAAAACCGACCCCAAATCATTTGTCATGTCTTAATAATAATATAATTCAATTTTAATAAACTATATTATTTTTTAAAGAGTAAATTGAGATTCAAGTTTTAAATAGACAAATCTCATAAAAATTTTTTTGTAAAATAATAAGTCTTACTAATAAATAATAATTTTTTTATATACTTTTTAATATGGAGTCTACCTTCTTACAAGAGCTTGTATGGAGTTTGTCTACAAATCATTTCTCTTCCTCAAAACCTTCTTAACCGGAATAGTCGGTTACCGCACGGACAGAAGCTCCTCAAACCGTCCGATCACAACCAACAATCAATCATAGCCGTTTTCCACGGGATTCCCGCACGTGCATGTGCTGGACGGAAATGACTAAGAGGCATATCCAGCTCAGCACTGCTTAGATATTCTCGATTGGGGAGACCCGATGGGGTCCCATATACATTCCTGATGCCCCTGGCCATGTGACCGGCTGAGCTGGTAACCATGTGATGATCCGAAGACTGGCTTTGAGTTGGGTCGCACGTGTTCTATATGTACGGACGAATTATTTTTCTTTAAAAAGATTTCATGGACGCTTATGCCCATATGCAATCCTGGTGGAAAAGCAAGGCCACGTGCGGAATGGAAGGGGGAAGGGTAAGTTTTGGAAAAGAAAAATGGTTTTGAGAGAATGTCAACAGGGAGCATGTTTGGTTGGTGGAGCTTCCAATAATAATTAGGATATGATGATTAATGATAATTAAATTATTGGAAAGCTTAGTCAGATTTAAAATTACTTCCAAATGATGAAAGTTGCTGCGGCTTTCATCAACCCTCTGATACGAAGATTCCCCCATGTTTATTTCTTTTTAAAAGTGCATGAAAAGGCCCAATTGGCAAGGACGGTCCACATTTAATAACAACGATAATGATTTTATGGAGACCGCAAATGATGATAGAGAGAGACATTAACAAAGTATGGTTCCTATATATGGTCCCCCAAAATAGTGAATTTCATATAATTTTGGCATAAAACGTGGTCTACTTGCATTATTATACCAAATCTCAAGCTGGATCAATGATTCTATTTGTTTTTTTTATTTTTATTTCAAACCTAAGCTCCACCCCCCAAATGGGTATTAATTCCATTTTACTTTGTATTAAATCCTTGTGGAGGGGACATCTCGACTGGTTAGCCGCTAAGATGGACTTGAGTGCTTATTAAGGACTAAAGCCCACATAATCGAGAGGCCCAGCCCATGGTGAATACCGACTTGATAACTATCTTTATCCAGTCGATGGCAAAAGATAAATGAGGTTATTATTCAAATTTGCTAAAAGATGAAAACTCATCTCTAAATTTGATTTCAAATAAGGGATAAACACTATCCAATGAGGGAACAAAGATAACTCATGGAACTCTATATAAAGAAAAAACCGAGGTAAGTAAAGGGGTGAAATTATTGTTATTATCATTATTATCCTCAAATCACTGACTTAGGCATTGAAGGTGTTCCCTCGAACCACCGTGCTCTCTACTCTTTGGTTGCACAATTAGAGAGACAGTAACTGATAGACTTACTTCTAGACCATAAGACGTATTTGCATGGAGTCATAAGGATATGCCAGGGATAGGCGAGGAAGTCATCGAATACGAGCTGAACATAGACCCAAAGGTATGCACAGTAAAACGAAAGAAGAGAAACTTCAATACCGAGAAGTACGAAGCAATCGCAAAGGAGGTAGATCAGTTATTAGTAGCTGGATTCATCAAAGAAGCACAGTATCTAGAGTGGCTGTCTAATGTCTATTAGTAAAAAAGTCCAACGAGAAGTGACGAATGTGTGTGGATTTTACCGACCTAAACAAGTCTTGCCCGAAAGACATATTCCCATTACCAGGAATAGATATGGTATTAGATGAAACAGTAGGGCATAAAATGTTAAATCTTATAGATGCTTACTCGGGATACAATCAAATTAGGATGAAGAAGGCTGATCAGGAGAAAATTGCTTTAATAACTTACCGATGACTATACTGCTATAAAGTGATGCATTTTGGCTTGAAGAATGTTGAGGCAACATACCAGAGGCTGGTAAACAAAATTTTAAAGACCAGATCGGAAGAAGCATGGAAGTATACGTCGATGATCAACTAGTAAAAAGCAGGGAGTTTGACCAACACATAGAAGACCTTAGGTTTTATGGTGTCAGAGAGAGGAATCGAAGCAAATTCCAAGAAACTCAGAGCAATAATAGAGTTGAAGTCGTCCATGAACTTGAACGAAGTACAGAAACTGGCAGGCAAGACTGCAGCTCTGAACAAGTTTGTATCCCGAACAACGAATAAATGTCTTCCTTTCTTTTAGGTGCTTAAGAAAGCACGGGAGTGGGATGCCAAGTGCGAGGAATCATTTACTCAGTTAAAAGAATATCTAGTTAAGCTGCCATTACTCAGTCACAGTATGCCAGGAGAGCCATTATCATTGTACTTAGTAGTAACTCTAGACGCAGTGTCTGCTGCATTGGTACGAGAGGAGGGGAAGGAACAAAAGCCCGTGTATTATGTAAGCAGGGCGTTGAGAGGAGCAGAAACTAGGTATCCAAAGGTTGAGCTGGTCGTCTTTGCCGTAGTGGTAGCAGTAAGGCGATCACGACCTTATTTCTAAGCCCATCCAATAAAGATAATCACTTTGTTGCCTCTACAAAAAGTGTTGCAGAAACCAGACAACTCAGGACGGCTAGTCAAATGGTCAATTCAACTAAGTGAGTACGACATCAGCTACATACCAAAACGCGTTGTGAAAGGACAGATACTAGCCGATTTTGTAGCGGAATCTTCAAATTTTAGAGAAGAAGTCTATAAATCACCTGAAAAGAATCCATGTCAAGTGTATATAGATGGGTCAGCTTGCTGAGTAGGTGGAGGAATCTGTGTGTACGTAGTAACAAGTGATGGGAAAGTTTCATACCATGCAGTACGATTGAAGTTCAAAGTGACAAACAACGAAACTGAATATGAAGCAGTACTCGCTAGTGTGGCGATCACGAGGGTATTAGGAGGCAAAGAAGTCGAGATGAAAGCCGATTCACAAGTGGTAGTCGGGCAAATCACAGGGGTGTATTTGGCGAGGGGAGCCAAGCTAATAAAATACCTTCACCAAGTGCAGAAGTAGAGCAAATAACTCTTTTACTTTCGAATAGAGAAGATACCTAGAGGAGACAATTCCAAGGCTTACCGATTGGCGAGCGCTGCCTCGACAAAGCAAGAAGAAACGCTATCATGGAAGGTTGATTTACGGACGATGGCTAGACCAGCGGTAGGAGAGGAAAGTTTGTACATCGGGGAGCATATGCCAGGATGGTCTAATGATATAAAAGTATTTGAAGACAGGTGATCTTCCCCCATCTCGGGAAGAGGCAAGAAAGTTAAAAAGTAGGGCGACTAGGTTTACCGTAATTGACAAAGTACTTTACAGGCAGGGTTTCTCCAACCCATCGTTGTGATGCATAATAGAGGAAGAAGTTGAGTACTCAGGAGGACGATCACTCGTCGAAAAGATTATAAGGCCAGGGTACTATTGGCCAAACGCACTGAAAGATGCGAAGGAGTTCGCAAAAAAGTGTGTCCAGTGCCAGATTCATGTGCCAGTCCCAGGTGCAACTCCTGAAGAGCTGTGGTCCATTACGTCCGCATGGCCATTCGCCCAATGGGGAGTAGACTTGGTAGGCCCTATGCCCTCTAGCAAAGGAGGAACCAAATTCATTATCGTAGCCATCAACTACTTTACAAAATGGGTAGAAGCTGAGGCGATGGCTACAATAACCACTCAAAGTGTGACAAAGTTCCTATGGAAGGCAGTAGTATGTAGGTTCGGGATACCTCAGTGTATCATTTATGATAACGGAAGACAATTCGACTTCGAACAATACCTTCAATGGTGTGCAGAACTAGGAATCAAGGTCAAGTACTCTTCCCCAGGCCATCCCCAGGCAAACGGGCAGGTGGAGGCAACTAATAAAACCATCATGGGAATACTAAAAAAGAAGATTGGAGACAGAAAGGGGTTATGGGTCGACGAGCTCCCGAAAATCTTGTGGGCTTACAGAACGACATCAAAAACCTCAACAGGCCAAACAACTTTCGCCCTAGCCTATGGGAGTGAGGCGATGGCACCAGTAGAGGTTGGGTTACCAAGTTACAGAAGGAAAAATTTTGATCTAGAAGCAAACATTGCAGGGTTAGAAGAAAGCCTAGACCTATTAGGGGAGATAAGGTAGATGCAGAAGTCAGAGTTGCAGCTTCTAAGAGGAAAGCAAAGGAATACTTCAACAAGCGAGGGAGGCCCAGGATTTTTAATGAAGGCTACTTAGTGCTGAAGGAAACCAGCGTCACCTCTGGAGAAGAAGGTAAATTAGGCCCCCAATGGGAAGCCCCTTACGTTGTAGTGGCAAGCCACAGACCAAGAGCTTACCACCTCAAGAATGTTGCTGGACGTTAGCTACCTCAACCATAAAATGCAGAGCACCTATGAAAGTACTAAGTTTAAAGGAAAGATATGCAGTTTTCATTTATTTAATTTGTTGATTTACGTTTGAATATCATTTTCAATAAATGCCGGAATGTTTTGTCCACCTTTTCTTTGATTTTTTTTTTGGCTTTTCAATAAATGACCAAGACTTCAAGAAAAAAAAGGAAAAGATGATGTGGTCGAAGAACTCCCACTAGCCTAATATTGCCAGGAGGCAACATGGTGGAGGAACTCTCCCATGAGCCCGTTAGCACCTTCTCGCCAAAAAGGCGACATGGTCGAGGAACGCTCCCACGAGCCTAAAAACTAAAAGGTTAAGACGGTCGAGGAAATCTCCCGTTAACACTTTCCCGCTAGAAGGTGACGTGGTCGAGGAACTCTGCCACGAGCCTAAAAACTTAAAGGTTAAAATGGTCGAGAAAATTTCCTGTTAACACCTTCTCGCCAAAAGGCGACGTGGTCGAGAAACTCTCCCACGAGCCTAAAAACTTAAAGGTTAAAACAGTCGAGAAAATCTCCTGTTAACATCTTTTTGCCAAAAAGGCGACGTGGTGGAGGAACTCTCCCATGAGCCTAAAAACTTAAAGGTTAAAATGGTCGAGGAAATCTCCCGTTAACACCTTCTTGCCAAAAAGGCAACGTGGTCGAGGAACTCTCCCACAAGTCTAAAAACTTAGGGGTTAAAACGGTCGAGGAAATCTCCCATTAACTCCTTCTCACCAAAAGGCGACGTGGTCGAGAAACTCTACCATGAGGCTAAAAACTTAAAGGTTAAAACGGTCGAGGAAATCTCCCGTTAACACCTTCTCACCTAAAAGAAGGCAACGTGGTCGAGGAATTCTCTCACGAACAGAAAAACTTCAAGATTAAAACGGTCGAGGAAATCTCTTGTTAACACTCCAAAAAGGTGATGTGGTCGATGAATTCTCCCGCGAGCCTAAAACCTTAAGGGTTAAACGGTCGAGTAAATCTCCCGTTAACACCTTCGTGCCACAAGGCGACGTGGTGGAGGAACTCTCTCACGAGCCTAAAAACTTAAAGGTTAAAACGGTTGAGGAAATCTCCCGTTAACACCTTCTCGCCACATGGTGATGTGGTCAAGGAACTCTCCCACGAGCCTAAAAATTTAGAGGTTAAAACGGTCAAGAAAATCTCCCATTAACACCTTCTCGCCGGTGGGCAGTGTGATTGAGGAACTCTTCCACTAGCCTAAGAGGGTTAAACAGGAGCAAGAGAATCTCCTACCGATAGGTGACGTAACACTCAAAATTATAAAGAATATAAAGCTTATACATAAGGTATGAATAACATGAGTTGATATCATGATGGAGGTCACCCAGAAGCAGCAATGAATACATCACAACCAAAAGCAAAGTTCAAAGGCCTCGAAAACGGCTTACAAAAGTCAAATAAAAGAAGGGGTGCCTCGAAGTTTAGTCATGTACAAAGCTTCAAAAATAAAATCAAAAGCAAATCCCGAGGGGGATACAAAAACTCTGAGCTAAACATACATCAGGATGGGCAGCGAAAAGCGTCAAGCATCTCGGCCGACCAAGGGAGTCACAAAAATGAAGGGCAACCTCAATAGCTCGAATAGAATTCTATTCCAAAGTATGCAAGTTCGTTGTGGGTTCCCAAAGAAGGAGCTCACAGAGCTGTTATACACCCAACTTAAAGGCTATACCCCAGGCTCGTAATCGAATCTTGGGGGCAGCAGCCAACTGGGGAATGACCCGATTAAGGTCGTTTTGAGAATCCTCCAAGGCAGAGCCCGACTCAGCCAACCGACGCTCCAGGATAGAAATTTTTTTCTTGGCAGATTTAACAACTTCGTCAAGCTGAAGATATTGACGATCGCTGTCTTTAAGAAGGCCCTTCAACTCAGCGAAGTTCTTCACGATTTTAGTTTTCATGCCTTCAGCCGCCCTTAACTTTATAAGTAGCTCTCTTTGCTTGTCTCTAAGAGAGGCCAGGCAAGAAGCATATTCGGATTTGGACTTGGCTAATCCTTCGATCTCTAATTTTGCACGATCAAAGTTGGCGGCGAAGCCATCCCGCACTTTGAAGGCACGCTCCACTTGAAAAGCCAACTCATCTCGTTCCTTCTTAAAAGCCTTTGCCTGAGCAACTAAGTTGTCCCTCTCCTGTACAACTCCCTTTGCATCATTTAGGCGAGTTACAAGGCCATCCCGTTCTTTCCTGATTGCTACCACCTCCTGACGGTAGTGGTCATCATTTGCAGCAGAAATCGCCAACTCTTCCAGGAGTGAAGCAACTTGGGCACCAAGGGTAACCAACTCGCCATCTGATGAATGAGAGTGAGCCTCAAGCTGAGACAACTCGTCGGCCAGTTGGTTCTTCTCACCCTCCAAGTGTATCCAATCGTTTGCCAAGTCAGCGGCAAGGTGATCAACTCCCTTAAAAAAAAAGGGAGAGGATTAAAGATATGTTCTTTAGAATTATTGACCAAAGCATTGAGGAGAATGTAAAAATATCGGCACAAAAACACTATGAAGCTGTTGAACAAAGGCATTGATGACCTCACCTCGGCGGGTGTGTAGGGATACCGAGGAAGCTATCGGGTGGGAACTAGAGGAACTTCTCGGGTTGATGGCCGGCGAGGAAGCAGTAGCGAAATCCCCATGGGGAAAAGCAGCTTCAGTTGGAACAAATAAAGCACAACTAACAGGTGGTTCAACATGAGGACCCAAGCAGTTTTTGGCCTTCCCCACCTCACCAGTTTCAT
Source organism: Juglans mandshurica (assembly GCA_022457165.1). Lineage (NCBI taxonomy): Eukaryota > Viridiplantae > Streptophyta > Magnoliopsida > Fagales > Juglandaceae > Juglans > Juglans mandshurica. Next base: position 17,692,825 of record CM039622.1, read on the forward strand.
CCTGGTGGGGTACAGCCTAATCAATCCCAAGATTCTGCTCAGGAGTTGTCAAAGATGGTTCGCCACTTCCTCGAGGAGAAACCCTAAAAGGTGGCGAAGGAATCGAAACCCTGCTACCGCTGGTGAGGGAGAGGGCTGGAAAAACAAAGGGAAAATCCGGCGTAACCCCACTCGAAGTCGTTGAGGCAAGGGGGGGAACTTGGTGCTGCAACTGACTCTTCAACACTCCCCTCTTCGCCCCCTCTCCAATCGAGGTATATCTGAAGGAGCGTTAGAAGACACAAAAATAATGGACGGGGGCGAAGTCAGTAAAGGCATAGAAGTTTCAAAGGGCGAGAAGCTCGCAAAAGTGGAAGGGGGCGTTGTATGGAGGATGGGATTCAAAATTAGTATATCCTCTTCCACTGGAGTATCATCACCTTGCTGCTTGGAATCGTCAGTCGGAGTCGTCGAGGGTTGCGTAGCAGCTTCGGCAGCCGCCAATGCGATGAGTATACTATCGAGATCTTCCTCAGCCTGCAACATGACGTCATCTAGAGAAAGAGGGAGTGAATCCATAGAGGCGGCCATAACACTCAGTTTCTCCAGAGAAGTAGCCAACTTGGTGCTCCCACCTTCCTAGGAGGAGGTTTTACTCAGCAACTCTTGAGAAGAACTCAACTTGACATTACCGATGGTTGGAAGTGATGCCCTACTCTGTTCTTTAGGAGGAGGTACCAATTTCGTACCTCCTAGCTGCCGCCGAGGGAAGTAAAGAACCACTTTTGTATGAAATAGACTCATCTGAATGAGGTGAGACATGAGCCTTCTTAACATTTCTTTGTTTCTTCCCACCTTCGCTAGGACGTTTCTTCTTTTTCAAGTCGCCTGCCGGCGGGGGGGAACCCAAAAACTCATGCCCCGAAATGTGGGCTCGACTGGGAACCATCTCGAACCTCTCAATATTACTAGGTGTTAAAAGCACATCCAAGAGGCACAATTTGTGGTGAGCTTGAGCCTAGGACTCCACTAGCCTAACATGGGCCACCTCACGAGGAGAAAGAATCACTTTTTAGTCATCCTTGTCGGGGACAAGAGACCAGCATGCCCTAATAGAAAATTCCTGATTAGGAACTTCATCGGCGGGAAAATTCCAGCCAGAGTCCAGTAATAAAGAAAATTTTGTTGGTCCATTCCTTCAAATGAGAGTACTTACGCTCTAAATCAACCAAGGTCCGGCGGGCCCTAAAACTACAGCGATTCCCCTCCAGACGCCTAAACCCATGAAGGGATATAAACTCACGGGTTGTTAGGTCTGGGTATTCATCGCCCATGGGTTCCAGCACCCATCGCCACAAAACGCAACAAGCCATCAAGATTCTCTAGGCATTGGACACCAATTGAGCCAGAACAAACCCTAAGACGTCTAACACATCGCGAACAGGGCGCACAAAGGGCAATCGAAGCCCCATGGTAAACATAGCAAGATAAAAGGCAACTGCGACATCCATACCTTTGGCATCGATAGGTTTCTGATTGGGAGCTGGAACTTTAAACTCAACAGAATCTGGGATGTTGAAGTTATTTCTGGCATTCTCCAACTCACGGGAAGTGACGACGAAGGACCAGCGAGAATCCACAAAATGGAAGCCGACAGAGCAACAACAACTCAGGGATGGACTGAAGGACAAGAATACCCTTAGACATTCGGCTAGCACACTCCCAAATACTATGTTCCTTTGCCACTTGTCACCTAGGCTAAATTGGACCAATAGAACATGAAAGGTCACCTAGGGAAGGAGTATTGGAAGATGAAACATCATCTTGGGAAAGGAAGAAAGAGGTGGACGACTAAGCCATGGCATATGTCTTTTGCCACTTGTCATCCATGCAAAAGATTACTTGCTTGGGAAAAGGAAGAGTCCCCTGATGTTTTACCATGTTAGAAGAAACACTCAATTGTCTGATGAAAGGAAGGGCATAAAGGGAAGAGAAGAAGAATTCGGCCAAGGGAAGAGAGCCTACACGCCAACCCGAAAGAAATGCACCTTCCCAATGCAATCCATCTAGGAAATTTCAAGAGGTGGTTTCGGCCAAAGTGAAAAGAGGAAGGAAATCTTTGCCACTTCTCTTACATGCATTGGTTTTCAATCACCAATGAGGGAATGAGGAGTTTTCTATAAAAGGGGAGGAAGACCACATGCCCAAAGGCTTCTTTTGTTGCAAAATTCAAAATGTTCATGCTCTTACCCTCTCCATACAACTCTCTCATATTTTCTTGAAGAATCTCTCACTTTCTTATACTGTCTCCTGGACCAAACAAGAAGATTTGCTTATCTCAAGAGGAGATTTCGACACACTAAGTCTAGTCAAGGTAAGAATCGGTTTTTCCTTCTAAGCTTCACACGCACATCACTTGTTTAACCCGAAAATGAGATTCAAATCTCATTTGGTCAATATGGAAGATAGAACACCCACTTTTCTTGTGATTTCTTGAAGATGGTTTAAGGTTTTTAAGAAACCTTAGAAACCGATTAGAGAGAAGAGTTTATCCTCCATGTTTTTCGGCCACTACCCTTATGTTTGGTTATTTTAGGGTTTGCTTTACTTTAAGAATGAATTGAAGAAGTTTTTACCCCAAAAACCCTAGAAGCCAAATAGATATAGACAAGTTTTGCCCTAGAAATCTACACATACACTCAAGAACATGAGGTGAGGTTTTTAGTTGTTTTTCTAATGAGGAATGTTTGGATTCACAGCTTGCTAATATTGCTATATGTGGATTTTTTTGTCAGTATACACTCAACCTACTCTTGGTTAACACTTGTATATGATTATGTAAATCTTTTCATTACTATGTTTGTCTTGGTTTGTATTTCTTCATCGTTTGTTGATTATGTTACTATGATCTTATATCAATCTATGGAAGGAATTATATGCTTTGAAATTGTGATGAATATGCCATGAAATTGTGATGGAAAATGTATCATGATGCTTCGGCCATTCCATGTCTTGAATGATTCGGATCTTGGTCAAATGTTATGATTTTATGCTTTGTTTTACTAAACTATGATTTCTATGTTATTTCTTGAAGTTTGGAACATGTTTATGTGATGAATTTTCTTGTTTTTGTGCCCATGAGTTTTGGCCTAAGCAAGATTTTATGGTTCTACGCACATGTTTTTATATCTATCATGGTTTATGTGATCATGGTATGAAATGAATATGTTATGCTTGGTTGTTATATGCATGTAATCTCATATGTCATATTTCATGCATAAGTAAGCATGTTTAAGTCTCATGTCACATGCATTTGGGGAAGAAATATTTTCAAAGAATGTGTTTTCAAGAAGAATTTTCAAAAAGTGTTTTTCAAAGAAAAGAGTTTAAAAGTTTTATCACGACCCCAAGTGCTAGGGCGGGGGAATGTCCAAGTGGAACTCCTTTGTCTACTCTGGAGTGTATAAGAATGGAGTGGTAACCCCTGGGTCGACGAAGAATAGTCGACGAGTCTCGAATGGATTCTTCATAAAGAATGCCAGGGCGAGGAAGCACCTAATGCTAGTAGGTGCATAAGGCATGTAATTCGACGAAGTAAGGTTGAGTTATTATGATTCTCTGTGTATCTCGAACTGTAGGGATGGTGGTAGAGTCCCGCCTACAGATCGTTAATGGTACGATGACTAGCAGGAACACGTGGTGCAAGGAGGGGAGCCGTGTTGTATCCACCCTCTGAACAAGTATAAGAGCTCATATGATAAGGATCACTCGATGAAAATCTTGTGATATGTTTTGAATAAGATCATGTGAATAAAAAAAAGTTAAGAAGTTTTTCTGAAAAGTTTAAGTCTCTATTACAAGTCTTTTGCAACTGTCAAGTGCATAAGTTAAGTTCTAGTTAAGGCATATGTCAAGTACATGTCCATGCACGCACATCATGATATACTTTTTGTATGCTTGTATTAACTGTGGTATGTTGTGTGATTACTTGCTGAAATGTTTCGAAATCTCATTGTGGTAGTTTCTACTACCATTCCCCAACCGGAATGGTAGAAGTTGTAAAAGGTTTGGTAAGAAGCCACGATGACCAAGAGGAAGAGAACGGCACCTCCTCCTCCGGAGAGGATTGTGTCTAAAATGGCCATGTAATGGCCTGAGTCCTCCATCTGGGAGCGTCTCGAGGCCATCGACCGAGAGATCACGGGAATACTAGAATTCATCGCCAGTTCAAGCCGTGCAACAATCGAGATAAGGATAAGGCTTTAGAGAAGTGTGTGAAGCCCGAGTCTTCTTGAAGAATACGGGAGTTTAAATCTTTTGTGGGAAAAAAAACAAGAAGAGAAGACAACAATGTTTATGGCCATCTTTTGTGGACTTACGTTTCTTTTGTGGGAATCCCGTGTTTTGGGAACTTTAAAATTATGCTTCATGCTTTTGGGATATTTTGCCTTTAAGGCCATATGTTTATGTTTTGGGACAATGTTTTAGGTTATGACATTAGTTTATGGTGCCGTGTGCTTTGCAATTGCTTATCGCATTGCCTAGTTATCTGACTTTATAATTTTTCTGCTGCATCGTTACTACATATTGCTAGTGTACTTATGTGCATAGCATGTTATCTGTCATGTAGGAAGGGTGTGTAGCCTTGCGTTACATGTCTTGGCATCTCAGTCACCATCCAATCCCAAGCGGGGACTGGGGGCGCCACAATATCACAAGATTTACATCAAGTGATCCTTATCTTATGAGCTCTTATTCTTGTTCAGAGAGAGGACACAACATGGCTCCCGTCCTTGTACCGCGTATTCTTGCTAGTTACCGTACCATCAACGGTCCGTACATTGTGATGAATTAGTCATAAACAGAGAATCATATTAACTCGACCTTACTTTGTCGGGTTACATGCCTTATGCACCCACTAGCGTTAGTTGCTTCCTTGCTTCGGCATCCTTTAAAAAGAATCCATTCGAGACTCGTCGACTATTGTTCATCGACCCAGAGGTTACCACTCCATTCTTAAGCACTCCAGAGTGGATAGATGAGTTCCACTAGGACCTTCCCCCGTCCTAGCATTTGGGGTCGTGATAAAACGTATAGACTCTTTTCTTTGAAAAACTCTTTTCTTTAAAAACATCTTCCCCAAAATGAATGTGACAATGAACTTAAGACATACGTACTTATACTTGACATGTGACATATGGAAAGTCATGCATGAAGTAACCAAACATAACATGTTCAATTCATGACATGATAACATGAAATACATGAAACATCCAAACACATTCATGGGATCGTAAGAACTTGCCTAGGCCGAAACACATAGGGGTAAAAATCATGAAATTCATCACTTAAACATATTCCAATCTTCAAGCAAATAACATAGGGATGAAAGTACAATAAAACAATGCATGAAATCATAACATTTGGCTAAGGTCCGAAACATTCAAGACACATTCAAGCCGAGACTTCATGTTGCATAAAGTATCAACGTTAATCAAGAAAAAACTGGAACTTATAAGAGTATTTCATAGCATTTTCATCACAAATTCAAAGCATCTAATTCCTTCCATAGATTGATACAAGATCATTTTAACATAATCAAACAATCAATCAAGAAATAGCAAACAAAGCAAACATTGCAATGAAAAGATTTACACAATCATATACAAGTATTAACCAATAGCAAGTTGAGTGTATACTTACAAAATCCTCGTAAAGGAATACTAGCAAGCTATAAATCTGAACATACTATATTAGAAAGAGCATCTAAAATCCTATCTCATGTTATTGATTGTGTGTGTGTTTCTAGGGCATCACTTGGTCTTAAACCATTCGGCTTCTAGGGTTTTTAAGTTAAAACCCCATTCATTTCACTCATAAGGTAAAATAAAACCTAAGGTAGGCAAGAATACATGTGATGGTCAAAACATGGAGGATGAACTCCCCTGTCACTATTCGCCCTCAAGGGTTTCTCTTAGAAACCCTAGGTTATTTCCAAGAAAATTGTAGAAAGTGTGTGTGTTCTATCTTTCTCAAAGTCAAATGAGATTTGAATCTCATTTTCGGATTGAGAGAAGACTTTTGTATGTGCAAGACTTAGGAGAAACCGAACCTTACCTTGCTAATCCTTGGATAATGCTGAAATCCTTCTCTTGCAAGGATCCTCCTTGTTTGTATCAAAACCTTTGCATGAAAGACAAGTGGCAAGGTTTCTTCTCCTCCCTTTCCCAAAAACGGAAAAGCCTCTTCGAGTTCCCCACTTAGATTGCATTGGGAAGGGGCATTCTTGGGAGGTGCCGTGTTGGACTTCCCTCCTTGGCCGAAATACCTTTTTCCCTCTTATAACGTTCATTTCCTTAAACAAGTAAATATCTTTTCAAGGGGTAACTCGGTAAAACCACATATGTCTCTTCCTATTCCCAACAAGAAACTCTTGGCATGGAAGACAAGTGGCATTAGGCGTGTGCCATAGCCCTAGCTGTCGTCTCCACTTTTCCATTCCCAAAGTGTTGTTCCATCTTCCCAATAATCATTCCCTAGGTGACCTTTCACATACCATTGGTTCAAGATGCACAAAGTGACAAGTGGCAACTGAATGGAATGTGTGGGAATATGCTAGTCGAAACCCTAAGGGCAAACTTGTACTTGATACAAAAGTCTTATCACAAAAATCTTCTAGAAACTTGGTGCATGCTTGACACATGGCAAAAGCTAGCAAAATTCAAAATCCCAAAGGCCTCCCTTCAGTTTCCTATGCAAAACTTCTAGAAAAACCCCATTTCACTTCCCTAGGTCCCCCTTTCCAAGAAACCTACCTTGGAACTTGAATTCTCGGCAAAAGAACAATGGGCTAAGCATGTAAGCCCATCTTGGTGCTTTCCTACACCTCTCTCTCCCCGTTAACCCACTTTCAAGGCTAGGTTCAAGGTATAACATTCTCAGGACACATAACACTAGCAACTTAGAATTGGATCATGGGCCTAAACCATTGGACCTAAGTTTCCCAATAAGGCTGAAATTCCAAAATAAACTAGGGTCATTTTTCTCTTGGGCTTAAGTTACTACATCAAAGGTTTCTAGGGCCTTCCAAAGTAAATAAGACTCCTAAAATGCCATGGCAACCTAGAACAAAATCTAAGGGCCAAGCCCAGACAAAAACTCGGGCCATCATAGTGGGCCGCTAAGAGAGCAATGCCAAAGAAGGTGGCCAGTGATGTTGAGCTTGACTCTATGTCCGCAATTGCGGCTCAGTGGGCAAATTTATCCAAACAAATTGGTAAATGAATGTAAATGTTATTCAAACTAATGTTGTTTGTAATCATTGTGTAGGAAATAATTCAAGTGTAGATTGCCAAGTGGGGAATCCTTTTGCCCAACTGAGTTATGAACAAGCACATTACGTGTCCAATTTTCAACGTCAAAACAATCCTTATTTAAACACATTCATTCCTGGATGAAGAAATCACCCTAATTTTTCATGGAGCAATAACCAAGTACCGGTTAGACCACCTCAATAGTTTCTACAGCAAGAAAAGAAGCCAACACTTGAAGATATGTTCATGCAAAAGAATGATATGGTGAACCAAAACAACTCGGCTTCAATCCACAGTCTTGAGGCACAAATTGGTCAGCTCTCCAACATGCTTTCGAAGAGGACAATAGGGACCTTACCGAGCAACAATGTGACCAATTTGAAGGAACATGTCAAAGCCATAACGTTGAGAAATGGGCGGACATATGACCAGCCACAGTTAGTAAATACCGAGTGAGATGAAGAAGCTACCGAAAAGGTGGAGTCCAAGAAAAAGGAAACCGAGTACGAGGTGAAAGAGACCGATCGGGAGGCGATCGACCAGTAAACTAAGAAGTCTAAAAAGAATAAAGGTGCTGCAAAATCCAAGAAATCCAGGGAGTCTACTTCTGAAAATTATTCTCCTTCAATTGATGATCCACCAATTCCTTTTCTGCAAAGATTGAAGAAAAATAAGATTGATAATCAGTTCTCTAAATTTCTGAGTATATATAAGTAACTGTATATTAATTTTGCTCTCATTGATGTTTTAGAGCAAATGCCTAAATATGCAAAACTTTTGAAGGATATATCATCAAATAAGCATAAGTTGGAGGAGCATGAAACTACGATGCTAACTGAGGAGAGCAGTGCAATTTTACAAAAGAAGTTGCCGCCTAAGTTGAAAGATCCAGGGAGTTTCATGTTCCCTTGTACTATAGGAAATTCCTATTTTAATAATGCTTTATGCGACTTAGGGGCAAGTATTAATCTAATGCCTCTCTCTGTTTTCAAGGAATTAGGTCTTGGAGAAGCAAAGCCGACCACATCTCTCTACAGTTGGCGGACAGATCTTTTAAATACTTGAGATGACTCATTGAGGACATACTGGTGAGAGTTGATAAGTTCATCTTCCTAGCCGACTTCGTTGTACTCGATATGGTGGAGGATAAGGAAATCCCTTTGATACTGGGTCGACCTTTCCTGGCGACGGGGAGAACCTTAATTGATGTCCAGCAAGGGAAACTCATTTCGAGGGTCGGTGAGGAGCAAGTCATGTTTGATGTGTTTAAATCTATGGGATTCGTGTCCGAGATACATTCTTGTTTTCAAATAAGTGACTGAGACATGGTCAAGGCCGACGAGACTTATAGAGCCGAATTTCCAAAACTACCACTTGAGGTATGTCTTACTCACTCTACTTCTATTGAATCCGGAGATGAAAATTTTAAGGAGTGTGAGATATATTTAGAAGCTACACCTTCCCTTTCGCATTCAATAAAATTGAAAGTGGAAGAGCTAAACATATCTCAGCCGATGTTGCCCAAGCTTGAACTCAAATTGCTTCCATCAAGTTTAAGGTATGCTTTCTTAGGCCAGGACTCTACTTTTCCAATCATTATTAATAGTTATTTGAGTGATGTAGAGGAAGAGAAGTTGCTGAGAGTCTTGTGGGAACACAAGATGGTCTTGGGTTGGACCATCTCGGACATCAAAGGAATTACTCCTTCAATTTGCATGCACAAGATTTTATTGGTGGATAATTTTAAACTGATCGTTCAACCCCAGTGGAGATTGAGTCCATCAATGCAAGAAGTGGTGCATAAAGACGTATTGAAACTTTTAGATGCTGAGATCATTTATCCAATCTCAGATAGTGCATGGGTAAGTCCAGTGCAAGTCATTCCAAAGAAAGGAGGGATAACCATGATCAAGAATGACAACAATGAACTCATATCGACGAGGATGGTCACTGGACGGTGAGTATGCATAGACTATTGAAGGCTAAATGATGCAACTCGAAAAGACCATTTTCGCTTACCGTTTATTGATCAAATGCTAGAAAGACTTTCCAACCATGCCTACTACTATTTTTTAGATGGATATTTCGGTTACAATCAAATAGTCATTGCACCCAAGGATCAAGAGAAGACCACTTTCACTTGTCGTTACGGCACTTTTGCAAATAGGCACATGCCTTTTAGTCTTTGCATTGTACTAGCCACTTTTTAAAAATGCATGATGTCCATCTTTTCGGACATGATGAAAAAATTTTTAGAAGTCTTCATGGATGACTTCTCGGTTTTTGGTCATTCTTTTGATAACTGCTTATCTAATTTATCTTTGGTTTTGTAGAGACATAGGCAAATCTTATTTTAAATTGGAAAAAATGCCACTTCATGGTCAAGGAGGGAATAGTGCTCGGCCACCGTATTTCCTTCAAGGGAATTGAGTTTGACCGAGCAAAAATCGAAATTATTGACAAAGTCCTACCATCGACCAATGTGAAAGGCGTGAGGAGCTTCTTGGGTCACGCTGGGTTCTATCGTCGGTTTAAAAAGGATCTTTCCCAAATTATTAAACCTCTCTACACTCTGTTGATTAAAGATACTTGGTTTGAATTTTCTGATGAATGCTTGCATGCTTTTGATACATTGAAAAATAAATTAATTTCAGCACCTATCATTGTGTCACCGGATTGGAATTTACCTTTTGAATTAATGTGTGATGCTGCCGGGGGCCCCTTAGGCTCTTCGGTGTCATCCTTCCATCGGTCCTTTGTCGAAATGGTGGCTCAAACTCCACAACCTTTACCTGAGGTTGTGATTCCTCTGCGGCTGCCCCAAATTCTGGATGGTGAAGTTTTCATCAGTTTCATGAAGGAGGAGCATGTGAGATAGGCTTCTCCACTTACCTAGGGAAACACTTGATGTTAATGGAGTCCCATTCCGTATGTTCCACTGGTCCTTGGATTACAATGAAGCCAAGGAATCTTCAATGGTGCCGGTGTGGATTTCGCTGCCAGACCTTCCCCCTAATTTCTACCATGAATCCTTTCTTCAGAATATAACAATGCCAAATGGAAAGTTTGTTCAACGTGATAATTGCACTCGATGTGTAACTCACACTAATGGAGCACGAGTATGTATTGAAATGGAGGTTGAAAAAAAACCGATTGAGTCATTCTGGATTGGAGTCCCTCATCAACCTGGTAGTACGCTTCAACTAGTGATATTTGAAAATCTTATGGTTTATTGTTGTCACTGTCAGGTGCAAGGTCACAACATTCAGAAATGTAAATGGGTGAAACAAAAGGGTGCACAATCTGTGCCGGACACAACCAAGGATGGTAAACGTTGGATTCAAAGAGAGACAGAGAAAAAGCTTGTTGAGCCTTCCCCTGCTTGTATTGAAACAGAGTCCCATCCAATGCTTCAAGATGCTTTCGATGGTGAGAATCAGCAGGTCCAGATCATTACTATGGAGGAGATAAAGGAAGATCCTGAACCGATTACTAATGGCCAAATGAATGAGTCCCCAAAAATTAAGGCTAATGAAGCTTTGCGTGAGGCTAATTTTGACGCAGGAAGGAATTTTTCTGGAGACGTAGTGGTGAGTATGCGTCCACCGGCTGATAGAAATGGAATCCATGACATGGGGAATTTATTAATCAATAAGGCAGGACCTGAGATGATGAACACGAATCAAAAGCTTGATATGCAGTAGGTTTCTACAGGTTTGACACCGTCGAAGAATGTTGATGAGGTAGATGTTGCTAACTCTGTTGAACATGTTTTGACGTTGGTCCCTCTTCCTTTTGTGGAATTTTCTTCACTTGAAAGTAATAAGGCAAGGGGGTTTGTGGAAATTCTACCCGAGGCTGAGGGTGACTCAGTGCAACTAGTTGAAGACATCATTGTAGAGGGGTCTTGTTCTGGAGATGGGCAAAAGAATGATATCCATATATGCGCTGGCTTTGAAAATGATCTGGATGATAAAATAGAACACATAGCAAAAGGAAAAAAATTATGCCTCTGATACTGAGAAACAAATCAAGGGTGGGAAAGTTACACATTTGAGGAGCTCTACCAGGTGCCGAAGCAGGCCTCCCAAATTTAATCAATGTTAAGTTCCATTTTGTATTGGAATTTAAGAGGTCATGGCACCTCTATGATGAGGCTTCGTAAGTTGGTTTGTAACATTAAAATTGGTATTATTTCTATTGCTGAGTCTTTCTTGTCTGATAGTAGAATGTGGAGTCTTTAGAGGTCTCTCCGTTTGTTGAACGGTATTTCTAATGAATCTGAGAATGGAAAATTATGGGTTCTATGGAAGGAGGCCTTAAATGTGAAAGTTCTTCATCAGGGCTCTCAACACATTTCAGTGGAATATTCAAAAGCTGGGAAAGTGATTTGCATTTTGTTTGTATATGCTCGATGTACGCATATAGACCGTAGAGAACTTTGGGCTACTTTAGCTACTAATATTCTGAGCGGGTCTTCTTGGCTCATTTTTGGGGATTTCAACATTATTCGGGCGAATTCAGAACGTCGAGGAGGTCGACATAGATCGTCTTTAGTTGTGGAAGAGTTCAATTCTTTTATTGATTCGATGGGATTATCATAAATGGGGTCCTCTGGCAATTCTCTTTCATGGCGTAATGGTCAATCTAGCTTGTCACGTAGCTGTGCGTGATTAGACAGATCATTGCTAAACTCGACAGCTATTGTGAATTTCCCAAGTGTGCACATGCAATATTTACCCTAGACCAACTCTGATCATGCTCCAATGATAATCTGGATGGAAAAGGTGATGGTTCGATATGGGTTCCCCTCTTTTAAATTCCAACAAATGTGGATTTCACATGAAACTTTTTTTGATTGTGTAAAAATAGCTAGGGAAGATGATGATATTAATGATAAGGGATTGTTTAGACTGGTTCAGAAGCTTAACATAAATTTAAAAGAGGCTCGTATTGAAAATCTTGAGGAAGCCTTACAGCATGGGTACTCAGAAGATGATGAAAGTGATTTATTGATTTCTCAGTTGGAGTTAAATTTATGGCAACAAAGGGAATCCACTCGGTTAGCTCAACAATGCAAACAAAATTGGTTGTCGAATGGTCATCCTAATATACAGTTCTTCCGAGCCTTGAAGAGTTAGAATAACACTATGGTGCATGAGATGTCTCTCCGGGATGGTCGTCGGCTTATTTCTCCAAAAGACATTCACAATTAGGCTGTGAATTATTTTGCAGATTTTCTTGCTTTTAAACAAGGTGGTCGGCTCCCGATTTTGTCTCATTTGGTAAGCCCGATGTTCTCTGAAACTGACAATATTGATTTTTGTAATATGCCAATCTTGCCGAGGAACATAATTCAAGCCAACAATCACAACAACTTTCTTCCATATCTGTCGAGCAAAATCCCCACCTGCCAAAACATGGTTTTGTCTTCATAGTTGCCATTAACACATCAATCACATTTGGAGGCTATGGGAATGCCCACCTTTCTCAACCGATCATCAACACTTAATGAAAAATTGAGAGGCTTCCAAACAATAACAGAAATATTGTGAGGTAAAATAGAATTCCAAACCTAGCGTGAGCACTGTACCTTGGGAGATCGTACTCTCAGAATGTCTCACGCATTGTGAGTAGAAAATTTACCATCAGAATTACCTGTCCACGTGAAAATGTGTTTCCCAACTTTAGCATTACAAAGTGTACTGAGAATAACAACCGAATGTCTCTCCCTAATTAATCTTTGAATCAAAGAGACATCCCACCTAGCCTCCAAAGCGGGCCCTCCTCAAGCCAATTGTCCCTCCAAAAGGAAATATTGCCATCCTTTAGTTTCCATTTGAAGTTTTTTAAAACCTCCGGCATGCAAGACATAATACTTTTCCAAAATCTACTTCCTTTCACCTGGTTGGCAAGAGAAATATGATTATCTTTTATGTATTTGCCCTGAAACAAATTCGACCACAAGGAGTTCTCCTTAATGACTTTCCAAGAAAACTTCATATGAAGAGATTTTTGAACCTCTTTGAGGTCCTTTATACCTAACCCTCCCTCTTGACAAGGCTAGCTAATATTTTGCCAAGAACACCAATTTTTCTTTGGTTTGCCCTCCCTAGCACCCCAGAAGGAATTCAACATACATTTTTGAATCATGGTTAGAACTGACAAAGGAGCATGAATAATAGAGAGAGTGTGAATGGGAATACTTGCAAGAATATGCTTAATAAGTAATAGCCGATCCCCATTAGACGAAAACTTATTTTGCCAACCCCCTACTTGGCGTTGAATCCTGCTCACCAGATCATCAAGATGAATAGGCTTAAGTCTTCCAGATATAATAGGAATGCGAAGATACTTGAACGGTAAAGTATCCTCAACAAAACCAGTAATACTAAGAGTAGATCTTCTTCATGCAGAGAAATCCTTTTGGAAAAAATAATAGAAGATTTAGCTTTACTCACTATTTGGCCCAACCAATCTTCATAGAGCTCTAAAAGCTCAGAGATCGAATTCATATGGTGAGATCAGATCGCCTTGGCGTAAACCTCGCCAAGCTGGGAAAAAACCTTTTGAAACTCCATTCATCACTACAGAGAACTTTTGGTTCGGTAAGGCTTCTAAGCATTCTCAGTTTGGCCAACTTTTGGGAATTATTCCAATGATTATCACTTGGCGACTCTGGCTTCGAAGATGTAAATGCCGTATGGAAGGTCTCTATAGCTCAATTAGTGCAATTTCGAGGGAGATTTTATATTGGATTGGACGTGTGGGTGAAAAACTGAAAGCAGGTATGTCCCCAATATCTCATGATGATGAGGTTATTTTACAAAGCCTCAAGATTTGTATTAAACCACCGAAAACAAAACCCATACCCATTGTCAAGTGGCTTACTCTTATTCAAGACCGTGTGAAGCTAAATGTGGATGGCAGTTCGTTAGGCAATCCAGGCCACTCGGGTGCTGGAGGTGTAATTAGAGATCATAGTGGGAAGTTTATTAGATGTTTTGCGGAACATATTGGCCTCAGATCAAGTAACTATGCCGAAGGGATGGGGCTCCTTTTTGGATTACGGACTGTGAAAAGCTTGAATCTAGTTAATATTGATATTGAACTTGATTCTATGATTGTTTTCAAGTGGGTGCTGAAATCTTATTGTGGTCTATGGTATTTTGAAGATTTTTGGGAAGAAATTCTTTAGGTTTTTTGTTGTTTTTCTTATAATATTTTGTTGCTCTGGTTGGATTTTGGTTATAGAGTATAAGGTTGTTTTTTTTTTTTTTGACACTTGGGCTTTGGGTGTTCTTCTATTCCTATCTTGTGACCCCCCAAGTGTGTTGTTAGTACCACGGTTTTCTTCCGCCATAAGTGAGGGTTTATGAATAAAATTGGGGAGGGGTCACTCTTAGACATGTGGCCCCAACTCTTTAAAAACAAAAAGTGTGATGCCAGCGATTATGATATAGGGGCTGTTTTGGAGCAGAGAAAAGATAAATTTTTTTATGTTATTTATTATGTGTGATACCCTGCTCCTTCTTCTTACGTACGATCCTTCCTTCTTACGTATGCTTATTCTTTCTGACGTATGTTTCGTCTTTATGACGTAAGCAAATCCCGAAGGTAGAGATTATGTGATCATCTGCCTTCTCACTACCAACTGCGAGTCACGTTATGTGTGTCGAACCATGATTGCGTGTCTCGAAAGATATCGTGTGACTTCTAGGGCACGCCTAGTGTTTTAAATATGCTGGAAATATTTATAAGGAGTATTTCCATTGTTATTGAATTAAGATTTGATCTTAAATACGACAATCATAATATTTTTGAAGAGCTCCAAAAATATTATTATTGCCGGAAATCATTTTAATATTATTATTAAAATGATTTCAATTATTTAAGATATTATGGGATTTAAATTATGTTGAGAGCTTTTATTAATTAAATGGTTTAACCCTTTTAAATATGTTAAGTGAGACTTCATCATTTTATTAATGATGAAGAATATTATTTTATAAACTAAAGTTAGTTTAAAATAATATTCTACCTTAATTCCTCTAAGCGCTTTTAATTAAGTTAATGTTTTACGCATCTTCAAATCAGTGTTTTGATTCCTCGTCGTTAGATCGCTGTGTAGATCCCCAGACGAAGGGACTGGGTTAAATATCCAGACCCCCTCTCTTTCCCTCTCATTTCCCCGTAACTCTCTCTCTCCTCCCTCTCTCATTCGGCGTACGTAGTACGCATCTCCTCCACGCTGAAGCTTCCAACGCACAGCCCGGCGTTGCCGTGCGTCGCCAGGCAACACCGCCGGCACCACCAGCTGCTCCTCACGCCGGCGAGCTCAACCATGGCAGCTCCTCCCCCTCACGCTCTCTCTTCCTCTCCGTTGGAAGCGCAAGGCCCGTATGGGCTTGGTGCGTGTAGCGCCGCCGTGCGCCGCCCAACAACTCCACCTCCACCACCATCGACCTCCTCCCACGCCGGTGACCCCTCACCGGCAAAGTTAGCCCCTCCCATGCAGCCACCTTCTCTCCACCGCACACACGCACGCACGAAACCCATTTATGGGTTTCGCACGGCTTCAAGGCCACCGACGGCCTCTAGCGCCGCCGTGCGCAGCACCCACGGCCACCATGGACCTCCTCTCCCCTTCCCCGAGCTCCTCCATGTGACCTGAGGCCCATAACCTCTCCCCCACCACACGGGTTGTTCCCTCTCTCACGCACGGGTTGCATGCCATGCACCACCGTGCACCGCCACCCACAGCTGGTAACCGCCACCTCCAGCCTCAGGCCACCACTAAGCCACCACGAGATTCACTGCACCTCCCTTAGCCAAGCCCTAGGTCCAAACCATCACTTTATGTGATGGGTAATCATTGCATGTGATGGACAGCCACTGCACGTTGTTGACCGCCACTGCCCACGGCTAGAGCCGCCGTGTTATGCCCCTCACCGCATCACAAGGCCATCACGAGCCCTTCCAAGACCACACCTAGCCATCCAAACGCCTAAACAGTTAACGTACGTGGGTCAGCCGCCACGTACGACACTGTCGACATCATCGGCTATGACGGTCAACGAGCTACGCACGGGTTATCCCGTCGATGGTATAACTCTCTATCCCTCGTTAATTATGTTAGATATTGATTAGTTGACTAGGTTGTGGACTGTGCTGTTAGTACTAATGGAGTTGTGGCATTGTGATGTGGAGTTGTGTGATGAAGTGTTGGGCGTATCTGTGTTGTATGGAGGTGCATTGTGCCGTGTAGTGTGCTGTGAAGTGTTGGGTGTATTGTGAAGTGTTGTGGACTGTATTGTGTAATGCAGTTGTGGGGTTTGTGCTATAATTATGGAGTGGTTATGCTGTGCAGTGTAGTTGTGGGGCATGTGTTGTATAGATGGCGTGGTGTATGTGGAATGGGAAGAGTACACGCTGGGTGCACTTTGTGTGTGGCGTAATGTGAGACAAGGAGAGTATATGTAAAATATACCCTCCTGGCATATGGTAGAACGGGATGAGTACACGGAGAAGTGTACTCTGTGGGTAATGCGTGTAAAAGGAGTACATGTGGAATGTACTCCATGTGGTGGATTGATGCACCATATGGCGTGTATGCCATAATGGTGATGTGGCGTGGTGTATGTGGAACGGGAAGAGTACATGCTGAGTGTACTCTGTGTGGGGTATTATATATGAAGGGGATATATGTGGAATGTACTCCGTATAGCGGGTGTGCCATAGTGGTGATGGAGCGTATGTGGGGAGTACAGGTGGTGTGTACTCTATGTGGTGGACGATGCACCATATGGCGTGTATGCCATAGTGGTGATGTGGCGTAATGTGCATAGAATATACGCAGAGTGTATTCCATGTGATGGAGTGACGCACCATATGGCGAGTATGCCGTAGTGGTGATGTGTCGAAAGTGCAAGAAATATACGCGGAGTGTATTCCATGTGATGGAGCGACGCACCATATGGCAGGGATGCCATAATGGTGATGTGTCGTAGTGTGTATGAAGGGAGTATACGTGGAGTGTACTCCACGTGGCAGCGACACTCCGTGTGGCGTGTCGTAGAGATAAGGATGGTTATTTGATTGATGGGTGTGGAACGTGATGGATAGTGTCGGGAACTGTGGAACAGTGTCCCGAAGTAGTTATGGCATAGCCTGTAGTCTAAGGTGGCAAGTGTCACCGTGATGGGCTTAGCTAGGAGTATGCGCAAAGTAGCGGAACAAGTACAAGAGTATGCAGCGGAAGCATGACTGAGGAATGTCACGAAGTGACATGACTACTGACAGTTGTGCTTGTGATGGGCGAAGTAGTGGAACAAGTGTAAGAGTACGCAGCGGAAGCATGACTGGGCAACGTTACGAAGTGACGTGGTTAGTGACAGTCGTGATTGTCATGTGGTGAAGTGATAGGGTATGAAGGACGTAATGGGAACGTGACAAAATGTCACGTTGTGTCGGGAGTATGTAAGGAATCGTACTCATGTTGAGTTAGGAA
Organism: Juglans mandshurica; assembly: GCA_022457165.1. NCBI lineage: Eukaryota > Viridiplantae > Streptophyta > Magnoliopsida > Fagales > Juglandaceae > Juglans > Juglans mandshurica. Next base: position 17,710,627 of record CM039622.1, read on the forward strand.
TTTATGTACCAGAGTGTTGGGCAACGCGACAAGGTCATGGTGTAGCTTGGGAGCAGTCTCGAGCTGTATGACGTGGCATAAGACATGGTTATGATTGGAGTCTTGTCGTGTTAAGTGTTGGGATGAACTGTCAAAGGGACGGGTAGCATGAGGAGCCATGCTAGCCGGGTTAAGAAAATGTTGGTATCGGAGTATGACCCTTGTCCCTCGAAGCTGGTGATCAACGTGTTATATATGTTGATCTTAGGTGATAAGGGGTAGAGTACACGTGTAATCTGGTTAGACACATGTGCCGGATGGATTCACCATATGTAATGGGTAATCTATCCAGAGTATAGTTACACGGTGCTTAAGCCTTAGAGTTGGCTTAGAGCCGTATGGCTTGTCTGGATGGGAATGAGGATTTGTATGGGCTAAGATGCATGAAGAAAGTGACGTGTGTACTGTCTAAGGACGGGAAGCGTGACTTAGTTGGTTTGAGTCATGCATCGGAATGAGGTTAATGAGAAGAATGAGACAGAGGCCTTAGTGTCTTAATCCTAAGATAAATCATGAGTTCACTTTAGTGGATGAGCACTCGAGGCAAGACATGAGTTGGAAGATGGGGTGACCGTAATGGGTCCCCGAAGGTTTTAACATAGAAAAGGGCACGTAAGTGCATAGATAAAAGGAGAGTGTTCCAAGTATAGCGTACTTCTATTTATAGTTCAAGTTGCTTATGTACTAGATAGAGAATGACATTAAGGTTATGTGTATGCATATAGGTTGCCATCTGACAAGCATGAATGGACTGAATGACATGCAAGTAGCATGGAGTCCAGGTAAGTGTTACGTTCATACTCTTCTAGAGTTTTCAAAGATACAAGAAACGCTTTTTCTTTAAGATGCTCACGAAAAGAAACAAAAGACGTTTGTTTTAAGAAAGAAAATGCTAATTGTTAAAAGGTATAAGTATGTACGGCCCCTCCTTGGCAGCCCCTTTTACGCAACCAAAGTATTAATTGTATGCATATGAATGGATGAATATACGCTTTATCTATTGTATGTATTTTCTGAGAAAATCCATAAACTGATGAAGATGCATGAAAGGCATGACAGCGGATGCTTTGTGGATCCTACGGACCGACGCTCTCATGTGAACCACGAGGTGACTCTCGTTGATGCCATGAGAGACGACGTTCAAAGGTGACGCTTATGGGATGCCATGAAAGCTGACGTTTAAGCCCATGTATGTTCTTAAATGAAGTTTTCCACGAACGAACTGTTAAAGAAAAGATAGAACTGAAATGAACTGAAAAACGAAAAGACCATTTTGGGCTTACGCCCCAAACAATGTTTATCCACGAAAAGAAATGCTTTCTCACAAAAAGAAATGTTTTCTCATGAAAAGAAAGGACTGTAAATGAAAGAAAGAACCGAACGAAAGCCTCAGCTCTTTCGAGCTGACATGAAAGAATGAACGCATGAATGAAAAGCAAGAAAGAAAGAAATGAAAACATGAATGTTTGAAGATACGTAACGGCCACATGACTGAAAGGAAATGGTACCAATGAATGGGCAGATTGCAATGCCGGGTAAGTAGTGTTGGAAGTGCACACAGTGCTGCTCCCTATGAAAAGGGATTCCCCACCCGTGGCCACAGGAGGAATCCGGGTCCAAAGGAAGATCGCTAACCCCATACACACGGGGCGTAACAGTGTGTACTGGCCTATGAAAGTGATAAGAACGAATGGATGTATGCAAGGATGCGCGTATGCACAAACGCACGAATCTTTAAAAAAAGAAGGCACTGACGGGGGACACGTTTTTAAAGAAAGGAAAGTCTTTTGAAAGAAAAGCCCCGTCCACTGACGTTTTCAAAAGAACGCACGTAAACATGCACGAACTCTTGTAGAAATGAAGGCACTGATGGGAGAAACGTTTTACGAAAAGAAGGCCCATGTTTAAAAGAGAAAAACCCTGTCCAGTGAAGTTTTCAAACGAACGCACGTATGCACGTACGAATGATGAATGCATGAATGAAAACCTATATTGTTTTATTTTTAACGGTATGAAGTAATGCTTACGAGTCTTCGACTCATTTTAGTTTTTATGTATGTCCCTCCCCCTCACAGGAACTGCACGATCAGGACGGACACGGCCCATGGGGAAGAGCACGGAAGTCTAGGCACGAGTTTTAAACGTACGAGACCTTTTTATTTCAAGACTTATGTTTTCCGCTGTAAACCTCTTTTATGATAAAACACATTTTAAATTATGAACGTGGAGTCTTGCACCCTGGGTATGCAAGTGAAAAGTTTTAAATCAGACGGTAATTCCCGTCATCCTTTTTATTAAAATATTTTGAAAAAAGTCCCACCCCAAGGACGGGCGTTACATTATGCAAGTCGCCCTTAACAATAACTCAACTTAATTATGCTACTACTAAAAAAGAATTGTTTGCAGTTGTACTTGCCTTTGACAAATTTCGCTCTTATTTGAAAGGTTCGAAGGTGGTCATCTACACTGATCACTCAGCTCTTAATTACTTAATGTCGAAGAGGGATGCCAAACCAACAATATTAATATGGATTCTGATATTACAAGAGTACAATTGGAAATAAGAGATAAGAAAGGTACCGAGAATGTAGTCGCCGACCACTTATCTCGTCTTGACCTTAAAGTGGCAGTTGGTGAAGAGAATTTGCCAATTAATGAGACCTTCTCGGAAAAGCAATTAATGCTTATACAAGTTGTTTCATGGTATGCCAACATGGTAAATTATTTGGTGTCCAAAATTCTACCGGCCGAAATGACATGTCAACAAAAGAAGAAGTTCTTCTCCGACTTGAAATATTATTTTTGGTAGGAACCTTTTCTAAACCGGCACTGCACGGACCAGATAATAAGGAGATGTGTGCCCGATGAGGAGATGGCGAGCATACTCAGACATTGCCACTCATTGGAAGCGGGGCCCCACTTTGGTGGAGCAAAAACAGCAGCGAAAGTTTTACAATATGGCTTTTATTGGCCGACTATTTTCAAAGACTTTTTTAATTTTGTTAATTTATGTGATCATTGTCAAAGGGTTGGCAACATTTCTAGGAAACATGAAATGCCTTTAAACAATATTTTAGTGATTGAATTATTTGATTTTGGGGTATAGATTTCATGGGTCCTTTTCCATCCTCATAGTCTAACAAATTTATTTTGGATGCTGTAGATTATGTCTCCAAATGGGTGGAAGTGGTCGCCTTGCCAACTAATGATGCGAGGGTCATAGTGAATTTCTTGTGAAAGAATATTTTTTCCCGATTTGACACTCCGAGGGCCATAATCAGTAATTGCGGGAAGCACTTTTGCAATTTCCAATTTGAAGCACTTCTAAGTATGGAGTTACCCATCACATGGCTACATCATACCATCCTCAAACTAACGGCTAGGTCGAGGTCTCTAATCGGGAGCTGAAGCACTTACTGGAGAAGACCGTAAGTGTCTCTCAGATAGACTGGGCGAGAAAGTTAGCTGATGTGCTATGGGCCTATCGGACAGAATTCAAAACATCGATCGGGATCTCACCTTATCAGCTCGGTTATGGAAAAGCTTGCCATCTACCCGTGGAGCTAGTACACAGAACCTATTGGGTGGCGAGAACACTGAACTTTGATTTACAAGTGGCTAGCGAGATGAGAATACTGCAGATCAACGAGATGGATGAGTTCCACAATGATGCTTATGAGAATGCTCGGATTTAAAAAGATAAAACGAAAAGATGGGACGAAAAGCATATTATGAGAAGGGAATTCGAAGTCGGGTAGAAGCTTTATTTTTTAACCCAAGACATCGACTCTTTCCAGCAAAGTTACGCTCTTGGTGGTCGAGACTGTTTGTGGTGACTCGTGTCTTTCCTTAAGGGGCATTTGAAGTCCATCATGAGACAAAATGCACATTTAAAGTAAATGGACAGAGATTAAAACCCTATATGGATGGAGACTTTAACTCAGAAAAGTGCTACATCGATCAAGTGAGTAATAAATGATGAGAGGACAATGTTTAGCTATAGACTTTAAATAAAGTGCTTTTGGGAGGCAACCTAAGTTTTTTTTAAGTTTTTTTTTTGTTTAATATTATTATTTTTCTTTCATCTTGTAGGAACGAAGAGGCAAGGAGATCTCCAAGGAGTACATGGCTGCACCTTCAAGGCAAATATTCAATTGGCAGAACTGGAAACAATTAGGGGAGCATCTCTTACCTTCTCTTATCCTTTGCTTTAGTTTTTCTTCCTTTTTCCCATTGACGACAATGTGATATTTAAGTTTGGGAGGAAATGATATTATTTTATTCAATAATAATAATAATAATAATGATAAAAATAGTATGGTTTGATGAATACGAAGCCTATGATAAGAATATGATTGAAATTGATTATAATTTGTAGGAACAATTTTCATTGCTTAAGTCTAGTTGTTAATTCTTTACTTAATCTTGCTTAATTTGATATTTCTTATCTTCAATAAATGCCTTTTATGATCATTAATTGTTTTGAGTACCTAGAGAAATTTTATATAAATTTTGTGAATCTTTACGGCCTCAACTTACTCTAGAACTTGTTTGATTACACTCGAGGCGAAATCCTAGACAGAATATTACTGGAGAAATGATTAAGGCATTCTTTCGACCAATTGAGCCTTCCAAGCTTAGCTGTATATTATCTTTATCTCTAGTCGCCCCTTTGAGCTTTATTGAAATATATTTTGGCCTTATAGCTTTCTTTCCTGTAAATCTCATATTTGCTACTCTATTCGAGCATAAATACTGATTTCCTTTCCTTTCAAGAGAACTAAGTTCACACAAAGTCACACGAGCATGTAAGGTAAGAGAGGTAGAAGGTCTACAAGTAAAGCTAAGTATAACAATATTATCAAAATCATAAGCTTGGGGGTGTAAAATGTCAACTCACCTACTGTGTGGCCAACAAGAAAAGGCCAACGAGAGTCATCCACAAAGGCAGTCGAAAATGTATGGAATATTTCAAAAAAAAAAATCTGATTTGAAGGGAGAGATACTTGAAAGTACAGTAAAAAGAGGTATGTTGAGAAATTTACAATGGTAGAGAAAAGATGTTTGTGTTAGAAGTGAGAATGCTCTAGTTATTATGTTGATGTTCAAACTTAAGTTCTCTTGCCTGAATCCTACCTTTTCTTTGTAGCCCTCACCCCAGCCTTACATTACAAGCTTAATAATGACCTATTGATCCCTAGTGATAGTTTATGTTCTACATTAGTGGAGAGTGATTTGAAAAGCAAGTCTATGGAGTTTTTAGAGATCCATTATTGATTTACTTGTTTGCATAAAACTACACAGGGAGCTAATAATGAAGTGAGAATGATGTGTATGCATGAATGTGGGATGGACAATGCAATGGAATTGAGTTTTGAATTAACATTTGGACTTTAAACAATCTTTGAGGCAATAAATGTTGTGAATCAAACCAATACTTGTTTTAATTGTCTTTCTTTCTTCTTTGCTCGAGGTCAAGCAAAGCTTAAATTTGTGGGTATTTGATAAATATTATTTTATTGTGATTTTTATCACTCTTTTATTTATGAAAAGTATCATTTTCCCTTCAATACTAATGATTTTATTTTATTTCTACATATTTTTATTTATTTTCTAGGATTTAAAGGAATGAGAAGATTTAGTGCAAAATGAGAGCATTTTGGTAGAAGAGACTCGGATCCAGACCAATGAGAGACAGTGAGATCTGAAGAGAGTCGATGAGATTTGGGTAAGGAGCCTTGTCAAGTGGGCAGCAAGAAGACTTACCTCTCGATAGGCAAGAAGAAGGCGCGACTAGAAGGCAGGAAAATTTGACAACAAGTCTCTAGGAGGTTAGATTAGGCGACTAGTCTAAACGATCAACTTAAATGACCAACCTAAACGACATCGTGGGCAACAACTAGAAATGGCGAGAGGAGTCTTTCATCCTGGTCGGGAGTCTTTCCACTCGGTAAGCGAGAAGAGGGTCTTGTGATATTTATGACCTCCTCACCCGGCAATTATATTTAGCGCACATGGCATCTACCCTGTGGGACCCTGCCAAGTTCCGCAATCAATCTACTGATAATCAAATCCTCCCGAACTCTGCAATTCAAGCCACATATCACTGAATTTTCCATTTTAGATAAGTTTGATATTCTTGGGATAATTTCCTTTTATGTTAACATCTATCTTTATAAATCAATTTCCAGATTTTTAGGCAAGATTGTAGCCGCATTTATTTTGTTTCCAGATTTGAGTTTTGACATCTATTTAATCCCGTCTTATGGATTGAATAGGGAGTCTTGGAGGCCCCCCAATCCCCGTTTGGGATGGAACGAAGACTTAGAGCGTCGGGACATGCAACACAAGGTTACAAACCCCCGTTCATGATAGTTAATATGCAATGCATCCTAGTACGTAACTAGCAGTAAGCAATAATCATAGCGGAAATAAAAGGTTAAGGTGAAAAATATGCCAGAATAACTAAAAATCTCAACTTCATTAGATAATCATCATGTTCGAAATACTAAAGTAGCATAGACTTATATACAAACTCATATCATTCTCTTTATGCGATCTAAAGCATAAATGACTTGGGCTATGAACATCAAAATTAACTGCAAAATTGGATATTTACACAAATATCCCTAGACTTTCAAAAATTGCCATTTAGGACCTAAATTTTCACTAACTGCAAACAAACTCCAAATTTCATGGACTTCAAATTTTTGGCATTCTAAAACCATATATGCTCTTAGATTTTCAAAATGCAAAGTGGAACTTGTCCAATTAGTCTCAACCTATAGCATGCATCCTAGTTGATGCCTTTGTGTCTTTTCAATTATTGATCCCTATGAATGCATGCATATGAGATTTTCTTTAATCATTAATGATCACTAACATCTTTAGGGATATTATTAAATCTAATCCTAGAGTAATCAAGTTCATCCCAACACTTAATCAAAGCTAAGAAATCCTTATTCACCAATATGTTTAAAACTGATTCATGCTTGATGATCAAAACAAGATAGATTTAAAACCTATCATGACATGCTTCTAATCACAAACTTAACCTTCCATAATCATGTTAGGATAATGATAGATCATATCAAATCATGCTTAGGACATGCCATAGCTAAATCTCCAATCAAAAACATTCAATCATTCAAACCTTCCTTTAATTGACCCGATTTTGCATTAAGCATCATACCTTCTCCAAACTCAACCAAATATCGCACCAACACTTGGAAACAAAGCTTGAAATGCTAGCTAAGATCAAAATGAAGAAAAATTACAAATTTAGTGGCCTTCCAAGCACTCTAGGCTGCCTTACACAAGAACACTAAAAAACTCACCAAAACTCACTCGGTTTGCACTCTTTTGATCTCTAAGAGGGGGAAATGCTGTCAAGGCTCACGATGATGCTTGGAGCTGTCGTATGGGTGAAATGAGAAGGGGAGGGAAGTATTTATAGGTGGCCAAGGGGTGAGGGACGTTGGCTTGGGGGCTTGGTGATTGGGTGAAGTGGGAGGTGCTCAAATCTGGAAGATTTCCAGATTGCTTGCATGAGCTTAGGTCACTTGTGCAGAATGAAATAGTGCCATAAACCACCATCATTTCCTCTCCACAGTAGCTGCAAGGGTCCTGTAGATGACTCCAGGTCGTGGGGCATGATTTGGGTGGCAGAAGATCCCTCAAACCACCCTTGAAAATAGGTGGATGAAGGTGGTTTGGTGGTGGCAGAAAATCAGTTCGGTTTGGATCTTTTTGGGCAGAAAAAATGAGTCAAAATCCTTCATGATGGTCATGGGACTTCTTGGTAATTGGGTGAGAAGGAGGTGGCATGGGGTGGTGGTGCAAACCATGACAGGAGGCTGGTTCAAACTCAAGCCAATTGATTCCTACACAAACTAGACCAAGGTGCACCTGGTTTGGTTATTTGAGTTGGTTGATGCAACCAATTTTGTCCAAGGCTCAAACTGATTTTTGAAGAGTTTCGTAAGGTGTTTAAGAACCGTATTACCCTTGAGGACAAACCACAAAAATGTTGGACCCAAGGGCAAAACAATCCAAGCATTACAAAGGGCGATGCATAAAGCCGATTGAAGCATGGGTTGGGCTTGTTATGTCATTTTTCTTAATGACATGTGGAATGATTTAGCTAGGGTATTAACATGATCTAATCATGTTTTAAGGGAGTATTGATTTAAGAAAATTTGAGTTAAAAAGTTTAAAAAAAGATTAAGCATGATTAAGTTTCAAAGCATAGCTTAAAGTGCACTAACCTCAAGTATGATGGTTAATGGCCTTAGCCAATTTTCAAAACTTAATTTGGGTACTTTGAGTATGATTTGAGCGTAAGGAAACCAATGGTATGGTGTATTAGGCCTTTGGTCTTGGAAAGGTAAATTGGGTCCAAACATGGCTTTGGGGCCATAGGGGCTTGAAAAGGGGCAATGGTCCAATCTACACCAAAGGCTTTATGCCTTCCTATACTTGGGCCAAGAGTAGCCTTGATTTCCTAAGGGCTTGGTTCAAGGTTTTCTTGGGTTAGGCCCATGAATGTACTTGGGTCCTAAAAAGTCTCACCAAAATTACTAATGGGCTAGCCTCTCTAATCCTTAGCTCATTAATACTAAGTACCAACATTAATGCTAAACCCACTATCAACCTTAATGAAAGTGATTAACCCAAAAATAAAAGCCTAATCTAGAGTACTTAAGGGTTAATCAAGAGTTAATTAAGCAAGGTATCACAAAGTCTTAGTTCTTAATCTTAGTTTTAGTTTTGAGGTTTTAGAGAGTCTGAGTTTAGGTTTCGATAGTTCAGAGTTTATTATTTTAGTTTCTTTCAATGAGGCAGATCTGGGGGAGCAGAGGTGAGAGCTGCATGTTTCATCAACTGACTCTAATGAAGAACACCAGTTTTATACTTTTTTATTTTAATTTCATTATGAACTAATTTTATTTTCTAGAGTTTTGATGTTGCCTAACAATGAACACACAATTTATATTCCAAGTTATTTTATTTTCAATATTTCCATGATTGAGTGTTTATTCCTTATTCTTAAAGCTTACAATTTTCTAACTAACTATTGTTCTATCTTTTGATTGCAATGAGATTGAGAGATGATTTGTGATTAAAGTTTTAGGATTAAACACCATTAGTTGAGCGAGAGCAGAGATGCTTTACCTCAACTAGTGTGATTTTCAAGAAAAATCTAAAAAATTTAATGTGTCTCCAATTAGTTAAATTCACATAGAGATATGAAGTTATTAGTTGAAGATATTTTTGGTATTGTTCGAGAGAAAACATTGAATAGTTAAGGGATTTTTATTATCAACTTGAGATAATTGAAATTTTATAACAAGGAAGAATAAAATGTGTGAGATTTGCTAGGTGAAGTCAAATGCTGTAGATATATTTTTATTATATTTCAAATATTAATTTTAATGCTATTTTCTTCAGTTTAATATAGATAAACCATTCTTCAAATTTTGGTTTTCCAAATAGTAATTAACTTAGTCAATTGCAATACTCAATAGCATAATTATTCACTATGGCTCGATAACCGTTTTCTTTAAAACACTTTATTACTTGTTATGATTCTGTGCACTTGCAGATATATTTTTTCGCAAACAACCATTAACCATCATACTTGAGGCTAGTGCACTTTATGCCATGCTTTGAAACTTAATCATGCTTAATCATACTCCATTAAACCATGACTAGACCATGTTAATACCCTAGCTAAACCATCTCACATGCCATTAATAAAAATGACATAACAAGCCCAAACCATGCTTCAATTGGTTTTGTATATTGCCCTTTGTAATGCATGCACTATTTTTCCATTGGGTCCAACATTTTTGTAGTTTGTCCTCAAGGTTAATATGGTCCTTAAACACCTCTTGAGACCCTCCCAAACTCAGTTTGAGCCTTGGACGAAATTGGTTGCATCAACCAACTCAAATAATCAAACTGGGTGCACCTTGGTCTAGTTTGTGTAGGAACCATTTGGATTGAATTTGAACCAGCCTCTCTTGTCATGGTTTATACCACCAACTCATTCCACCTCCTTCTCCACCCAATCAACAAGAAGTCCCATGACCATCATGAAGGATTTTGACTCATTTTTGCTGCCCAAAAACATCAAAACCGAACTGATTTTCTGCCACCACAAAACCACCTCCATCCACCATTTTTCAAGGGTGGTTTGTGGCATTTTCTGCCACCCAAATGAGGCCCCATGACCTGGAATCATCTACAGGACCACTGCAGCTACTGTGGAGAGGAAATTATGGTGGTTTAGGGCACTATTTCATTCTACACAAGTGACCTAAGCTCATGCAAGCAAATCTGAAAATTTTCTAGATTTGAGTATCTCCCACTTCACCCAATCACCAAGCACCCAAGCCAATGCCCCTCACCCCTTGGCCACCTATAAATACTTCCCTCCCCTTATCATTTCACCCACACGATAGCTCCTAGCATCCTCTTGAGCCTTGAGAGCATTTCCCCGTCTTAGAGATCAAAAGAGTGCAAACCGAGTGAGTTTTGGTGAGTTCTTGAGTGTTCTTGTGTAAGGTAGTCTAGAGTAGTTGGAAGGCCAAGAAATTTGTAAGTTTTCTTCCTTTTGATCTTAGCTAGCATTTCAGGCTTTGTTTTCAAGTGTTGGTACGAAATTTTGTTGAGTTTTGAGAAGGTTATAATGCTTAATGCAAAACCGGGTCAATTAAAGGAAGGTTTGAATGATTGAATGTTTTAATTGGAAATTTAGCAATGGCATGTCCTAAGCATGATTGTATATGATCTATCATTGTCCTAACATGATTATGGAAGTTTAAATTTATGGTTAGAAGCATGCCTTAATAGGTTTTAAATCTATCTTGTTTTGATTATCAAGGATGAATCAGTTTTAAACATTTTAGTGATTAAGGATTTCTTAGCTTTGATTAAGTGTTGGGATAAACTTGATTACTCAAGGGTTAGACTTGATAATGTCCCTAAAGTTGTTAGTGATCATTAGTGATTATAGAAAATTTCATATGCATGCATTCATATGGATCAATAGTTGAAAATACACATGCATCAATTATGATGCATGCCACGGGTTGGGACTAATTGGACAAGTTTCACTTTGAATTTTTAAAATCCAATGGAATAGATGGTTTTGGAATGCCAAAAATATGAAATCCAAGAAATGTGGTTAAATTTGGAGTTCGTTTGCAATTAGTGAAAATTTAGGACCTAAATGGCAATTTTTGAAAGTTTAGGAGTATTTTTGCAAATACACAATTTTTGACACCTAACGTTGATGGGTTTACATGTTACGATTTTTATGATGTTATGTTATTTACCAACGCATTGAGAATGAGTCTATAAACAACGTAGTTTCAAGGTAAGTTATATTACGGTCATCGACAGGTACTCATAGTGCATTTGGGGAACTGTGACATTACCACAAGTTATATTATTAATTAAGATAATGATGTAAGTCTATGATGATGAAAGTTTATGATGAAATTTTTATGAAGAAGTTATGTCTTTTAAAAAATGATGATGAAATTAGTTACTAAGTAAAAAGCCGTGTCTCCATGTTTTTAAAAGATGTTGAGGAATCTGGATGGGAGAGACATGCATACTCATTTTCTGCATCCCATGCATTACATATTTATCATTTTTCATGATTGATTTATCTTTGTGTCAATTAGTTATTTAACTTGCTGAGATTTTGAGTAAATCTCACCCTTTTATGGACCACTATCATTTCACTCAGAATGATAGAAGTTGTGTCAGGGATCGATCAGGATAAGATTGATGGAACACTGGATTCACATGATTGAGGAGGAGCCGGATTTGGAGAGGAAGCTAGACTTAATTTTGATGTTCATAGCCCAAGTCCTTTATGCTTAGATCGCATGAAGATAATGATATGACTTTTTATATAAGTCAATGCTACTTTAGTATTTTGAACATAATGATTATCTAATGAAGTTAAGATGTTTTAGTTATTCTGGCATATTTTTCACCTTAACCTTTTATTTCCACTGCGATTATTGCATACTGCTAGTTGCATACTAGGATGCATTGCATATTAACTGTCATGAACGGGGGTATGTAACCTTGTGTTGCATGTCCTGACGCTCTAAGTCTCTGTTTCATCCCAAGCAGGGATTGGGGGCGTCATAAAAGTTATTCTCACCATTTTTGGAGTGAATAGTAACTTCTGTATTAGCATCATGTGGTACACAATCCAGTCATTTTCAGATCATATTGTGGAATGTCCAAATTATTCTAGAGATGTTTCATTTAGACACTTGACAAGATCTTAGCCAAACTTGGTGAATAGTATAGGGCACTTGGCACCAAGAAGAATGAACGTGTGTGACATAATTTGACAAATAGCATGACATGTGTTGACATAAGTGAAAACTTGACATGGAAAAAACTAACATCAACTAAATTGGCATGAAATGATCTAACGTGAATTGAACTGACATGAACTGACATGAACTGAACATGAACTAGACATGAACTGGCTTGAACGGAACATGAACTTCGACTCTTGTTTAATTATAAATTGGTTAATTAAAAATCAATTGTGGATCCTACACGGGTCCCCTTGAGCCGTGTGCTCCTACCGGTACTCCATCATATCATAAGTATCTGCACTAGTTCTGAGTACGTCAATATACACATCACATCAGAAGTATCTACACCCATCGTGAGTACCTTAATATCAACATCACATCAAAGGTGTCTGCACCAGTCATGAGAATGTTAATATATTGGAATAAAACTATAGTTGGTGCCACCGACAGTTTGTGTCTGACTTCACTCTGAAAATCAATTATTTGGGTCCCATTCAAAGTCTTTGATCTTTACCTTGTCAACTCAGAAAATTCCACACCAGTTTAAATACTCTAGCTTGGGCAATGGAATTCCATTAGGATACTAACTCATCCTAGTACTTGGGGTCGTGATAAAAATAAAAGACTCTATTGACTTAAAAGACATACTCAATGCATGGGACATGACATAACTTGTAACAATGAACATGTGATAGATGACATGACATAACATGGCATGTAACAGATAAACATGTAATTGAAATATTTAACATGGCATGGCATATGAAGACATTTAGAATAAGCATGAATGAAAATAATATAGCAGTTAGGTTTTACCACGCACATACAAATATACATCGGAAAGTAAGTTTTTTTTTGTTTTTTTTTAAAAAAAAAAAAATACAAGGGCGACACCTCCATCTTTTATTTAAAAGAAACCCTCACTTATGGTAGAGGAAAACCGTAAACAAATAATACTAATCCCAAACTCAAACGACAAGAAAGCAAAATACACGCCCAACAATAAACTAAGGCCTAATACAAGGCAAACCAAGATAATTCGATCGATGCAATCCTCTCACACGTAGGGGCAATTCATCGGAACCAACATATGTACAATTTAAACCCTCCTCCCCTTGCCTTGCCAGAAAATCTCCTACTTTAGAGCATCCTCATTGGCTTGGCCAAATGAAGAGATTAGCTAAAATTTAGACAAATTGTATCAAAAAGACTCTACATTGGATTGGTCATCTCCAAAATAATTTGAATTTCTGCTACAGTGATTAGCGAAATATAGAGAACCACAATTGGTTCACCAAACATTAAAATAATAATTTATCACTCCAATTAAGTTTAATCGCAATTTTTTTTATTAGCATTAAATGACATTTGAAAATATGATTTTGTTAATATTAATTTAATTAGAATATAATTATTATTAATATTAAGTGGTAGACTTATAAAATGTGATACAAATAAATTAAATAAAAAAATTATTAATTTAATACAATGGGTTCACCAAACATTAAAATAAAAATTTCTCACTCCAATTAAGTTTAATCTCAATTTTTTTATTAGCATTAAATGACATTTGAAAATATGATTTTGTTAATATTAATTTAATTAGAATATAATTATTATTAATATTAAATGGTAGACTTATAAAATGTGATACAAATAAATTAAATAAAAAAATTATTAATTTAATACATTTGGTTCACCAAACATTAAAATAATAATTTCTCACTCCAATTAAGTTTAATCTCAATTTTTTTATTAGCATTAAATGATATTTGAAAATATGATTTTTTTAATATTAATTTAATTAGAATATAATTATTATTAATATTAAATTGGTAGAATTATAAAATGTGATACAAATAAATTAAATAAAAAAATTATTAATTTAATAATATTTTATTATTATATAGAGAGTGAATGGCTAATCCAATGTGGATATTAAATTTAAATGGAATAGGCAAATGTAAAAAAGTGTGATATTGGCTAAATTTTGAATATGAATTTGACCAATCCAATGAAAATGCTCTTATTCTCCTCTCTATATTGACGAGAAACTGTGTAAAGAAAACCATGAATCACTTGCAAGATCTCTTCCCAAAAATCCCATAAATACCATACCGTACAAGACTTATTTCTAAGCCATTGTACCACCAAAGCCGAGTCAGATTGAATCTCAACTTTTGAATACCTAGCTCCCTACAAAGCAATAAACCACAAGTGAGTGCCCTGAGTTTGGCTTCATTATTAGTACCAAAGCCAAACCTTGCTGAAAAGGTCGCCGAAAATTTTCCTCTATCATCCCTCAAAACTCCTCCCCCTCCACAATTTCATGGATTACCTCTACATGAACCATCCATATTCAATTTTACCCACCCCTCCCTAGGCTATCTCCATGAAATGAGCTTTGGCCTCCTCATTGTTTTTTCACGCACGGGCACCTCCAGCTTTGAGAGCACACAACAATCAACACTACACATTGATCACAGCTTCGTCAGCTTACATGAAATGTTTTACAACCAAAACTTCACCAATAGCCAAATCGTATCCACTGAATCATACCTCCCCGTCATCCTAGCTTCGCATCACCACTACCATAATCTCCAAGAAATTAAACTAGGCATTAACCCAATTAATACCCCTCTCTGTGACGACCTCTTAGCACATCAGAACTAGGGGTGTGCAAAATTTCGAGAATTCCGACTCCGTCCGACCTCCGCTCCGACACCGACTCCGACAGAGTCGGAGTTGTCGAAATTCGGAGTCGAAATTCGGAGTAGCTCCGAATAGTTATTCGGAGTCGGAGTTGGAGTTGGAGCTCCTTGTAGCTCCGACTCCGACTCCGAATTTTTTTTTAAACCCAGCTGTAAAACGACATTGTTTTACAGCTGGGTTTAAAAAAAAATTATTGAATGAGACTGTTCCACTTAATATGGAACGGCGTCGTTTCATATGTCTTCTTGAAGAAGACTTCTTCTTCATACGTCCCCCCCTTCTTCTTCCTTCTTCACTTCTTCTTCTTCTTCTTTCTTGAGTTCTTCTTCCTTCTTGAGTTCTTCTCCTCTCGCGTCTCCCGTCCCAGTGACTGAACCAGTGAACTGTGGAGCCGTCCTCACGTCTTGTGTCTTTCTTGCCAGCGTGCCGCCGTTCGTAGTTGCTCCTCCGTGCCGCCGTTCCTCGTTGCTCCTCTGTTCAGCTTCCCCCTACGGTGAGCCCTAAATTTATGAGCCCTAAATTTAATTCAAGCACGTCTCTTATGAATTGGAGCCAGCAGTTGTGATTCTTGTGAATTGGTTGTATTGAATATTGAATATAGTCTCAACACGGCGCTCAAAACCCTGAATTTTACATTGTATTGCAGACTTGCGCTCGAGCGAGGTGTCGAGCGAAAGTTGAGCGCACGTTGTATTGAACATTGGCTCGAGCGATATGTCGAGCGGAAGTCGAGCGAACCTCTTTGGAAGAGTTCTGCTCGAGCGACACGTCGAGCGAACCTCTCTAGAAGAGTTCTGCTCGAGCGCCACGTCGAGCGAACCGCTCTGGATGGATTCTGCTCGAACGCCACGTCGAGTGCACGTCGAGCAAACCTCTCTGGATGGATTCTGCTCGAGCGCCACGTCGAGCGCACGTCGAGCGAACCTCTATGGATGGTTTCTGCTCGAGCGCCACGTCGAGCGCACCTCGAGCGAACCTCTCTGTATGAGTTCTGCTCGAGCGCCACTTCGAGCGCACATCGAGCGAACCTTTCTGGATGGGTTCTGCTCGAGCGCCATGTCAAGCGCACGTCGAGCGAACCTCTCTGTATGGCTTCTGCTCGAGTGCACGTCGAGCGCACGTCGAGCGAACCCCTCTGGATGGTTTCTGCTCGAGCGCACGTCGAGCGAACCTCTCTGGATGGGTTCTGCTCGAGCGCCACTTCGAGCGCACGCGAGCGAACATCTCTGGATGGGTTCCATTGAGTCGAGCGCACGTCAACCGAACCTCGATGTAATAATACATCGATACAATAATTTATTATGATACAATAATACATGTCCTATTGTATAATACAATAGCCTAGTTTATTTTTAAACTAATTTTTTGCTTCTAATTTAATTTTTTCAGCTTCATTGATTGTGATATGGATCCTAGATATAGTGGAGATGATCGTCCACAAGGGGATGTGGCGGATGCCAATGCTACAACTCCTACACCGGTGGGTACTTCCACCCCTAGAGCCACATCTAGGGCAGCTACATCTAGAGCAGCTACATCTTGTGTGAGTAGTCGACTCCCACTCCCAGTTGATATAGAGGATGATGATATGTTCAACGAAGAGGAGGAGATGCCCATTGAGCAAGATCAACCACCACGACCTTCTAAAAAGAGGTCGTGGACATGGGAGCATTTCACCAAAATTCCTGGTGAAATTGCGAACCCAGTAGCAAGACGCCATTACTGTGGATCACTTTGTGGATGCCATTCGAAGAAGCAAGGTACTAGTGTGTTAATAGCACATCTAAATGGTTGCCAACGATATAAGATAGCGAAGGGATTGCAAGCCACTGATCAGACCAACCTCAGTTACCAAACTTCTACAGCCACTGATGGTACATAGACTAAGAAATTGGTCATCCCTCAATACAGTGAGAAGATGTTGAGGGACATGCTTGCAGGGATGATAATTACTGATGAGATGCCATTTACCATAGTCGAGAAAAAAGGCTTTCGAAAGTTTCTAAATTTTGTTGAGCCACGATTTCCCATTCTATCACGGTATACAGTGATGCGAGATTGTATGAAGAGGCATGCGAAGGACAAGGAGGAGATTTGGAAGATGTTTATTACCACTGACCAGAGAGTGTCTTTTACGACTGACACATGGACTTCCATACAGAACGTCTGCTACATGTGTATCACAGCACACTATATTGAAAGTGAGTGGATTTTGCATAAAAAAATTATTGGTTTTAAAGAAATTGTGGATCATAAAGGTGCATCCAATGGGGCGAAGATGGATGATTGTTTAAAGGACTGGGGAATTCAAAAAGTGCTGTGTATTACAGTTGACAATGCCAGTGCGAATGAAACAGCAATTGATTGGTTTAAGCGGAACACGACGGTTAGAGATGATGTCATTCGGGCCCACGAGTTTGTTCACGTTCGATGCTGTGCTCATATCATTAAACTCATAGTTGTTGAGGGATTAAAAGAGGTTCATGATTCCATAACCCGAGTCCGCAACATTGTACGATTTGTGAGGGGTTCCCCTCAAAGGATTGCCAAGTTTAAGGCAATAGCAGAAGATCTGAAGATTGAATGTTCTAGTATGCTGTGCTTGGACGTTCCGACTCGGTGGAATTCTACATACATGATGTTAGATGTGGCACAAAAGTACCAAAAAGCATTCGAGCGGATGGAGGTCGAGGATGGGGGCCTGAGGTATGCTTTGTTGGAGCCAGCAGGACAGGGGCTCGGTGCACTGGATGCACATGATTGGACCAGTGTGAGTTATTTTGTTGAATTTTTAAGAACTTTTTATGAGATAACCATGCGGCTATCTGGATCCAAATATACGACTGTGAACTCATTTTTCAGCGAGCTCTCGGAGCTTCACTTCCAGTTGGAAAATAGTTGTACTGACTCTGCTGGATTGTTATCTGCTATGGCTACGAGGATGAAGATCAAATATGATAAATATTGGGGGAATATTGAAAAGATAAATAGATTGCTATTTGTGGCTGTGATCCTTGACCCCCGAGTTAAGTTGGTCGTTCTAGAATTTTGGGTAAATTCCGTCATCGGGGCAGTGAAGGCTGCAGAGTTTATTAGATTGCTAAAAAGTGATGTTGATGACTTATATCATCACTACAGTACTAGTGCTCAGCCTTCATCCGCAGTTGGTAGCTGCTCACATTCGAGGCCGACAGGATTGACAGTTTCCTCAGGTGATACTGACCCATCTGTAGGGGTTAGAGGCAATCGTATTATACGGCAGTATCATCAACTCATGTCAACAAGGAATATTATGCATTGTACATCTAAGGTTGAACGATATTTTATGGAAGCTGTCGAGGCACCTAGTGATGTATTTCAGTTATTAACTTGGTGGAAAGTTAATTCCACCAAGTATCCAGTCCTTTCCCGTGTGGCCCTAGATGTGCTAGCCATTCCTGTCACTACGGTTGGCTCAGAGTCGGCATTTAGCACTGGAGGTCGCGTGTTGGATGCTTATCGGAGTTCATTGTCACCGTCAACCGTGGAGGCCCTCGTTTGCACACAGAATTGGATAAGTGAAACGCCCATTGGACTAGATACCGTTGGCGTTGATGCCGAGAGCTATAGGCTCGAATCGGGTAAGTTTATATGCTTTTAAATGATGATTTAATTATTTTTAATGTTTCTAACTTCTACTTTTTATGATTTTATAGATCTAATTGTGAACCCTAACATAATTACCGACAATTGAGAGTCTGGAACGGACGCTACTTGAGAGTTGGGATGGAGTTGAGAGAACCTCATTTCTTGGTAAGAATCAAATTATTCTTTTATCGTATTCAATTTTTTATTATCAATTTTTTTTCATCTATTGATTGCTACTTTCTATCTTCATTTCAGGCATGACCAATGGAACAAAAAGTATTTGAGTGAAATCCGTATTTAATTTTTATGTAGTTATATTTCAAGACTGAGTCATATTGTTATTACGTTATAAATGGGACTGTTATAACTTATGGCTACATCATACATGTTATTTACTTTTTAAACTATTTATATAGTTATATTTATGTAGTTATATCCCGAGCAAAGACGTGGGATAAGCACTCTTTATTCTATAATTTCTATTAGTACTTATTCATCCTCTCTCAAACGTTTATAATTTATTATCTAACTGAAATTAATCGAATTATAGAAATTCGTACCATTATTCTTTTCTATAAAATTTTAAATTTGTGTAATTTTCAACTCATGAGTCATGAGCACTTTTAATGCTAAATTTTAGGCGGACATAAAACAAATTAAAGATATAATCAAAATTCAGTAACAAAATCAGAACGAATATTTAAATTATTGAAAACTCTTCAATAAACCAAATATTTGTAGATGGTTCACTTTTTAAAAAAATATATATGTTGCTCACTATCTGAAACGAAATTGAACAACAAAATTTAAATAATAAAAAAAAAGAACAAAATTTCCGAAATTGAGTTCGAAAATTTTGTTCAGAGTCGGAGCTCCGACCTCCGTTCGGAACTCCCTCCGAACTTCAGTCGGAGTACCTATCGGAGGTCGGAGCTCCGACCTCCGTTCGGAGTTCGGAGTTTCGACCTCCGACCACGTTCGGAGGGGAAATTCGGCTCTGACTTTTGTCGGAGTCGGAGGTCGGAAATGACAACTCCGACTCCGTCGGAGTCGGAGCCCACCCCTAATCAGAACCAACAAGAAGCTCTCACCCACCAACTGCCAACCTCCATACATTGAACTCCCAACTCTTGTACTGCCCTCCTCCAAACTGCATTAGCTACCTCCCCCGTGCATAACCCATGATCTCTATCCTCAATTTTGCCCACTGAGCAGCAACTACAGCGAGACGCTAATGGGATCCCCACCGATTGAACTCTCACATCCACCCAGTGGGAGGCAATTAAATCTTGGCTTCCACATACAAACCGAAATTTTTTTTGGCAAGAAACTTCACTAAATCCACACCAATCCCCACACTGTGGTGCTTGACATGAGTTATTTACGATGCACTTGACGTCTTAAAGCACCCATCACTACAAAGATGTCATACTTAGTAAATTGATTATTTTCGAATATTTTGATGTGTCGCGTTAAGGTTATTTTTGGGTCTTTGGGGAGTTTCTAATTTATTTTATTGAGATTTTCTTTGTTGTTTCGGTGAAGGATCATGGATATTTGGGTTGAGCAAATGTATTAATATTTCATGAGTTTTCTTGATTTTATAGTTGTAGTATTGGAATTGATATTCTGTATTAAGAGTTAACTCTCTGAACCTCCGGGATTGGGGGGCTACAGTTGGTATCGGAGCCAGTTTAGAGATTCTACATACTATAATAAGGAGTTTGATGGAATTTGAGGTTTTAGATTCGATTGGCTTATTTTGTAGGTTGTAGGACCCGACTTGGATATGATTTAAGGTTTAGACTTTGAAGTTGACAAAAGTTTGACCTAAAATAGGGGTTGAGGTTTTGAAGACTATAACATATAAGGTTTTAGATATCTGTGGGTTTAGGAAGTAACTACGGACTTGAGGTGTAGAAGTGTTAGGACTAAGGGATGATTATGTGGATAATTAAGGTTTGAGATTCTTCAGATTTTATGTACTGAATATTTGGAGATTTGAGGTTTAGAGATGGTACATACTTTAAAACTGATTTTGATGAGATTTAAGGTCGTAGAATTCCGCGGGCTCCAGGATATTATTTTTGATGATATGTAAGGTTTTAGCACTTGCAGACCTATGGAATGAGTTTCGCAAAATCTGAGGTTTAGATTTTGCATATTTTAAGGAAATAATTTCTGTAACATTTGAGATTTTAATTCTGGTAGGCATATTCTGTGGATTGTACGAAATAATTCTGACAAGATTTTAGGTTTAGATTTAGGTTGACTTCGTGGAACGAGTTTTGATTAGGACCTGGAGGTTTAGACTTGTGATATTGATGTATTAGAGTCTGCGTACATGTTGGGAGACTTTGTGAAATTAAATCTGGTGATTAAAAAAAAAGTATGGACTGGTTAAATGTGGAGGTTTGTTCTTTTCAGATGTACTTGATTGAGATATAATATGTTTAGGACTACAAGTTGTTAGAGGGTGCAGCGGAAGCATTGTTTTGGTGATATGATAGTTTGAGAGTTTATTTCGTTATTTATTGAGGTCTTATATTAGGTGGAGAATTTGAAATTTATTATTTGGTCTTTAATTGTATTATTGAGATTTATATTTTAGACTTGAAATGGCAGTGTGCGTGATTGTGTATGGCTCGAGAATATTGGAGGGTTAGAATTTGGGATATTAGGTTCAAACATTTTGGAATGTTAATTAGGTTCGACAATATGATTGACGATTGGGATAGGCATGGAATGGTTGTAGCGGATAAATATTTAGGCTTTGCTTGTGGTACTAGCAAATTTTGACGACGAAACTTTTTAAGGGTGGAGAATGTAACACCCGGGCCTAGCGCCAAACCTTTATATATATATATATATATTGGGTTAAGTATGTGAAAAGCCCAGTTGAAATTTTTCAAGTACTATTTTTATGGGCCAAGAAAATTTAAGGAAGAGCCCATTTATTTTTTTTCACTACCAGTCATTGGCCCAATTTTTGAAATGGACCAAAAAGCCCAAATCCATGAGATTTTTCTATCTAACCCAACTTCATACATGTCTCTCCTTCCTGCTTTCTCTAGGGTTTTATCTGTTTCCTATATATTCACAAGTTAACTTCACAGTTCACACGCATCCCTCATGCTTTTATCGTTCATCTTCTACCCAAGATTAAGTTGCCGCTGCTGCCCTCTTCAACCACCCCATTGCTGCCGTTTTCCCCGTCTGCCGCCAAGCACCGCATCTCGGCCACTCACACAGATGCTGCTTAACCATCACCGAGAGTCATGAACAAACTGAAACTACATCGTAGCCTCCCATGTAGTTGCACCCTCACAGCCACCCCGTAGCCCACAGCCTTTGTTATGTCCAGCAGCCTCGCCACCCCAAAGCCAAGCCAACCTTGTCGCTCTCCTCCCTCAGATCACCACCATGCCCAGCCCACATGAAGCCGTAAGTACCTCTGTTTTGGCTCTAAAAAAATAGAGTATTTTGTCTCAAATACCCACTGCCCTTAATCCACTACCCACGCAGTCTCATAAGACACCACTGACAGCAGAAGATGTCGGAGGACAAGCCTCCACCGTTGGACGCTGCCCTGGGTGACCCCAGTCCGAAGCTCCCCGTTGTACTCGATGCATAATTCCTCCCTCTCGCCATGGTCTCTCTCTCTCTCTCTCTCTCTCTCTCTCTCCATTCTCTCTCTCTTGCTCATTGCTTTTTTTCTCTTAGTTCAATGTCGTCGGGATAGCCACCATCCACCACAACTCAACTCCATCGCGACCTCCTTCCCTCACGGTGAGCTTCTGTCGCACGTCTTCCCTCTCTTGTGAGTTTCAAAAATATTTGGGTGTGTCTAAGTGCTGCAGTTAGGTGAGGTTAGAGGGTAGGGGGAGATTATAGATTTATGAGATTACTATTTTGCCCTTAAGCCAAGTAAGATTTGAATGTATATTTTAAATGGGTTTTGAATTGGCCTTGTTTTTAGGTTGGGTTTGGTTTTATGTTCAACTTGTGTTTTGCAAAAGCTTTTGTAGCCTAGACTTGGTCTTTAATTGAAGTTGAGTTTTGAGATGGATTTTTTACAATTAAGGGATATTTTAAGGCTTAAATGGTTTAAATTTGTGATTGATTGGAAATTTACGGATGTACATAATTATTTTATAGGTGACGATTTATAGTTGACTTGACATTTTTTGAGGAAAATTCTAAAAAGCTAAGAAGTCCAGGTAATCGGGGTTCCTATGCTAGACTTTGCATAAAAATAAAATGGGTTGAGGTTGATTTTTGAAAAGTATGCATGTTTTGTTATGAAAAGAAATTTGAACTACCTCAGTTATTTGTTCTGCATTACTCATGAGATTTTGTTTAAGATTAAAGTATTTTTCTGGCATGACTGATGTAGACATAAGCTATTTTCGCATTTTGTTTTTGAACTGTACAAAAGAGAGCGAATATGAAATTTTGTGCATAAATTATGTTTTTGTGAACTGATTCTGTTATGTTCTGAAGATGTTCTGTACACTGATATGATATGATATGATTTCTGAAAACCACTGGCATAACATTCTGTTTCTATTTTTGTTTTGTTCTGACCTTACCACGAGTGTAAAACTGTGGCCTCTGTTTGGATTGGTACCAACTTTTCTATTTCTAGTGTACCCACTTTGGAAGTAAAGTGGTTTTCTACGTGGTCTTTCCTGTGTGCATACTCGGGGCTATGAAAATACTAAGGGGAAGATTCGCATTTTGTTTCTGTTCGGTTGGCCGCCAGGGTTTGCACAACCCTACTATGAGGGTTAAACATGGTATATGTTCTAATATGATAAGATAAGATGTGATGTTTCAGTTTATGGTATACCAAAGGGATTTTGATTATGAATATTTTTAAACTTTCACTCTGATATTTTTTATAATATTCTAATTCTATATTCTGAAAGAAAATGTTTTGTTCTGCATTCTGAAAGAAAATATTTTGTTTAGCATTCTAAACTCTATAAATGCTCATGTTTACACACTAGTATATGTTCTCTGCTTACTGAATTGTTGATAACTCACCCCTTATCTCCAAACATTTTTCAGATGATTTTGATGGTTCAGCTGGAGAACAAGAGTAGGAGGTTTTAGCAAGGTATGATGATCGTAGAGGAATAAGTGGCCGATGGTACAAGTACTTATTTGAGAGTCATAGTTAGTCAATTGATTCTTTTCGGATATTTTGATGTGTTGCGTTAAGGATATTTTCGAGTTTTTGGGGAGTTTCTAATTTATTTTATTGAGATTTTCTTTGCTATTTTGGTGAAGGATCGTGGATATTTGGGTCGAACAAATGAATTAATATTTTATTGAGTTTTCTGGATTTTATAGTTGTGGTGTTGGAATTGATATTAGGTATTAAGAGCTAACTCTCAGAACCTCCGAGATCGGGGCGTTACATAGCCCTTCCATGCTCCTCCCCCCACAAAAAAGGAAGCCAAAATAGAATTCAGTTTTCTCAAAAACAAGCTCTGGGATATTTAAAATCACTAGCAAATGAGTTGCCATGCTAGAGAGGACATGCTTGAGAAACATCAACCTCCCACCTTGAGATAACAATTTAAATTTCCAGCAGGCGACTTTGTTATGAAGTTTATTAACCAACGACTCCAACACCCTAGCAGTCAATCTCCCATCAATAAGTGGTGCACCCAAATACCAAGTTGGAAGCTTTCCTTCTACAAAACCAGTGAGCCAAAGCAAAGATGTCCTTCTTACCAAAGGAATTTTCTTAGAAAAAAATAAAGTCGACTTCTCTCTGTTGATAAGTTGCCCCGATCATAAAGCATATTTCTCTAACATTTTAATGGCACCTTCAAAGACTTCCTCTCCCCATTAGTAAAAATCAAAAAATCGACTGCATATAACAAATGTGAAATTAAAGGAGCCACACGTAGATGAACAAATCTCTCAATTCTACCTTGCTCAAACTTCTTCAATTATCTAGAAAAAACCTCCTCCATAATAATAAACGGATAAGGCGATAAAGGGTCTCTACCACAACGCTCTCAAAGTTCGAAAAAAACCCTTATACCCATTCATCATGATACAAAACCACGAAGACTTAATGCACACTTCAATCTTTTTGAAAATCCGAAACCTACCAAAACAATTAATAAAAAATCTCAATCCACTTTATCATAAGCTTTAGCCATATCAATCTTCATCATTTCGACCACTAGTCTTCTTATTAATAGACTTCACCATCTCCTAAGCAAGGGAGATATTCTCAAAAATGCACCTACCCAGAACAAAGGCACCTTGCTCATGAGAAAGAATCTGGGAGAGAAATTACGTGATCCGCCTCACTAAGATTTTAGAAAAAATCTTATAGGCCACCGAACACAAACTTATTGGGAGGAACATAGCAAAACGTCTAGGCTCCTGCACTTTCAGAATAAGAACAATAAAAGAAGAAGAATAACATCTCAGCAATGCATTACCAAAAAAGAAATCCTTAGCAGCCTCCACCACATCATCCTTCACAATGTCCCAACAAGAAAGATAGAAAGCCGAACCAAAGCCATCTGGTCCTGGGCTACAAAGCTATGGAATTGACACTAGGGCCTCTCTCACCTCATATTCGAAAGGCACTTGACAAAGAGCCTCATTTTCAACAACCGAAATGACCTTATACACCACCTACGACAAATCCTCCTGCGGCGTAGCACTTCTTCCACAAAGGAAATCCAGAAAAAACCGAACAACACCAATGTGCACCTCTTTCGACGATTGTAGCTCCACCCCATTCACTAACATCATAGTCGAAATGATAGCCCATTGTCTTCTCATGTTAGCAACATCATGAAAAAAAAACTTTGAATTTTGATCACCCTCCTCAAGCCACTTCTTTTTAGCCATTTGAGCCAAACGGATCTCCTCATTATCTCCCAAAAACTCAATTCCGCTTTGGAAACCAGCAATTCCATCTCCAAGTGTTTCTGATAACCTTCTTGAAGCTGTTCATCCAACTTCTCAATTCACTCCTCAATCTCCTTGATAGTGTTATTGACACGGCCAAAAACATTTCTGCTCCAAGCCTTCAGCTTGTTAAGCTTTGCCGCAAGTTTAAACAGACCCCTCTCAACCATAAGTTCCCTCCAAACCGCAGCCTTACAATCCTGAAAAGAAGGATGTTGACCCCACATATTCTGAAAATGGAAGGGCACTGGACCATATCTTTCTTTTACCACAGATCCCTGAATGAACATTGGATTATGATCTGAAGTTTTCCTAGATAAATATTCCATAGACGCCGAAGGAAAACAATGCATAAAGCTCGCATTCATGACAGCTATATCCAACCATGATAAATTTTGACCCTTTACAGGAGGTTCTACCATATCACAAGAATTTAAACACCAATTAAAATCCTTCATTGCCGCAAGTGATCTTGGATTACCACCTACTCTCTCTCCATCCTCTTGGATTATGTTGAAGTCACCCTCAACCATCCCAAGGAACATCCCCATTGTGACACTCCAGTGCTTGCCACAACTCCCGCTGCTCTATGTAATTGCATTTCGCATATACAAATGTTAACATCATCTTCTGGTTCACTCTCTCAAACCATCCAGTCAACAACTGGTCTGTCATATCAACAATATTCACCTCAAATTTCTCCTGCCATAATAGCCACACTTTACCCCCCCCCCCCCCCCCCCCCGACCACCTCATTAGAACATAAATTCTTAAAACCCAAAAAACTTGCCATCTTGGGTAATTTATCCTCTCCTGCAAATGGTTCCCCAATAGCTACAATCAAAACATTTAGCTTCTTAATCAAACTTTTAAGTCTCCTCTGCAACGTGCCTAAACCTTGCACGTTCCACACTAGTGCATTTCCAATTAAAAATTAAATTTCGAAGGGCGAGACAACACTCGCTGAGATTGACGCAACACCATGTTACTTTTATTCTTTTATCTCCCCTGAGACAATTTTCCATCACACTCAGACTCATAGCCTTCCTCCTTTGGAATCTGCTATAGAGAGACGTCTTCATCGCAATCTGATAGATGACCTTCAACTCCCAGAAACTCATGTTCCACACCACTACCCTCCACTGCTAACACCTCATCAATCACTCTGGATGAACCACCCCCCTCCCAAACCAGTCTATTTCCGCCATCCAGTAATAAGAAATCCACCACTAATAAGAAATCACTGCCACCTCCAACGGGACCACACTAGATGACCCTGAACCACCTCCATCTTGTGAAGCAATAATCTTTGCTCAACTATTGTTCCGCACACGATTAAAGTCAGGCACTTTCTCCACTTCCACATCCACCCTTTGAAACCCTCATTTGCTCATTCAAGACAACCACTCCTGCAGATTGAACCCCCACTGGATAAGACACATCAACTACTTGATCGTCTTGGCGCTTTGATACCTTCAAAACCCGTATCTCACGCCACACTTCCTTATTGGATCCCTGTTTTCCACCCTCCCTCCTTCAAAATGGCGAATACCTGGTTGTCCCACCCTACACACCACTGCGGTATGGCCTTGCCTTCGACATTTGGAGCAATAAAACCCCTTTTTTATACCAAACAAGCTACCATAATTTCTTATTTGCCACCATATTAGGAAAACCTTGTACCAAATCTGCCTAGAGGTCAACCTCAACACCAATCCTTGCACCCGTAGCACAGGTTCTATTTAGAGTTGAGTTATCAGTGACAAGATATCAAGCAAACCTGCTAGCCAATATTTGAAGGCAATCCCTATGATACAAGTACATCGGCAATCTTGATAAGATAATCCATCGAGACGCCATGGAATGTTCTTCATTCAAGTTGAACTCTTTCGTCCACCAAAAGATTTTGAAACTACACCCCTCTATCAACGACCTTCCTTAGCCCAACCATGAACAAAATCCCTCTCACTAGCCATTTGCACTAGGACATGATAATCATCCATGAAACTCACAGTAGGAATTTCTAGAAGGCCCCATATTTTGACAATGGCCAATCGCACCACATCAATCGTAGGCCTTGTACGAAGGAATTTGAAAACCAAAGCAAATCGAAAGTCCTCAGCTGCCTTATTCATCTCTGCCTCCGTGAAAATAAACCCCAATTCTCCATCAACCTCCACCAGATACCTCATAGGCATTTTGGAACCCTGAAGGATTATTAGTACGTGCCAACGCTTGCCTGTAGGACTTTTGAGGAAGACCACCCTCCTTACCACCAAGCATTCCTCCTGAACCACCTGGATCACCATCAAGACGAGCCCTACTAGTGCCAACGACACCAGAGGGCCCAGGGGCGCCGCCATGGGTGAATCCCTAGAAGAAAAACCCTATCCACCAAGCAAAAGATACCTCTAAAAATTACAGAGCTAAAAAACAAAGGTACTCACCTACACTAATGTTTGTATTATCGAAAAGTATGTTAGAGGCTAACTTATAATGACTATAGTGTAACATACGTAAAAAGGCATGAAATAGCGTGGACTCGTATGAGATAATTCTAAGGATGAGAATATCCCTTTAAACTCTTAGAAATACAAAACTCACTACCTTTGAAAACATTGCCATTTTACCCCCCTCTACTTGTGAGAAATGACTATTTTGCCCCTAAATTAAGGGTTTCACAACCATATAAACTATGTCTTGGCTTAAACACATAAAGGTTAAAAATTCTTATTTTTGTTGCAAATCTTTTCGACTTCAAACCATATACTCAAACCAATTTATGCAACCTAAAAAATCATATCAAATCTAAATTCCTTATGCCTAGAAAAGTGTGAAAACACCAAACATTAAATAAATAGAACAACTCTTTAATGCACTTGGTCTATCACCATTCCAATAACTTCCAAGGACTCCAAAAGTCCATAAACCTACTCTTACCTTGTTTATAAATCCATTTTAAGTGATAATCATGCTTGAGCAACAACCAAAATCAAAAAATCCTCATCAAATCAATCGGCATGCTCACTAAGAGTAAACAGAGTAAGACATGTTCTTGACTTAGATCAAACACACTAAATCTAAAACTCTCATGAAGTAAACCTTCAATAAATAAAGCTATATAATTCATAGTCAAGTCCTAAACATGAGCCTATCATTAAACCTAAAATCATATGGCAAACGTTTCATAAAACACGAAGCAAAACTCGAGAGCTTCAATATTGAACCATAACAGAACCTTTGCGTGCAAAGCATGCTTCCAATAATTATTTAATCCGACTCTATTCAAAACAAGACTCTCAACAGCAAAATTAAAAGTCTTAATAAAATTATATAAGAATTTCATAATTATTGGACTAGGTTTCAAGAACCAACTATCATCATAACCTCAAGAAACTATTTTGTGTGTTCCGGTTACATTTCCAAATAAAATATGTATAACTCTTCAATAAAAATGTTAACAAAATTTGGATCAACTCATGAAATGTATAAAGGATTCTTAGCATTTCATCATATCAATACACGACCCTAACTTTAACATAAACTTCACCCAAACTATTACCAATATGATCTTTGTGTCATAACTCATTATTCACTAGTGAATACTCCACGAAAAATCACAAAACATATATAGTTGGAAACTAGACTCAAAGAGAAACAAATAATATAAAGGAAGTTTTGTGAGAATATATATACAAAAGATTAGAAAATATTGAGCAAAATTAGCCTCAAGCACTGCTAGAAACTCCAACTCGAGTTCTCTTCAATAATGTGAAAGGAAAAAAGGTTAAGGGAAAGCCATGGAAAACTTATATAGGATTAGAGTGCTGATGGAGGACATGAGGATGGCCCTTTGATGGAGGTTTTGTCAGCTAAAACTAGGGGCAAAATCGTGGTCAAGACAACCCGTGCGATGGGGGTTTTTTGGGTGGCGGTTTGGCCTCCCATCAACTAGTATTTGGGCTGACATTGGCAGCCATAGGACACCTAGGGAAGTGGGGGGAAGCTTCGTTAAGAAGCTTTGGCTTGTTGGTGCATTTTGATGGGCCTAAATTGGCCTTAACCGAATGGGCCTCAAGGGTATAAAGTGAGTTTGTTTAGGGTTTTGAATTATAACAAGTCAAAATCTAATTTTTTCTTGGCACAATGAAATTACCAAGATATAAAAGTATAAAAGATGGTGTAATGACTTGAATTTGAGTGGTTAATAACATGTGGAAGTGATTAATCACTAAGCTAAATTGGCCAAAATAGGGTTTGGGGTAACCATTTGGGGTATGGGGAAACCTTTTAGGGTTTGGGGCTTGCACCATGGTTTTGGGATTTCAATTGGTCTCAATGGTTTGGTGTTTGACAACGGTTGAAACCCTCTTTTGGTTGACCACAAAGTATATGGTTGGATGAAATAGTGTTTGGCTTAGGTGGTATGATCTTGATTTTTCTTCCTTTCCTTCACATTTCTCTCATGTTTCCTCTTAGTGCCAAGTGTCCTATACTTTTCACCAATTGTGGCTAAGTCTTGCCAAGTAGCCTTAAGATTCATCTAGATTGAGTTTGGACAATTGACACAGTGATTTTACCATCAACGGAAATGGGTGCCATATTGCTTGAGTGTTACTATTCATTTTGAAAAAGGTGAATATAAACATCACGCCATAAAATCCTAAATAATCATTACCAATCTAGTGGTGCAATTCATTTCATAAAATCCAACTCCTAGGTGCCCCGAATAAATGAAAAGGCATTTCTGAGCACTTTTCATCCATAAAATGAAAAACGTCTTATTGCATTGTAAAATCCTAAATATTCATATGAGATTAATGGTGCAGATTGTTTCTCCATGTTGTACTCCCAAGTACCTCAAATAATTAAAAAGTCACTTGATTCATCATAGCATGTAGGAAACAAACTTAGTGGACAAACTAAAACCTAAGCAGTCACTAGATTCATGAAATCTTTTCGGGATCTCACAACACTCTATGATCTATATAAATTCATCCACAGAATTCTTGGCGACTGTTACACTGCCCAATTCTCTTCCTCTGGTATTTTCCAGATATCAAAATACCAAAGGCCTCAAGCATTTTGATGATAACAAACGAGTTCAAACATAAATGAGTCTCAATTTGTCAACAAAATGGAGTCAAGGGCATTATAAAACCAAGCATGAGCAATAAATGGGACAAAGTTACAAATGAAGCTCCAGTATTTTTGCCATCTTTTAAAAATTCAAAAAAAAAAAAAAGCCTAATAACGAATATTTTCTCATGAAACATCAAATTTCATTTTTCACATGTGCATGGCATGTTTGAAAGTTTTAAATCTGAACGATGATTGATTATCTTTTTATACATATGCATGATATGATTGAAAGTTTAATATATTGAAAATTTTAAAAATTATTGGTGTTGTTTCTAACATTTGCAAAAGGTAGAAGTTTTTATTTAAAAATTTTGAAAAGTGAATGATTCTCCTTTTTAACATATGAAAAAAGGCTGGAGTTTTTGTTTGAAAATTTTGAAAATTGAATGATGTTATCCTTGACAAGTACAAAAGGAGAAACTTTTGTTTGAAATTTTTGAAAAATGAATGAGGCTCCTCTTTGACATTTGAATCTTTCAAAATTTGAAAATGAATTCTCATGTCTATAAATAGCTCATTTAACTTTAGTACCACCTATGCCCAAAAACCCATCTTGAAAGATACAAAACCCATCTTATCACCAACATGGCATTAACTAATGGTGAGACATGGAACACAAATTGTGCCGCTCATCCCATGGCAACAAAAAGTAATCCGTGTCTTACAAGGATTCCTAGGCCTTGTTGAGCGCAAGGTCGACTGTGCAAATTATAATGTGTTGTACGTTCAAGCTAGGCGTAATTTCTCTCCTTGCTTTCTTCAGTCATTAAGTTCTTAGTTTGACTTCTTTCAAGGTAAAATTATTTAAAAGACAATATTTTGAGTTGCATATATTAAAAAAAGAGTTTTTTGGCAAAATTTCTTCTTTATCTTCCTCAATGCATTCCCAATGGATTAGGTAAAACCCATCTTTTTATAAAATTGGAAGGAAATAGCTCAAAATACCTATCCAACGGATCATGTATTTTATCACTAATATACAGTTTACTACAGTACCACCGCTACATCTAGTGGACACTGTCCACAATTATATAATTTTTTTACTCATTACTCTCTCTACTTTCTACTTTTTTTTTCTTCCCTGCAGGTAGTACTCGTTATTTCGTTTCAGCCCCAAGTTTCTTTCTCACCATCTTCTCTTCCTCTCACAAGACTGGTTCTGCTCTTCGATTTCCTAGGCGACGATTTGCAAAGTGCTAAAAAACAACACAGTTAAAGCATTATACCAACCCTCATGTGGACAAGGTCCTTAAAGCGGTGGAGAATGTAAGGTGCAGAAGGATGGACTGTCGTGGAAGCTGGTATAGAGAAGGGAAGTTGGCATCGAAAGGGAATAAATGAACAAAACGGTGCGTAGCATTTGGTAAAAGAAATAACAGCCCTTAAGTGAAACGGTGCGTATTGACGGTAACAGAAATAACTTCCTGGAAGTGCAGACTAGGCTCATTACGACGACGTTTTATTCTTCTTGGTCACTAGATTCTGGAAGCACAAAATCCTCTTGCTCATCCCCATGAATCAAATGCACTTTAGGCTTTTTACAAACATGAGCTGGATTCCATTTTTCTTCATAGTGATAACACAAACCTTTTTTCCTTTGTTCATCCATCTGTGTAGACAACACCCTCCTGACTGGTCCAACAAACCTCTGACCACGATCACTAGTTGCCTCATACTGTGCTTTATCAAAATTATTATTCATGAATCTAGTGGATTTCCATGAGGCTAAGACATGTTCCTCTTGGATCTTAGCTAATCCAAATGCAATATTAAGATTAATGGGATCAAGCATTATGACTGGAAGCCTAATCTCATCTTTCAACCCACTAAAAAATATACTCAACTTATGCCTCTCGGACAGACCTTTAAGCCTATTTGATAAAAGCTCAAACTGATCCTTATAATTGCTCACTGAATTGGTCTACTTGAGGCGATTTAAAGCCTCCATAGAATCATCATAAGCAGTGGGACCAAAACGAACATTTACTGCCTTAATGAAGGTATCCCAACATCTTAAGTTCCCCCATCCAAAGCATCTTCATACCAAATTAAAGCTTGACCTTCCATGTGATAACCTGCTATCACTAACCATTCTTTCAAAGGAGTTCGATGGAAGTCAAAAAATTGAGTGGCTTTAAACACCCATGCTGAGGGATCAGTACCATCAAAATGAGGTAAATCAAACCTCATACCCCGAGGTAAGACTAGTCTTTCCCCTTCATGATCCCTCCCACTATTGTTTTGTACATCATCATTAGTAACAACTGTTTGAGTCCGTATAACAGTCGTAAGGATTTGAGAATTTCGATCTAACCTATCAGCCAGACTATGAAGTGCACTGTTGTGATCATCTAATTGCCTTTGAACAGCTTTTTGATGCTTGCCATCGACCTGAGACTTGAGAACCCCCCTTGTACCTTCAGCCATCAGAGTACTCTTCAAAAGAGGATCACCAATCTGATACCAACTTGTAAGGCTCCAAACCAGAGAACAATGGAAATTGGAAGAATTAACCAGTAACCTTACTCACTCACACAAACCAGAATGTAAATCAAGAACTATTGATTCTTGCCAAGGGTTTTCGAGGAACCCTGAACCTCCTTACAAGAACTTGAGAATTTCTATCAAGATTGTTCGATGACCTACTCTGCTTTTTACATTGCTATTTATAGAACTTAGAAGAATAATAAAACGTCATCGGAATGAGCCTAGTTTACACTTCCAGGCAGTTATTTCTGTTACAGTCAATACGCACCGTTTCACTTAAGTGCTGTTATTTCTGTTACCAAATGCTACGTACGGTTTTGTTCATTTATTCCCTTTAGATGCCAACTTCCCTTCTCTATACCAGCTTCCATGACAGTCCATCCTTCTGCACCTTACATTCTCCACCGCTTTAAGAACCTTGTCCACAAGGCCCTAACACTTGTTGTCTGCCTGAGGTAAATTTCTGAAAACATTCTCCTTGTCGCTCCTCCTTTTCCGAGTGAGGTTTGGTATAATGCTTAAACCTCTTCTCTAGAAAATCTATCTATTATTCTTCTGATAAGCTATGTAAAAAATTTTAGTGGGTGAAATCTAAGATTTTCAAGCATGTTGGTATGATTTTGGTGAATTAATTTATATTTTGGTCTAACTTATAAAATTGTATTAATTTAAAATTGAGCATAATTATATGAAATTGTAAATGGGAAGATATTGCAAATATCAAAGATACGTGGATATAATTTTGATAATTAGAGAAAATATTTGAAATGAATAAAAAATATTAAAATGTATAATATTAAAATGATATAAAGAAAAAAAATAGATAAGTTGATGTATGGTATATTGTAAAAGTGTGTATGTAAAATAGAAAAAATGAATTTTGGTGATATATTTTAAATGATAGGATAAAAAATCCATTGAGAATGCTCTTACATGGAGCCCACAATCATTTCAGTCTATATCTTTAAAGGGGTCGAAGAGAAGATTTTTGTAGTAAGAAGGGCACTAGAGATTTTGCTTTTCAAATCTAGTCCATGTTTTCGTCACTATAAATATTTATATGATCATTTTCATGGATTTATGTAAACTAGAGATTTTGATCTTGTTAATTTTGTTGTGCATATGATTTGCAAATCTAATATTTTCTTCAATCCCCTATTTTCAAACCGGTGACTACCCATTTAATTTTATCACCTACAGTCAGTCTGCCCAACTGGTTTATACCTCAATTTATCATGAAAAATGACTTTCTACATGGCATTCTTGATGAAAAATCTTGTATGTCATCCACAGAAGGCGTTATACGGCCTCAAATAGGCTCCCTGGGCCTGATTTGTTAGGCTCAGGTCCAAATTAATAGAGTTGGGCTTTGTGGGATTAAAATCTACAACAAAGTCACATCTCCGGTCTAAAGCCTAATTTAGATAGACAATAATATTATTGAAAAATTTGGTTGTAAGTGGATTTGCGCATCAATACGCGCACCAATATTAAGGTGGAAAGCTATACCTTAATGAAACTGTGCGGATTTGAAAATGAACATTTGTTAAAATAGTCCACATCAATATTTGTGCACAGATTGGCTCGCAAATCCACTTGTATGTAGAAGAACTCCAATATTATTGATAC
Organism: Juglans mandshurica; assembly: GCA_022457165.1. NCBI lineage: Eukaryota > Viridiplantae > Streptophyta > Magnoliopsida > Fagales > Juglandaceae > Juglans > Juglans mandshurica. Next base: position 17,745,567 of record CM039622.1, read on the forward strand.
CTCTAAAGATAAACTAGAGCAGATAAAATAAGATAAGATAGCTTAGTGTTTGTATTTTAAACTTCTACTATAACTCGGTAACAAGAACTTGTATATTTCTAGATCAAACACAACATCAATTCCCAATAAAAATCATGGGAAGCGTGTTCAATCTAGAATCATGGCAGTGGAGTTCGCAATAGTAAGGATGATCTTCGTTAGGATGAACTTGGCCTTAAGCTAAATTTCAGGAATGCCCTCATATTCGCAAGTCCAACTGTTAGGCCCATATATGATAGTTTGTGTGATCAAACTCAAACACGAAAAATATTTTTTTAAGTGCATGGGTGATTGCTTCGTTTTTTATTGTTATTCCTCTTTCATTGATTCGGAACTTCTCTAATCCAACTTTTTAAGCTTGATCTTTCCTTGAAACCAAGACCTGCGTAGTCATGGCTTTATTAACACTTAAAAACGTTTTGTTAGTTTAGTGAAAACTAGTGCCAAACTCTTGAAACTTAGAATGTTTTTCAAACCAGATAGATTTTTTGTTGATGTTCTGTTTTTGCAAAGGAGGTTATCTTACTTCCATTTCTTGATTTTGATAATAGTCAAGTCATGAATTTGTTATGATGCTCAATGTAATAGAAAGGAAATAGATGACAATTCAATGTATATTGTATATGTCTGTTTAAGATTCTGATGAAAGGACAAATCTCATAAATTCTTCATAGTCACCGGATTGTTCGAGGATCCCAACCTCTAGAAAACTAAATTCCAAATACAAGATATTCAATGATGCCCACTACTCTGACCCCTTTACACCCTTATGGTACTGACTTGTCAGACCTTACAAGAAAGAGAATAACAAACTAACTAATTATATTCTCACTACTGAACAAAAGCATAAAAGCAAGCACAATAGCGTGTGTAATCCAATAGGTCCCAAAATGCAGCACTTTATTTATTCCTCGAAACGGCACCGTCTAGACCTGGCCTCTAAACGACATCACTTCGACTTCTTCATTATCCTTAACACGAACCCTAACTTCTGATATTCTATGTTGCCCAGACTTCACTTCCGCAAACTCATCCTTCCCATTCTGAGCCTCTAACAGAATTAGATGAGCTTTTATTTGTATTAAGAGTAATGATTTGTATCAAGCCTCGTACAAACCCTTATAAAAAGTGGACTCCACCAAGAAAAAGTACAACTAAAATCACTTCTTCCTAGTGTGGTCCACTTTTTTACAAAAAACTTGTGTGAGGCTTGCACACTTATAACTTGTACCCAGCATTACTCTAATAGAGTTGGGAAAGTCATTAAATTTCATTTCTTTAGAATAACAATAGTAATGCATCGCCTTAGTTTCGTACCTCCTTAGGGACCCCTTGCATCTACGTCATCATGCTTAGTAGTCATAAGTTTGCTTACCTAAATTGTCTCGTTGAGTGGGATTTTGTACATGTCCAATATTTTATTGATTGATAATTAAGCCTGTCATTTATGACAATGATAGGAAGATGGACAGGACTAGGATGCATATTACAGATAGATTCAACTCCAACACACATGGTGAGGGGGTTAGCAGATTTATGGCTATGGAAAAAACCCATGCACCAAGAAGTAATGTCATTAGGCATGCATGTCGGACTAGTCCTAACACTTTAGTTATTTGTTGATCATAGGAGTTGACCAAATTATACAAAATGGATTCTACGAGTAGGAGGAATCAGGGAATGTGAGTTCATTCAATGATTGTATTGAAGTTACAAGAGGACTATTGTAATGGGAGCAAAATAGTCGTTCACGGCATGAGTTGCAAATTTCTAAGGTCTTGGTGGCCATGGCAAGTGGAGTTGGTACAGAGTGTAGTTGTCGTCTCCTCTCCTCTTGTTGGACAAGTGATAGAACCCAATTGAGAGGTGGAAGAGGATCCTGAAGCTAAATTTGGGCACGAACAGAGTCGTATGAATCATCTAAGCTAATGAGAAATTGCATCACCTTATGAGTGTGTGTGTGTAATCCAGCAAGGTTTTAACGGCACCACAAATGTTGGTTGGCATGGGCTCATAAATTTCAAGCTCATCCCAAAATGTCCTATGTTTGTTGTGGTATTGGCTGATGGAATCAGAGTCCTGCGTGGAGGATGAAATGGATTTGGCAAGTTGGAAGATCCGAGGGGCACTTTGGATGGAAAAACACTCCCTAAGATCATTCCAAACACTTTTAGCTGTATCGGCATGCGCAATGCTCGATCTAAGGTTTGAGCTAACCGAATGTTGTATCCATGCTATAATCATGTCATTGTAGTGCTCCCATGGAGCATAGAGAGGATCGGAAGTGTTTGGTCTTGGTGATGGTTCCATCGATGAATCCAAGCTTGTTTTTGATGTTGAGAGCTCAGCGCATCATCCTCGCCCATGTGACATAGTTTTCAGTAGCTAGCAGATCAGGTACTAAGGAAGAAGAAGCACCTTCACCTGGTTGAATGAAATATGGGCTAGCGGGATTTTGGGGGTTATTCTGAGCTCTGGATGTCATGTTAGCATCAGAATCGTCGTTCATTGCTCTGGTACCATATTAAGAATGATACAGATGCAAGGAAGAAGATGATCTAACTGCCTTGCATACACGCAGACGAGAGGCAAATAACAGGATGCAGAGGCGCATGGCAGAGACACAAAAAGTGGTCTGAAGGAATAATTTCCGTATATTGTTCTGTCATGTACAATGGCTATTATAGTTACAGAGAATTGGTTAATGAAATGTTTAAGTAAACAATATGTATTTACAGCTCATCAAATGAATTTATTTTCTTCATGATGCGTCAGTTTGGTGGCTTTGTATGTGTGTGACAATATTCCTCCTGTAACTTCAATAGATTGTGACATTGGCAATGCAAACAGTGAATATATTGATGACATTGAGGAGATGTTAGACAACATTCAAGCTGAAGCATTTATGATCAATCACATGGAGACCATGGCGGTACTGAAAGTCCAGGGTTTGGAAATTCTAAACCAACTTTTTACCAGTTGTTAAACGAGGCCTGACGTCCCTGTATTAATCATGTGCAAAGTTTACTAAATTGTCATTTATCGTGAAGCTCTATCACATTAGGACTATTCATGGCTAGAGTCTTAAATCATTCGATATGGTTCTTAAGTTGGAAAAAGTTGCATTCCCAAACTCTCGTTTGCCTTACAAGGCAAGTCACATGGAGTGTGCCTTAGGCTTTAGTTATGTCAAGATATATACATGTTCCAACAATTGCATCCTATGTTGGAAAGAACATCAAGGCACAAACTAGTGCCCTATGCAAGCTTCTAGATGGGTGTCAACCACTAGTAAACAAGTCCATGTTCTTCGGAAAGTTTTGCGATATTTCCCTCTATTGTCAAAGTTGCAGGAATTTTTATGTCAATTAAGACAGCAAAAGCCATGAAGTGGCATAAAGAATAACATATTGATGGTCTAAATAGTATAAGGGATTTTGATAACATGCATGATTGGTTTGTATAGAACGCTTATAATGTAAGACTTGGGCAAGCGAGTGATGGTTTAAATCCATATAACTACATTGCTAAACCTTACAGCATATGGCCAGCATTACTCATGCCTTACAACCTGCCCCTTGGTCATGTAAGAAATATTCGTATGTAGTGAAATCCCTGGTAATTCCTAGACCCAAAGCAACATAAAAATATATTGATGTATGTTTGCCAGCTTTAGTAGGTGTGACAACCCGGGCTTAGCCAAGTCCTCATTTGTCTTTTGTTGCTAGGTTATATTTAATTTTTGGGCCATGCAGTAGGTGTAGAATACTTATAAACCTTGGGCTTTATTTAGTTATTTAATTGTTTTGATGCATTAGGCATCAATGCCTACAAGGGAGGCGCAACAAGGCCATCCAAATTTGGCTAGCCCATTGGACTAGAGTCCAAAAGCCTAGTAGGACATGGGGCGCACACCCATCACACAAAGGTTTGGCCACATGTAACACACAAGGCACATTAAACCTAGACTTGATTGAGGGAAGGAGGGGTAAGAGACTTTAGGGTTTTGGTAACCCAAAAGCCCTAGCACGCCAACCATGACAAAGGCTACCTACTTTTGACACTTGTCACACATGAAGAGGGGTGGGACGATTTCAAGAAGGGCCTAGGGAAAGACAAGGGCCATCTTCCTAGACTTTTAGCCAATGCACCCATTCAACAACCTCCCACATTTCATGCCACTTGTCAAAACTATGAGAGTTCCTAGATTATTGTATAGGGGAGTGGCGCACGGGAGATCTCAAAAGACTTAGGCACACATTTCCAAGAAGCCTTAGGGTTTCGGCCAGAGGGATTCAACCTATCTAAGAGAGAGACCAAACCACTATTCACCAAGTGTCACACATGCATTAGATGACATTTTTTTTCCAGAAGATGCAATGATTCGAATGAGAAGGGACGCCTAGGATAATGCAAAACATAAACCCTAGGAATTTCAGCCACTACTCCCACTCACCCTCTCAAGCCACTTGTCACTCCTTTAGAGTTTCAAGAAGGCACATGGGGAAATGGAAATGACTAATAGGGAAGAATGCAACCCCAAGAGTCTAGATTAAAAAGAAGGATCTTTGTGAGGAAATGAGGTGGCCGGCTCCACACACACGCGCGCCATAGCCAAGTGGCAAGCATGCACACACCCATTCTCCAAAAGATGATTAGGAGTTTTACTAAAAAGACCTTTAAGCCCAAAGGTTCATTGAACCTAGACGTATAGGAGGGACACCGAAGGGACTTTCGAGTTTCAGTTTTGAGCCTTACACACCACTTGTCAGGAGACTTTTGATTTCCCAAGGAAAACATAGATATGGGAAGATGAAAGGGGGGATTCGGCCAATGATGATGGGCATGCCACATGGCACACATGTGTGGGTTATTGAGTTGAATTATTGCATATTTTATTCATATAGAACCAATACAGTTCAATTATTTCACGACATTATTATTGGTTTTAGATGGATAAATGGTTAAAAGGCATAAATCTAAGTTGTGATTTAAATCGGTTGATAGCGTAATTTATGCTTAATTTTATAACTTATGATTTAATTAGGCAATATTTCTTCACATGCACAACACATCTTTGATATATTTTTATTCTTTCTTTTAATTTTTTTACTCCTTGTTGAGATACGCCAAAAACACAAGCTAGGAAGATGCTGGGCAAAATGCAAGGAATCCAAACTCACGCACACGAAAATGAAAAGGAAAAGAAACTTATGCTAGGTGAAAATGATAAGGACGCAATGCGGAAAATGAGAAAAAAATGCACGCACGCGAAAAAGAAAGAAAAAAAAAGGCACGCGATGCAAGACGCGGGAAAGTTTTCTTTTTCAGTTTTGACAGAGAGAAGGCAGGAGGTTTTTGGCTTTAACTTTTGAACTCGCACGCAGCACCCAACATTTTCTTTCTCGCTTTTGGTTTTTTAGGCAGCACATTTCTTACGGAGAACAGTGAGGTCCAGCGCCTCCAACTTGAAGACCCCCTCGAGGGGTCCAAACTGCCGCTGCCCCAGCCTTCCTCCACTGCTTGCCCTTTCCATCTCCAACCAACTAGCTTACGCTTTCTATTTCCTAACTTTTTATTTAATTTTAATTGAAAGTTTATGGTGTCTTTTTTAGATCTTTGGCTTAGAACCATTCGGTTTGTGCATGTTAAACTTCCATTAGATAGGTATTACAATGGTTATAGATTGATTTTGAGAACTTTGGGATTTGAATATCAGATGAACCCTAGAATCTTGATTTTCTGGCTTTTTAATTTCCAACTCGTATTGCATTAATTATTTTCTAATCTAGCTTAGTTCTTGACTTAGTTTTGTTAATCTCTTAGTTACTTAGACATTAGATTGATTAAGGTTTAATTAGGGCTTTATTAATTTCAATTTTGCTAACTAATTTTCTGTTAATTATGTTTGTTTAGCCTAGTCGGTTTCTTGATTGGTTAACTTCAATTTGTTAGATTTAGTTGTTAGTTTTGGCAATTAGATTGGCAATTTTTGTTGGTTAGTAGGTAGGTTACTTAGATTTAATTTTCTGTTTTGCTTCATTAGTTACTTAATGTTGATTAGTTAGCTTGCTTTATAATTTGGTGTTTGACTAGTTCCAGATTTAATGTTTCATGTGTTGTTAATTTTATTAGTCTATTAATTTGCTTCTTGGTTAATTAATTTTAGCAAGTTTAGTTTAGTTTAGTTATTAGTTTGCTGCTTTGCGGCCTGGTTTGGCTAATGAGAGTACCTCAAGTACTCCAAACATTCTCACTATTATTCTTTACTTTATTATTACTTTTTACCTACTTTTTCTACTATTCATTACTTTTCACCTACTTTTTATTACTATTCAATATTCTATTATTACACTTTCATTACTTTTCCTTGCAATACTCAAAAATCCAGAAATATGAATCTAGTCCATGACTAATGTCTTTTTCAGAAATATGAATCTAGTCCATGACTAGTCCACGAGTTTGATTTTAAGCAATTTTCTCCAAGGAGATGATCTAGGAATTTTATTCCTAATTATTACGTGACACCCTCCTGCAATTGGGACAGCCATTGTGTTGCTCATTTTTTATTGAGTCAGTAGGTTTCTAACATTTCCAAGGTGAAGTGTGTGAGAAATCAAATGGGCATATAAAAGGATAGAGGCCGACGGTTAGAAGGTCTTTTGGATGCTATTTTAGTTTCATGCTTTACATTCTCTTCTCCTCCCACACGCCCAAGCTATCTTTCTCTCCACTCTCTCTCCAAACAAACACCATTCCTCTCTCTATCCTCTTAGTCATAAGCAAGGAGGAAACTCAAAGCCACGTTTTCAAGGAAGACGCCTCACGGTACTAACTCTCACTACTCACGAGTCACACACTCACACACACATGGGTGATTGGGTCACTAGGATTTCGAATCCAAGGAAGACCACCACCATCACGCCCAACTGACCTTTGCTTTTGAGAAGTTCTCAAGGAAAACTAGGGTTTTCCCAAGGGGGGAGTCTGAAACTAGAGATGGAGATCTCCACCCCATTTCTAAGGAATCTCGGCCACCATGCATGACATGCACCTCACGAAGCACATATGCACATATGCACCTCACCAGTTTTGAACCGGTCCGATCCGGAACCGGTTTTTAAAATCTAAAAACCGGCCTATTCCGGTCCGGTTTCGAAATTTTTTGGACCAGACCGAACCGGACCGGACCGGACTGGTTGATTAAAAAAAATAAAAAATAATATTTTTATATATAAGTCACTACAAGAAATCAGGCCTTTTCTAGTGATTTTAAAATCGTCGCAAAACAAATTGTTGCAAATAGATGTTATTTCCGATGATTTTCAAGTCGCCGCTCAATTTCCTCTGTGAAGTTGGGAAATGGAGAAATATAAATTTGGCTTGACTTTTTGCAGCGACTTTTCCATCTTTAGCGGCGACTTTTTTCGCCACAAAAAATAATTTTGCATTGTAGCGTGTTAATTTTCCGTCGAAATGAAAAATCGTTGTAATTAATGGATTTTGCGGCGAAAATTATCGCCGTAACAAAATATGCTGCAAGTAAAACTTATTAGCGGCGAATAAAAATCGCCGGAAAAAGCACATAAAATTTAAAAGCCGCAGGTTAGGTTTTTCCCTCATTTGTTTCCCTCGCCGAACTCTCCCTGCCCCCTGCCCCCTGCCCCCCTCTCCCCACATTCTTCTTCTTCAAGCCTTCGCCACGCACAGCCGTCACCGACGACCCCGCCACGCCACCGCCACCTCACCTCGACAGCCAACCCTTCCTTTTCCCCCAGCCCCCGTGCCTATCTCTTGCCTTTTCCCCAAATCTAGCCTCACCTCTCTCTCTCGGATTTCTCTATATCGCCGCCACTGGGGGCGCCGTTCGCCACCACCCACATCTCGGTGCCGTCGACAGTCCTCCGTCGGAGCCCCCTTCTCCTCCACGCCTAGCCGAGCAGCCCGAGGCCCTCCCTCTCTCCCTTGCTCTGTTCGCAACCCACGACCACCAGCTCTCCTCAGCGCTGCTGTGCTCCTCCCGAGCCACCACTCCACGCCAAGCTACCACCACGACCACCCCTGGTATGGGTTTTCAAGTTAATCTTCTAGTTAATCATGATAATATGCTTCGACCCTAAAAAGTTAAGCGTGAAACATGAATAGTACTATATATATATATGTAGATTCTCATAACCATGATCAGTCAAAGTGAATTATAAGCTTTATTGTCTGGATTTGAGGCCATATATAGGTGATTGATCAAAAGCTGAGGTTCAGTAGCTCATAGAATATATATATATATATATATATATATATATTTGATCTTCTTTAATTTGTGCATATATTTCTGGCATGCAATTAACAGATTGAGCTGAATTAATCAAAATCATACCTTTATTTAATTTAGCATCCACATGATTTCTTTTCTTTTTGTTTCATCTTGATCTACATGAGTTATTTGAGGGAGAAGGAATATAAATATATATAGGAGGAAAATGTCTTCATTCTTTGATGTGTAGTTTTTTCAATTTTTTTTATTTTGTATGTTATTTTGCTTATATGTTGTGGGTTTGCATGTTGGGAGTTTGGGTTGTGATCTCACTGTTTCGATTTGTTTCATCAAATTGAAAGAGTGAGATCAAAGTTTAAATTTGCTAGAAAAGATATATCAATTTAATTTTTTTGGTTTGCATTTCATTGCTAATTTGCTTTAGATTGATGACAAATTCGAAGCAAATTTCGACTGTTTCAACTGTACGTACTACATATATATTTCTTAAGTTGCTGATTTTTTAATTTTGATTCATTATGTTAGAACACAATATTTTTTAGGTTTGGGCTATTTAGTTTGAGGTTTGTGTTTGTGGATTTTGTCATTTCTGTATAAATCATTACTATTGTTTGTTAAATTAAATTTTATATTTCATTTTAGTAATATCTGGTTAGTTATATATCAAGATTTCAGCTTATTGATTTATTAAAGTATATAATTTTAAAAAGTAAATTTCCTGTTTCATCTTGTAGGTTTTTGATGATCTTCTATTTGTTGTAATTTTCTTTCCATTTTGTGAATGTTGTATGATCTGTTGTAAGAATAAAATAAAAAAAAATAACATTTATTATTTTTCTTCTTCTAAAAAAAGAGAATTTAGATGATGAGGGTTCTTAACAGAATCTTTACTATGATAGTATTTAGATAAAAACAAGTTATTATTATAGCTTTCGTGTTTAGATAAAAACAAGTTATTACTACGAGGGATCTTAACAGAATCTCATGTAGTACATCTTTGCATGTATTAATATATAATTAATTTCTTTTCATATCCGGCCTCGATCTGCACTATATATGCTTGCTGGCCTGCATGTTCATGCTATAGTAGCTAGGTCCTCCTACTAATTAATCCCGGATTTCAATTCTATTTTGGACGCCATTGATATCTTCATAATATATATTAGAATGATCGTGTATGTATATGCTGGAACACATGGGTCCGTTTGTTCTCCAACGTTACTGCATTTCCACACTAGAATGTTTGGAACCATAATACTTTAGAGGCTTTGATTTTTCCCAGAGGCTTTGATTTTTTTCCTTCTCATCTCCCTCCTTAAATGGAAAAAACAGGCCGACAATGATGAAAATGATATAGCATTAAGCTCCTAATTGATCTCTTGAAATATCCATCTTCTTGAAAATGATATAGCATTAAGCTCCTGATTATCTGATATTATTGTTAATCATATATGCTTCCAACTGGGATTTTTTTAAGACATTGTAACTTGTCTTTTTACTCTAAATCATGTTATTTATGGCTCTGTTTTAGTACCCTTTAAACTTTAAAGTACATATTCCTTGAGTAAATTTAGTTCACATAGTCAGATAGCACTGGGGGATAGAAAATAGAAAGATAAGTTAGTCGGAATTGAGAATTGCTTTTTTGGTCCAAATAAAGAGTTCTTTCCTTTGGACTAAATTACGTTTCTTTAGAAGAAACTAATACATGCATAGGGCTGGGCTGGCAGAGAGTCCCAGATTCACAAAAATGGTTAAAAGCTAAGTTTTAGATTAAAAGAAAGATGTTATAAGGATGTATTTAATGAAGGATGCCACAAGCCTTGAAATTAAGGTTTGGATTTCTTGAATGTTTGTGTTACTATGTAGTTAGTGAAATCAATGATGAAATGAAAGTTAAAACAAAATGATTTAAATGAAACAAAAGAATGTATGCATGAAGACATAAATGAGGGACCAAATGAATGTTATGAAGTTTTGGTACCAAATAAATTGGTAGATTGCAACAACGAGATGACTCACAATGTGGTGTTATGTGCGTTCGAGCAGTCGGGATTTCTTGTTTTCTTATAGCGTGAAACATATTCCAGGAGAATGAGAGGGCTGTAACGAGAGAAGAGGGGTTGGCTCTTGCTCAGGAACATAAATGTTTGTTTCTTGAATGTAGTGCTAAAACTAAAGAGAATGTCCACCAATGCTTTAAAGATCTTACATTAAAGGTATCCTATTTCAACAAAGCTTGCATTTTTTAACTGTCATCTCATATCAGCAATGTGTCTCATTGACCCGTTAGACTTGTCCTTATGTTCCATTTATTTTTATTGGAGGGCAAACTGTTTGATTGATGATAATTGATTCGTCCTCATGTTCCATTTATTTTCACTGATGGTGGTTCATTTAGACCTGCCAGCCTATGTATTATGATAATAGTAGAATGAAGCTGTTCAGTGGAAGAAAAAAGAGTAGTTAGGTCCATTATATGTTCTTGCTTCCCCAGTGCAAGAGTTGTAAAGAAATACTAGCTTAGAACTTGATTGCTTACAACCTGAAAGACTTCTAATGCTTACTGAAGAAAAATGCACCTAAGTTATTTGAGTAAGTTGGTTAAGTTGGCAAGATAAGTATGCTCCGCTGTATCATGGAAGTCTTGAGCCTTGAATGTCCCACCAGTCTGGTGAACAAGCTTTTTTCCAAGCCATTTTCTCAAATATATAGTAGTTATGATAAATTTTTGGGAGTGTGAATGACATCTTGTTTAGTTCATGTAAATATGTGGATGTGTTGATCTTTTCTATTTGATGCTGTTAGGCTTAGCTTGACATTTGTTTCATTGTAAACAGGTAAAAGAAATAATACATGGGTCATGTAGTGAATAATTGTTGTGTATCCAAAACTTGGATGTGTGATATATTTTCTCTATACTGTTTTGTGTATTTCTTTATTTATTTTGTGAAACATCTTTTCCGGCGAGTTGTGCTCGCTGAAAATAATTTTTTATAGCAGAAATATATTTACGACGACATGAAATCGCCAAAAATCCTTTTTTGCGGCGAAACTTACCCGCTGGAAATACTTCATAACGGCGATAATTTTAAATTGTTGAGAAAAATAATAAGTTATTTGTGGCGATTTATTAAGTTTTTGTGACGATACATATCGCCGAAAATAATAGTTCTCAGCAATTTTAAAAGTAAACCGGAAGGCCATTTCTATCGATTTTTTGAACATTTGCGGCAGACTAAGTCGCTGGAAATAGTAGTTTTTTGTGACGATTTTTGCCTATCGCCAAAATTGACCGAAAATGGCTTTAGAATTTCGGCGAACCTGCAACGATTTATAAGTCGCCAAAAATTATCAAATGCAGCGATTCTGACAGGTATTTGCGACAATTTTGAGCACTGGAAAATGCCAGATTTTTTGTAGTGAGTTTTATACAAAATATTTTATATATATATTAAATATTAATATATATAAGTTTTATATATAATATATAATTATAAATTTTTATGTGAAATTTATTTATATAATATATATAATTATATGTGAAATAATTTCTTATTATAATTTATAAATTATTACATAAAATGTTAATACTACATCACTAAAAGTTTATAACTAATACTAATATATAACTTATAATTATATCAATAGTCTAATATTAATACTATTATATAGTCTAATATATTAATAAAAGTATAAAACAGTTTTTTTTTAAATCATTTTTTTTTATAAACAAATTTTTAATGACAAATTGTGAAATTTACATTTTAAAAAAATCAGAAAACTGGACCGGAAACTGATAAAACCGGAAGTACCGGTTTAGGAGGATAACCGGTACGTAATCGGTTTTGAAAAATACAAAATCGGTACATACCGGTTCGGTCCTAGATTTTATCCAAAACCGGACCGAACCGGACCGGTTACACCCCTAGCCACTAGTTCATGTCACATGCATTTGCGTTGTGTATTATTTTCAAAAAAAGAGTTTGTTCAAGTTTTATCAAGACCCCAAATGCTAGGACGAGAAAAAGTCCTGACGGAACTCCTTTGTCCTCTAGAGTGCATAAATTGGAGTGGTAGCCCCTAGGTCGATGAAGTACAGTCGACAAAACTCGAATGGATACTTATGGAAAGTATACTAGAGCAGGGTAGCACCTAAAGCTAATGGGTACCACATGTGTCATGTGCATTGAAGGCGAAATGGCGAACTACCGCTTAGTAAGGATTATGGCATAGTCGCCACGGTCAAATGGGTTGTGAGGTGATGTGATAACTAGCAAGGAACCCACAGTACGAACGAGAGCTGTGAGGTATCCAAATCACATGTCACAAGAAGTGAAAAGGCAATGAGTTAAAGATGTGTAATCAATTGTTCAATGTGCAAAGGAAAAAGATGTTTTATTGAACAATCAAAGGATCTCCGTTATATATTTTTGAAAAGTCAAATTGCATAAACTAAGTTTTGTGTCAAGTACATGTCTATGTGTTCATTTCATGTTTGTCTTTATATGCTTATGTTATATGCAATATGTTGTTTGTTTACTTATTGAGATTTCTTGAAATCTCACCATGGTAGTTTCCACTATCATTCCCAACCTGGAATAGTATAAGTTGTTATAAGATAAGAGACCAGTTATGGAGAAGCGCAAAAGGCCAGCACCCCCGATAGTCAAAGAGACGCTAAAGAGCCCTGAGCTCTCAAAGGAGTCATCTTTGGTGGATAGGCTAGAAGCCGCCGATCAGTTCATCTGTGAAGTACTTAAGCTGTATGAGGACCTGCAAATGATAATCAATAAAGGACAAGGCAAAATAGAGAAGGTCTTGTAGGATTTTGAGATGGATTTTTATAACTAGTTGTTAAAGAGGGAAATGGTTTAGTTGTTTTCTTTTTGGACGCTCTTGTATTTTGGGGAAATTGAACAATGAAATCATTTTGGGATTTTAGTTTAATGATAACATGATATTTTGAAAATTTGCTCTCAATCTTACTTAGATTTACATGAATTTTCGTTGTGATTTATTGCATACTACTAGAAATACACTAGGTGCATTGTATCTTAACTTTCATATAAAGGGGTATGTAGCCTTGAGTTACATATCTCGACGCGTCAGACACCTTCCAATCCCAAATGGGGGTTGGGGCGTCACAGTAGGTGAGCTGAATGATTTGTTGGAAAAAAAAGTTTTCTACATACGATGCATCCACGACCGAGATATTTCAACTACATACATCATTGCTTAAGACTACTAATGACTTTCTCGCTTACTCTAATCTTTATGGTTGTATACAAAAGAAAAACTAGTGCATCCTACATGTAATGCTGAAAATGAATCTAGGTGGTTGTATATGGGTCATCATCAATAGTTGGCCCCCAGATTGCTGTTGGAGAAGGAAGAAGACTGCTTTTGATGGTAGAGAAGATACCCGCATGCCACCTACAAAGCTCTTTTGGACACAATATACTTGAGCAGTTACGTAAAGTTGAGAAGGAGCAATTTGGTAAATACTCAAGGAAGATGTCAGGCGCACTAGAAGAGTTGTTTTGGAAAAATAAGTATCTTCTTCCAATTACCTTATTGTGTAGATATACTATTGAGACATAAATTAGATGTCATGCATATTGACAAGAGCATTTATGATAATTATTTGGAACGTTAATGATTATTGAAGGTAAAAATAAGGATACTACTAACGCTTTGAGATTTGGTCAACCTCAGTCTAAGAAAATAACTACATTTACAACATGATGATGACCACTATTCAACGAGGCTTGCATGTTTTACGTTGAATCAGAGGGAGGCAAGAACATTTTGTGAGCGACTGTCAACAATTCAATGCCCAGATTGTTTAATCTCTAATAATATTGTTAGATGTCTTAATATCGCTGAGGGGAAAGCCTCATGAATGAAAAGTCATGATTATCATATCTTTGTGCAAATATTGTTACCCGTCGCACTCGACATGTACTTACAACATGATATATGTCTAGCATTGACCAAGTTGAGTACATTTTTCAAAGAATTGTGTGCTTGAACCTTGCATGTAGATGTGATAACCCGGTTGAAGGCTGACATTTTTATCATCCTTTGTAAGATTAAGGTAATATATCAACTTATATTATTCGATATAATGGTACACTTTTCTATTCATTTACCGCAAGAGGCATTGCTCGCAGGCCCTATACAATATAGGTAGATGTATCCATATAAGAGATATCTTAGCAAGTCAAGTGTTATGTCCAAAACAAAGCCTATCCAACAGGGTCAATTGTTGAGGCCTTTGTTCATAAGGAGTGCTTGACTTTTTGTTTCATGTATCTCCATGATGTTGAGACTCAATACTGTCAACAAGAATGAAATACGGGAATACATGATGCACGGAAATCAAAGGATTATTTGTTTTCTTGCAAAAGGTGTGTCTATTGGCCTGGTTCGGCAAGTTCAAGTCAATTACAAGAGTCTCTCTTTATAACGGCATGATGGTTCAAGCTTAATAAATTTCTAGAGATTGAGCATACTTAAAACCAATTTACTAGTTTTGATACAAACTCCACTCTATAAATTCTTTTTGTTCTTAGTCACAATCCAATTGCCGTACTGTACTTTTGCCATATAGTGAACACTACAGCAAGCTCAGGGCAAAAAGCATCAATAACATAGAGCATAAGCATGAACTAGAAATTCCAAATGGTTCAAGGAATGCGTAAGCATTCATTGTGTATATATGAACTTATAAAATGGAATCTTCGTTCTTATTTTTTAGTTTTACTCATTTTTCACAAAAGAAAAAGATGGTATATATTCGATATTTTATTTAAAACCTTTCCTTTATTGCGGATGAATATTGTTGTAATAAGCCAAACACTTTTGGGATACAATAACTTATTTAATTCTAAATGAGTTAATACTATTAATAAATTTATTTGGTGAGATACACCCGCTAAATTAATCTCAATTCAGAGTAAACTTGAAATCGTAAAAGAAATGATCAAAATATTTTAAAACATTTTACTTTATGATGGTTCTTTGCGTATTTAAATGGATGAGTGATTTTTCGTCATACTATATTGTGGTTTAAGGGGTGCGTTTGATTATAAATTATCCTAAAAATGTAAGAATAATAAAGATTGTTCAATGTTATGCCTTTTCATGGTTGCCATAAAACTTCTCCATTTTTAAGGCCATTAAGTGCCGTTGAATAGAGAAGCCATATCTTAATAAGCATTTAGTGGTTGAAGGAATCCCTTTTGTGTGTGTTTGCTTTGGAGCTGGGGTATAAGTATTGTGAGTTCTCGTCTTATCAAGCTCTATCAATTGCACTCTAAGATCACCAATTTTAGTAGACTCATTTACATTGTTAAATATTGTAGGTTGACAACAGATATGGGCTAAGCATTTGTCTCAATGGCATAGTATTTTGGTTCTCTAATGGTGAAGTCATGAAGAGTGACGGTATTGTATGCAAGCTAGTTATTATGACAAAATAATTTGTTATGAATATTTTTTTATGTATTATTGAGCAATGAAAGGAAACGAGTATGGTGTTAACACATTAAGAGTGTAATGGTTCATTATATACAAAATCTACGATTGGGGAAAATGTTGTGACGATGTTTGATATTTTGCAATAAGAATTATGTTCATGGTGAGGTATACCATTATAAACTATAATATAAATTGACTAATAATAATTTAGTATATGTAAACATCATAGTATTACTAGCATGAGAACTCTAATGTATAATAATATGTAATACTTATGTATAAACACTTATGTATAATAACATGTAATACTCATGTATAATAACTAATGTAGCCTAACATGTAATACTAATGTATAATAACAAAAGTATAATAACATATAATAGTAATGTATAGTAACACTAGTATAGTAACATGTAATACTAAGTCTAGTATATAAATGTGTGTATCTCTCTAACTCAATACCACCAACTGATATACTTCAAGCTAAAAAAGTTCTTCTCTCTACTCTCGGGAGGGAGTATGAGGTGAAGCTAAGGGGGGACCACTTAGAGTTCCTAACAGTTTTGTAGTAGGAGGCAGGTGGTACGTAGCTGGGGTGTAGCGGATGGTACGGTGCTCACGGTGGCTGTAGCAGGAGGAAAGGTACGGAGACATCACTAGTAACTAGAAACGTGGTGGTAGAACGGAAAATCTCGGAGGTTCTGGTAGAATCGTATTGAAGGAGTAGGGTGGCAGAAAATGAATGAGGTAGAGGAGAAATGGGAGAGATTTTGTTTGACGGAGGAGGAAGGGGTAGAAATTGCATTGATGAATCGGTTACAGAGGAAATCCAATATAAAGGGGAGTGTAGTTTGGTTGGTAAAATCTGTATGGAGCGAAGTATTAGGAAGAAAGTTTTAGAATCAACAATGATGAAAGTTTGGAGAATCAGTAAGCCAACAAAGTTTACTGAGGTGGGGAATAACCTGTTCACCCTTACTTTTGCAAACCATGCAGATAAGCAAAGAGTATGGAGTGGGAGACCGTGGTTATTTGATTCGCACCTACTTGCACTAAAGATGTTCAAGGAATTTACATCACCACAAAGCCTGAAGTTTAAGCAAGAGAGCTTCTGGGTCCAATTGCATGATATGCCTCTTGGCTGCATGAATGAGGACCATGGGAAGAAGATAGGGAAGACTATTGGCAAGGTGGAGGAAGTTGACGTGAACTCAGATGGCAGTGGATGGGGTAGATTCCTGCGATTCCAAATCAGGTTAGATATCCGCAAACCTTTGGCTCGAGGTAGATTTATTGATGTTATAGGAGAAAAAATGTGGATTCCTTTAAAGTATTAAAAATTGCCTAGAATTTGTCTTGCTTGTGGATGTATGGTTCATGGTAAATTTGGATGTGGAGGGGAAGGGGAACGAAAGGAGCAATATGGGTCGTGGCTGAGGGCTGAGGCTAAATCAAGTTTTAGAGTGAAGGTTTGTATGACAGAAGGGGGGGGGGGGATAGTAGTGCTCACTCAAATGTGGGAGATGAGGGGAATGGGAAGGGATATAAAAAAGATAGGGGGGAGGAAGTCAGTGGGGGTTTGTTACCTGGGATGGGAGAAGGGGATAACTTTGTAGGGACTGGGGGAGATAGTAGTGTAGGGGAAGAGGTGGAAGTTGTAAGAGACACTCAGGTGGTAGAGGGGGAAAAGGAGCAGGGGCCTAAAGTTGTGGGGGTTGGGGGTGGACCAGAACTATTGGCTGGGAAATCATTGACAAGAGGAGGGTGGAAGAGAAAAGCTCGAGAGAAGAAGCAGGTAGTTGTTAAAAAGGATGTTTTGTTATCTAGAAAAAGATCAAAAGATGAGGTAGAAGAAGGAGAAGGGGAGAGTGGGAAGCATAAGAAAGGCAGATTAGTTCATGAAGGAAGAGGGATGGAATTTCACCAAGAGTTGGCAGAGGCTGTTCAACAGCCCTGCCAATTCCAATGAAAATTCTAAGTTGGAACTGCCGAGGGCGTGGGAACCCTCGGACAGTTCAGGACCTTTACCTTTTGGTGGAGGATAAGAGACCCGATTTAGTCTTTTTGATGGAGACTAAACTAAGAGCAGAAAGATTTGACTATTTGAAGAAAAAATTAAAATGTGAAGGGTGTTTTGTTGTGGAGTCGTTAGGGAGAAGGGGTGGTTTAGCTTTATTATGGAACAATGTGGTTAAAGATGAAGTTATTAACTACACACAAAGGCATATAAATGTGAAGATTGTTGAGGAAGAAGATAAGGATAGTTGGATTCTTACATGTTATTATGGGCAGCCAGAAACTGTTAAAAGGGTTGAAGCTTGGGATTTTTTTGAGTCCTTAAAGCCTAAGGCGAACCAAGGGCGGTGTGTAATTGGTGACTTTAAAGAAATTGCAACCAATGATGAGAAGGTGGGGGGAAATCCAAGACAGGAAAAACTGATGGAGAGATTTAGGTCAGCGTTGGAGAAAGGGAATCTTTCTGGCCTTGGATGGAGAGGGAACAAGTTCACATGGAGTAATAAACATGAAGATGACACTTTTACTAAAGAAAGGTTGGATAGGGCAATGGCCAATCCAAGTTGGGCACATTTGCATAAAGATTACTGGGTGGAGGTCTTAGTAGGAAGATGTTCAGATCATATGCCTTTGCTATTGACATTGATTAAGAAAGGCAGAAAAATCTGGAGAGGCAAGAAAGTATTTGGATATGAAGCTGGTTGGGCCAAAGATGAAGAATGTGAAGAAGTTATTAGAAGAGAGTCGGATAGAAGGGAGGAGAGGGGTGAGCAGACTATGAATCTCATGAATCTGTTGGATAATTGCAGCAAGGCACTTGGGATGTGGAATAACCAGAACAAAGTGAACAGGGTGAAAGATATTAAAGAGAAAACTGAATACCTTAAGAAGCTACAAGATGATGAGCGGAGGCTCAACTCAGCAGAGATTAAAAGGGTGCAAAGGGAGGTTGGGATTTTGATGGAGAAGGAGGACCTGAAGTGGAAGCAAAGGGCCAAAAGGAACTGGTATGCCTTGGGTGACAGGAATACAAAGTTTTTTCATGCTTGTGCAAACCAAAGAAGAAGAAAGAATAGCATTAGTCAAGTGATGGATGATCAAGGTAGAGTTTTCAGGAGTCAGGTGGAAGTTGATGAAGCTTTCAGATCTTATTTTGAGAGGTTGTTCTCTACCTCAAGTCCTAACACAACAGCTATGGAGGAGTGTCTACAGAATATAGCACCTCGGGTGACAAGTGAGATGAATGAAAAATTAAGAAGACCCTTTCGCAAGTTGGAGATAGAAGATGTTATTAAAAGTATGGCTCATTTGAAGTCACCAGGTCCTGATGGTTTTGGTGCTTGTTTTTACCAAAATCATTGGGCAACAATGGGGGATAAGGTGTGCTTGATAGTATTAGATCTGCTGAATGGTAAAATCCCTTTCTCTTCAGTTAATCTTACGTTTATTGCTTTGATTCCCAAGTCTAAGGAACCTAAGTTGGTTACTAAATATAGGCCTATTAGCCTATGTAATGTAATTTACAAAATGGCTTCCAAAGTGATAGCAAACATACTCAAAGAAGTGCTGTCAGCAACTATTTCAGCCAATCAAAGTGCCTTTATTCCTGGTAGAATCATAACTGATAATGTTATTGTGGCTTATGAGGTTTTACATTCGATGAAGGTGAGCAAGAAGGGTAAAGAAGGCAGTATGGCTATCAAGCTGGATATGTCTAAGGCTTACGATAGAATTGAGTGGCCTTATGTGAGTGCTGTTTTGAAAAGGCTTGGGTTCTGTGATGAGTGGACAGACTTAATTCTGAAGTGTATTAGCTCAGTTTCTTTTTCTGTGTTAGTAAATGGTATACCAGGAGATGTGTTATTTCCCTCAAGGGGTCTTAGACAAGGGGATCCTCTATCCCCTTATCTATTCATTTTGTGTGCAGAGGGTTTGAGTTCCTTATTCAACAATTTAGATCTTAGGGGGAACACAAAAAGAATCTCAGTAGTTAGGCACGGATTCAGGGTAAATCATCTGCTTTTTACAAATGATTGTATCCTGTTTGGAAGAGCCTATGTGGAAGAATGGAGGAAGATGCAGGATTTATTGCTCATATATGAAAAAGCCTCGGGTCAATTTCTGAATAAGGATAAGACAACAGTGTTTTTTAGTTCTAATACTTCTTTGGAAGATAAAAGGAAGATTCTATTGGAAGGTGGAGGTATTGTGGAAGGAAGTTATGATAAGTACTTGGGTCTACCTACTATGGTAGGTAAATCAAAGTATAACACATTTAGAAGCTTAAAAGAAAGAGTTTGGCAAAAGATTAGCAATTGGAAGAATTTCTTCCTTTCAGGGGTAGGAAAGGAAGTAATGATCAAAGCTGTTCTACAAGCAATTCCCTCTTACACTATGAGTGTCTTCATGTTGCCTAAAAGGCTGTGCAAAGAGATCAATGTAATGCTGTCCAGGTTTTGGTGGAAAATTCAGAAGAATTCCAGTGGTATACTGTGGAGAAGTTGGGAGAGAATGAGCCAGTCAAAAGGGTGTGGAGGTTTGGGTTTTAGAAATCTTGCCAGTTTTAATACAACACTGCTGGCTAAGCAAGCATGGAGAATACTTCAAAACCCATTTTCTATGGCTGCCACTATTTTTAAAGAAAAATATTTTAGAAGTTCCTCTCTGCTGGAAGCAAAGTTAGGTAGAGCTCCATCTCAAATATGGAGAAGTATATCGAGTGCTCTGGACCTGCTTAAGGAAGGACTAAGATGGAGGGTGGGGAATGGCCAAAAGATTAATATATGGGGTCAAAGGTGGTTGCCAACACCATCTTCTTTCAGAGTCCAATCTCCTAATCCTTTTATGAACACTTGTGTTAAAGTTAAGGACCTAATGATTGAGGAGAGAAAGGAATGGAATGAGGGTCTCATAAAATCAATCTTTTCTAAGGAAGAGGCAGATCTGATAAATAGCATCCCTTTAAGTAAGAGGGCCGTGGATGATAGACTGATTTGGGGTTCTTCAAAGAAAGGTATTTTTAGTGTCAAATCTGCCTACTACTTGGAGGAATCAAGATCAAGAGCCTCAATAGGTGAACCCTCAGAGCAGAATGGCCTGAGAAAGTTTTGGAAGAGTATATGGGGCCTGAATATTCCTGGCATTACAAAAAATTTCCTATGGAAGGCAAGGAATAATCTCTGAGCTACCAGGAAAAATTTGATGTCTAAGAGGATTGTTGAGGATGCTAGATGCCCTATATGTTTGCAAGAGGAAGAAATAGTCCTACATGTTCTTTGGCAATGTCCTGCTGCAAATGATGTCTGGTCAGAATCTGTCAAATCAGTTTAGAAATGGAGGGTGGGGGAAGGGGATCTACTTGGTTTGCTGGAAGTGCTAGCAGATAAGCTCTCACATTCTGATATGGAGGAAATTACAGTAGTTATGAGAGGGTTATAGCTTCGGAGGAACACCTTTGTTTTTGAAAGCAAGCTTCTAAGTAATAAATATGTGATTAGTGCAGCTAGAGACAGCTTGGAAGAGTATTAGACATCAAACTTGTAGATAACAGAAAATAGACAGCAAGCCAATACAGGAGGTTTGGTTCAAAGTTGGAGTCCACCTAGTGTGAATTGTTTTAAGGCCAATTGGGATGTAGCTTTAGATGTGAAATCAAGGAAGGTGGGGTTAGGGGTGGTAATCAGGAATGATAGGGGGGAGGTGATGGCAGCTTGTTGTGAGTCGAAAAGCTTTGTGGAACAACCTACTATAGCTGAGGGCTGGGCACTAAGGAAAGCAATGGAGTTATGTGAGGATCTAAGGTTTAACAAAGTGATAATGGAGGGAGATGCTCAGGTTGTTGTTAATCCAATGAACAGTCAGATTGAAGACTTATCTTATTTTGGTAGCATTATTGAAGACTTGAAGGTTTAGTTGAAGGAGTGGCCTAACTGGTCAGTGAAGTTTGCAAATAGAAATACAAATACAGTAGCACATACTCTTGCTAAACAAGCATTACATATAGGTTTAGAAAAGATATGGATAGAAGATATACCAGTTTGTATCTCAGATTGTTTACTGAGACATTATTGCAATGTAAACAGTGATATTTGAATGAATGAGGAGGCTTTATTTATAAACAAAAAAGTCTAGTATATAAATAAGCTAGAAATAAGTTCGAAAATAATATAATAACATGTAATACTTTAGGATTATAACATGTAATTAAACACTATATAATACAAGTCTGTAATAGGAATAAGTTAGACACTAGTATAGAATAGTATGAGTTAAAAACATATAATACTATAGTATAATAACATGTAATTAGAAATTAGTTAAATAGTAATTGTTAATAATCAATACTAACAATTAAATTTAGTGATAAAAAAATTATAAAAACTATAAACAAAAAGACTCGTGACAAAAATAAATATTAGAATTAATTTAGGGTTTGGTTTAATTTAGGGTTTAGGAAAAACAAAAGCCCAAAACATGATTTTGGAGAAAGAAAGAGTTTTTAGAAGCCCAAAAATGAGGCCACATAGCCCAGCCCAAAAGGGCACAACACAGCCAAAGACCCAAAATTCACGTAAACGACGCCGTTTTACCCTCTGAAAACAGTGCCATTAGGGTAAAACGACGTACTTTTACGTGGTCAGAATTTCTCCTATCGTCGTCCCTCACTCTCTCCTCGGCGTCTCATTGCCGCCACTACCCCTCACCACCAACTCCTTCTCCTAAGTCCCTCACCCTTAATTTGAGTTGCCTTCACCCAACCTCTCTCTCTCTCTTATCCCCCCTTGAGGTCATCCCTCCACTGCCCATCATCACTGCTATGAGTATGTGCCTTTTTCATTCACCATAGTCGCTAAGGCTTGTTGTATGGTTGATTTTGCAGGTTTGCTTCCAGATTTAGGGTCTGCTTGCACAACCATCGTGAGTAATTCTGGACTACCTAATGTGTTAAATTGTTTCATTTTATAGAATATGATTCGTGTATGCTTGGTTATTATGATGACATTAATGAGAGAATCTACATGAAGAGAACATGCACTTTTTTTTTTTTTTTGGTCTAATTTTTAATTTAGATCAAGTCTAATGTTTGTGAATGTTATTTAAGGTAAAGACCAAGCATTAGGGGGAAACATAGGGATATAAATTGAGAGCAGGTTGATAGAAATTGAGGCTGTTTTTTTGTTGTGTGAACTTGTTTTCTATTTTAGGGCTTTGTTCGGGGCTGTGTGAACTTGTTTTAAGGCTGTTGTGTGAACCTGTTTTGGGCCCATGTTTAGGGCCCTTTTTGTGTTGTGTTGACTTATTTTTAGGGTTGTTTTTGTTCATGTGTTGTATTTAGTTCTTAAATATGAATTGTGAACGCACAAACACTCCTACGTCCACCTCTACATCTTATCCAAAATGACTACAACTACAACAGCCTATTGAGGCTCCCAAAATCCAAGAGTCTGTAAAATCTTCGGTAGCCACTCCTACTACCCTTCGTTCTACCCCCAGCCCTCCACCAGGTAGTAAAAACCCCAAGAATAGGACTAGGGAATAAGATCACTTTATAAGAGTGTCTGATTGTAATCCCGAAGAACCTATAGCTACTTGTAACCATTGTGGGAGGTTGTGGAAATACCATCTTAAAAGACAAGGCACTTTGGCCATGAGAGCACACAACCATGTTTTCCCTAAAAATTATAAGAGTAAATTGGACAAGTGTCAACAATTCTTGGTCCCAGAGGCAAGAGTTGAAGGAGGGGAATGCGAAAAGAATCTATAGATGACCAAATATAATGAGAAGAAAATTAGGACTGCCCTTGCCAGGATCCTAGGATGGTGATAGTGAATGAATTACCATTAAGTGTTGTTGAGGGCCAAGAGTTTCAAGACTATACTAAATCCATTGATTCTAGATTTTTTATTCCTTCTCGTTTTATGATAATGGGGGATTGTATGAAGCTCTTCTTGAGAGAAAATGATAGCTTGAAGAAAATATTTTTGACAACCAAACAAAGAGTGTGTTTGACCACCGACACTTGGACTTCTATCCAATACATTAATTACTTGTGTGTCACGGCTCACTTTATTGATAGTAGTTGGAAGTTGCATAAGTGGATCATTTCATTTACCTGGGTTACCGATCACAAGGGAGCAACAATTGGGAGGAAGTTGGAGGAGTGTATGCTTGACTGGGGCATTGACAAAATTCTTACAATCACGGTGGACAATGCCATCTCTAACGACTCCACTATTGATTGGTTGAGAACAAGGGAAACAGAAAGTGAGGAGTATGTTACAAATCAGAAGCAAGGTGTATTGCACACATTTTAAACCTTGTTCTAAGTAAAGGTTTAGAAGATGTTGATGACTCAATCACAAGGGTCCACAATTTGATTTAGTATGTGAAGTCTTCTCCCCAAAGATGTGCCACTTTCAAGTCTTATGTTGATAGGTCAAAAGCTTCATAATCTAGTTTCTTGTGTCTTGACGTGCTTAATAGATGAAACTCTGTTCGACGTGGCTAAGAAGTATGAAAAAGACTTCCAAGTTCTGCTTTATGAGGGTCTCCACTTACAAGTTTATTTGATTAAGGATGGGCCAGGGAAAATGGGTTTGGGAGCTTCATAAGTGTGATTTTTATGTGATTTTTATTACTCTTTTATTTATGAAAAGTGTTAGTTTTTCTTCAATTCTATTTATTTTATTTTATTTCTATAGATTTTTCTTTATTTTCTTGGATTTGAAGGCATGAGAAGATGTAGTATGAAAGGAAAGCATTTTGGTACAAAAGAAGAGACTACGGATCCAAACCAAAGAAGGCACGACCAGAATTCGCGACAAGAGTTAGGCGTTAAGCGAGATATTTTACCTTCTGGGCGAGAAGACTTGGCGCAACGCTCCATGCGACTAGATTGGGCAACCAATCTAAATGACCAACTTAAGCCACCAACCTAAACAACATCATGGGCGACAACTAGCAAAGGCGAGCAGCTTTACTGCTCGGTAGGTTGGCGAGAGGAATCTTTCATCTCGGTCAAGAACCTTACATCTTGGTCATTGGGCGACGAGACCAGTTTATTCAGCGCACACGGCATCTACCCGGTGGGACCCTTCCGAGTTCTGAATCAATCTGCTAACCACCAAATCCTCCTCAACTCCATAAATCAAGCCGCTTATTACTGAATCTTCCATTTTAGATAATTCTGCTATTCTTGGGATAATTTCTTTATGTTAACATTTATCTTTAGAAACTATTTTTCAGATCTTTAGGCTAGATTGTAGCCGCATTTATCTTGTTTCCGGATTTAAGTTTTGATATCTATTTAATCTCGTCTTGTGGGATGAATAGAGAGAGGAGTCTGAGTTTTAGATTTCAATAATCCAAAGTTTATCATTTAAGTTTCTTTCAAGGAGGCGGATCTGGAGGGCAGATGCGAGAGTTGCATGCTTCATCAACCGACTCCAACGAAGAACATTAGTTTTATTGTTTTTCTTTTCAATTTCATTATGAACTAATTTTATTTTCTAGAACTTTGATTTAGTCTAACATTGAACACACAATTTATATTCTAAGTTATTTTATTTTCAATATTTCCATGATTGAGTGTTTATTCCTTTTTTATACTAGCTAGATTTTTACTACTTTAGATTTTATTTATTGGATTAAATTAGATCTTAGTTTGGTTTTTCTTTTTTAGGAATTAGAAGTGCATGTCCCGATCTAAATCATTAGAGCATACACTTTTCGATCCTGAGATTGAAATAAGCTTACGTCGGATCAATAAAGAAAAAGAAAGAGGTTGCCACATCTAAATTTAATATGGCCGACCAGGAGCACAAGGCGTTAAGAGACTATTATGTTATGTCATCTGTCAATGGGGCAACATCTAGTATAAGGCGGCCAGCTATACAAGCCAATAACTTCGAGATCAAACCGGCCATCATTCAAATGATTCAATAAACCGTCCAGTTTGGGGGGTTGTCACAAGAGGATCCTACTGTCCATATTGTAAATTTCCTAGAAATTTGTGATACTTTTAAATACAACAGAGTGACAGATGATGCGATTCGATTGAGACTTTTTCCTTTCTCACTTAGGGAAAAAGCAAAAACTTAGTTGAACTCTTTGCCGCCCCATCATCACCACCTGGGAGGAGTTGGCACAAAGGTTCTTAGCAAAATATTTTCGTCCGACCAAGACAACGAAGTTAAGGAATGATATCACTACCTTCATCCAATTTGAAGGTGAATCATTATATGAGGCAAGGGAGAGATACAAGGATTTATTGCGCAAGTGTCCACATCATAACCTCCCAGCCTGGCATCAAATACAGATATTTACAATGGTTTGGGACCCACAAATCGATCTATGGTTGATGCAGCCGCAGGAGGAGCATTAATGAGTAAGACCCATCCACATATGAACTTCTGGAAGAGTTGGCATCTAACAACTATCAATGGGCTGGAGAGAGAAGAATGCCAAAGAAGGCGGCCAGGGTCATTGAGCTTGACTCTATGCCCACAATTGCGGCCCAATTGGCAAATCTATCCAAACAACTAGCTAAAATGAACATTAATGATATTCAAACTAATGTTGTTTGTGTTCATTGTACAATAAATCATTCAAGTGTAGATTGCCAAGTGGGAAATCCTTTTGTCCAGCCGAGTTATGAACAAGCCATTACGTGTCCAATTTCAAACGTCAAAAAAATCCTTATTCAAACACGTTCAATCCCGAATGGAGAAATCACCCTAACTTTTCATGGAGCAATAATCAAGTGCCGGTTAGACCACCTTAACAATTTCCACAGCAAGAGCAGAAGCCAACACTTGAAGATATGATTATGTAGTACATGCAAAACAACTCAACTTCAATCCGCAATCTTGAGATGCAAATCGGTCTGCTCTCAAACATGTCAAAGTCAAAATATTGAGAAGTGGGCAGACATATGACCAACCGCAAACATTAAATACCAAGCAAGATGCAGAAGTTGCCAAAAACATGGAGTCTGAGATGAAGGAACTTGAGTCCAAGGTGAAAGAAGCAGAGCGGGATGCGACTGACCAGCAAGCTGAAAAGACTAAAGAGAATAAAGGGGTTGCAAAACCCAAGAAATCCATGGAGTTTATATCTGAAATTTATTCTCCTTCAATTTATGATCCACCAATTCATTTTCCGCAAAGATTAAGAAAAATAAAATTGATAATCAGTTCTCTAAATTTCTGAGTATATTTAAGCAATTGCATATTAATATTCCTCTTGTTAAAGTTTTAGAGCAAATGCCTAAATATGCAAGATTTTTAAAGGATATATTATCAAACAAGCGGAAGTTGGACGAGCATGAGACTAAAATGTTGACCGTGGAGAGCAGTGCAATTTTACAAAAGAAACTGCCGCCTAAGTTGAAAGATCGGGGGAGTTTCACCATCCCTTGCACTATAGGAAATTCATATTTTGATAAAGTTTTATGTGACTTAGGGGCAAGTATTAATCTAATGCCTCTCTTTGTTTTTAGGAAACTAGGTTTTGGAGAAGCAAAGCCAACCACTATCTCTCTACAGTTGGCAGACAGATCTATTAAATACCCGAGACGACTCATTGAGGACGTACTGGTGAAAGTTGATAAGTTCATCTTTTCGGCCGACTTCATTCTACTTGATATGGAGGAGGACGAGCAGATCCCTTTGATATTGGGCCAACCTTTCCTTACGACAGGGAGAACCTTAATTGATGTCCAGCAAGGGAAACTCATTTTGAGGGTCGGTGAGGAGCAGGTCATTTTTTACGTTTTTAAATCTATAGAATTCCCTTCCGAGGTACATTCTTGTTTTTAGATAAGCAACAGAGATGTGGTCATGGCCGACGAGACTAATGGAGCTAAATTTCCAAAGGTACCACTTGAGGTATATCTTACTCACTCTACATCTATTGAATCCGAAGATGAAGAGGTACACCATCCCTTTCTCTTTCAATAAAACCAAAAGCGGAAGAGCTAAACTCATCTCGGCTGACATCTCCAAGTAAGGAACCGCCCAAGCTTGAACTCAAACTGCTTCTATCAAATTTAAGGTACGCTTCTTAGGCCAAGACTCTACTTTTCCAGTTATTATTAACAGTTCCTTGAGTGATGTAGAGGAAGAGAAGTTGTTGAGACTCTTGCGGGAACACAAGATGGCCTTGGGTTAGACCATCTCGGACATCAAATGAATTAGTCCTTCAATTTGCATGCACAAGATTTTAATGGAGGATAATTTTAAACCGATCATCCAACCCCAGAGGAGATTGAATCCATCGATGCAAGAAGTGGTGCATAAAGAGGTATTGAAGCTTTTAGATGCCGGGATCATTCATCCAATCTCAAATAGTGCATGGGTAAGTCCAGTGCAAGTCGTCCCAAAGAAAGGAGGGATAACCGTGATCAAGAATGACAACAATTAACTCATACCGACGAGAATGGTCACGGGATGGCGAGTATGCATAGACTATCGAAGATTGAATGATGCAACTTGAAGGTACCATTTTCCCCTACCTTTTATTGATCAAATGCTAGAAAGACTTGCCGGCCATGCTTACTACTATTTTCTAGATGGATATTCCGGTTACAATCAAATAGTCATTGCACCCGAGGATCAAGAGAATATCACTTTCACCAGTCCTTATGGCACTTTTGCATATAGGCACATGCCTTTTGGTCTTTACAATGCGCCAGCCACTTTTCAAAAATGCATGATGTCCATCTTCTCAGATAGGGTGGAAAAATTTTTGGAAGTCTTCATGGATGACTTCTTGGTTTTTTGTCACTTTTTTAATAATTGTTTATCTAATTTATCTTTGGTTTTGCAGAGATGCAAGGAGACAAATATTGTTTTAAATTGGAAAAAATGCCACTTCATTGTCGAGGAGTAGTGTTCAGCCACATCATTTCCTTCAATGGAATTGAGGTCAACTGAGCAAAGATCAAAGTTATTGACAAACTCCCACCACCGACCAATGTGAAGGGCGTGAGAAGTTTCTTGGGTCACGCTAGGTTCTATCGTCGGTTTATCAAGGATTTTTCCCAAATTACTAAACCTCTTTGCAATCTGTTGATTAAAGATACTCGGTTTGAGTTTTCTAATGAATGCTTGCATGCTTTCAAAACATTGAAAAAGAAATTAATTTTAGTGCCTATCATTGTATCATAGGATTGGGTTTTACCTTTTGAATTAATGTGGGATGCTAGCGATTATGCTATAGGGGTTGTTTTGGGGCAAAGAAAAGATAAAGCTTTTCATTTTATTTATTATGCAAGTCGGACCTTAACAGAAGCTCAACTTAATTATGCTACTACTGAAAAAGAATTGTTAGCAGTTGTGTTTGCCTTTGGAAATTTTTGTTCTTATTTGATAGGTTCAACAGTGGTCGTCTACACCAATCACTCAGCTCTTAAATACTTGTTGTCAAAGAGTGATGCCAAACCAAGACTGTTAAGATGAATTTTGCTATTCCAAGAGTTCGATTTGGAAATAAAATATAAGAGAAGTATTGAGAATGTAGTGGCCGACCACTTATCTCGTCTTGAGCTTAAAGAGGTGACTGGCAAGGAGAAATTCCCAATTAATGAGACCTTCCCGAACGAGCAATTAATGGCTATATAAGTCATTCCATGGTACGCCGACATGGTAAATTATTTGGTATCCAAAATCCTACCGGTCGAGATGACATATCAACAAAAGAAGAAGTTCTTCTTCGACTTGAAATATTATTTTTGGGAGGAACATTTTCTATACCGGCATTGCACGAACCAAAATTTCCACTCATTAGAAGTGGGCGGCCAATTTGGTGGAGCAAAAACAACAACGAAAGTTTTAAAATGCGGCTTTTATTGGCTGACTATTTTTAAAGACTCTTTTAATTTTGCTAATTTATATGATCATTGTCAAAGGGTTGGCAACATTTCTAGGAAACATGAGATGCCTTTAAACATAAACAATATTTTAGTGATTGAATTATTTGAGGTTTGGGGTATATATTTGATGGGTCCTTTTCCATCCTCATATTTTAATAAATTTATTTTGGTGGCAGTAGATTATGTCTCCAAATGGATATAAGCGGTCGCCTTGCCAACCAATGATGAGAAGGTCGTAGTGAATTTCCTGCAGAAGAACAACTTTTCCCGATTCAGCACTCCGAGGGCCATAATCAATGATGGCGGGAAGTATTCTTGCAATCGCCAATTTGAAGCGATACTGACTAAGTACAGAGTCACCCATTGCGTGGCGACACCATACCATCCTCAAACGAGTGGCCAGGTTGAGGTATCTAATCGGGAGCTGAAGCGCATATTGGAGAAGACCGTGAATGTCTCTCGGACAGACTGGGAGAGAAGGTTAGATGACGCGCTATGGGCCTATCAGACAACATTCAAAACCCCGATCGGGATGTCACCTTTTTGGCTCATTTATGGAAAAGCATGCCATCTAGTCGTGGAGCTAGAACACAGAGCCTATTAGGCGATGAGAACACTGAAGTTTGATTTACAAGCGACTGGCAAGAAGATAATACTGCAAATCAATGAGATAGATGAGTTCCGCAATGATGCTTATGAGAATACTCGGATTTACAAAAATAAAATTAAAAGATGGCACAATAAGCATATTCTAAGAAGGAAATTCAAAGTCGGGCAGAAAGTTCTATTGTTTAACTCAAGACTTCAACTCTTCCCAGGAAAGATGCGCTCTCAGTGGTCGAGACCGTTTGTGGTGACCCGTGTCTTTCCCTATGGGGCGATTGAAGTCCATCACGAGACAAATAGCACATTTAAAGTAAATGGACAGAGATTAAAACCCTATGTGGATGGAAACTTTAACTCGGAAAAGAGTTACATCGATCTCAACAGTAATAAATGATGAGAGGATAATGTCTAGTTATAGACTTTAAATAAAGCGATTTTGGGAGGCTACCCATGTTTTTATTTTTTTTTATTTTTTTCCTTAATATTATTTTTTTGCTTTCATCTTGCAGGAACGAAGAGGCGAGGAGATCTCCAAGGAGTACACTGCTGCACCTTCAAGGGGAGCATCTCTTACCTTCTCTCATTCTTTGCTTTAGTTTTTCTTCATTTTTCTCATTGAGGACAATGTGATATTTAAGTTTGGAGGGAAATGATATTATTTTTTTAGAAATAAATAAATAAATAAATTAATAATAATAATAATAATAATAATAATAATAATAATAATAATAATAATGATGATGATGATGATGATGATGATGATGATGATGATGATGATGATGATAAAAACAGTATGGTTTGATGAATAAAAAGCCTATGATAAGAATATGATTGAAATTTATTATAATTTTTAGGAAAAATTCTCATTTCTTAAGTCTAGTTGTTAATTTTTTACTTGATCTTGCTTAATTGATATCTTCTATGTTCAATGAATGCTTATAATGATCATTAATCATTTTACATACCTAGAGAAATTTTATGTGAATTTTTAAGGTCTCAACTTACTGTAGAACTTGTTTGATTACACTTAAGGTGAAATCCTAGACAGAATATTATTGGAGAAATGATTAAGGCATTTCTTGGAGCGATTGACCCTTTCAAGCTTACCCATTTATTATCTTTATCCCTAACCACACCCGTTTGAACTTTATTGAATTATATTTTGGCCTTATATTTTTATTTCTTGTAAACCTCATATTTCCTTCCTTATTTGAGCTTAAACACTGATTTTCTTACCTTTCAAGAGAACTAAGTTTACACAAAGTCACAAACTTACAAGAGCATGAAAGGCAAGAGAGGTAGAAGGTCTACAAGTAAAGCTAATTATAGTCATATTATCAAAATCATAAGTTTGGGGGTGTGAAAAGATGTCAAGTCGTCTACTTTGTGGCCAACAAGAAAAGGACGAATAAAGTCATCCACAAAGGCAGTTGAAAAAGTATGAAATATTTCCATGAAAAGAAAAGGAAAAGAAAATAAAATAAAGACCTGCCGAATAGAGGGATAAAGATAGAGATACTTGAAAGTGCAATAAAGAGAGGTATGTTGAAAGATTTACAATGATTGAGAAGAGATGTTAGAAGTGAGAATGCTCTATTTGTCTGTTGGTGTAGAAGAGATGTTAGAAGTGAGAATGCTCTATTTGTCTGTTGGTGTTCAAACTAGTTCTCTTGCTTTGTTTGAATCCTGTCTTTTCTTTGTAGCCCTCACCCCAGCCTTACATTACAAGCTTAATAAAACTATCACCTTTTTCTTTGATGATAGTTTTTGTTCCACATTAGTGTAGAGTGATTTGAAAAGCAAGCCTATAGAGTGTTTAGAGATCCATTATTTATTTACTTGTTTGCATAAAACTATCTGTGTAACAGCCCGCTAGAAATTTATTGGTGAAATTTCTATTGACTTTAGGAACCTAGTGAAAAACTCCATAAGTTTTTACAAATTGACCAATCGCATAGATTTTAGTCAGTCAACATAGTCAATGTTATCACTCACTATGGTGCTAGAAATATGAGTTTAATTATTTGAGGTAGTTAGAAGTGTCAGATGTGTTTGGTCTATGCCATTAGACTGAGTTGATTATTTTGGATTTTATGGCGCAATAACACATTTTCATAATTTCAGACGAAACGCTTGTTCAAAATTGTGAAATTATTTTTAGGGGCTTTAGAGTTGAATTTCGGTAAACGATTTTCACTATAGGTTAATATGAATCTTTAGAATTTTTCAGTACAAATTTTAGTATGCCTTTTTTCGGAGTAAATAGTAACATCGATAAATGCACACAGTGTAGTGTTTTCAAAATCACAGTGTGGAATGTCCAAATTAGGTTAGAGAAGTTTTATTTGGACACTTGATGAGATCTTAGCCACACATAGTGAATAGTATTGGACAATTGGCACCATGAGGAACCATTAGATGGATATGTGAAGGAAGTCAAGGTGTGAGATCATGCCACCTATTTAAAGCTTTGTTTTATCTGATCAACAAATTTGTGCCAGACCAAAGAGGGTTTCAATCCTAGCGAAACCCTAAATGGTTGGGATCCAATTGAAACCCCAAAAGCTTGATTAAAACTGAAACCCTAAACGGTTTCCCCAACCCTAAAGTTGGCCTCCAAACCCTTTTTAATCCAATTTCTAGCATTGTGTTTAATAACTTGATTAAATCACTTTCACATGCCATTAATTAGTCAAATCCTTGTTAGACATCATTATCTAACCTTTTAAACTTTGAAAATGTTATTGGGCCAAGAAAAATCGGATTTGGGCTTGATAGCACCTCAAACCCTAACCAAACCCCCCTTAAACCCCAAATTGAAGCCCACTTGGTTGAGGCCCACCAAGGCCCACGAATTTGGCCACCTTGGCAAAGCTTCTTGAAGAAGTTTCCTTCCCCACATGGCAGACCATCCACTGTCGTTGGCTGCACCCAATAGTGCCTTGATGTGAAGGAGAGATCCACCCCCATCAACCTCCAAATCTCACAGCTGTTGCAAGCAGTCCTTGCTCCACTCTATTCTCAAATTATGTCACATAGCCGCCTCCAATCAAGGGTCATTCAAGCCCATAACTTCCCCCTCCAGGAGGCTAAAGTCGTGCAAGACACATTTCACTCCCTTTCATCACTTCTTCATCTTGTTCTTAGAGAGAAACTCAGAAGAGCTCTCTCAGGCAGATTCCTGGATCTTTTTTCGTGGATATTTTAGACCCTTTGTAAGTATTTTCTCATGTTGCCTCCTTCACAAAAGTTGTTCTTCTTTGAGTTTAGTTTCTATGGATATATTATTAGTCTCATTCCATGTTCATTTGATCAGTCCAAAGTATTTATAATCATGGAAATGTCATTCTGGGCGTGTAACTAGAGAGTATGTTATGTTTTGAAATGTTTGACCAAGCCAATGGACATATCTTGGTCCGAAAATTTTATGGAGTGTTTTTAGCATGTGTTTATGAATGTTCATTGAGGTTTTGTTGCATGAATAAAGCTTTTGAAAACTTGAAAACTGGAAGTGGAAAAACAGTTTTTGTTTTGTGAAAGTTTGAATATTTAGTGGTCTAATCTTATTCCAAAGGTTTTGATATTTTTATATGAAGATCTTAAGCCTCTTATATACATGTTAGACTAATATTTTGAAAATATTTAGTCTTAGTTTTAAAGATATGATTTTTCTATGCAAGAGGATTTCGGTTAGGCCTAAGATTTGATGTTTTTGGGTTAGATCCATGTTTTATTGAGTTTTAGCCATGTGATTTTAAGTTTGATGGTTGGATCTTTTTTATGACACATTTTTAAACCATGTGATGTTTTAGTTTGAAGATCACATGTTTTTAAGCCTTGGAGCAAGTGATTGATCAAAGTTAGTTGAGAGAAAAGTTTATGTTTTGGACTTGGTGTAAAACCAAAAACTCCAAGTGTTGTTTTGTGATTTTTGGTGACTTTTGTTTGATGATTTAAAGCATGGTTGATCTTAGGATGATGTTTTGAATATGTTAGAAGTAAGATTTGATTTTTGGAATTCTTGGAGATTTTTTATTAAAGTCAAAACTTGTGATTTAAGGATTTACTTTTTGTTAAAAAGTTTGGGTCTTTTTACAAAAAGTTTGGTGTTGATGATTAGCTTTTTCTTAATGGATATTTTAAGTGTGTTTTTAAACTTAGGATAGGAAGATCTTTGTTACAAAATTTTGGTTTAATCATGGGTTTTGAAGATGGAAGAAATTGCAAACAAAATCAAGAGAAATGGTCTATGAATGTTTCGGTCATTGTGAGTTTTCCATAGTTGTGAATGGTTTTAAATTTTTTTGGGTTGATATTTGAGTCTAGGATAAAATTTACATGAGGAATGTAAATTTTGGTAATTTTTGGAGTTAGGATGTAAAATCCTTAAGTTATGGGTAAAATAGTCATTTATCTACATCTAGGGAGTAAAATGATAAGTTGTCTCTTTTGACATTTTTAATTGTTAGTAAGTAAGGCTCTAACTTTTAGAATTACCTCTTACAGTTCTTCATGTTTTGCACTTTTTTCTCGTAGAACGTGACAATCGAGGTAAGTTAGCTCTCAACTTACTATCAGTTTACTATGTGTGTGTGATGGGTAAGGGAACTACAGTTTATGTTCGTATGTTGTTATATATATTATGCCATGCCATGTCATCACATATTTATCTATTACATGAATTATTCTGTCACGAAAATCTTATCTAATACACAATATATTATGTCTCATGTTACTATCTGTTGTAAGTATTTCACATTACGTATGTCATCTATTACATGTATGTCATGTCATGTAATATTCACTGTCACATTTTATGTCATGTTACGAAATATTGTATGTTACATGGTATGCCATGTTACGAAATATTGTCTGTTACATGTATGTCATATTATGAAATGTTGTTTGTTACATTTATGTCTTAAAGTATGTCATGTCTGTCGTATTGCGTTCATGTCACGTTACGCTACGTCAGGATTTCTGTCTTTTTGTATGCATGTCATTCCGTCTCGAATACAGTCTGTGTATCTCGAGAACAATCTTGTTAAGTTATTCATGTCAATCACGACCCTAAGTGCTAGGATAGGGTAATATCCTAGTGGAACTCCTTTGTTCATACTGGAGTGTCTAAATAGGTGTAAAATTCCCTAGGCTGACGAAGTACAGTCAACAAGTTGTGAATGAGGCCTAACTAGTTGGTCACTGGAGCGCACCAGGCACTAACGCCGATGGAGCCACATTTTATTTTACATGTGTCCACCGCAAGTGTGGCACAAATAATTCATGGGGCCACAACAACTGTGGAGCATGAAATATGGGGCAGTAACAATTGTGGAGCATACAATACGTGAGACACAGCGATTGTGACATATAAAATACGTGAGGCCACAGCAATTGTGGAGTACGTATTAACGCACTCACAGCTGGTATAAACACCTGTGTTGTGATGCGGTAATCGGCAGGAACACACGGCTCAATGGGACCCTTGTAGCACCCGTATGGTCACTTTTATTAATTAAGTCTATTGAATAAGATTCCAAGTTCATGTACTTCACGTTCATGTCATGTTTCACGTTATATTATGTTTAAGTTCACGTTCATGTTATGTATGCTCACGTTCATGCTATGTTTCAAGTCCATGTTATGTTTCAAGTTCACGTTCATGCTATGTTGCCAGTCCATGTTATGTTTTAAGTTCACTTACATGTCA
Organism: Juglans mandshurica; assembly: GCA_022457165.1. Classification (NCBI taxonomy): domain Eukaryota; kingdom Viridiplantae; phylum Streptophyta; class Magnoliopsida; order Fagales; family Juglandaceae; genus Juglans; species Juglans mandshurica. The sequence goes on from CM039622.1 coordinate 17,781,568, forward strand.
TATCACGTCAAGCTAAATTTCAGTTCAGTTCAAGTTATATCATTTATGACATGCTATATGTCAAGTTATGCTATGCTTACTTACGACTTTTATTATGCATTCATGCTTTTATTGCCATGCATGCATCATTAACCTATATGGAAGTTTCCTGTTAACTTGCTGAGATTTGTAATCAAATCTCATCGTGGTAGTCTCAACTACCATTTCCCCCGAATGCTAGGCGATGTGTCAGGATCAGAGCAGGGAGCAGGCACTAGCAGACTGGAGGAGGTTGACCAGACACCATAGACACAACACGGAGCTTGCAGCCTCCACAGTTAGGTCTTTGGATAGTATTCCGGCATCGTTAGTCGAGTTACGCGAGTTACTCAACGAACTAGCCCAATAGTATATTTTGGCAGTGTAATTATGGAGCCAAGTCTCCGTTGTTTTGAGATTACAGTCTTCTGAGACCCGTGTTGTAATTGTGGATTTTTTAAGTATGCATGGATTATGTTTTAACTATTTGGGATATTATAAGTTTGGTGTATAGTATTGCTAAAAAAAAAATTATCCGCTGCGAATATTGCATAATGCTATATGCATGTTAGGAACATTGCATCTTATATGTAATGTACGGGGGCAGGTAACCTTGTGTTGCATGTCCCGATGCTTTGGATGTCCATCTGATCCCAAGCAAAATCTGGTGGCACCACAATCTGGGAAGCTAATGATGAAGTGAGAAGGATGGGTATGCATGAATGTGGGGAAGGATAATGCGGTGGAATTGAGTTTTGAATTAACTTTTGGACTTGATTCATCTTGAATGATTCCTTTAAATTATAGACTTATCAAACCAATACTTGTTTTAATTGTCTTTTTTTTCTTCTTTGCTCGAGGGCGAGCAAAGCTTAAGTTTGTGGGTATTTGATAAGTGCGATTTTTATGTGACTTTTATTACTATTTTATTTATTTAAAGTGTTATTTTTCTTCAATTCTATTGATTTTATTTTATTTCTATATATTTTTCTTTATTTTCTTGGATTTGAAGGAATTAGAAGATTTAGTGCGAAATGAGAGCATTTTGGTACAAAAGAAGAGACTACAGATCAGACGAAAGAAGGCGCGACCAGAATTCGCTACAAGAGCTAGGCATTAAGCGAGATATTTTACCTTCTGGGCGAGAAGACTTGGCACAACGCTCTAGGCGACTAGATTGGGCGACCAGTCTAAACAACCAACTAAAGCAACCAACCTAAACAACATCGTGGGCAACAACTAGCAAAGGCGAGCAGCTTTACCGGTCAATAGGTTGGCGAAAGGAATCTTTCATCTCGGCCAGGAACCTTACATCTTGGCCATTGGGCGAGGAGAGCAATTACATTCAACGCACATGGCATCTATCCAGTGCGTCCCTTCCGAGTTCTGCAATCAATCTGCTGACCACCAAATCCTTCCGAAGTCCATAAATCAAGCCGCTTATTACTGAATCTTCCATTTTAGATAATTCCATTATTCTTGGGATAATTTTTTTTATGTTAACATTTATCTTTAGAAACTATTTTTCAGATCTTTAGACCAGATTGTAGCCGCATTTATCTTGTTTCCAGATTTGAGTTTTGACATCTACTTAATCCCGTCTTGTGGGATGAATAGAGAGGGGAGTCTGAGTTTTAGATTTCAATAGTCCAGAGTTTATCATTTAAGTTTCTTTCAAGGAGGCAGATCTGGATGGTAGAGGCGAGAGCTGCATGCTTCATCAACCGACTCCAATGAAAAACACTAGTTTTATTGTTTTTCTTTTCAATTTCATTATGAACTAATTTTATTTTTTAGAACTTTGATGTAGTCTAATATTGAACACACAATTTAAATTCTAAGTTATTTTATTTTCAATATTTTCATGTTCTTAATTCTTGCAATTTTCTAACTAATTATTGTTCGATCTATTGAATCAAAATGAGACCGAGAGGTGATTTGTGATTAAAGCTCTAGGATTAAGCACTATTAGTTGAGCAAACGTAGATATACTTTACCACAATTAGTGCGATTTTCAAGAAAAATCTAAAAACTTAATAAGTCTCCAATTAGTTAAATTCACATAGAGATATAGAGTTATTAGTTGAAGATACTTTTGATATTGTGCGAGAGAAATATTGAGTATTTAAGGGGTTTCTATCATCAACTTGGGATAATTAGAATTCTATAACAAAGAAGAATAAATTGTGTGGGATTTGCTAGGTAAATCAAACGCTCTAGATCTCTTCTTATTATCTTTAAAATATTAATTTTAATGTTCTTTTCTTTAGTTTAATTTATATAATTTATTCTTAAAATTTCAGTTTTCCAAATAGTAATTAATTTAGTAAATTTCAGTACTCAATAGCATAATTATTCCTTGTGAATTCGACATCCGTTTTCTTTCAAACACTTTACTACTTATTACGATTCTGTGCACTCGCAGATATTTTCAGCACAACAGAGCTCCTGGGTTTGATGATTGGAAGATCATAAGAAACTTTTCTTCATGTATTTTATAATGTCATATTGCATATTTCTGGTACACTATATGTCACATCAAATCTGTATTCCCAAGAACTTATTAATATTCATGCAAATTTGAATAGTTTTTATAATAATAGTAATCGACGTTTGAGTTCAATGGTTTTTAGAATGAAAGCAAACTATGATAAATATTAGGGGATCTTAAAAAGATAAAGAGGTTATTGTTTATTACTGTCATTCTTGATCTATGCTGCAAATTGATTACTCAGGCATATTGGTTCAATCAAACATTGGGTGATGAGAGGGGTGAGGAATTTATTGCACTCCTCAAGAGCGATATAGAGTTATTGTATGAACAATATGTTATGTTCAGTGGTGGGTGCACAAGTGGGTCTACGTAAATTACGTCTCACACGCGTAATGGGTAGTACATTAATGGAGAATAGTTGTACAACTGATCCATTGGCCTTTATGAGAAACTTTGATACAGAGCAAAAATCAACAACCCTGATGGACTGTAAGTTGGAGCTAAAACGGTATATGTTGGAGGATGCTGAGGTTCTTACGGAGAGTTTCGACATTTTATTTTGATGAATGGTCAACTCCACCAAATATCTGATTTTTGCTCTGATGGTAAGAGATATCTTCGTCATTCTGATCACCACCGTAGCATCTGAGTCAGCATTTAGCACAGAAAGATGTATCCTCGATCCGTTTCGGAGTTCTTTGGCTCCTAGAACTGTAAAGGCTCTTATGTGTGTGCAAAATTGGTTGGAGTCCACTGTTGTACGTTTCAGTCAAAATTATTTGGGTACAATTGATTATGTGGACAACTACATGTTATACTTAGGATTTATACTTAGAGATTTTTTTTTTTTTTGGTTTTTGTTATAAATCTTGATTTGTTTCATTTTTTATACTAATTTCTTATACTTTAACATCTTAATGTAGAATTAACCACCAGTATAGCGAGTCTACTACATGAGGATGATTGAGGCTTGAGGTGCATTTGTGAAATTGTATAACTTGTTATTTGTTCAATTTTGTTTCCTTTATTTTTATTAATTTATGTGTACATATCTTATTTTCTCACTAATATTGCCCTATTTTCTTCAGGCACAACTTGGAATGGCACTCTGAGTTTGGTTCTTCTGTTGTTGGAACTTTAGAATGTGAACATTTCATTTGGTTGGCACAAGATATTTATTTTGTTGTTGTTGCTTTTCTTTTGTTGTTGGAATGGGAACCTGTTATTGTTGTGGATGATGGATGATAGATGATGGATGTTGTTGGCTTGCTTTGGTTTTATTTCATAAATCATGTCATGTCATATGTCATTCCATTTCACGCCACATCATGTCACGAGTATGGAGTTCGTCAAGAAAAGCAGTTTTTCCAATTGGTAGAGTCTTTTACATTTATCACAACCTCAAATGCTAGGATGCAGTAATATCCTATTGGAACTCCATTGTTCACGCCGGAGTGTTTAAACTGGTGTGAAATTTTCTGAGTTGAAAAAGTACCGTCAATAAGCTTTGAATGAGGCTTAAGTAATTGGTCGCTGAGCAAAGTCGGGCACCAACGCCAGTGGTGCCAAACACAGTTCACGTTCATGTTAATACAATCATGCAGGCGTAGATACCTATCACAGGATCCATACATTACGTACTCGCAGCGAATGCGGATACTCATGGTGTGATGCATATGTTAAGGTACTCATGTTTGGTGCAGATACTTGTGATATGATGCGGTATAGGCAGGGGCACATGGCTCAATGGGACCTATGTAACATCCACAATTCATGTTCAATTTCAAGATCAATCCAGTTTCAGTTCACATCTTGTTCAGTTTTCATGTCACATTATTTTACGTACAATCCAAGTTCATGTCATGTCAGTTTAAATCACATCAGTTTCAATTTATGTCAATTAATGTCATGTTATTTTTTAAGTCACATCACGTTTATTCATGTTCATGTTAGCATTCGTGTTTAACTGTCATGCATGCATATGTACGCTGCTAGTTAAGGTTATTCTTTAACTTGCTAAGATTTGTAATCAAATCTCACTTGGTAGTCCCAATTACCATCCCCCTCGAAATAGTAGATCATGTTCCAAGATCAGGAGACGTGACCGATGGTCGATTGGATGAGGTCGATTAGGCGTCAATGCAATGACGCGGAACTTATAGCCTCGATGCTCCGTTTTATCGATAGTGTATTGGCTTCCTTGGCCGAATTGTTTGAGCTACTCAAATGACTAGCCTGGTATATATTAGTAGTCTTTACATGTACTTTAGGAGCGTTGTCTCCAGTACTCGTGATGTTACATATCTTTGGACATACATTGTAACTTTTAAACTTTTGTTATGTGAATTGAATGAAGTATCTTTATGCTTTTGGGATATATTACTTCTGGTACATAGTATTACTCAAGAAGAAAAATTATCCCTGCGAATATTGCATATTGTTATATGCATGCTAGGTGCATTTACATCTTTATTTGTCATGAATGAGAGCAAGTAACCTTGTGTTGCATGTTCCGACGTTTCTGAGTCTACCAAATCCCAAGCGGAACTTGGGGGTGTCACAACATTGACCAGTATGGGTGACAATTTGTGATACGACTCATTAACCCAACACGAACATGACAAGAAATTAGCTTATTTGGGTTTGATGTTAACGTGTTCAGGTCAAAATGGGTTGACAAGTTAAGACATGATTCATTAACGGGTCAACCCGCTAGTGACCCATTTAGACCCGTTAGGCTTTTTACTCAAAATTACAATTATATTGTTCTTAACCTTAAAACAAAATACCCTAACCCTAATTTCCTAACTCTTTCTCAGACTCTCACTATTTCTCATGAGTCAAGACCACCTCTCTCACTTCCTCTACCTCATGCCTTCCCCCACTCCCACCTCTCTCGATCTCCTTCTCTCTCAAATCACATCCTCTGCCTCACACTGTGCCTCAAGCCGTTATGCCCTGCTCTTCGCTTGTCATTTCTTTCATATTCTTACTGATTCCAGAGGTGTTATCAGCCTTCACTTCTTCATTTTCCGCTTTATTTATTTATTTACCTCTTTATTTATTGTAATCTATTATATGTGATACAAGCCTTCATTTTACTTGAAATCTGAGTCGACTCTCTTGCTTATTTGCTTTTGTAATTTTTAATTCTCCGTCTTATTTGTTTTCAAAATATCACCAAGTTCCATTTTTTTTTTCAATATTTGTTTTGGTTGTTCCTTAGATTTCTTTGTTTGGATTAGGTTAAGCTCCTTGGTAGTAATCTTTCATCGGCTTCTCCTTTCCCTCCTTACTTGTGGATCTCTTGAGTTTCATTATTTCTTTCCCTTTTTCTATTAGTCATTTTGGTTCATGAGAAAGCTGAGAATTAGAAAAATGCAAGCTTCTCAAATTTCTAAATTATTTTGGAGGAGAAAATCTCTCCAAATTATTTTGTTTGTATGATATTCAGTCTCTAGTCCAGGGCCGGCTCTTCTATTAGGCAAGTTAGGCAATTGCCTAAGGCCCTAGTGGAAGAAGGCCCCCTAGAAAAAAAATAAGTAGAATTGTTTAAATAGAAAACATATCTAATTAAAAGAATTAATTAACTCAATGAGAATATCCAAAGTATCAAATAAATATTATGTCATTATTAATTTTGAAAGCATCTCACATAATAATTATTTAAGGTACTCTCATTTTAAGAATAAACTTCTTTTTTGTCATTATTAGTTTAATATATAATGAAAAATTTATAAATAGTAAAATCTAATTTTTGAGTGTTCATAAAATGTTTTTGTATAATCCTTTGTAGAGGCATAGGCCCACTTTTTCCAAATGTGTAGGTTATTTCTATAACTTTATTGACAATAATAATTATAATTGCTTCTATGGCTCATTTGGATACTAAGAATATATCATGATATATGTGAATAGTAATAAAATTGTTTGTAAATAGTAATAAAATAGTTTGAGTTAAGGTGTTTTATTGATTTTGATAAATGAGAGAGAAAAAAGTAGAATTTGAGAACATCTGATACTAGCTGAGAACAATTATGTTCCCAATGGCTCCAAGAGTCTAAAGCACGTCTTGTAAAACTAGATTTGATAAAATTCTTTCTAAATCGAAAGTTTTATAATATCATCTCAACTCATCTCATCTGATCATTACAACTTTCTCAAATTCCCACACAAGATATAATAAACAATTCAATTTTTTTAAATCCCAAAATAATTTTTCTAAATTCTCACACCAAATATAATAAATAATTCAACTTTTATTCTACTATTCACAAACCATCTCAACTCATCTTAACTCATCTTTAAATCCAAACCTCTCCTAAGTCAATTATTAGTTGAAAAAGTGTTATAAAATCTTAATCAGTAATTTTAATTTGCCCAACGATAGAACTTATTTTTAAATAAAATATAATATAAAATTAAAATTAAAATATTTATTCTATGAAAAATAAAAATATTAAATTTTACTTTTAAAAAAAAATCCTTAATCAAAATTTTAGCCTTAGGCTCCCAAATCTATTGAGCCGACCCCGCTCTAGTCCTAAAAATTAGGTATTATTCTTGTCTTGTGAGGGGAAAATTAGATCATTTTTTCATCTATTTTTTTGCCTTTTTTTGTTTCTTAATTTTTTTATTTCTTTAATAATTTTCACAATTTTTCATAATAAAATTATGATTGCTTTAAATTTTATGTGCTTTAAAAAACTCTATTGTTATTTTTTTATATGTGTTTTTATTTTTGGTTTAGTTGGTGTTTTAGTATTTGTAACTTGATTTTTTTCTATTATTTTTTCCATTTTTTCTATTATTATTTTTAAATTAGTCTATAAACTTTTATTATTATTATTATTATTTTGGTTATGTTATTTTCTATTTCTTATGTATTTCTTTAAATTTTGTTGATTTCTTAATTTTTTATTTTTTTATTTTTAATTTTAATTGCTTAATTTTATATAAAACGCGTCCTTCTCTTGCTAAATGTGATGTGGCAGTTAACTGTTGAGTACTAACAGAATACCTGATATGAAAATTTAAAGTTAAATAAAATATTATTAAAGTATTATTTGTTAATATTATTATTGTTTTGGAATTTGAAAAAGTTGAATTGTTTATTATATTTTATATAAAAATTTTAAAAAATATAATAATTAGATGAGATGAGATGAGATGAATTGAGAGACTTCTTATATCCAAACCTAAAACTTTTTAAACTAAGTACTAGTTTATAAAAAGTGCAAGTCCAAATTTTCCCAAAAAATAGTTAAAACCCCACTTAAGAAAATTTAAAATTAAGTTCATGTTTGGGATTACAATAGAAAATAGAGCTTTATTAAAAAGAAATTAATATTAAAAAATTATTTATTATTTTGTAAACATGCATCTAAAGCTTTTTTAAAGTTAATTATGATGATTTTTTTTTTAAAAACAATATATGTATAGATATATAGACAAAAGCTTTTCAAAAAAACTTAAATTTTTTTTTTTAAATAGTAGACTTTCAACCTTTCTTTTTTTTCTGTTTTTTTTTTTTTTATAGGGGCTTAAATAACTTTTTATAAATTTACTATACCATTTTTTTTAGAATAGCTTTTAGATTGTTAAAAGCACTTTAAAGCAATGTTTTAAATATCATACCGTACCGGCTGGTACGGTCAGTATATGTCGTACCGGCCACTGGTCCGATACAGGTATTACATATATTTCGTACCAGTCGTACCGGTCGGTATTTCAGCTTGAACCGGCTTATATTTCGGCCTTTAATTTTTTCTTTTTTTTTTCATTTTTTCAAACAGAAGCTCATTTTTTTACCCTCAATTCAAACTAGACTATTTATAATTTATATATATATGTATTTATATATCATTTATTCATATATCGATTATCACGAAATGGTACACGAAACAATACCGGTATTGAAATATTTCGTTCTAATACCTTGACCGGTACGGTGTCCGATACGGTATTCAAACCTTTACTTTAAAGTTTATGTTGAAAAGCAGCTCCAAACAGAAGTGGAAAGCAACTATAAGTTTACAGTTCTTCTAAGTACAAGCAATCCGTGTACTGATTGCGCACCGTTCCGCTGACGTGGCTTTTCATATGATAAAAAATAAAATAAAATAAAAAACACGAAATGCAGAGAATGAAGAAGGCATACACAAAATGCAGAGAAAGAAGACATCGTCTATCAAATCCCCTTCGTCTAGGTACAAGCAATCTCCCATTCGTTTGTCTCTTCTCCCCCAGATCTCACCCCAAATGATCTCGTCGTCTAATCTTCAGTTGGTCTCTTCTGCGCGTGACCCACCTCCGTAAGGGAACTCCTCTGCATGCTACCCACCTCCGCCACTCAAGGGAGCTCCTCTGCATGCGACCCACCTTTGTCAAGGTCAGTCCTCTCCTATGCTCCGTGATGATTATCAGCCAAGGTGATTCAACTTTAAATGCTGAAATGGAACCCGTATGTTTACTATGAACCCGAATGAATCACTGAACTGAAACTCTTCTCCTACGTTTACAATATTTTCTGTTAAAATATGATGGTAGGCTAAAAGTAGCACAGTTTTATTTGCTTTGTACATGGCTTTTGTACGGGAAAATTTGGGACAAATGGAAGTTTCTGTTTTCTTTTTGTTCAGAAGACTGTTTTAAGTGGTCTAAAAGGCATACTTTCTTGTAATTGTTGGGGTTTGCAATAAAGAACTGAGAACCCCATTTCTTACTGCACATGCCATAATGTCATTGAGTTCTGCTTCAAATCTTCTTGTATGTTCTCTTCATTTTCAATTTTCTTTTCCCGGTTCTAATTGAGAGGAAATGAAGATATTTGTTGAGTCAAGTCTGCCCAACTTAGATGTTCATGATAAAAAAAAAAAATGTGTTACTTTGATTTCATCACCCATTGTGATGTGGCATGAAGTGGTTAGAATTGATCAAATAGAAATCCTGACCTTTTCACTCATTCTTAATAGTTACACTTTACCCACACTTCTTGAGTCCTGAGCATACATGGGGCCATCATGTTCATCTGTAGAAGCATTTATTTAAGGAAGATGATCATTGAAGTGCGAGGTCCACATCAATAAAATCAATTTGAATGAACACTTATTCTTTTGATTTGATAATGCAGGAGATGTACATGACAAGGGTAGAGATTGCAAGGGCACAGGTTTATTAGCATGAGGTAGGAAAGCAATTTAGGCATATCCTCCTCCATAACTGGTCGAGCTTTAACTGATTGTACGAGCGTGAAAAGAGCTCTACCATATTAACATTTTTTTTGTCATTTTCATTGTAATTAATTTTACCCATATCAATATTTCATAATTTGTTTTGTATTTCATCATGATCTTACCCATATATGTATTCCATAATTTTTTTTTTCATTTTCATTGAAATTTGTTCAACCCATGCATGCATTCCATGCAAACCAAGGTGCACAGCCTGCAGCAAAAACAGAGGAGTCCACCCGATGCATGCAGCATTTTTGCAAAAAGTTAATTTCATTGGAGAATGGTGAACTGTCAGCTCCTGCAGACAACAACCATATTTCAGTGGATATGAACTACTGCGATGTGGTGGATGTGCATTTGATCATTGAGGGTGAAAGCCTGCAGGATCATTGGACATTCTGCAGCCATGAAATCTTTGCAGAGAGTCTCATATGATACAACTTTTTTTTTTTGTATAAACTTAGTTTAGGCAAGTAATAGATGTAGCTGTTGTTGTAATATGTAGATATTGTTGTTGTTCCTTGTTGAACATTTTCTTTCTGGTAAAGAGTGTTAAAGTTTTGTCCTCATGTGAATAACAGTCCCCTTGTTGAATTTAGCTTCACGATCTCCTTATGAATAACATATTCTAGGTTCCCCTATTGTCTGTCATAACCAATCTGGGTTTTATGGGTACAAGTTTTCAAGTTCTTTTTTTTTTCCAAACTGGGTAGTTCCAAACATAGTAACACTATCTAGGAGACGCACAACCAACCCGAAATTTATGTACAGTAAGACTTCCCAACAATATTTTTGTAGCAAATATCATTACTTGGATTATCTAGTACAAAAAGCAGAGTTCCATTAGCATACAACAAGTGTTCTTAATTAGTGCCAATAATTTGCTAAAGAGATAAGAATAACATAACAATCGGTCATGATCATTGTGCTTATTTTTAAAATAAATTTCCATTAGATTTCCACCATCAAACAACACAACTTACATAACCTAACAGTTTTTTTCGATAACCTTACCCATCCATTACATAACCTGTTCTGTTGGTAGAGTTTTATTTACAAAAGCAAACCAACATTGGGAATTCCCTTAGATCCTATTAAATAACATGAAATAACTATGGCAAATCCCCAATACACATGAAGTAGTGTGTGTGAACACTGCACTTCTACTTGTTTCATCAGAAGATCGATTTGATCATCGTGGATAGCCAACTCCCTCTTCTCAATCTCATCATTTCTCTTGTGAAGCACCATCTCCCTCTTCTTGATCTCATCCTCTCTCTCTCAGATTTGAATCAAACAAATCACAGATGCACTGTTATCTGCAGCTTGTGACACCAACAACACAAGTTATTGAATTTTAAAAGATAAATAAACCTGAGAAAGAGTATAGTAATTGTTGCAGAACAAGTGGGTTTAGTAGATGGGCTTTTCAGCTTGTAATTAGCGATAGATGGTACAAAATGATTTTAAATCAAAAAAACTAACTGGAATAAGAAACAGATAAACTCTCAAACTAATAGTGTGCTAGGAAAACAAGTGCATCCAAAAAAAAGTTATCAAACTAGAACGAATCTGAAGATATAAAATAGATGTTGAAAATCGAACTTGTGTTAGCCTACAAAGCAAGAAAACTTCTTAGACTGAGCACAAATGGACATGCATTACTTGACTGCATACAAAGTTTTTCTAGAGAAAAAAGGGCCTTGCCGTGGAGGAAAAAAAAAACTCAACTTTATGACTTCCAATTGAAGGATTGGAACCAAACTCTAGAAACTAAGCTAAACTAAAACTACTAGAGCAATTTATCAGTGAACTAACTATTTTTTAGAAAATCTAGTCATGACTTATTTCTAATCATAAAACTAGAAAATCAAAAAAATACTCAACGCGTCTTTGAATCCAGATCAATGTGAGATCAGCAATCCCTCAAGCCTATTTTGAAAGCACAACGAAGATAATAGTAGAGAAATAATTTATGGCAAAAGGGCTTATATTGGGAAATTTTTACTGAAAATCTCTAAACAAATCAACCTAAATTTACTGAAAATCAGAGAGAGAGAGAGATTGAGATATATACCGGTGCTTGAGAAAATTAGCCTTGGCTTCGACGACAAATCAGGGAGACAACAGGGTTAGGGTTCGGAAGCTTTAATGGGGGTTAAACGTTTGGAATCATATGGGGGTTCCAAAGCTTTAATGGGCTTCTAGGCACGAAACGACGGGGAGAATAAGAGAATGGAGGAGAGAATGTCATTGTCTGAGAATGGAAGAGAGAAGTCTGAGAATAAAGTAGAGAATGAGTTTCAAGTTGCAGAGAATAGAGCTAGAGAGAGAGACAAGGAAAACGGAGAGGAAAAGTCCTGAGTTAATTAAAACTCACCGTTTTACTAACTGACGTGGAGATTGGTGCGCAATTGGTACACGAAATCAGCTTGGATTCAGACTTTTCCATAATTTTAAGAGTACCTCAGACATGTTTACCAAATGTAAACAACTTTTTAATAAATTAAAGAACCTTCTAATTAAGTTCTATAATTCAAAGCTCCATTACCCACACTATGTTAGGAGTCCAGCTAGGGAAGGGAAGAAGGAAGCTCGCAAGGAGCTCACAAGAAGAGACTGAGAAGAGGAAAGTGAGTTCTGGAGATGGGTTTCTACGAACTGAAGTGAAGAAATCAACTGGAGCATTTTTGAGTTTAAGATTGGGTTGCTACTTGTTATTGATACTCAGCGTTTCATTTATTAGTTGGGTCTGTGAAGAAATAACACGCACTGTTTTGGGACTAAAAACACCAAAACGAAGCATTTAAATCAGTGTCATTTCCATTACAACCTGTCAGATCAGTTTAGCAATTCAGGAAGTTAGTTACCAAGTCTATAGTGTTTACGCATATGAGAAAAACATGAGGAAGAAAAGAATGATCTGGAAAATTGCCAAGGCTTGATCTATAAGGAGGTTGGGTTCCCTCGAAGAATCCCTTTATCAATATACGTGCGACTCTTTTTGTCATTTTCACAAACATTTTCCAAGCATCTCTCAATTTCATTCCAGCAATCTTCATTGCATCTCCAATTCGTTTCCTTGTTACGTCACAACAATTCCCAATGCTAATCCCTAACAGTCCTAGTTAATATCGAATAAACAAGATTGATGAAATAAGCTAATCTCATCCATTCAATCTTTATTTTTCTCTACAGAAAACCAAACTCCTTCAGAATAAGTTGGATTCAATATCATTCCAAACCTATACCACTTATCCTCGGCAAATTTAATAATATCCATGTCCATTTTAGAAGGAAGAAAAAAAAAAAAGAGTAAATAATTTCGGTCAAAGTTATTTCGTTGATTATCTGAGGTATTGCTGTGTTGAAGGGTCAGAACAAATGAAAAGCAAATTAGATAATACATATATAATCGAGCAGGGTAAGTTACCCCACAAGTTCCGGTTGAATATTTCAGCATTTTCCTATAGAAGAAAATGACAATGACATGATGATTATAAATGGTACTAATGCCCTTCATCATCTTTTCATTATTGATAATTTGAGAATTATTTGATATAATGTCTCTTAACTGCGAGCGATAATAAGAGGACGATGATAAAAGATAGATGGTATATTTTTCCTATAAGTTACAGATGGAAAAGACCCTCCATCTCTAACTTACTAGCTCTTAGCTTTCTTCTTTCTCATTCTGTGTTTTGTGTTGTAAGGAACAATTTTAGTTTTTGGAATGAATATCAACTACTTGCTGAGAAAAAAAAAAAAAAAGAGAAAAGAAACCGATGAGTTGAGTCTTCATAGACACAATAATTGACATAGATGACATTCCACGTATTAAAAATTCCCTTTCTTGCCAAAACGCTATATTAATGTATGTTTGGATGATGAGATGAGATGATAATTACGTGAATAGTAGTGAAATAATTTAAGTTAAGATGTTTTAATGGCTTTTGAGAAATGATGGAGAAAAATTGAATAAAAATATTAGAGTTAAAAAATTGTTTGAATATGATTTTTTAATATTATTTTTGTTTTGAAATTTGAAAAACTTGTATTATTTTTCGTGTTTTGTTTAGAAGTTTGAGAAAGTTATAATGATTAGGTAATGATTAGATAAAAAAGTTAAAAATTAAAAATTAAAAAAATATTTTATATTTTAATGATATTTGATAATAAAATTATAAATGAGATAAAATGTTCTCAACTCATCTCACATCCAAAACATAACCTAAATTATATTTCAGTTATGTGGTTATAGATAATTGGATACCATCTTTCCACCAACTAATCAACAGGATAAGACAAATTTTGACAGTGGGGACAACTAAGCTTCCACTGTCCAACAACAAAGATGAAGCAAATAAACCCTCACTTCCCTCCCACCAGCAATAGGCCATGGTTTCTCCAATAATATTTGTCTACTATGAGATTTTGGTGAGGAGGGTGAGATATAAATTTATTATTAAAAATATAATACAAATAATTAAATCTATTTTTTTTTTTAGGAGCGCTTTGGACCAGCCCAGTTGCTGTTGGAGGAAAAACAGCCCACCAATGGGTTGGCTACACGTAAGCTTATGGAGGTTGTTTACAATAGAGTGAGGTGCAGCTGATTAGTCCCTTCCCCTTCCCTTTCCCCATTCCACCCCTTCCCATTCCACTACACCAAAGCTCGTCGTCGCGATAAAATAAAAAATAAGCCTTCTGATGCAAAAACCATGAACAAGAAAATGACCCCGAAAGTGAGTAGCCTAGATAGGGTAGGAAAACAAAAACTTCTAGATTTACCCACCAAGCAGTGAACCAAACACCACCACCCACCCAATCTTTTAGCTTCATCAATAAAATCAAAAGACTCATCGAAGCTAAACAAGGTTCAGAACAATGATAAGTATCAATAACTTCAACAAGAGTTTTTTCTCACAACAATGTCTAAGAACTGAACCACGAAAGCTGCAGAGATTGTAATGGTAATACTATTTTTGTGAAATATCAAATATTTTTGCCAATGAAGTGGGGGGATGATATTTGGCGCCGTCGAGAGGCAGTTGCGCCGGTTCTCTGCTGTGGGGATGAGTGGGGTGCCGTCGAATTTGGGTTGGGATGGAGTGGGTGTCGTCGCTGGGTTGGGAATCTGGGATGGAGTGGGTTGCCCGTCGGGTGGTGGGTTCGAATAGGTAGAGGGGAATTGAATGTATTGTTCGGGTGCAGTGGGATGCATGGTAATGGTTCTAAGTAGCAGACGTGTCGCATTTTGATTGGTGGGCTGATTTTCTGAGATAAACAGATGGGATGTTCCCTAGATTTTCTCTTTTTTTTTTCATAAATTTAAGTGTTTAGTACAGGTAGTGATTTCACACCTACGACCGCTCTTAAACTTGACAGAGCTTAATTAAAGAGAGATCCTAAAGCCCAAAGATCAATATAGAATCTTCAGGCCACAAGAAACAAATGAACAGCAAGATTGTATGATAACTGGACAGAACAGATTAAGATCAGAGTCTGCTTCTCACTTCTCACTTCTCAATCACACGGCAAAATGTGTACACTTATTACCTGGTATGAGAAACAATGAACCCATGTCTGGTCAAAATCAAGAGCTAGCTCTAAGCTTGTGACTAAAGTTGTGATGGAAGTGCTTGCCTCAATTCATCAAGGATCAATCAGTATGAGACTTGGAAGTCCCAAGGTAAGCACGATAATCTAGAAATAAAGATTATGTGGATAATTAATTCTACAAGCAGAATATTATAGCAGTAGTCTCCTAATCGACAACTTAAATCGGTCATTCTAACAAGAAAACGCAACAGAAAAGGTTACAAGGCATCCTTTTAATAGATGATGTCACTGTTATGAGCTTCTAACTATGCAATGTTTTGAATTTCCAACAAAGGTGGCTACCGAACCAATTGATGTCAAACTTTGAAAAAATGGGGGAGTGGAAATTCCAGTTTAATTGAGTTACCAAGTAATAAAGCCAAAAGAGTTGCTGCTCCCTGACTTGTCAAGAGGGAAAGTAAGAAGAACATGTCCCTGAAGAAAAAATAAATAAGCCGAGTTGGCAATTTAACAATCAGATATCTAATTACCACATGCGCCTTTGTGCTCAATAATTTCGAAGGAACTTCCTTAATTGTTGTTGTCTTCTACTTTCCGTACACCATATCCATGTGATGCAGTGAAGGCTTTTTTTCTTACAATCACGAAGCAGTTTTGAAAACAGGATAGAAATGACGTGTGACGCCCCCAATTTCCCCCGGTTCACTGAGTATCGAGTTTGGGCTGGTTTGGATAGATGAGATGGTTTTAGATAAAAAATGAAAGTTAAAAAAATATTGTTAGAATATTATTTTTTAATATTATTATTATTTTAAAATTTGAAAAAATTGAATTGTTTATTATATTTTATATGACAATTTGATAAAACTGTAATGATGAGATGAGATGAAATAAGATAAAATACTTTCTAAATCTAAACGGGACTTATTGTGATGCTAGAGATACAATCCGCAGTCGTGTATATCGTTTTTAAAACAATATACACAACGGAATTGGAACATTTTACTAACAATGTACCAGATAATTTACAACCCAAATTACCTTAATATACGTATTACAAGTGTACAACTACTCATAAACTCACAAACCTTAATATTGTCTTGAATTTACAGCATTGACATCTCCACCCATTTTCCAAGTTTACATAATTAGCCCTTTGAATAAGTAGGATGATCCTCCTCTACCAACACGAGCTTGATAGAACCTGCATATAAAAGATCTACGGTCCCGACAATTCCGTGTTGCAATGGGAGTACCATAGAGAGATTGGAGATCTCGGTAAGAATGCTTTCAGGCCAACTTGAGTGACTGTATATAGGTTTGGTAATTCCCAAGCTTTCATAAAACAATGGTCATTGACATAGCAACTTTATTAATTCCAGAGGTAGCCAAATGGTTTTGTTTGGTTACTCAGTTCAGATCAGATGGGATGATATATTTTATTGAAAGTTAAATAAAATATTATTATAATATAATTTTTATTTTAAAATTTGAAAAAATTGAATTATTTATTATATTTTGTATAAGAATTTAAAAAAATTGTAATGATGAGATGAGATGATATAATTTTGTGTAACCAAACTAGCTCTTAACATTCTAATTGTAGGTTCAACAAGATTCTTAACCTTTCCGAGTGTAGGTTTGTCGTGATTCATACCTTCCTAACCAAGGGATTGCCACATCAACTTTACTAACTCCAGAGGTGGCCAAAGCAACCTTGTCAAGATTATATACCTTCCTGACTGTCACCATATTCATTCATTCACGCATACTATGTATTATGATATTTTATGAGGTAAATTCGGTCACACACCGCTTATGCTATACCTGACTTTGGATTAGTTCCTTGCGTTTTTTTAGTCAGGTATTAGTTCCTTGCGTTTTTTTTTTTTTTTTTTTTTTTTTTTTTTTTTGAGAAATAAGACATTGTGGTTCCAGTTATCTAGAAACAGGTCACTCCACTAATAACTCTTCAAGGTGGCCAGAGCATGGCCACCACTTGTGGCTATGGTGGAAGTCAAGCTACCACCTGTGCCTGTCATTTGTTTTTAATTATAATTTTTTAATAATAAATTTTTTTATTATTAAAATTAGTTTTGGTTAAACAAATTCGATTTATTTTTTTAAAAGACTATAGATGACTTGTGTAAGGTTGTGATTGGGACACGTGTTTTCCTGTTAATGTTGATGGACAGAAAAGTTGACGGATGTATTTCTAAAGAGTAATGTTACGTATAGTCATGGAATGCGAAAGTGCTAAGCAGTCGCTTTGAAAAAGAATGAGATCTATTATTAAAAAATTAATTTTTTTATATGGATCTCATATTCATTTATTTTTTTCAAAATGATTACGTAGTACTTACGTATTTACGATTGCGACTATCATTTCACATTTCTAAATAATTAAAACCACGAGATCTTATTTCTAAAAAAATGCCAGGCCAGTGAGATAATCAAAAGCCGGGTATAGCATAAGAGGTGTGTGACCAAATTACCCTTTATGAAAAACTCATAACGTAACTAAAACAGGCTCATTGATTAAACTCATCATGGCATGAAAACATACTACATGCATAATGCAATCGACTATAAAACATAAAAAAAACATTCATTTGAAAGCTCATAGAGGTCATAAGGAGCAACTTACAAACTATGTATCAGTTTGGGCTTTTGTCCTTGTTTTCTGCGCAGGGGTCAATTATGAGTTAAAACTAGCCTTTAACTAACGAGTTTTGTACTTATTATCTCATATATCACACTTATTTTTATTTTATTTTTTATTTTTTATTTAGTTTTATTCTTTTTAAATTAATTTATTTCTTCTACTCATCATCCATACACTAAATATTTGGTGAGGAAAAAAAATAAACAATTAAAAAATCATGTGTGATGTATGGTATAGGAATGATGAGTAGAATTTTTCTTTAACTAAAAATTCTTACCAATATTTGCATTTGACCCCAACTCTAACCGTTTTCTATGAACTTCGTTATCTTTTTATCTAGACTCATGTCTAAGTTCATTTTCAATTTAGCTAGTATGTTAAACCTCCTAGAGTTGAAATCCTTGATCCTTTCCTAAACCTGAATTTTTGATAATTGACTTACTTCGTTACCTTATAAATTTTATTTCATCTAGACACAAGCTAAGATTCTAAATTTATAAACTCTTTTTGTTAGTACTAATCCCTTTTTACTAATTCAACACCTAATTATGCGTAATTAACTTGACATTACGCAAAGCACATATTATAATACTCTTCATTGGTGATCATAAACCTATTAATAACAGAATCTATCTTAGTTTGTAATTCTAGTTCTTGATTCAAACTATTAAATTAACCACTTAGCACACTTTAGTCAAGTTATTGAGGCATGAACCAAACCCAAACTTCTACATTTAAAGCAGTTTCATAATGATGATCACTAACCCTAAATCCAACTTGTATCATCTAACTTCGAATAGATGCTAATTTCACTTACACTCTTGCATAATCATCAATTAAATCACATGTTAAGCTTTAAACAGAACCTAATCACATCATTTAACCATTAACTCATCACTTACATAATATTTTACACATATCAGATTTGCATCTTAAGTATTAGGTGGTGGCACTTTAAGTTGGTGGTGAGGTATAGGTAAAAGAGTGATGGCTAGTGAGTTACTGACCGTGCCACTTGCTTGGAGGCTTCTAGAGTTATCTTGGGCGGAGTAATGCTACATATAGTAGTAAAATGCGCAAGTACCGTGCAGTTGCTTTGAAAAACAGTGGAGTCCACTATTAAAAAATTAATTTCTTTTCATATGGGTCTCATATTTATTCAAAGCGACTACACGGCGCTTGCATACTCACGACTGCAAATATCATTTTTCTCTTAAGCGTTTGGCTTCCGTTTGGGGCTATTTATATATGTATAAATAGCCACCTAATAAAATAACTAGATTGCTATTTTATATGCCTCTTGAGCATCATAAACCCTTTTAACAGGCACAACCACATATACGGGGAGAGAGAGAGCGAGATTGACCTAAGAAGGAATAATCCAATTGTATTTATGGGCTTGGTGCTAGGGAAAAAATAGGCACCAAGTACAAAAGTGGCTAAGCCTGCCGTTTTTAATATGTACTGAAATTTAAGGCAAAAACAGAGTACATAAACGAGATAGATACCCCAAACAAGGCTAATCTCTCTTGTTCACCGTCACAAACACATGCACACCAGCATTTGCCTACTATAGGATTAGGCTCCACGGCCTCCCTCCAGGTGACAAAAATTAATCAAATTACATAAAATCATAACATACCTGCAAAATGTGACATAATATTGGTTGCCACTTTCATTAGCCTGAAATAAGATATTACTATATTATTTATTACAAACTCAAAAAATTCCCAGCCACTTTCTTCATCCCTAAAAATACTTTGTTATTCAGACAAAATTGGTATATGATAAAATAGGAAATGTAAAAAGATCATAAATTTGAATCTGCAACAAAGGAATGGGATTGGGATGAGCTGTAGACCCTGACATTCTGGATTTGATTCTGCAATAAGAGCTCCTTCGAATTATAGGTGGAGTCATGTATTTGGGTTCTACTCCTTAGGGAGGTATGAAGTGTCCTAACATGGTGAAGTTCTACGTCATTAAAGAAAATAATAATCCATGGATATTCTAACTTGAGATAGCTAAGAAAGTAGGTAGAGATACAATAGTTAGAAATTGAAAGACGTCCACACCTCTCCCTTCTTAAACAAATGAGCCAAGAAGGAAACTGATGAAAGCGGAGTCCATGTTGACAAGGCATCTTAAACGCAAGTCTCACATTTCATCGCCATACACTCGCAGCAGCTAGCTGGCATCTTGAGGGTAAAATTATAAGAATAATTCTACATATCTGCCTATACTCTCCACACACCATGCACTCAAATTTTTTTTATTTTTTATTTTTTAACTCAATACACTAAGTGTGTTGAGTGTGTGATAAATAGTAGAGTATGAAGAAGATTTTTTTAAATTATAATCGTGAAAAAGAAGCACGTACACAAGTTTCAGGGGCTTCGATGGTAAAATACTAAAATATGGACTGATACACAATGTTAGGCATGAATACACTTCACACTTTTGTTAATTAATTGCATTACTGAGATACCCAAGAGATCCTAATCATGAAGTAGCACTTCTAGACTCTTCGAATCTATTCAATATGCCTAGAAGGTTTATCAGAACCACAACTGCATGGTGCCTTCCACATTATGATATAGATTTTTTTTTTAAAAAAATGTGTACAAATTATAAGAATCTGCCAACATCCTAAAACATCAGAATTTTCAAAAACCAATATGCCTGAAATGTTTATCCTGTCAATCATTCTAAAATATCAGCATGTTTAGAGTTACTATCAACCAATATTAGGCATTGTATATGGTTACCAAGTAAAAATGAACTCCAATGGATTGGCCCAAGTGGTGACGGCCTTGGTCTTGGGGTATCACTCCCTTCAAGGTCCAAGATTCAACACCTCATGAGTGCAAACAATCATTTGGAGCCACACTCCTGGTGAAACTTTCGAGGGTGCGGTGCACGGGACCGCGATTTATTTTGCAGAGGTGGGTCCGAAGGGCCCTGCCTTGGAGAGGTTCCCCGACATAAAATAAATTTTTTTTTTTGAAGCACCAATTCAGAACGGGAAAACATAGAAAGGGGGCAGCAGTCAACATATAAACATTTGAACCGCATCAGGGGGTTCCTCTTCATGAAGCTCTTCGAGCCAAGGAAGCAAGAAATGCCCCCACAAATAAATCTTGCATTGAATAATGGTTTTGCAAAATAACTAGAAGCTTGGTACCCTACCCCCACGTTGATGTAGGGAAGCCTGTAAAACATTGTAAATAAATCAATTAATCAGAACTCTTTCAAACTAGACACAACTTGCCCAAAGCCACAAAACCGTAAACAGGCACACACAAATATTCATTCCACTATATTTTCATGTTTACATCTTCAAACTACTTACTACATGTAAACGACAACTTAACTATACCTCTAGAAATATACTCCAAATGCGCAACATAAAATGAAAAAAGAAACAAAGGACAGAGACATTAATCCCTCTTCTTCTTTTTTCTTTTTTATTTTCTTCCTTCCATTGATAACTTGATTTCCTCTTTTTAACAAAATGCATTATACCTCCAATTGAAGACTCAATTTTGCAGACGCAATGTCTCTAACCTTTCAAGATTTCACAAAATCATGATTTTTTGTGGTCGTGTCTCCTACCTCTGCAGAGCCCGTGAAGAAAGTATTAGTTTCCCCTCCGAAACAATGAAGTATAAAATTACCAAGAATTTCAGAAAAGTAAAAAATAAAACTAGGAAACTTGCCGAACAGATTGAAATGAAAATTTTCACGGATAGGCATGCCGACAGAATCTAGACCTTTGTATCAGAAATTAATCTAAGCATAAGCAGAGCATATCTAACTCTGCAATGAGAGAGAGAGAGAGAGAGAACCTTTGCGGGAGCTTCGGTCACCCGATACGAATCAGCCGTCGTCCCCACCAACCACAACCCGGGAAAAACATTCTGAAACCCCAAAAAAAAACAAAAAACAAAAGGAAATAATCTTTCAGCCACCATAACAGAATTTAAGCGCATCGAAAACATTCAAACAGCAAAACAAATATATGTATACACATATATACAAAAGCATGTATATGGAGAGAGAGAGAGAGTTAGAGAGACAGAGACAGAGACAGAGAGTTATACGTCGATCTGCTTCTGGATATTCCTGGGCCGCTTCCTGGGCCGGCGAGCGGGCCTGGACCCGGTGATGACAAAAATGTCCTCCTCGATCTCCTCCTTGGACAACGCGATCCAGAACTTCCTTTTCTCCTTCTTCTCCGCGCAGTGCGACTCCGCCGCTGTTCCCCGAAGCCGCAGCGACTTCGGCTGCGCGTTTTCGCTCTGATGCTTCGGAGCGGCAGGAATCGCAAGCACCGCACTAGCGGTATTCTCCGTAAGAATCTCAATCATTGTGCCCCTCTGTACGGTCTTCCTCGGCCTCAAGTTCCACGGCTTCTGCGCCGCTTCCTCGGCCGCGGCTTCGGTTTCCTCTCCCTCCTCCTCCTCCTCGGCGGGTTGCAGCATCCTATGTCCGACGTCATCTGCTTCTGCGCCGCTCTCTCCTCGCCCCGGCTGCTTCTGAGGCCTGTCGGCATGGTAGCAAGGAAAGAATCCGAATCGGTTGCGCGATGAACGGGATCCGAGGCGAGCGGGCGGGTCGGAGTCGTGTTGGTCGGAGTCTGGTTCGGAGGAAACCGGTGAGACGGTTCGGCGGCAGCGAGTGGCGGTGTTGGTGTGGCTCTTGCCTCCCCATTTTAAGAAAGGGAGGGAGAAGTTGTGCAGTGGCTGAGACTTCACCGGTGCCGTAGCCATTGCACATAAACAAAAATAACCTTCCAATATATATATATAAAAGAAAAATGGAATATGTAACTCCCCAGCGTGCCTCTCTGCGTAGCTTTGCTCCAAAACATAAAACCCACGAACCAGAACTTGAAGGTCTCTAGAGGAAAAGGAAGAGAAAACCCCGAGGACGTAGAGAGAAAGAGCGGAGCAGAGAGAAGTTGAGGATATGTGTAGCTGAAGCCATTACTTTCATATACAAAGGGGAAGGGGGAGGAGGAGTTGGGGTTGTATTGACTATTCCTACCTCTACGTTTTGCAGCCTGCCCCAGCTTTCTTTGTGTATTTCCATTGTTGTCCTTTTACCGTTGCTGACCGTAAAACAAAACACGGAACCCCGTAAGAACAGTTAGTACCCGTTTGAATTGAAAAATCAATTATTCTCATCTTATTATTATAATTTTTTAAACTTTTATATAAAATACAACAAATAATTTAATTTTAAAATTATAAAATAATATTAATATTCTAATAATATTTTATTTAAATTTTAATTTTTATCCAAAATCATCACATCATACATGACTATCTAAATGGAGGCTTAGTTTTATATCCAAAGAAAAAATTACCGGACTCTTTATGATACCAATGAAAATAATTGTAGTAATTAAATAATATGAAGAATCTTGCTAAATGTAAGTAATTGTGTCCGAAAATAATTATAATTTTTTTAAAGAAAATTGCCATCATTTATTCATCATAGAAATTTACATTTATGACTAGATATATTCTAGAATGTTCTCGTATCAAATATGACATTATAAACTAAAATAATACATTTAGAGCTCCACCAGTATATTATTTCCTTTAGTGACTAGTCTGGTATTTAGTATTACTGATACTCTCTACCGACAAACGTCAAATAGACAACACTCTCTGCCTAAACAGAGGCTCAACCTCACCCTTCATAGAAATAGAAGACTCAACATCTACAGACAAACGTCCAAGACAAAGTCTTTTTTTATTTTAATTAATAATAAGGAAACCAAAAAATAAAATAGTTAGATAGATGCGAAAAATGACGGATTACAATTTGAACCAACTTTGATAGACTTCAAAAGCTGTGACAACCTATGAAAGCAACACACTTATATTTTTTCCAGCCATTAAGGTCAAATCTGAAAGGTCTGGTGGTGACGAGTCCGGTGATCTGGCGTGTGTGTCGGGAAGAGCTACAGGAAGGGATGGCGCGTGAGGACCACGCGCAGATGTGGGTAGCGTGTGAGAAACATGCACGATGATTTTCGCAAAACTATCACTTTCTTCCGAATGATTTTCGACTCGTGAATCTGCTTGTACCGTGCATGTCTTTCGGGAGTTACCGGAAAGCTATAGATTTATCTTTTTCAACTTTAAAGAAAGTAAAATAAAACTAACTAAAAGAAACTTTAAAGAATGAAGGTCTTCATCCTCCTCCTCCTCCACCTCCGGCGAAAATCAAATATGGAACTATGATTTTTTTTTGGGGAGAGGGGGTGGGCACAAAAAAATTTCATGTTCAAAAATAATTATCATTAGCGCTATAATTAATTCAAGTCAAATTGAGCTCAAGCTAAGGGCTTACCGAGCAGAACCAAATTAGAGTTTGGCAAACTCGGGCTCGAGCCATGTATTTTTATCTGTGCTTTTTTAACGAACTCTAGCCGACTCAGTATTAGGCTGCGTTTGGATGTTGAATTGAGCTCAGCTGAATTGAATTCTTTATTAATAGTAATGAGTTGAGTAGTAAAGTGAATTATGTGGGACCCATGTAAACTGAGTTTAAAGTGTGTTTGGATGTTAAGATGAGTTTAATACTTTTTATAGGAAATTGAAAAAGGTTATGGGTCCCACATATAAAAATGTTTTAAGTTGAAAAAGGTTGTGGGTCCCATGTGTAAGAAGGTTTTGAGTTGGGATGAGTTTAGTAATTTGAGAGTTGAGTGTTTGGATGTTAGACTTGGTTTAAAATTAAATTGAATTCAGCTGAACTCAGTTGAGTTCAGTAACCAAACGAAACCTTACTCATACTCTTTTAAATATTTTTCATTTATTTTTAAATGAATTAAATAATTAAAAATATAAAATTTTAAAAAAATTATAAAGTTTAATGAACTTTTACAACTAATATATAAACCCGATTTTCAATTATAAGACTATAAAAGTTTTATGAATACATTTTTCTTATATAGTTTCTACATTGTAGTATATGAAATTACTAGGTCCTACATACTAACTATTATACATATTATAAAATAGCTACTATAAATTAATTAATTAAGTACTTAATTAATTAATGTATAACTAAGAACTATATCCCATGGATAGGTATTAATGACTAGACATAAGTAACCCGGTTATATGTAACATATTTAATTTAAAACGTTTTTAAATTTATATTATTAAATTTAATATGTATAGAAGCATATTTATATATATATATAAGAATATTAATATATAGGAATAAATTATATATAAATATACTCAATAATGTATGGATGAGCCTAAACGAATCAAGTTAACGAGCTAAATCAAGCATAAACGAGCAGACCTTAACAAGTATTAACCGAGTCGAGTTAAGTTTAGTCGATAATGTGTCATTTACTAATCGAGTAAGCTTCTACTATCACATTTAAATTTTTTTTCACAAGACAAGTCCAGTTTGAGTTTAATCGAGTGACTACCGGGCGAACAATCATATAGAGCGATTCATTTACAACTCTACTAATAACAAAATTAAAATACAAATATTTTTTTATATTAACTGATTTAATAAGTTTTACATGCTGATAGAACGGTTCAATCAATTATTTCTTTTTACTCGGTATAAGTACTTACGTGTGTATGCGTGCTTGTTACTGTTCTCGTACTGAAATGGCACAACAAAAATTTTATCTTTGGAGAATTAAATAGCATCAAGATAATTGTTATTTTTCAAATATTTTTCATACTATATATTGTAGTACTATATATAATAAAGAAGAAAATATAAAGAAAAAAAGAAAAATATTGAAGGAAAGTTTAACAAGAACAAAGATTATCAATTAAGGGTTATTTTAAATTTTTTAAAAACAAGATTAGTTTTTTAAAAAATAAAATATACCAAAACTTTTGAATTTTTTTTTGTAAGTCTAAAAATTTTGAGTTTTTTTTTTTTTTTTTTGGAATTTTGGAATTTTGGGTGGGCAGTCCACCCTCTTAAATCTACCACTGCATACCAATGATGCGAGAAACATGACTAAAAAGAAAACATTTGAAATCAATTAATTCGACTGAATTTAACTAAAAATTGAACCCGCTTCACCTCATTAAACGGTTCCACTACAACAAATAATAATAATTAGATATTAATATATTTTCTTTTAAACAAGAGAATGTATACAGTTTTATTAGGTGCAAGTTTTGCACATTTATTATTTTTTAAAAAAAAAAAAATTAGAAGTTTGATACATAAAAAATCTAATTTCTTTTTACTAAATCTCACTCTTTTTTTAATAAAAAAGGACTAAATTTGCCTACCCTATAACAATAGGATGATGCTAGGTTGCCTTCTATACGTGTCCTCTAATATATAAATATATATATATATATATATAAAATATGATTTTATAAAAAAGTAATTTTACAATTTGAAGTACCACAAATCATATTAATTTGTGAGTTTAATTTTATGTAATTTCTTTATATATGTAGCAATTCTTTTTTTTAATATGTTTTTTTAAAAAATACACTAATAAAACTTTTATTAGAGAACATATTTAAAGGATACCGAAGCATTTTCTATAACAATATTCAACTTTAGTTTTCTCGGGATAAAATAAACTGCTAAAGGTTTAAAATATACATAAATAAATAAAAAATAATACTACTCTTACCAATGAATTTTATTAATGGTTTTTACCGCTCTATTTTTTTTTTTACTTAATGATTAATATTAAAAATATTATGAGTTTTACTTAATGAGTTTTATTAATGATTAATAATATTATGATTTTTTTTTATTTTTTAAAAATATTTAAATATATTAAAAAAAATACATAAAAATAATATAAAAAAAATAAAAATCACAAAACTATTAACGGTAACTCCTAACAATAACTAGTAGCGGTGGCTCTAGTGCCCACTCATAAATAAAATCGCGTCGAATTGCATGGTAAATGGTGGCAGTGCAGAGGAGTGCGTGGCGCATGTGTGGATGTGGAATCGGAGGTATGATTGTTTAGGACCCCACCCACTGTCAGATGTACAAACAGAAAAATTTTCCAATTAAGTAGTATTCTATTTATAATTATTTTTCTCACTAGTTAGTAGCATTCTTTTCCTTCATCACAAGTCCTAAACCTGCATTTCCATAATTCCCACTTAATTATATGAGTTAATTAATTTTTTTATATATAAATATTAATACCAACATGGTCAAACATTTTTTTTTTATAAAAACTAATAATATTTTTTTCCTAATAATTGGATAAATTGATAGTTTTTTATGAGTTCTCTATTGCATTTTTTTTTTAAAAAAAAATTGTATTTCATTTATCAGAAACATTCTATTTTTAACATGCTAGGCCGATGACCTACCAGCAAAATGCTATGATTAATTATTTATATTATATCTTTAACATTCTCTCGCACATGAAATAACTTAGGTATTTCTATTTATGAAGGGAGATCACATGGCAAACACGAGACCACCACATATTGCATGAACATGCAACAACAGAACTACATGCATCACAATAGAGAACAAAGATGCACATCAGAGGAAAAACGAATTATCTAGAATTTAGAATAATATTCTAGAAGGACAGATGTCAAAAGATCCAAGAAAAGTAGAAAATTAGTTACTATAAATATTGTCTATATATATGGATGTAAAAATGGTCGAAACAAGTAATGAAAACAATACATCAGGAATGAAAGTTCCTTCACACATTTTGTCAAGCATCTGATATGCATATTGAGAATTAATCTCATTATGGTATCCAGCAGAGCTTATTGACCTGCGTCCTCTTTTTTTTGTTTTTTCTTGTTTTTACAACATAGCCAAATGGCGTCCTCAGATTCTTCACCCATCTCCACAACCCAAAACCTATCCTCCATTAATCCTTCTATCTTCAACTCTGCGAATCATTTCGAAACAATTAAACTGACCAAAGAAAACTTTCTTCTATGGAAAGCTCAGATGGTTCCCTTTTTAAAGGGAAATCAAATATTCGGTCATGTGGATGGCTGACTAGGGCTGTGCAAAATTCAACAAATTTCGACTTCCGCTCCAATTCCTACTCCAATAGAGTCGGAGTGGTCGAAATTTGAGTCGGAGTTCGGAGTAGCTCCGAATAGGGAGTCGGAGTTCAGAGCTTCTTGGAGCTCCAAACTCTAACTCCGACTCCGATTTTTTTAAAAAAAACCAGACGTCGTTTTACATCTGGAATGGGGGGTCCAAAACGCAAGACCCCCTTCCCTTCTTCCTTCTTCCTTCTCTCTCAAGTTCGAACCAGTGGACCTCACCGCCTCCTTCCCTCTATGTTGCCACCGTACTCTTTGCGCCTCCGTAGTGTGCAAGAGGATTCCGAGTTTCAACCTCCGTTCAACTTTAGCCTCTGGTGAGAGTACTCGATTCCAAGTCCTAAATTAAATCAAAGAATTTAATTTTATGTATTCTTTTTTTCCATGTTGTTGGAATTTAATTGCCTGGAATTAGTTTTTTTTGGGATTAATTGTTGTGATTCTTGTGAAGTTAGTTTTGTAAATTTGTAGTAAGGAAATGTCTTTGATAAAATGTGTAATGTGTTTGTAAGTTGTGTTGTATGCATGCAATGTGTTTGATAAAATGTGTAAGAAAACTAAATTACTTGCACTGAACCTTGCAAACTTCGGAATAAATGTTTTACATTTTCTCCACGAGCACAAGAGTCAGCTCCAATTCATATACTAGCAAAATGCTCTCACGTCCTTTTTATTTATTTTTTTAACAAAACATATTCCCTAATCCCTTACCAACTGTAACTACACCATCAATACAAATATTCCTCCTTTTCCCATTCCTACCAAGTAAAGATGAAAATACATATCTTAAGACTGACATATATGGTGGGGCATGGCTTACGAATGAGATCCATGAAGAACAAATCCACACGGCAGTATTGGTTTTTCATGCACAATCTGAATGTGCACATTGGGTAGGATCTGACCCACATGTTATTAAAAAGTTGAGAGAAATGGGCTAAGACTGAGGGAGGTGGTTATTTCAAATATAAAATAAAAACAAAATTCGAAATTAAAATATTCAGCTATCTATTACTTGTTAGGTAAATGTTAATAGAGTAATACTATATACAGTCGTGGAATGCACAAACGCCGTACAGTTGCTTTGAAAAAGAGTGGGATCCATTAGTAAAAAATTAATTTCTTTTCATGTGGGTCTTATATTTATTCACTTTTTCAAAACGACTGTATGGCACTTGCACACTCACGATTGCAAGTATCATTTCTTATATAAATAATTGTATATCTTTTAATAATTGTAAGGATTTCTTTTAATTTGAGATTGCGAGATTTTCAAGCGTGCTCACCTGGTTTGTGTAGAATTATTTTGTTCAGTGGTTCCCTTTGTTTCTTTGATAGTTGATGCGATGATTTTTCTTCGATTTAAATAAACTCATGCACGACTTATTGGAAATAAAGAAATAGATGGTTCCCCTTGTTTGATTTTTTAGTGGAAGTGTGCAGTTATTTTGTGAGTTCAGTAGAAAACGAGGCAAACAATTGTCTCTATGCTTTATGATTCTTCTGAATATTTAAGATCTTAAGATGAAAAATCTCTGAAATAATAACAATAATTTATGTTTGCTATTAACTAGGGTTGAGATCGGTTCAGTTTGGTTGGGTTTTGAGCACACTGGCGAACCAAACCAACCGGTTTTGTTTCCATTTCTTGCACGGTTTTATTATCTAATACATCATATCGTTATTTATAGTTTTATCAAGAATAAATACTATGCAATTCACTTGAGGTATTATGGACTGAGGCTTGATCTCTGAGATGGGTTTCTAGTAGATTTTTCTTGGTATCGACACTGGGAACATTTCTTCTTTAAATCAGAATGTAATGTTGTGTATCTCTGACTGCTTCCCCATGCATGTAAAATGTCATACACAAAATTTTAATATTGACTTATGAAGAAGTCCCCAAGTATTGGTGCCATTTTTTCGGAAATATTCTTGATCTTCTAGAAAAACAATCCATCAAGCATTTAACTTAGTTGGTTCTAATACTTAAATCACTTGTAGTACAATTATTCTATTGTTTTACTCTTTTTGATAAATGTGTTTGAGAAATTTTATGAGGGCTTTCTAAGCATCTAGTGCAATACTTAGTCTTAGCCCAGGTTTGCATGCTAATACAAATGTTTTGAGTTTTAAACTTTTGTTGAAGCTAAAAATTGTCTAGTGAAAAAGAAAAATATTTATAGACTTGCGCTTGTTTTGGTTACTAGTTGGGATTTTGACTTGTGATACTTTTGAAATGTAGATACATGAACGTAGTCATATGGTGTATTATAATTTTTTAATCTAGACACATATATTTATCATATCTAAGCTTTTGTTTTCATATCTGAGTTGATGCCTTTTAAATTTCTAATATATCCTAGTTATTTTTTAAACTAATTTTTTACTTCTAATTTATTTTTTCAACTTATCTGATTGTGATATGGATCCTAGACTTAGTAGAGACGATCGTCCACAAGGGGATGTGGAAGATGCCAATGCTACAGCTCCTATACTAGTGGGTACTTCCACCCCTAGAGCCACATCTAGGGCAGCTACATCTAGAGCAACTATATCTTGTGCGAGTAGTCGACTTCCACTCCTAGTAGATATAGAGGTGAGGATATGTTCAACGAAGAGGAGGAGATGCTCATTGAGCAAGAT
This sequence comes from Juglans mandshurica, assembly GCA_022457165.1. NCBI lineage: Eukaryota > Viridiplantae > Streptophyta > Magnoliopsida > Fagales > Juglandaceae > Juglans > Juglans mandshurica. The sequence goes on from CM039622.1 coordinate 17,812,255, forward strand.
CAACCACCACGGCCTTCTAAAAAGAGGTCGTGGACATGAGAATATTTCACCAAAATTCTTGGTAATATTGCGAACCCGATAGCAAGACTTCATCACTATGGGCAACTTTGTGGATGCCATTCGAAGAAGCAAGGTACCAGTATGTTAATAGCACATCTAAATAGTTGCCAACGATATAAGATCGCGAATGGATTGACGGCCACTGATCAGACCAACCTTAGTTACCAAACTTCTACAGCCACTAACGGTACACATACAAAGAAATTGGTCATCTCTTAATACAGTGAGAAGATGTTGAGTGACATGTTTGCAGAGATGATAATTACTGATGAGATGCCCTTTACCATAGTCGAGAAAAGAGGCTTTCGAAAGTTTCTAAACTTTGTTGAGCCACAATTTCCCATTCCATCACGGTATACGATGATGTGAGATTGTATGAAGAGGCATGCAAAGGACAAGGCAGAGATAATGATGATGTTTATTACCACTGGCCAGAGAGTTTCTTTTACGATTGACACATGGACGTCCATACAGAACATCTGCTACATGTGAATCACAACACACTACATTGACAGTGAGTGGATTTTGTATAAAAAAATTATTGGCTTTAAGGAAATTGTGGATCACAAAGGTGCATCCATTGGGGCAAAAATAGATGATTGTTTAAAGGATTGGGGAATTCGAAAAGTGCTGTGTATTACAGTTGACAATGCCAATACCAATGAAACATTAATTAATTGGTTTAAGCGGAACACAATGGTGAAAGATGATGTCATTCAGGCCCACGAGTTTATTCATGTTCGATGTTGTACTCGTATTATCAACCTCATAGTTGTTGAGGGGTTAAAAGAGGTTGATGATTCCATTACCCGAGTCCGCAGCATTGTGCGATATGTGAGGGGTTCTCCCTAAAGGCTTGCCAAATTTAAGACAATAGCAGAAGATCTTAAGATTGAATGTTCTAGTATGTTATGCTTGGACGTTCCGACTCAATGGAACTCGACATACATGATGTTGGATGTGGCACAAAAGTACCAAAAAGCTTTCGAGCGGATGGAGGTCGAGGATGGAGGCCTAACGTATGGTTTGTTGGATCCAGCAGGACAGGGGCTCGGTGCGCCGGACGCACATGATTGGACCAGTGTGAGGTACTTTGTTGACTTTTTAAGAATTTTTTATGACATAACCATGCAGATATCTAGATCCAAATATACAACTGCGAACTTGTAGTTCAACGAGCTCTTGGATCTTCACTTCCACTTGGAAAGTAATTGTTCTGACTCTAGTGGATTGTTATCTGCTATGGCTAAGAGGATGAAGACCAAATATGATAAATATTGGGAAAATATTGTAAAGATAAATAGATTACTATTTGTGGCTGTGATCCTTGACCTCCGATATAAGTTAGTCGTTCTAGAATTTTGGGTAAATTTCGCCCTTGGGGCAGTGAAGGCTGTAGAGTTTATTAGAGAGCTAAAAAGTGATATTAATGACCTATATAATCACTACAACAATAGTTGTCAGCTTTCATCTGCAGCTGGTAGCTCCTCACATTCGAGGTCGACGGGGTCGACAGCTTCCTTAGGTGATACTGACCCATCCTTAGGGGTTAGAGGCTATCGTATTATGCAGCAGTATAATCAACTCATTGCAACAAGGAATATTATGCAGTGTACCTTTGAGGTTGAACGATATTTTATGGAAGCTGTCGAGGCACCTAGTGATGTATTTCAGTTATTAATTTGGTGGAAGGTTAATTCCACCAAGTATCCAGTCATTTCCCGTATAACCCGAGATGTGCTAGCCATTCATGTCACTACGGTTGCCTCAGAGTCGACATTTAACACTAGAGGTCACGTGTTGGATGCTTATCGGAGTTCATTGTCACCGTCAACCATGGAGGTTCTCGTTTACACACAGAATTTGATAAGTGAAACGCCCATTGGACTAGATACCGTTGGCGTTGATGTTGAGAGCTATAGACTTGAATCGATTAAGTTTATATGCTTTTAAATGATTATTTAATTATTCTTAATGTTTCTAACTTCTACTTTTTATGATTTTATAGACCTAATTGTGAACCCTAACATAATTGCCGATGACTTAGAGTCTGAGATGGATGCCCATTGAGAGTTGGGATGGAGTTGAGAGAACCCCCTTTCTTGGTAAGAATCAAATTCTACTTTTACTTTGTTCAATTTTTTTTTATCAAAATTTTTATTTATTTATTGATTGCAACTTTCAATCTTCATTTCAGGCATGACCAATGGACCATTGAGATTTGAGTGAAATATGTGTTTAATATTTATGTAGTTATATTTCAAGGCTAAGTCAATGTTGTTATTACGTTATAAATGAGACTGTTATAACTTATTGCTACATCATACATGTTATTTAGTTTTTAAACTATTGTATTTAAGTTTTTTTTTAATTTTTTTTTTATCTTTTCAGTGTTTTTTTTACAGGTTTGGACTTGGTCTTTGGTGATCATATTTATGTAGTTATATTTATGTAGTTACATTACATTGTGCTTGATCCGAGCAAAGATTGAAACAAGGACCCACCACATGATACTCTTATTAGTCTTATATTTATTTTTAGATCAAGTCGTAGACACACCTATCTCTGTTAATAGTGCTATGTAATGTAATGGATCAAATTATTTTTTGCATATAATTTATTTAACAAAAGAAATTGACCACATTATTATATTAATATATTTGGAGACAATATTACATGGTTGATGTTAGTTGATATTATATCATTTATCATGTCAATTAGAGATCGAACCTGATCAGACCCCCAAAAATACAAATTAATTAGATAGCAAAAATACAAAACACATGGGTCCCAATATGCGTTAAATTGACTGATTGCTCTCTCTATACTCTAATATATTATGTAATGTAAATATAGCAGTAGGACACTAGGACCACTTAAATTCAATTATGAAGATTTCGATGGGAATCTACCAACCCTTTTGTTGAACCTATATTCATGGACACAGGTATGCCGTATGTATGTCATCATCTCCCCAAAAGTCAGTGTTTACTATTTAAATAGTTATATTTTTTTTAGCCCAATAGACGGTCGGAGCTCCGAACGGAGTTCGGAGTTCTGACCTTCGATCGGAGTCGGAGTAAAAATTTCGCTCTGACTCCGTCGGAGTTAGAGCTCAGCCCTAGATGGCTCTTCTCCAATGCCATCTCCTATGACCGATAATCTTCCTAATCCTGAGTATAAGTAGTGGGTGTTAGTGGATCAACGTATCCTCTTCGCAATCAACTCTTCCCTGTCTCAACAGGTCTTAGCTCAGGTCCTCGAGTGCTCCATTTCGAAAGAAGTTTGGACTACACTGCACTCTTTGTTTGCTGCTCAATCATCTGCACACACAATGCAGACCCATTATCAGTTAGCAATCACGATAAAGGGCCCTGAATCTATTACAGAGTATTATCATAAAGCAAAAGCTTTAGGTGCTTCCTTAGGAGCTGCGGGTCAGCCTTTAGCACCATCTGAGTTTTCGGTCTATCTCCTTGTTGGATTAGGAACCGAGTATGATGCTTTAGTTACTTCTCTAACTACCCGTGCCAAACCCCTCTCCCCTCATCAGATTTATAGCTTCGTGCTAAACCACGAGTCTAGGCTTGCTCATCAACATCAAACACTTCTCAGTGGCTCCAATATCTGCTAATGTTGCCACAACGATATCACCTGGTTCCAATCAATTTTTTTCTCGTGGCCGAGAGTCCAGAGGCTCTTGTGTACGACATGGGGGAAGGCAGTTTTCCATCCTCCTTTTCTCCACAACGACCAGACTCTCGCCCATTTTGTCAAGTGTGTAGCAAGCCAGGGCATACTGCCCTTGTGTGGTTACAACGGATTTTATCAGAGCTACTAGAATGCCCCTCCCCCTTCCTTTTCAGCTAACCTCACCACTGCGTACCCACCCACTTCACACATTAGTTCCTGGTTTCCTGATACAGTTGCGACTCATCATTTTACCTCAGATTATAGCAACCTTAATGTGGATTCTTCTTCCTATCAGGGCTGATCAAGTGAACATTGGAGATGGTTCAACCTTGTCGATCCAACATATGGGCACTGCTCAGCTGCATACTCCTTCTAGCACCTTTCTTCTCTCTAAATTACTTCATGTTTCTTCCATTACAAAGAACTTAATCCCTGTTCGTCAGTTTTCTCATGACAATTCTATGTATTTTGAGTTTCACTCTAATTGTTTCTTTGTGAAGGATTTGCAAACACGGCAGGTTCTACTTCAGGGCACCGTTTAAGATGGGATGTATGTCTTACCTGCAAATGCCACTACTCATCCACCTATTTCGGTTTCTCCACAAGCTTGCATTGGTGAACGCACTTCTACCTTCCAATGGCACCTTCGGCTAGGACACCCTCACCAAAACCCACAACCTTCATAGTTCGTAACTTTGCACTTCTTGTTACTACACACACATTACCATCACCTTACATAGCTTGTATTAAGGCAAAAGCACATGAGTTGCCTCATCCTTTATCCCCTTCACACTCTGCATGCCCATTTTCTTTACTTTTTCTTGATGCATGGGGTGTGGCCCTAGTGTTATCCAGTACTAGGTTTTATTTTTCTATAGTTGATGGTCATTCCAAATATATATGGTTATTTCCAATTCAATCAAAATCGGATGTGTCCTCAATTTTTGTTGCCTTTTTTAGTTATGTTCACAATTATTTTTCTTCAAAACTTTTGGAGGTCCAATCAGAATGGGGTGGTGAGTTCCGACCCCTTAAGAAAATTCATCAATCTTATGGCATTGTTCATCACATAACATGCCCTCATTCCCATGCAAAAAATGGTTCAATTGAACGCCGTCACATGCACATTATTGAAACGGGTTTATCACTTTTGGCTCAAGCATCAATGCCTCATATGTATTAGGCCAATACCTTTCAAACATCAGTTTTTTTTTATCAATAGAATGCCTACTCTAGTTTTAAAAAATAAATCCCCTTTTCAAATTCTCTTTAAAAGATTACAATATTTTAAGCACTTTTGGCATTGCTTGCTGGCCAAATTTATGTCCCTATAATCATCATAAAATGGACTTCTGATCCATTCGTTGTGTCTTTATGGGCTACAACCCAGATCATAAAGGCTATTGATGCCTTCATGTTCCATCGGGCTGGATCTATATATCTAGAGATGTAATTTTCAATGTGGCTGACTTTCCATTCGCACAACCCACTCACACATAGCCCACACCACTATCTGGTTCCCCTCACACAAAATTCATCACTTATTTCATTTCATAGCCCAACACCTCCCCATCGGTCCACTCTCATGTCTGATACCCTCACTGGTCCCCCTACCCATGTCTCACTACCTGGCCCTAACTCAAATATTCCCTCACTATTTCTTTCCACTACACAACCCAACACTTAAATCCCATCAAAACCCGAATTCATCATCTCTTCCCCCTGACACTTCATTTTCACACGATTCCTCTCTGCAAAACCTAATTATTCCCATTCCATATTCGATGCACACTACGGCTACTCCTCCTCGCCATCATCCACCGTTGAGCCACCTTCCAACCTTCATCCCATGATTACACGTTCAAAGGTAAATATTTCGAAACCCCTTATGCGCACAAATGGCACTATACCATGGCCTCGTCGTACTCCTTCACTCTCACTCACAACCAATACACCCACCATGATTCCAAAGGAACCCACATCCTATTCGGAGGCCTCTAAGTTTTCCGAATAACGCACAACCATTGAGATTGAATTTCATGCACTTTTGCAAAACAGAACATGAGACCTTGTTCCCCCATCCTCTTCTTACAATGTCTTAGCTCCTAAATGGATTCTTAAGACTAAAAGGAAAGCTGATGGGTCTCTAGAACAGCATAAAGCACGTCTAGTAGATAAGGGTTTTCACCAACAAGCTGGTATAGATTACATTGAGACTTTCTACCCTGTTGTTAAACCCACTACTATACGTCTATTACTTCTACTTGTTTCATTCCACTGGCCTCTACAACAATTAGACATACGTAATTCATTTTTACAATTAGACATAAGCAGTTTATATGCATCAATCCACTCGTTTTGTACATCTTGATTTTCCCTCATATGTGTGCAAATTGAAAAAGGCTATATATGGCCTCAAACAGGCCCCTCGGGTTTGGTTTTCCAAACTCAATAACAAATTCTGTTCACTGGGTTTTCAAGAGTCCAAATCAGACACTTCACTTTTTATTTATCATCATGATGCACATATGGTCTTTGTTTTAATATATGTTGATGACATTATTGTCAGTGGGTCCAGTTTGTCTCTTGTTTCTTATTTTATTTTGACTCTTGGTATGCCTTTTCCTGTTAAGGACTTAGGACAATTGCATTACTTTCTGGAAATTGAAATTTCCAGAACTGCTGATGGCTTGTATCTCAGCCAATCTAAATACACTTTGCATCTTTTTAGACGAGCCAATATGCATCAAGCCAAACCTGTCTCTAAACCCATGTCCTCTTCCATTAAACTTTTGGCATTTGAGGGGACCTCCTTTGAGGATCGCCATCTATACCGTAGCATTGTTGGTAGTTTGCAATACTTAGCCTTCACTCGTCCTGACATTTCTTTCACGGTAAATAAAGTCTGTCAATACATGTATAACTCCAAAGTTCCTCATTGGAAAGCTATTAAAAGAATTCTTAGGTATCTTAGGCTCACTTCCAATTTTGGTGTTCATTTTGCTAAGTCTTCCAAACTCTTTCTCTCGGCCTTCTCTGATGCTAACTGGGCTGGTTGCCCAGATGATAGAAAATCCAAAGGCGGGTTTTGTGTATTTTCTTGCTTTCATCTTATTTCTTGGGGCTCTAAAAAGCAGCCAACCATTGTAAGATCCTCCACCGAAGTATAGCATAAGGCGGTTGCCAATGCTACATGTGAACTTTTATGGATTCAATCATGTCTCAAGGAACTTGGTATTTACTTAGATGGTCCACCAACCTTGTGGTGTGACAACCTAGGGGCAACTTATTTATCTGTTAATCCAGTTTTACATACTTGTACCAAGCATGTAGAACTTGACTACTACTTTGTTAGGGACCAGGTATCGGCAAAGATTCTCAAGGTTTCATTTGTGTCCAGCAAAGATCAATTGACTGACATTCTCACAAAGCCTTTGTCAGTAGCTCACTTTCCCTTCTTCGATTAAGTATCGCAGTTTCACAAGTGCCACTTGGATCGAGGGGGGCTGTTAAGGAAGATCACATGGCAAGCACGAGACCACCACATATTGCAAGAAAACGCAACAACAGCACTACATGCATCACAATAGAAAACAAAGATGCACAGCAGAGGAAAACAAAATCATCTAGAATTCAGAATAATATTCTAGAAGGACAGGTGTCAACAGATCCAAGAAAAGTGGAAAATTAGTTACCGTAAATATTGTCTATATATATGGATGTAAAAAGGGTCGAAACAAGTAATGAAAACAATACATCAGGATTGAAAGTTCCTTCACACATTCTGTCAAGCATTTGATATGCATACTGAGAATTAATCTCATTACTATTCCTATGTTCTAACCAATTCTACGCGGCTCCTCTAGCAAAGCATACACCTTAGTTTCTCAGAAGTTTTATTTCACCTACATAGGCTACATGTTCCAGGCTTTTCTTTTGTCCGAGGAGCAGCAATGCTTTTGAAACTGTTTTATTTTGAACAAGTTGTGTTCTTGTCCCTTTGATTTCTACACCGAGATGAATTTTCTGTTTTAGTATTTGACAAACTGTAACACCCCGTTCCCATAGGATAGAGATGTTACTAACATTTATAACATAATACCCAGTAAAGAGATTGATATCTTGAATTACCTCATTTATTGAAAAACATCAAAACTGAAATGAACATAATTGTTTCAAAACTGAACGTAAAGTGAAAGAACATAAACCAATCCTATGAATGATATAAAAGAATTATAGTTCTTGTGAGAATATCACTTACTTCTTCCTAAGTCTTTATTATACTAGATCTAGTCCTGACCATCCAGCTCTGCGTCATCATAATCACTATCTGTAAGATTAGACATGGAAGAACTCAGGAAGACAAACAAAAATGAGTCAAATACTCAGAAAGTAGCAAATCATACTGTAAAATATAATCTGGCCTAGCATGGACTTAATTTCTGAAGACTCTTCACAGCATACATATAGCATCACTGATTCACATTCAAACACGTAACAAACATCTATCGTCAAAGATTCGCATAGCATATATATAATTCATCATTAATCTGAGTGAAAGCATACACAATCATGGTAAACATGTAACGTGAATGTATAATAGCTTGTTTATCTTGTCTTAACATCACTTAACTTGCATAACATGGATGAAACACGCTTGAGTCCATGTTTCACTTAACTGAATAACATGGAGTGAAACACGCTTGAGTCTGTGTTTCACTTTACTTGTGGTTAACCATGCTTGAGTCCGTGGCACTGTCTTAAAACTTCTTATCTTTCTTAATACATGAGAATTCATTAGGCTTCATGAACTTTCTTAACATGGCATATACTTGTTCATGACATAACATAACATGACATATTCTTGTACATGGCATATCATAACATGACATAACATAACATGATTTGAACATTTTATGACATTCCATAGCGTACATGATCTAAGCACTACATGAACATGGCATACATGATCTAAGTACTACATGGACATGGCATACATAATCTAAGTATTACATGAACATGGCTTGCATAATCTGGCTATTCTTTTACATGGCATACCTGACTTGAATTATTACATGAACATCTCATGGCTTCCATATGATTTTAGTAACATTCAATCAGTCAAACAAATTCATTCATTCAAGCCTAATCTCATATTTCATCAAGATCGTGAAAGGAATCTAACCTTGACTTGTCTCTTAGCTAGCGTAGATAACCATCATAAGCACATCATATTTTCTTACATAATAATAATATTCACAGTACGCATGCATTTATATGATCATACTATTTACCTCTTAGCATTGCTTATTGACTTCCAAGTGATAGCGCGTTACCTATACGAGGTACACAACATTACTAATCTTCTAGGAAAAAGTGTCCTAACATCCTTCCCACTTGAGCACATATCATAAACTTTAAATCTATTAAAATATCTAGCTATATACTGAATTCATTGATTAATCTCACTATTTTATGGCTACTAAAACAACAAATATCATATCTAGTCCCTTAAATATAAAATAGTAGAAAATATCTACATATTATGTATTTTATAAAATAACAATGTAATGATTTTGCAACCCAGGTTTAATTATACTGTAGGCCCACATTAGAAAATAGTCTTCTTAAATAATATACCAGTTTCTGTAATATTGGGTCCAGCTTAAAACATGGCCCATGTAGAAATAGGCCCTCTTCGAGTTTATAAGGCTCTTGGCTAAAAGGCTTAAGGCCCATGGCCCACTCTAACATTAGTAACGTAAAAGCCCTAAGGGCTGAGAAAGAAAAGCTCCTGAGAGGAGCATTGTGCGATGGAAGGCAACTCACCGAGGGGAAAAGAAAAACTGTTGCGCGGCGGCTCAAGGTGGCTGGAAGTGACCGTCGACGCAATTGAGGGATTCCCGATGGTGGTGCGACACCGAGAGAGGGAGAGAGAGAGAGTTTAAAGAGAGAGAAAATGAAAACTTAAAACACCGAGAGGGAGGAGGGGTGAGTGCGATGGTAGTGGCTTACCTGAGGGAGTGGGTGCGATGGGGCTAGGTTGGCTGGCAGTTTCTAGCGCCGTGGGTGGTGCTTAGACGTCCTAGGGTGGTCGGCGGTGGCTGGACAAAGTATATAAGACTTATGCGAAAGTGAGTTCTTCCTATTTTTTGTGTGTTTAAACTAGAGGGTTTACGTGGGATTTTATAGACAATGGGGAGGGAAGCGGCGTGAGTCCTCAGTAGATATGCTAGGGTTTGAAGTTGGCTACACTTGGAAAATTATTCCTACGAGGATATGGATTTTGAGAGGATTTTGAAGAGTCGAGTTGTGGTTTCAAACTAGGAAACTAATCTAATATGGAAACTAATGGGTAACTATACAAAGGTTTTGATAGGGAAGGAAATCACTAATTTACCGTTAGCATATTTCCTAAGATGATAATAAAAGTAAAATAAATAAAATAAAATAAAAGAAATAATACTAGTTTTAAGCCCTAAATTTGAACCCGTATGTTACACAAACCATCTGCTAAACATCTCTCAAGCTCTCTAATGAAGGTACTAGGGGCTCACTAAACGATCGAGAAATGGCTTTCGGCCTTTCATGTGACCCTACCCCAGAAACTCTTCGATTGGTATCTTAGCAGCTAGCTGGAATGCTTCCTCTCTACTTCTCAGGCTTTTCGATTGGATTTGACACATGAAATTCTTTAATTTCTAGTTGCTCATGTGCTCATCGATAGCACCTCTAATAGCCACGTTTGTCTAGACATGTTTCAATATTTTTACTAAAGTAGTATATTACCATTTTACCCTTTACCATTCCAACATTTTAACTGTCTGAAAAACTAAAGAAATTTATACCTTTAACTCCTTTGAGTTCCCATTATTTTTGTAATATGACTTATGGAGGAGTTAATATTGGTCTGGTCCAAACTGGAGGCCCATCACCCATAAAGAGCTCAAAGGAATTGTATGACTTAACGAAGACCTAGTTGCCGACCTATTAGGAAGGGATAAATTTCACAGTTGGATATGGACCACATGTGATTAGGTGATTATGATACATCAAGGATAAATCTTATAATGGCCGAGCATAGTACAAAGTTAATCAGTTTATGAAACTCATTATATTTTCTTAATGCCTATATATAGGAGCAACAAGTAACCTTCAATCTCTATGATTTTATGCATTCTCAAATTACTACTTCTCATTACTGACTTAAGCATCGAAGAGGTCACAAGCACACCATGCCGCCCACTCAACGGTTTGCAGGTGAGCGATCACAACTGGTGGTGGGACATGTCCTTTACGGTGGTGCTGTCTGTGGGATTCTGTAATATGTGATTTCAGTTTTTCATTGGACTTCAACATGGTTCCCCAAAGCCGATCATGACACGTTCTCAGACAACTTGTGAACCGGAAGTAGCACCCGCAGACATGGAGACACGGTTGGCAGCAACTGACAAAAAGTTGAAGATGGCATTAAACGCCATGGAAAGCCAAAGGAAGGAGAATGAGGAACTAAAGTGCGGTGATGCTACCATACCCGGCCACAGCGAACAGGGAGAAGGTGAAGCACATAGCAACGAGGGAGTGAACACGGAAGATGTGGAAAAAAAGAAGCTGCATGACGAGCTATGTAGTCTTGCTGGCAAATATGAAGAGATGGTGAAGAAGATGAGAGGATCTTCCTCGATGGAACAAGAAGTATTGAGCCTCACGGATTGCCTTTTAGTGCGGAAGTAATGGCCGTTGCAGTCCCGCTGAAGTTTAAAGGACCCATTAGATCACCTGGAGAACTTCAAGGCGTATATAACACTCCACAGTTTTCCAAGTGAAATTGCTTGCCGATCTTTTCCCTTAACTCCAAAGGGGGTGGCAAGAGGATGGTATATAACACGCCACCCGGGATCGATCGATAGCTTTGAAGAGCTAGTCAGCCAGTTCTTAACACAGTTTATGCTCAGAAGGAGACGTAGGTGCCCAGCTGCGTACCTCTTGATCGTCAAGCAGAGGGAAGAAGAAAGCCTAAAGGCATACCTTACCCGCTTTAATAAAGAAAGGTTGACGATAGATGACAAAGATGAGAAGATAACTCTAGCCGCCCTGTTAGGCAATATTTAGCTAGGCAGCCCGTTCATGGCTGAATTGGCAAGAAAGACCCCCTCAACCTTGAGGGAGTTCATGGACAGGGCAGACAACTTCGTCAACGCCAAAGATACATTACAGACTCTTGTAGAGAGTTGAAAGTGGAATGCGAAAGCAATAAGGGAGACAAAAAAGCTGCATTGAACCACCAAGAGAGGAGGCACAAAAGGCGACAAGAGCATAGTATCCAACTCATCCATAATAGTTTGAATGTACAAGAAAAAAAGGAGGTAGAAAGAGAATATCGCCAGCCTAGAACCGGCAGGCGCTACTGCAAATTCCATCAAATAAGCTCACATTGGACAGAGGACTACACAACCATGAAGAAGAGAGTGACTGAATTGGTGGGCATAAGGGAGCTTGAGCAAATGGTCGCGGAGCAAGCAAAACCCAAACAACAATTTGAGAGAGGATACAATCCCCAAAGAAGCAGCAGCCCAGATAGGCGACGCCCAGCAATGGAGGATGCCCATAACAACGAAAGGGGCAGGGTGCCTCAGAATAATGATAGGGACAGGGCACCCTAGGCAAAATCTGGACAATAGTAGGTGGATTTGTTGGGGGCGGTGCATCCTTGCCTAGCAGAAGGCGTAAGCCCGAAGAGCAAGATACGACGAAGTTTAAGTAGCAAACAGGTCATCTAAATACCAAAAACTTGACTCCTCAGTAGCTATCTCTTTCGGGGAAAAAGATTGTGAAGGAGTATTGTACCCTCATGATGATGTGCTAGTGGAACCCTCCTGGTCGCTAATTACACTACCAGGCGCATACTCATTGACAATGAGAGCTCAGCAGACATATTATTTTGGGAGGCTTTTGTAAAGATGGTTATAGACGCTACTAGGTTGAGACCCTCACCGACACCATTGAAGGGCTTCTTTTGAGATCTGATCCCATCGATGGGCACCATTACTCTCCCTGTCATGGCAGGAAAAGGGACGTTTAGTGCTACCACCATGACCGATTTCTTAGTTGTAAAGGCGCCCTCCTTGTATAATGCCATACTAGGGCGACCAACATTGAACAATCTCAGGGTGGTTATGTCGTCGTACCATCTCAAGATGAAGTAACCAAATGAAGGTGGAGAGGGGGAAGCATGAGGCGAACAAGCCCTAGCAAGAGAGTGTTATGTTCAGGAATTGAGGAGCAAAGGGGAGGAATTATGCACTATCAGGGGCGAAGACAACCAATTAGCCAAGGAGGGAAATCAGAACACATTGCCCCTACCCCCACAGTCCTTTTGGACAGGAGCATAGAAGTGAAGGATGAGCAAAACCTACAGCAAGTAGAGATGAATGAGCCCTTGGAGATCGTAATGTTGTACCCCAGAACACCCCCAACGCAATGACACGGATTGGAAATAAGATCCCCCAAGAAGACTGGCCCTAAAGCAATTGTTAGTAGAGCACTGAGATGTGTTCGCCTGGAGCCACGAAGATATGCCCAGAATTGACAACAGCGTTATCGAGCACTAACTATGCGTGGATCCATGCACAAGAAGGTACGTAAAAAAAAAGATCATTCAGCATGGAGAAATACATAGCCATCGTCGAGGAAGTAGAACACCTACTCACCGCGGGGTTCATCAGGGAAGCTCGTTACCCTGAATGGTTATCCAATGCCATCCTATTAAAAAAAGCAAACGGGAAGTGATGAATGTGCATGGACTTCACTAACCTAAATAAAGCATGCCTAAAAGACAGTTTTCCTGTACCACGAATTGGTGTCATCATAGACGCCTTGCAAGGCAGAAGATGTTGAGCTTCATGGATGCCTACTCAGGCTACAATCAAATCCGAATGTACCGACCAGATGAAGAGAATAGCTCAATTATCACAGACCGTGGTTTGTATTGCAACCAAGTCATGCCATTTGGCTTGAAGAACGCAGAAGCAACCTACTAGAGGTTAGTCAACCGGATGTTTAAAAATCAAATAGAGTGGACCATGAAAGTTTACGTAAATGACTTGTTAGTTAAAAACAAAGAGCCCGCCCAACATCTGGCCAACCAAAAGGAAGCGTTCACAATATTACGACAATACAAAATGAACGTGAACCCATCAAAGTGCGCATTTGGAGTAGGATCAGGCAAGTTGTTGGGGTTTATAGTGTTGGAGAGAGGAATTGAAGCCTCCCCAGAAAAGATTGAAGTAATCATGAACATGAAGCCTCCAAAGAGCCTAAATGACACGCAACGGCTTGCAAGGAGAATAGCAACCTTGAACAGGTTCATATCCAGATCCACGGACAAATGTCTCCCCTTCTTTAGGATATTGTGAAAAGTACACCCCTGAACGAGAAGTGTGACGAAGCTTTCCAAAAGCTGAAGCAGCATTTAACAAATCCATTACTTCTGAGACAACCTATAGAAGGAAAGACACTCTATGCATACCTAGCAGTATCACTCCACGCCGTCTCAACCGTCCTTGTCAAGGAAGAAGGGGCGGTGCAACTGCCTGTGTACTACACAAGCCACACTCTAAAGGGAGCAGAAGTCAGGTATCCGTGAATAGAGTTGTTGGTCTTTGCTTTGGTGATAGCGACTAGGAGGTTGGGCCCATACTTCCAGGCCCATTCGATCAAAGTGCTCACAGAAAGCCCACTGGCAAAGGTGTTACAAAGACCAGACAACTCGGAGAGATTAATCGTTGAATTCTCGGGTTTCCCACCAGAAGTAGTCGTTGCCCCAACAGGAAAACCCTGGATTCTTTTTGTGGATGGCTCTTCTTGTCACGCTGGTAGAGGAATAAGAGTCCAATTAATCAGCGAGGAATGGCAGGAGCATCGATAGATGGCAAGGCTCACTTTCAAAACCACCAACAATGAAGCAGAATATGTGGCCCTCGTAGTTTGGCTCTCAGTGGCTGAAGCCTTGGGGGCGACCAAAATAGAGGTGAAGTCAAAATCGTAGGTAGTAGTCAACCAAGTGTTCCATGACCATCCAAGGCCCAAATTGGGGGCCCAAGGCCCATCATCCTATAAAGGGCTCAAAGGAGTCATATGACTTAATGAAGACCTAGCCCCCGACTTATTAGGAAGGGATAAATCTCACAGTTGGATATGGACCACGTGTGATTAGGTGATTCCGATACATCAGGGATAAATCTTTTAATGGCTAAGCATAGTACAAAGTTAATTAGTTTATGATACTCATCCTATATTCTTCATGCCTATATATAGGAGCAACAATTAACCTTCGATCTCTATGATTTTATGCATTCTCAAATTATTACTTCGCATTATTGACGTAAGCATCATAGAGGTCACAGTCACACCGTGTCGCCCACTCAACGACTTGCAGGTGAGCGATCACGATCGGTAGTGGGAAGCGTCCTTTACAACTTATAAATTACCAATTTCGGCATTGTACATTATAATTTAAAACATCAAATGCGATGTACTCGTTTTTTTAGGGCTTTAAATTATTAAATTATCTTTATCAAAGATTTATTTTAATACAATATAAATAGCTAGTAAGGATAACTTGGTCATTGCGCGGTTGTAAAAAAATGTACAGCATATTATAATTGAATGTTTAAATTCCCCAAATGATAATTGGATTAACAATATAAAAAGGGCGGAGGTTTTAAGAAACTCATCTTCGCGTGTAAACGAGGTCACATAAGATTACTAAAAAACCTAAAAACCAGAAAAATAAATAAATAAAAGGCTATGGGACGGAAGGATGAGTTGGAGAGTATCTTGTTCTACCCCACCAGTACGAGTGGTAGGCTTTTATTTTGTTTTGTTGACGTTGTCTTTTTTATTTTAAACGTTGACATGCTAATAATAATAATAATAATAATAACAATATATAAGTACTAAGGTTGGTTTGGATAGTGAAATTATTTCATCTCATCTCATAATTATAATTTTTTAAAATTTTTCATACAAAATATAATAAACAATTAACTTTTTCAAATCCTAAAATAATAATAATATTATAACAATATTTTATTTAAATTTTAACTTTCATCTAAAATTATCTCATCGTCCAAACCACACCTAACATTCTAAATATATTTAGGTGGCTTTAGGTTTGTATACATGTGATGTAACGCCCCAATCCCGGAGGTCCGGAGAGTTAGCTCTTAATACTTTATATCAACTTCAATAACACAACTATAAAATTCAGAAAATTCCACAAAATATTAATTCATTTACTCAACCCAAATATCTATGTTTCCTCATAAGGACAATAAAGAAATTCTTAATAACATAAATTAAAAATTCTCCAAAGACTCGAAAATATCCTTAACTCATCAATCAAAATAACCGAAAATAAATTAATTTACTAACTACGACTCTCAAATAAGCACTTGTACCCTCAGACACTTATTCCACTACGATCATCACACCTTTCTAAAACTTCCTACTCTTGTTCTCCAGCTGAACTATCAAAATTATTTGAAAAATATTTGGAGATAAGGGGTGAGTTATCAATAACTCAGTATGCAGAAGACATATACTAGTGTGTAAACATAAGCATTTACAGAGTTCAAAATGCAGAACAAAATATTTTCTTTCAGAATGCAGAATCAGAGTATTTGTTTTCAAAATGCAGCGTCAGAACATGTTATAAAAAATATTAGAGCGAAAGTTCAAAAATATTCATAATCAAAATCCCTTTGTCATAGCATAAACTGAAACATTACAGCTTATTTTATCATATCAGAACAGATACCATATTTAACTCCCGTGGTAGGGTTGTGCAAACCCCGGTAGCTAATCGAGCAGAAACAGAATGTGAATCTTCCTCTTATTCATTCTCGGAGTCCCAAGTGTGCACATAGGAAAGACCATGCAAAAAACCACTTTGTTTCCAAAGTGGGTGCACCAGAAATAGAAAAGTTGGTACCAACCCGAACAGAAGCCACAGTTTTACACCCATGGTAAGGTCAGAATAGAAACAGAAACAAAATGTTATGCCAGAGGTTTTCAGAAAATACATCATATCATATCAGAATACTGAACATCTTCAGAACAGAACTGAATCAGATTACAAAACATAATTTTATGCATAAAATTTCATATTCGTTCTCTTTTGAAAGGTTCAGAAACAAAATGTCAAAAATAAACTCATGTCTACACCAGTCATGACAGAAATACTTTCTTCTTAAACATAATCTAATGAGTAATGCATAACAAATAAGTGAGGTAATTCAAATTCTTTTCATAACCAAATATGTATATTTTCCAAAAATCAACCTCATCTTATTTTATTTTATACAAAGTCTAGTATAAGAACCTCGCTTACCTGAACTTCTTAGCTTTTTAGAATTTTCCTCAAAAATGCCGAACAAATATTAATCGCCATCTATAAAATAATCACGTAACTTCCATAAATTTCCAATCCATGTATTTCAATATCTAAACCTGAAATACCTATTTTAATATATCAAAACCTAAAATTTTCTTAACTCTAAAATATCATCAGTTTCTAAATTCATCATTTTTCACTTAATAACTCCAGCTAAAACATTAAATTCTAACTTATTTACTATTGAAGTTCAACTATACAATATAAAATTGGATAACATAATTATATCAAAATCTATTAAAGTAGACAAAGCAAAAATGTCTTTTAATTAAAACAGACTTACTTAGTTTTAAAGTATTTAAAATAAAACTAAAATCTTATTATAATACACTACTGACATTAGTAATAGAATACTTAGCAATTTATTTTGAAAAGAAAAGTATTTTCTATAGACTTTCTTATCACTCAAATAGAGCCATGCAAAACAAGTTTAATACAAAAAAATATGCCCCATGAGCTATCCTAGTGACAAGGGCAATTTGGGAATGTAAAAATATAAACATAGGCTGTTTGGGAAGAGCTTAAACACAAAAGGAAAACTGATGTGTAAAATGAAAACTCCAGACCAAACAATGCAACCTAGGCGTCCATACTCACCTAGAGAGTGGAACTGGGACATAGCTGGGTGCGGTGGGCAGCGATGATCACGACGCCGAAGCAGTGAGAGAGAGATCTAGTGAGAGAGAGACCAACAAATGAGAAAAAAAATGTGAAAGAGATAGAGTAAGCCGAGAGAGAGTGACACGTAGGTGCTGTTGGTGGCTTACCGAGAGGGACGCGGCGGGATAGGAGTGGCGTGGAGTGACCGACGGAGTTCTCTGTGCTGATGGTAACGACGTGGAGGCGTTGGCACCGTGTGTGGTGGCTTTGAACGACAAGGGCACCGGGCTGTGTGTTGCTCTGCTTTTGGGAAGCTAAAATAAGGGACCTTCGGCGTTGGTGAGGCTACGTTTCTGTGTTGCACGGCTGAGTGATATGGGTCAACGAACGGCAACTATGAGGAGGTTCTAGGGTGGTGCGGCAGTGCACTGTGGGGACTTCGTGCATGCATGGGTTGCGTCGATTTTTTATGGGGAAGCGAGAGTTCTGGGTAGTGCAATGGGCTATTGTGCCGTGGGGTGGAAGCCGTATATGTGTACTGGTGTAGCAGCAGTAAGGAAGATGAAGGGTTGGGCTCCGGACGGTGAGGAGTCAAGGAGGAGGTGTGACCGGGTTGCTAGCTGCTGGTTGGGTGGACGCTGGTGGCAACGACTGTTGGTGCGTGCATGCAATGGTTGGGCGCGACTGGGTGGTGAACAAGAGGGAGTTATGCGTGGGTTGTTGCGGCTACTTCTTTTTCAGGAGAGAAATACATGTATATAAAGAGTTGATTGGAAAACCCTAGATGAAAATAAAAAAGGACGGGGGATGTGCATGAGAGACGTGCATGGGGAGAAAACAGGTACGTGGCATGCATGGCATGGAGACTAAAGGGATTTTCATGGCTTGCATTTTGGACGGGGCTTTTTCCTTTTAAAAAAAATGGATCTCGATTCAAACTCTAAAAAATATTATGTCCCACTAATTTTCAGTTCAATAAAAATCTTCACCTAATCCAACATATTTAAAGATTTAAACCTACTCGACAAACCCAGAAATTATTCGATATCCAAAAAAAAAAAACTTGGGCTCGTAGTTTATTCCAACAATAATTGCAAATTTCAAGTGAGCTTTTCATTACAAATTCGGACGTGAATTCCTTGCTTGGCCCGGGTGTTACATGTGACGAAAAAGATCTCTTAATTTTTAAATTGGTACATAGAAGACAAGGTCTAATTATTCATAAATGGTCAAAACACATGCTAAAATATCAATAAAATTCGAAATCCCTAAAACTTTTGAATCAGAAATTTCATATGTATCCTTAATTATGACCTTTTGTTTTTGTCGAGTCAGTTTCCAATTGCAAGATTGGTGAAAAGACACGAGATGACTCGGGTAAATCCGCCTTGTTTGTTTAGAATAAATGAGATGAGATAAGATGAGATAAGATGAGTTGAGATAAAAATTAAAACTTAAATAAAATATTGTTAGAATATATTTTTTTAATATTATTTTTATTTTAAAATTTGAAAAAATTAAATTATTATTTTATTTTATGTAAAAATTTGAGAAAGTTATAATAATTTAAAGAGATGATATGAGATGGTTGTGAAAAAAAATAATGTAGGCTAAAAAGTTAGAATCCTTGAGAAAAATCTCTGAGAGTCCCCTAGCATTTATCTGGGAGAATGTTTAAAGGAGACGAATGGCGTCTCATCAAGGGACAGAATGCTTTGTCAAGTGTCCCCTTTGAGCAACTTTCTTTACCTATTTTAGTGACAGGTTGCTTTAGGGGTGGGCTCCGACTCCGACGAAGTCGGAATGCCCACCTTCAACCTCTGACTCCGATTAGGGTCGGAGGTCAAAACCCCCTCTAACTCTAACTCTGATTGGAGTTGGAGTTTGACTCCAATTGGAGTTTGGAGCTCGGAGTCGGAGCTCCATCGAAGTAGAAAATGGGCTTTTTCAGGCCCAATTTCCCTACTCAAGCTCAATTGCCCTACTGAGAAAATGGGCCCCGATTGGCTCAATATCAACCCCTATTTAATGAAAATGTAAAAAAATAATTAAAAAAATCTAAAATACTGTAAAAAATCTAAAATACTGTAAAAAATAAGTTAAATAGCTAAAATTTAAATACAATAACTAAATCAAACTACAAATCACAATAAATATAAATTTACAACACCAAAATATTGAATAATGTCATAGACTTCATTCAAATATGAAATAGTCAGAATGCCCCGCATTAGTCTTGACAGTCCATGCATTTGAGTCGATGACTTGATAGTGATTTCCAATTTTTCTACATGAAATTTTAACTTTTATTGATCAGATGCACTATCTTTTCTTTAGTCATTTAACTATAAACATCTAAACCATCAGCCAAGTAATATTATGAACTCACCTGCACATTTAACTCTGACAAGTTTTGCATGATGGTAATCATCCCAGGGTGCGTCAGTCTCAGACTCTTAGTCATCTACAATTAGTCTGGGGTTCACGGCTAGGTCTACAAAATTATATAAATTATAAATTAAATAATGAAAACATTAAAATTATGTAAATAATCATTTAAAATCATAAAGTTACATAATTCAAGCCTATAGCTCTCGGCATCAACGGTATCTACTCCAATGGGCATTGAACTTAACCAGTTCTATGTGCAAACGAGGGACTTGATGGTGATCGGAGATAATGAACTTCGATAATCATCCAAGACATGACCTCCGGTGCTAAACGCCAACTCAGAGGTGACCGTAGTGATAAGAATGACTAGTACATCCTTGGCTATTCGGGAAAGGATTGGAAACTTGCTAGAATTTACCTTCCACCAAGTTAATATCTGGAATGTATCACTAGATGTCTTGACATCTTCCATAAAGTAACGCTCAACCTTAGACTTACACTACATAATATTTCTTGGTGCACGGTTTTGATGATACCGTCGTAACCGCAATAAATTTGAACTTTGTGCATGTGTGTCATCCCAGGAGGATGTCAAGTTGGTCGGGCGAAAGGAGCTACCAACTTCGGTTGAAGACTGACCACTGCTGTTGTAATGGTTATACAAACAATCAATATAACATTTAAGCAATCTAATAAACTATTCAGCGTCCTCATCACTGAGGACGTCCCTAATGTAATCTTCTACAATCGCCTACTTATATCGGGAGTCAAGGATCGCAGCCACAAATAATAATCTATTTATCTTCTCCACATCCCCCAATATTTATTATATTTGTATTTCATCCTCATAGTCATTGCATTCAACAAACCCACACTGTCAGCACAACTCTCTTGCAAGTGGTCATAAAGCCCTCAAAGCTCCTCGAAGTACATGTTCATGGTAGGATATATTGTCCCAAATATCTACATAGTTATGTCATAAAATAACTTTAAAAATTGAACAAAATACCTAACATTGGCCCAATCAACTGTGTCCGGCACACTGAACCCCCTTTTCCCCCACTCCATCCGCCCAAATGATGTATGATACTTTTACGCTACATCCAACATCATGTATGTAGAATTCCATCGAGTTGGAACGCCCAGTTACAACATACTGGAATATGGGATCTCAAGTTGTTCGACTATTATCTTAAACTGGCGAAGCCGTTGGGGGAAAGCCCTCACATATCTCACAAGGTTCTGGACTTTAATAATGGAATCATCAACCTCCTTGAACCCCTCAGAAACTATGAAGTTGATGATATGGGCACAACATCGAACATGAATAAACTGATTCTCACGAATGATATCATCATTTACCGTCATATTCCGCCTAAACCAATCAATGACAGTGTCATTCGCATTGGCATTGTCAACCATGATACAAAGTACTTTTCTGACCCCCCCCAATCCTTTATACAGTCAGCCATCTCCTTGCCAATAGATGAACCCTTGTGATCAACAATTTCTTTAAAGCCAATAATCCGCTTCTGCAGCATCCACTCACTATTAGTAAAATGGGCTGTGATACACATTTAGCCCACATTCTGTATAGAGGTCCATATATCAGTCGTAAATGACACTCTCTGGCCAATGGCAACAAGCATTTCCTTCATCGCTGCCTTATCCTTAGCATACTTCTTCAAACAGTCGCACATCACAGTATACCGTGAAGGCATGGGAAATCGTGGCTCTAAAGTGTGCACAAATTTGCAGAAGCCTGCCTTGTCAACCGTGGTAAAAGGCATCTCATTAGTGATGATCATCTCCGCAACAACATCTCTCAACATCTTCTCACCGTATTGAGGGATTGATAACTTCTTAATCTGCGTGCCATCAGTGGCCATAGAAGTCTTGTAACTCAGCTTCGTCTGATCAGTTGCTACCAGCCCTTTGTGTATCTTATACCGCTGGCAGCCCGTAAGATGTGCTATTAATACTGACATGCCTAGCTTCTTCGAATGACAACCGCATGGTTGCCCACAGTAGTGGCATCGAGCTTGCGGGTTCTCACGATCACTAGGAACTTTGGTGAAATTTTCCCATGTCCACGACCTTTTTTTTCTAGGTCGTGCTGGTGGATTAGCCTCAACATTCATCAACTCCTCCTCCTCATTAAGCATATCAACGTCTTCTAGATCTATTGGGACTCGACTACTTATACAAGAGGTAGCTGCTCTAGATTGGGGTCTATGGCCTGAAGTACCAGTTGGTGATGCCAATGGTTGTGCATCATCCTCCTGTGGAGAATCGCAGTGAGAATGAGATACTATAGCATCCATATTTAAGAAAATAATCTGAAACAATTAACAAACAACCATCATTTTAAATGTTATGATAATTATCTACAAATTGGGAGCACATTGAAAAGGAAAAAATATGTGTGTCTAGTCGTGTTAAAAATAAATAAAACACACAAAAATGAACGTATGTTCGAGTCACACTTGAGCGAAGTCTCAAGCAAACAATTTGTGTGATGTTCGCTCGAGCTACACTCGAGTGAAGGCTCGATTGACCAATCTGTATGATGTGGCTCAAGCAACACTCGAGCGAAGGCTTGAGCGAATAATCTGTGTGATGTTCGCTGGAGCCACACTCAAGCGACCGTCACCTGGAATGAAAAATCCAATTTTTACAAAACTTAAATCCCTCAATTCTTAAATTTAACAGCCTAAAAACTGAAATCATTGAAATGAAAACAACAAAGAAGTTGAAATGAACAATCCAACAAGTCGTTTACTTACCTAATCAATCCAACAAGTCACCCTGCCCTGCGAAATGACATCATTCCTCTTGAAGTAGAATGAAGTCGTTTTGATCAAGTGTATTTTTTTAAAATAAGTCGGAGTTCCGAGTTTCGAGCCCACATGGGCTCCTATTCCGACTAATAGAGTCGGAGTAACTCTGACTCTGACTCCAAATTCTGCAAACTCTAACTCTGTCGGAGTCGAAGCTCGGACGGAGTTCAGAGCTCAGAAATTTTGCCCACCCTAGGTTTCTTACAGAAGGATAATGATACTTCACCCACTACTCTACAACTTCTTTACCTGTCTCACGTGACTTTTTTTTTTTTTAATAAAATCAAAAGTCTCTCTCTACAAAATTAACATTTACTGTTACAGTCGCCTCCGCTGCCGTCTAGACTCCAACTGCTGCCTATGACACTCCTCAAGGTAAGTGCCACAGTTGTGCCTCTCTCTCCCTCATACTCTTGAGGTGCCCTAACTCCACTTGTGCAAAAGTCCCTATATTAATCCACCCCTAGTTGAAACCCATGCTTCTCGGTCCACAAACAAAGTGCTCGCACTGCTCTTTCGAAGTGGTTTGCTGGCACCGAATCAAGCCAACCCGGAGTTGATTGAACAACCTCATCTAGAAATTTCTATCCCTAAGCAAGATGAGACACTTTCATAAGATAAGATTTAAAGTCCCACCTTTCATTTCCAGCAATAAATTGGCGTTATCACCACCATGTAGGAAGCTTCAAGCACTCATAATAATTTGGGGTTTCTCTCCTCTTAAGTGTTTTCTAACTTTCAAGTGCTGCAATTCTGAGTCTTTGTCTCTTGAATCTTCAATAGGTATTAGCTTTTGTTTATTTTTTACACTACTTTGTGAATTTTGTTGGCTTTCTAATAACGGGTTGTTCTTAATTTTCATGCGTTTTGATTATTTACAGTTAGTTTGCATTTTTCTACGCTGTCCCTATTATGTTGTGGTTGGTTATGGTATAACATGTTCTTATGGGCTGTTTCTGCAACTTGTAAATTCTTGGGATGTTTGTTGGACTGATGTTCGCTTATAACTTATTGGGTTGTGGGAGAGAGCTTGACGTTGGGTTGTTTAGTAGTGAGTAAATGATTTGCCATGGAGAGTTAAGAGAATTGGATACTGTAGACCCAGGAATTGGAAAAAAATCTTGGGTCCTCAAATTTAATTTCTCTTTGAAATGCACCTTTAGGCTGTATTTTAATTATCATTAAGTAATAGAATTAGGTTTCTGACAAATTGCATTTAATTCATACCTTTAGCTTGGGAACAAAATCTTGGGTCCTTAAGTTCTTTTAGCTTTTTTTATGTTTGAGCAATTTACCATTTCAAACATAATACCTTATTTTCATTTATAATTTTTTTGCTCATATTATTAGCAAAAATAGATAAAGACATAGAAGTGAAAGAACCAAAGGTGGAATGTAATTTTCCTCTAAATAAGAAGTCTTGAAGACACAATTATGGATGTGGTTTAGAGTTTGATATGTGGTTTAGAGTTTGAGATGTGGTGTGGTTTGGAGTAGTTCTAAATAAGCTTGGAAATGTTGGATGCACTTTTTGAACATTGGCCAGAATGATGTTATTGTATGTTTTGAACACTTTGGAACATTTTGTTTTTTGTATTGGTGAAAATATAGTGTAAAGTTTGAGATTGTTGCACTTGAAAAGGTTGTGTACAGTTTCAGAGTACTTGTGACAATACATTGTGTAAAGCTTGGGATTATAGATTGTTATAGCAGGCTTCACCACTACATTTTGTTTCTGGAGTAGGAGAAATATTTGGTGAAGTTTGGAATTATGGCACCATTGTGAGTATAGATAGCTTTTGGAGCACATTTGACAATGAACTTTTATTTTGCAAGATTATTGCAATGAACAATGTTTGTTGTACTATTAGTTTTAATCAGCCATCATTTTGCATAAAGTCTTTAAAAACTCAAATTGCAATGCAAGTTCCATTACTTGTGCATAGATCGTTTAAAGCGAAAGTAAACAAAGGGAAGCATAAATAAACATAAAAAAAAAACTTTACTTATAAAAGAAACCAATAACACAAAATAAATATTTGAAAATATTTTAAGTATGTTACAAATCATGATATCTCTAAATAAAGATGAAAATGCATTCATGGTAGCATTAATTGTGTATCATTTACATTCCAACTATGCCGATTGATACAATTACAAGTCCATAAAAGTTAATGAAAATAATTTTCAGTTTATCTACACATTCTCCATAGGCCTTGGCTTAGACGACGTGTTTTTAGATGTGCCTTGACAGACACATGCAAGCATGAAATACTTCACCTTCCCGTCATCTCCGGTTTTGGAACTCCTTTTTGTAACACCAAAACCAACTTGCTTCGCATATCT
This sequence comes from Juglans mandshurica, assembly GCA_022457165.1. NCBI lineage: Eukaryota > Viridiplantae > Streptophyta > Magnoliopsida > Fagales > Juglandaceae > Juglans > Juglans mandshurica. The sequence continues at coordinate 17,837,641 of CM039622.1, forward strand.
TGTATAAGTATGCGCTTACTTCTTCTTCTGAAAAAAATGACATTCCCACCTTAGGATTTTCGACACCCATATTTCCATCTGTCTTTTCATTTATATTGGAACCATCATCAACATTCTCAAAACCTTCAAAGCCTTTTTCCATCTTTTTTATCATTGACATGGAGTGTGACTCGCAAAATAGTCTAGCAAATTAGAATAAAGCAAATAACCATAAGTTCATCTCTTTAATAGCATAGTTCATTAATGTAATACATAATTTCACATGCTAATGGTAAATCAAATACAAAAGAATAAGAGAAAGATGGAGCTCTCATTCGATGCTTTTGTTTAAAAAAAAAAAAAAAACACCATGCTAGAGGTAAAGCTAGGGGTGGAGAAGCATTGTGTGTATGTGTTTTTTGTGTTTTGCTGCATTTTTTTATGTAAACTTAACCATAACTTCTTTACATAGGATTCCAAGAAGGTTTGCAAGGAAGTATGGAGAAGGGTTGTAAAATCTTGTATTTCTTAATCTTCCAAATGGTGCATAATGGAAAGTAGAATTGGCAAGATGTGATGGTGGAATTTGATTACCGAAGGGTTGGCAAGAATTCTTGGAGTATTACCCTGTGAAGCAGGGGACATTTTAGTTTTTAGAAATGAAGAAAATTCTCACTTTTATGTACTCATATTTGATGAGAATGCAACAAAATAGATTATCCCACCCATAGCTCCCAAGTTACGGATGAAACTTTTGGTGAAACACTCCAAGTTTCACCGATGGAAGAAATTGAAAATAATAGTTCTGTTAAGATATTAGTAGATAGCTTTCCAACAAACCCCAAAAGAAGGGAGAAGTTGTCATGTGATCCAAGGCCTCAAAAGATGAAGAGAACGAATCCAAGTGCTAAAACAGATAAAACCGATATTTTATGGTTGCCATGCAACCATCATAAGTGCAATTTGGATGGTGTTTGGTAAGCTTTCAATTTGAAACCCACTTCATCATCACAAGTTCCACCACCTTCAAATTCTAGATGATTTACTATTAAAAGATAGAATAAATTTGTGCAGAGATGCTTTGTTATGAACAACAACACTACCCAAATCCAGTTTTGTACTAAACGAGGAATTTACTAACCCTTTTAAGTTTTCTTCTTCTTACTTTAGAATATACCATCAAAATTTGCAAAGAGATATTTGGTCCTTCGGGTTTTAGATGGCAGAAATTGGTTTGTTAAGTACAGTTCAAGCAAGTTTTTATGTTGGAAGGAATTGTCACTGGACAATAAGCTAGGGATTTTGCACAAAGACAAGTTAGGGCACATGCAAGGGTGAAGAGAGATGAAGGTTCTTGGGGTTACCGACTCTAGCGATAGCTGTAATTGTATACGTAACCATTTTTGGTCAAAACCCATGTAGAGAGTGAGAGAGAGAATCATGGTGCAAGGTAGAGGACAGAGGAAAGAAGATGAACTCACCTGAAGTGGTGCCAAAGGGTGGTGGTTGGCGCAGATGACATAGAGACGAGTCAGACAACGCGAGGGAGGGGAGAATGCGGGGTAACGTACACTGGAAGTTTTTTGTGAAATAATTTCAAACATAAGAGTACATTTAATTTTGTTAAAAAAATTATAAAAAAAAACCACGCGAGAGATAAAGAAGTTGTAAAGTGGTGAGCGGAGTATCATTATCCCTTATAGAATAGTCTTGGGACGAAAGTAAAAATCGAGCTAGGATTCTTACCAGTGGTGTTTACTCTGTACACAGTTCTATCTTGTCAAACAGTGCGTACCATTCCCTACCATCAATTTGTTAGGAACCCTTCCAGTAATACTTTAAATTGTAATCAAATTCCAAGCAACACAAAAAGATGAAATGAAAATACTATCACAAGATTGGGGATTAATTCAAGGTAATCCGGCCTCCACTGATTCAAGGTTCTACAAGAGATTTTCCATAACTATTTTGTTCTATCCTCTAGAATTTATATCAACGTTGATGCAAATCTGGTGTAGCGAAACTGCTGCTTCTAGAATCCCTTCAAAATGACCGTGTTCCAAGCCCCCCATGCATCCCGTTTATTCCTTCTGTATGTTCCCGAAATGTTGCGTTGCAACCTAAGTTCATATAGCTCATCCCAAAAGACATCGTCCCAGTCAAGTTCATAACAAATCCCCTCCCTTTAAAGAACCTTGTTGTCAAGGTTTAGAGCATTAATACCACTTGAGGTTCTGTTCCTTCCCATTCAGCAGCAACCCATTCAGCTACCTTCCTTAGAACTCCTTTTGTAATAAGCATCTCTCTTGTCAGTTGCAGGATTGGTGTTCCCAACATCAATGCAAACAACTCTTATCTCTACCATGGATATTACATCCTATTGTAGCAGTCCCATACTCTGGATCATTCATGGCGTTGTGGTTGCACAAAAACTGTCTAGCAAACCCCAAAGCCAGGCATAAGTACACGAACAAATTATACCCAAACTACCACCAAAACCAACAGAAGGAAGCCAATTCAATTGCATTCTGGAATAGAATAAAATGGATCAAGGACAACAATAGTTTCGGCTTCATAAACCAGAAAAGATCATCTTGAGGCCTCAGCTTTGATCATGTGAAGAATCTAGTTATACCCTCTAATGCCAGTGTTGCACTAACACGCTGTAGCTTTGTGCCCACCAGATGAATAAGAGCAATAGGAATGATTGCTATCCAGAAATAAAAATCAGACTCGTTTACTTCAAACACCATTAAAGCAAATAGACCGAATCTCATTCCAGCTACATAACCCACATTATTACCAACCTTGTCTGAGATCACCGTAGGATTTCTTAGAGCCTCTTTTGGAATATTCCCTTCTCTTTTCCCTAAGCTGTAAGCACCAACATCAACTATTATGAAATAAGTACCCCTACCATCAAGCTATGCCACAAAAAATGTAATACTAGGCTCTCTAGTTACCTTAAAAAATTTCTGATCCTTCACAACTCGATTACCAACTTTGACTTTGTCATAGCTAAAGAAACCAGAAATTGCTCCACTACCATATTGGATTGCAGCCGAAGTCCCATTTTTATTGTAGGTACTCAAATCGCTTGGTTTGTACATTATATGGAAATAACATGGCACCGAGAGATAGCACTTAGATGATGGCACCCACAAATTAGAGCTACTGATGTCAACAATTACAAAGTAATTTTGAGGGAGAGTACCGATCCCAATCTCACCATAGTACTGAGCATTCAAGTAGTTCTTTAAAACAATAAAGTCTATCTCCTCAGAGTCACCAAGATTATTGGGAATACGATACTTCCTTGTCAAAGCTCTTAAAGACTCTGCATCCTCGATGGGAAGCTAGGATTGGGCGAGCGTGAGGTAATTTGGCTGGTGCCCGCGACCCCTTTCCTCGCTGATCTGGAAGGTCCGTTCGTCATCAACCTAAAATTTCAACATCCCAGAACATAAATCTCGCCTGTTCATTTTATCAAACAAGTTGAGTGCAAAACTCATACAGCCATGCGTACCTTGGAAGATAAAGACAGAAGCAGATGAGCAAGCACATGACTTGCAAAAAAAATGCCTACAACTCATTGCGTATGAATTAAAAACAACATCCCAGCAAACAGCGCAAGTCAAATCATACTCTAGCTTTATAGAATGCGGAAGCCTCAATGTCATTACAGGTCGGGTTGTATCAAAATCACAAGAAAACTGACTAGAAAACTCATTAAACTCTCCTTTTTTCCCATTGAAACTTAAATATAAAGTAGCCAATTCTATGAGCAAAGGAGATTGCAAAAGCTCAATGTGTTCCTTCCACAATCTGGATTTGAAATTCCTCCCATTTTCTGAGCAATGAACTTTATCATACTTAAGGATTTTTTTGATTGTAATCGCATTCATTGTAACATATTCACCCAGAATCCATCCTTCTAGTACCATTGCCTGTTGATCATTCTTGAAACAATGACGCAAATGAAATAAATATCCCTGCATTCCGGAGGCAACATGAAGATCAAGGAGATACCTGACTCTTGAACTAAAGCATCCATTTATTTCTGAAGATTCCTTTGTCAGCTTAGAAAAGAACTTATGGTCACACACTTGGATCGCGGCATAATCAACGGCAGTGCCAATGGAGGTGTTGGAGTATCCCGCGATGGTTTGGCGAGCAGCGATGGCGGCTTCCATGACCCATATGTCGTTCCATGCTCTGCAGGTTTGAAAAGGAGTGCGAATGCCAGGGTCAAAAATCCTCCACCCAGTAATTGATTCGACCAAGAGTGCGGGTGAGGTCGTTGAGCAAGATGAGGCTCGGTGACTAGAGAGGTTCTCGAGAGAGAAGGGGTGCATAAAATGGGAAGAACGGGATCAGATCTTTGGGAATGTATTTGTGAGGAAGAAGAAAATGATAATTATAAACATGGTATTTGAGGATTTGATGATGTTTGTGAATGTGAATGTGGCATATACGGTTCTTGCCATTGGGAAGGATTATTCTAGAGTTAGGAATGAGAGGTTGGGTATGGAGAGGGAAGAGGGGAATTTCTTTGGGGTAAACTCCCGTTGGCACTGCCACAATATCATCCACCTTCGCTGCATTTTTTACGTCTTCCTCTGCAACCTGGTCTTGCCACTCCCCGAAGGATTCCTTTAATTGATGTTTGAAAGCCTTGTAATTTTTATATGTTCGATTGACTAAATTCCTGAGTTGCTGGATTGCTTCAAGAATTTGTTCCATGGATTTAATCAGCAGCAGATTTTCTTGTTGCTTCTTGAATCTTACACCGTCCGCCATAAAGAATCATATGGCTTTGATGCCAATTGTTAGGAACCCTTCCAGTAATACTTTAAATTGTAATCAAATTCCAAGCAACACAAGAAGATGAAATGAAAATACTGTCATAAGATTGGGGATTAATTCAAGGTAATCCGACCTCCTCAGGTTCAAGGTTCTACAAGAGATTTGCCATCACTGTTTTCTTCTGTCCTCTAGAATTTATATCAACGTTGATGGAAATCTGGTGTAGCAAAAGTGCTGCTTCTAGAATCCCTTCAAAACGACCGTGTTTCAAGCCCCCCATGCACCCCGTTTAGTCCTTTTGTATGTTCACGAAATGCTGCGTTGCAACTTAAGTTCATGCAGCTCATCCCAAACGACACCGTCTCAGTTAGTTTCATAACACAATTCTCTTCTTCCATCGTGCAGAATCGCCTTGTCCGCTTTTCTCTACCCGGAATGGCTATATGTACCCAATAGTTTTCAAATTAAAACTTAAAACTATCAAAACCACTAATTTGCATCTTAAAATGCTATATTTCCACAATTTACACCCTACAGTCAAATCTAGCCACTCTATTTTTTGAGTAAATGGTCTCTAAATAGATTTAGGTAGTTTATACGGTCATACACCTCTAGTTTTTGTAAATTGTAGATTATGTAACCATCGAATGAAAATAAATTGTAGATTATATTTCCACATACACCTCTAGTTCAGGCAAGATTCTATGGTGTCAAGGGTGTCAGCCAGGCGGTCAACACCCAGGATTTGATTGGGTCATACGCACCTCATCCAAATGAAAGTGCACATGTAGAATATGGATATAAGATTGCAGCGAAAACGTTAAGGGCTTAGTCGGTAACTGGACCTTGCAATACTAGAGTTTAAAACACATTTAAAAATAATGTTAATTAATGCCAAAAAATTGCACAACAGGCCGGAATGAGAGAAAGAGTCATTTCATGCACACTGTGACGATTTGAGTCTCGATTGGTGTGGTTTGGAGCCCCTAGCGGCAGTCCATAGTGGTTGTACGACATCCGTACGTATAGTCATGGTAATAAATAGGAAATAAATATAGGAAAAATAAAAGAGATAGAGACACAGAGATTTATGTAGTTCGACACGAAGGGTAAATCCACTATAATATGAATATTTACAGTCTCTCATGATCTCTCATTCCTCACTGTATGATGAAGGTTAGAGAGCTATTTTTTGGAGAATATCTTCATTTTAGAGCTCTAGTCGTGAGGTTGTAGAAACTGAAGAAGTCCCAGTCCCCTAGTCTCCAAGAAGTCCCTCCTTTTATTTGATCCGATCCCTCTTTTCATGTGCCCCTTAGGAGTGGTGAAGAATGGCCGTCTTTTTCCTGCATGTTTGACTTCCTCTCTTTTCTCTTCTTTACTCTCTTTTTCCCTAACACCTACCTTCTCCTCCTCTAACAGTTGCTTTCCTTATCTCCTCCTTATCTCTTCCCACTTACCTCCTAATGATGGCCCTTTAATGGGCTGGGCTTGACATGGGCCTATTATTTCACCCCTAACAACGCTACTGTCATTTCTTATAAAAAACAATCCTTAGTTACCTACAATCAAAATGATATGTTCATTGCCTAATAGGCAGTAGACCGAATACAATGGTCGCCCCTTTTCCAAAGGCTAAGTACAACTCAAAACAGTGCATGGCGCCTACGACAGAGACAGACCTCCGTATTCAGGGTTAGGGCGATGTCGGCTCTTCCTCCTCAGGCATCACTTCTGATCCTAAGTCCACACCAAAGTGTATGGTTTTGAGAATGAAACCATAGGTAGGTTAGGCATCCATGAAAAAAACTGCTAATAAAAGATAATGCTCTTGAAGAAGCAATGAACAGTTTATGTAAATAGTGAGGGGCACTTACATAGATGCCTTGGCAAAGAATCACCCTCAAGGGCACATGAGTCCGTAAATATGGCGAGGAATCACCCTGTTTGTTACACACACACACACACACATAAGTATGATGATAAATCACACTCTGAGGAGTTACCCTCTGATGCAAAGTATTTTAAGGCATGAGTACTACTTAGGCAAGGAATCACCCTTCACTCGATTAGGTCAAATCCATAAAATCATATTGGTTTCACTTGGTTCAACTGCCATCACATAGAGATTCATCACATAGATGTTTGCCACACAGACATTCTGTCACCTGATGGGCAAACAGGGGATAAGTTGCTTCACCGCTCAACATCGAGGAAATCCCTTCTACCCGATCTGCCTCATGCAAGCCAACTCGCCTATACCCCAATACAGGTCAACTCTCACACAAAGACAACATGTAGCACAGGAGACATCTACCCAGCCACCCAACTCGTAGACACCAACACATCATACGCCGGGAGATTCTACATCCTGACTATCAGGTGTGGCCAAACATTATACCACCCCACCTCAATCATTCACGGGGTATTCATTTACCCATTTGAAGCTCGTGGCGACGTCTCGCAAGAATGGACACGGGAAACTTTGTCCTGCCCCATGAAGGTTGAAGCACGATACACAATATTCACACAGAGATATAAATATTCACATAGAGATTCTAATTCAATGAAAACATCAAGCACATTCAAAGTCTCTGAAAATAAATATAAGATAAACATAATGCTCTAAAAACATATTTATTTATATTTAGAAAATGGGGAAGATTACAGAAATGTGAATGCCTCTTACAACAACATTCGCCCCACATAACCCATCCCTATCTTAGAAGCTAACCTACCTCACAATGTTGGTCTTACTACTCAGTCGCGTCACTCTCTTCCTTGTTCCCTTGGCAGCTTTCGGCTATATGAGGTTGCAATTGTCTAAGATCTTAAAAGTGATATTTTGTCCCAATTAGCAAATCCCTTATATAGGGTGGGACTCAAACCTCACTGGGAAATGAGAGGCGTGATAAGTCATCAGACTACCTGACCTCCCTCGAGACGAGTCCATAGGCGGGAAAGGTCCGGGACTGCCCGTCCTCACTCAAATCTCACAAAGAAACGAGACGCAAGACAAGTCATCATACTGTCTAACCTCCCTCGTGACGAGTCCATAGGTGGGAAAGGTTTAGGACCACCCCACCTCACTCAATCCCGCCAAGAAACGAGAGGCGGGGCAAGTCATCAAACTGCCCGACCTCCCTCGAGACAAGTACGCAGGCTGGAAAGGTCCCAAACCGCCCAACCTCACTCAAACCTCACCGAGAAACAAGAGGTAGGACCAGTCATCAAACTCTCCGACCTCCCTCGAGACGCGTCCACAAGTAGGATACGTTCGAGACTGCCCGACCTCACTCAAACCTCGCCGAGAAATGAGAGGCGAGACAAGTCATCAGACTCCCCGACCTCCCTCGAGACGAGTCCACAAGTGGGAAAGGTTTGGGATTACCCTACCTCACTCAAACCTCGCCGACAAACGAGAGATGAGACAAGTCATTAGACTGCCCGACCTCTCTCGAGATGAGTATACAAGCGATAAAGGTCCAGAACCGCCCAACCTCACTCAAACCTCATCAAGAAATGAGAGGCAGGACAAGTCACTCCACTGCCCGACCTTCCTCGAGACGAGTCAATGAGGGAAAGGTCCCGGACCACCCTACCTTGTTCAAACCTCACCGAGAAACTAGAGGCGGGACAAGTCACCAAACTGGCTGACCTCCCTCAGGACAAGTCCATAGGTGGGAAAGCGATACAAGCACAGCATATTCTCCAATAAACGTCAAGTTTTTACACTCGTGCCACAACCGCCTCCTGTGGGTTACCTTCGGGAATGAGTAGATGGGTTCGGTAACTAGCTAAGATGGACCCTAGAGGTTGACGAGCTCCCTGACCACTTATAGCAAGTTACTATAAACAAACTCTAGACATCAAAACGGAAACACTGAAAACAATTCACGTCAAGGGGCAAAAATCTACTAACACTATAAAAAAAACAAAAGTGTCGGAAGAATAAACACTATTTGCTTATGAGAAACAGTATCATACGACCTATCAGACAAATGTTCATGCAAACAAACTCAAAACTAAGTCATTGGACTCACCGCGAAATAATGGGTAGTGACAGTCACTTGATTGCCCGACCTCTCGCACACCCAATAGGCGGGACTAGCCACTTGGCTGCCTGACCTCTCTCACGCTCAACAAGTGGGACAAGTCACTTGGCTGTCCAACCTCTCTTGCACCTAGCACATCAAGTACATCGCCCACATAGCTTTCAAAGTCGAGCTCCGCGATCGCATTTAGTGCGACATAGTACATCTCTCCTAGCTTTCCAAATAGAGCTCCACGCTAACACTTTAGTGCGGTCAAGTACATCTCACACCTAGCTTTCCAAGCCAAGCTCCGCGCTCGCGCTTAGTACGGTCGAATACATCTTCCGCCTCGCATCATGCTGGGAAATATTTATCACTTAAACACTAACAAAACATAAAGCTGAGGACCTGCTCTTGGAATTTATTTTTCTACAGCTTTCTGCAAGCTATCTCCATTGCAATTTGACATAAAGATTTTCCAGGCCTTCTTGTTGAACAAGATGGCCTTAAAAATCATGTGCATTTGTTAGGAGGTAAATAATAGGCCCATGCCAAGCCCAACCCATTAAAGGGCCATCATTAGAAAGCAAGTGGGAAGAGATAAGGAGGGGACAAGGTAAGCAAATGTTAGAGTAGGAGAAGGCAAGTGTCAGGGAAAAAAGAGTAAAGAGAAAAGAGAGGAAGTCTGTGATGCCCCCAGATTCTGCTTGTGATTGGACAAACTCTTAAACGTTTGGACATGCAACACAAGGTTACCCACCCACGTTCATGACAATTAACGATGCAATGCATCTAGTAATATACAATATTCGTAACGGATAATTTTTTTCTTTAAGAAATACATAAAGTACAAGAATGCTAATCCCAAACTTAACTACTTATTCATAACTATTCACATATACCGAACTCACATAAACCATTCAGAGACTAGTTTAAACCATACATGAACAAAAGTAGGGTCCCTACAACATGGGCCTTCTCAAACCTCAAAAGAGATGTACTTAGTACAGATTATAATATCTTAGTCCTCATCCCGTACTTTCAAATGTTTTACGATCTCTTCCAAGATTCTCGTGATATCCTTCTCTTGCCATATAATAATATTCATGTAGTAGCCTATCGGTCGAATGTGATCGTGTAACATCGGGTCTTAGACTAAGATTTAGAATTTTCATTATTTTTACTATTATTATTATTAGTAAGGTTATTATTTTTAGGATATATATGGAGATAGTGTTTGTTTCTTCTTCCACCCTTCAAGCCCGTATGTCTCTTAGTGTTTTAGTTATAAGTGTCCTAATGGGAGACCAACTCTCACGTCAAAGCCCTACTATAAATCCTCTCTTCCTCCTCACAATGTTCCCATCAACAAACCCACGATACCTCACGACCAGAACCTCCAACGAAATCAAAATTTCCCCCCACACTTCAAACTAGAGTTACACAGTAAAAACAGAGAAAACCACTTCCCAACAGCCACCGTAGCACTTCTCTTCATACCAAGTCAGCCACCTCGCCGGAAACTAACACAGAGCATGCCAACGGTAAGCTCTCCTTCCTCCACGACATGCGTCGACGCCTCTAAGCTTCTTTTCTGACGTTCTCTCTCCATCGTGAATACTAAAAGACAGCAGTGTTTTCTACTCAGTCCTCTGTCGACCACTAGAAGAGTCAGATCACCTCACTGCAACCACAGAACCCGCCGACCAGGCACCCAGCACTCCACCTCGCAGTCCATGCTAGAATCTTTCTCCCTCCTCTCTCTCTGTTATTCTTGGCTAGGCAGTTCTCTCTCTAACTCTCTCTCACTCATTCTCTCTCTTGTGCCGCACCGCTACCCAGAGAAGCCTAGTACGACGCCGACCACTCCTAGCCATCGTGAACCTCGGCCAGCCACCATGACCTTGCGTCGCAACTGATCCTTCTCTCAATGAGCATCGCACGATCCTCTTCTCCCATAAGCCTATGAGCTTCTCTTCTTTTATTTCTTTTTTCTTCAACCTTCCCAAAATGCCCATGCCCATTATTTTGTTTTCCCAAAATGCCCTCCTATTAAGCTGAGTCTTGTTGGACGTGTCTTATATTTTATAGTAGGTTGGGCTGGGTTTATTTTTCAGAAAACACCCTTGTATCATGCATGTCGTTTTAAATGTGCATAGCTTTTAATTGAATAAATATATTAGTCATAGACTTGGCTTTATAAGAAAATGTTTAAAGAGTTTAAAGCATAATTTAAAGTATAGTATTGAGCCCACTATTTTATTAATATCCCAATTGTCTATTTAAGTAGATTTTTAATAAAATTATTATGTTATATCTTAAATAGAAAATCAAGGAATATGTTATGAGTGTTAGATAATACTAGTATCTAATAATTTTAGTATAACTGAATAGTTATTAAATTACCTCATTAGAATGCTACAATACGTTGTTCTAAGAAACGTTAGTGACGATTAGTGCCTGGTATAGGTCACAAGCTATGACGTGAGATTGTGGAAGCAACACTAAAAGGTAAATAGTATGATCATATAAATGCATGCGTACTGTAAATATTATTGTCATGTATGAAACTATGATATGCTTATGATGGTTATCTATGCTATGCTAAGAGCCAAGTCAAGGATTGATTCCTTTCATGATCTTTGATGAATTATGACATTATGCTGGTATGGATGAATTTGTTGTTTGATGGATTGAGTGTTACTAAAATCACATGGAAGCCATGAAATGTTCATGCAGTAACTTAAGTCAAGTATGTCATGTAATAGTCAGATCATGTATGTCATGTTCATGTAATACCAAGACCATGTATGCCATCAAATGTCATAAAATGTTTAAATCATGTTATGTTATGCCATGTACAAGAATATGCAATGTTAGAAATGTTCATGAAACCTAATAAATTCTCATGCATTAAGAAAGATAAGAAGTTTTAAGGTGACACGGACCCAAACGTGTTCATCACAAGTTTTGCTAAGACGGTGCCACGGACTCAAGCGTGGTTAACCACAAGTTAAGTGAAACACGGAACCAAGTGTGTTTCACTCCATGTTATGCAAGTTAAGTGAAACACGGACCCAAGCGTGTTTCACTCCATGTTATGCAAGTTAAGTGAAACACGGACTCATGCGTGTTTCACTCCATGTTATGCAAGTTAAGTGAAACATGGACCCAAGCATGTTTCACTCCATGTTATGCAAGTTAAGTGAAACACAAACTCAAGTGTGTTTCACTCCATGCTATGCAAGTTAAGTGAAACACGGACCCAAGCGTGCGTGTTTCACTTCATGTTATGACAAGATATGCAAGTTAAGTGAAACACGGACTCAAGCGTGTTTCGCCACATGATAAGTGAAAGACAAGAGAAACAAGTTATTTATGCATTCACGTTACATGTTTACCATGATTATGTATGTTTCCGCTCAAGTTAATGACGAATAGATATGCTATGTGAATATGTGACGATATATGTATGCATGTAAAGTTAGTTTTCAGAAATTAAGTTTATGATAAACTAAGTTATGTTACTGTATGATTGTGAATCTATGATGATGTATGTATGTATGAAGAGTCTTTCAAAAGTTAAGTCTATGCTAGGCTAAGATATATTTTACAGTATGATGTGCTAATTACTGAGTATTCGACTCATTTTTGTTTGTCTTTCTGTTTTCCTCTATGTTTAATTCTCACAGATGATGATTGTGAGGACGTAGAGCTGGAGGACCAGGAATAGATTTAGTGCATAGACTTAGAAAGGAATAAGTGTTATTTACACAATAATTAGTTTAGTTTATGTTTTTACTTTACATTTCTAGTTTCATGTTTCAAAATAGTTATGTTCAGTTCAGTTTTAATATTTTGATGCTTTACAATAAATGAGGTACTTCAGGATATGAATCTCTTTACCGGGCATTTTGTTACGAATGTTAGTAACATCTCTATCCTATGGGATCGGGGTGTTACAAATAGGATAGAGATGTTACAAATTGCCTATAGTAAATTCAGCACTAGTCGGTTCTGGCCATGCCAACCTTAACCTGGTCCAGTTTGGTTCCATCGATCCCGTCACAGTACCTACCATCCTGGGAATAGTAGTTGGGACTACCATAGTGAGATTTGATTACAAATCTCAGCAAGTTAACAAACAAGTTAAACTGATAATTTAAAGATATATGTATGACAACAAAAACATGAATGCAAAACGTGATCATAAATAACTATGATGTGAATTGAAAAATAATATGACTTGTACTGACATGACTTGAGTTGACATAAAAAGAGCTGAACTGACGTGAAACGAATATTATATAAAGCTGAGCGTGAAGTTGAACATGAATTGAACTTGAACTGAACGTGAACTAGACTGAGACTAAACATGAACTGAACTGAACGTTAAATAACATGAACTTGAGATCTTGTTCAGTAATTAAGCATGATTAATAAAAGTGACCATATAGGTACTATACGGTTCCCCTTGATTCGTGTATCCCTACCAATTATGGTATCATAACACTAGTATCTGCACTAGTTGTGACTGCGTTATCATACGTACCAATTCATAAGTATATGCACCTATTGTGAAAAATGTAATGTACGTATTCCGTGTCAGGTATTTGCACTAGCACAAGTACGTATAATATAAAATTGAAAGTATGGGGGACACCATCGGTGTTAATGCCAAAATTCGCTCTAGTGACCAGTTAATTAGGCCTCATTTCTGAAGCGGCCCTACGTGTATCTCTCGATCTCTCTCTGCCGATCTCTCTCTCTCAAAACTCCCGTTTACAGATCTGACTCGAGGGGGTGGGAGCTTCGGCTCCTCCCCCTCCCTCCCTTTCTCCCCACCCTCCGTACCCTCTGTGTAGTGCTCCATTTTGTTTTGTTGTGTTTTGCAGGCTAAATAAGGGAGAATCGCGGATCTAGATCCTCCGACAAACATAGATCAGCACGCGCCTCTCCATGGCATTTCCCAGCCGCCGATCTTCAAGACTACCGAAGGCAACACCAAATGGAGTGGCGAGTTGCTCACACGCGCGGCCAACAGTTATCGGAGACGTTCGGTGAGTGGCTCTCTCACGCCGCCAGGAGGCCCAGGGTTCTGTGAGTCCGGATCCTCGAAGATCGGTCAACGTTTTCGCCTAAGGCGCCACCGCAGCCGCTTGGAGCAGTGTCTGTGTTCGTTGTTACAGTAGTTTTTTCATTGTATTTTATTTAGTGTCTTGTTCTTCTTTTATTGAAAATAAAAATCCAAAAAAATTTTGTCCCGTCGGACCTTGGTCCGATCGGTGTGGTCTCCCCTCTCCGTTTAGGTAGTGTATTGGGTTTGGTGCACCTTACTTTGCGTAGTCGGGGTATGGGTTTTGTCACCTGGTTACTGTTACTCTGTCAGGGATAGAAATGTGCACGACGGATCCCTTAGACTTAGGTCTTTAGAGATCTATCGTCTGAACTAGACCATGTCAGCCACGAAAGTGTGCTGGGGAGCTATTAACGTTTGTAACTGACTTTTTTTAAGTCATATTTGTATGTTCACTATTATGAATGAAATGTGATCTTTATTCTCAAAAAAAAAAAAATTAGGCCTCATTTCTAAGCATGTTGACCTTAACCTTGTCAACCTAGGGAGTCTCACACTAGTTTAGACACTCTAATTTGAACAAAGGAATTCCACTAGGATATTACTACAACCTAAAAGTTAGGGTCGTGATAAACATAAACAGACTTAACTTGACTTGGAAAATTGTTCTCGAGATACATAAACTGTACTCAAGACATAACATGACATGAAATGAAAATGACAGATGACCTAACATAACATAACGTGACATGTACATAAGACGAATAACATGACGTAATATGAAACATACCAACATTTCATGACATGACATAACATATAACAGAAAGCTGTTTCGTCACATGGCATAACATGTAACAGACAAAAGTTTTGCGACATGATATAACATGTAACAGATAAACATTACATGATAGAACATAATATGTAACAGATAAAATTGAGTGACAAAATATAAGGTGTAACAAATAAAAATTACGTGATAGAATATAATATGTAACAGACATATATGTAGTGACATGACAATAGCATGTCATATATGATAACATAATCACATAGATAATATTTCCCTTACTAACACACATACACAGTAATCTGAAAGTAAGTTAGATGCTAACTTACAGTGACTGTCGTGTTACAGAGAAATGAGCAAAACATGAGAAACTGTAACTAAAGAATTCTAAACGTTAGAAACATCATCACTAATAACTTAGAAAGACGTACTCAATTGATGAACCTTCTCTCTCTCTCTCGAACCCGTCTCTCTCTCGAACCCGTCTACCTCTTAACCTTCGTGTAACGAGGTGGTGGGAGCTTCGGCTCCTTCCCCTCCCTCCCTCCCTCTCACCCCTCGTCCTCTCTGTGTAGTGCTCCATTTTTTTGTGTTTATTGTGTTTTGCAGGCTAAATAAGGGAGAATCGCAGATCTGGAACGTCCGGCGACTTTAGAGGAGCACGCGCCTCTCCATGGCGTTGCCCAGTCAACGTTCTTCAAGCTTACCGAAGGCAGCGCCAAACGGAGCGGCGAGTAGCTTGCACATGCAGCCCAAAGGTTGCGGTTGCGTTCAGTGAGCGGCTTTCTTGCGCCGCTAGGAGGCCTCTGCCGTTGCCACGCGCAGCTCCGCTGGGGCATGTGAGTCCGGCACCTCCAAGATCGGTCGGCGGTTTTCTTCCAGGGAGGCGCGTGTACTGCACGCGCCACCGCAGCTGCCGGAGCATTGTCTTTCTTGGTTGTTTAAGTGGTTTTTCCTTGTAATTTATTTCGTGTCTTGTTTATCTTTTTTTAAGAAAATATAAAATCCAAAAATTTTGTCCTTTCGGACCTTGGTCCGAACGGTGTGTTGTCCCCTCCCTACTCTGCTTAGTCGGGGTATGGGTTTTGTAACCTGGTTACTTTTTCTCTGTCGGGGATAGAGATGTGTATGACGAATTCTTTAGACTTAGGTCTTTAGCAATCCGTCATCTAGGCTAGACCATGTCAGCCACGGTAGTGTGCTGGGGAGTTTTTAACGTTTGTATTTGACTTTTTTTAAGTCATATTTGTATGTCCTCTTTTATGAATGATATATGATCATTTTATCAAAAAAAAAAAAAACTTAGAAACATGAATATACTATCTTAGAGTAAAATTACTATTTTGTCCTCTACATGCGGGAAAATTATCATTTTACATCGTAACTCCAAAACTCACCAAAATTTACATTACTCATGAAAACTTTGTCCTAAATACAAATATCTAATTAAAACAATTTAAAACATATCAAAACATATCAAAACGATGACAAACACACCAAGGCCAAACAACACGTAGGCCGTTTTTCTTGGTTTTTGTTACAATTCTATCAAACCTCATTTCTCATGCTTAAACCAAAATATTGCAACATAGAAAATCATATCCTATGTCCAAATAGCATACTAAAACAACCAACAAAAATCCACTTCACAACATCATAAAACTTTTTAATAAAAAGTTTCAAGCTTTTTCACTAAAACACAAACCTTGGTTCTCAAGGTTTTGTCTGTTTTTAAAAACATCTCCAAGAACTCCAAAAGTTCAAAAGATTTCTTCCAGTATGTTCAAAACACACTCCTAAGAAATATTATACTTTGAATCATCAAGAAAAACCACAAAAATTACAAAAATCCATTTCTAAACTTCTGGCTTCAACACTATCTCACTAACCGATTTCCACAAGGTTTGGTTTTGATTAACCCTCCTGATCTACAACATTTCATGAAAATAATCATAAACAACCAACATACATGGTTTAAAAGCATGACCGAGTAGATCCAAGCATTAAACTCAAGATCATTTAGCCAAAATTAAACCAAAACATAGATCTATCCAAAAACCTCAAATATATGACCTAACCGAACCTGTTCATGTATAAAAAATCATATCTTCAAAACCAACACAAAAAATCCTTAAACTAACATCCCAACATGTAAATTAAAGTCTTAGTATCATCACATAAAAATATCAAAGCCATTGGATTATGTTTTCTTATCAAAATATTCAAACTTACATAAAACATAAATTGTTTTACTTCTTCCCGTTTTCAACTTCTTTGATCTAAGTAAACTTTCATCAAAAGCTTATAAAATTCAATGAATCCTCATCAAACCTTCATGTAAGCATGTTAACTATACTCCATAAAACAATTAGACCAAGATATTGCCAATAACTTGGTCAAAATCATCAAAATATCATACACTGTCCAGTTTATCACCTAGACTGACCTTTTCATGCTTAAATCAACTTTTGACCAATAAAATGACCACGAAAATAAAACAAAAACATATCCACAAAAACTAGACTCAAACAGAAAAAACTTTTGTGAAGGAGACTATGAGAAAATACTTAAAGCAAAACTGCTTCAAAAAGGTCGTACAAAGTGAGCTAGAAACTCAGCCAAAGAGTCTCTGTGGTTTGCTCTCCAAGAAAAGAGTCGGAAAGTGATGAAATGATGTGGGAAGAGACTTGAAAGCGTTTTACACTTCTAGAGGGTGATGGTAGGCTGTCAATGACACTTGGAATGATGGTTGTGTCAACCAAAACAAGGGGCAAAACCAGCCCATGGTTTTCTGCCTTAGACTATCGAGTGAAAGGGAGGAGTGAGGTGACCCTTTGCCTTCACATCATGTAATATTTGGGGCTGCTTTGGACAGTTTTTGGTCAGCCATGGCAGTGGGGAAACTTCCTCCACAAAGCCTTGCTAAGGTGGCTCAATTTCATGGGCCTTAACCAAATGGGATCCCATTTAGGGTTTCAACAGGGTTTGGTTGAAGTTTGGATTGCTATCAAGCCCAAATCTAATTTTATTGATCTAATAAAATTTCCAAGGTTTAAAGGATTAAATAATGATGTCATCACATGAATTTGAGTGGTTAATAATATATGAAAGCGATTCAATCAAGTGATTAAATACTAAGCTAAAACCGGGTCCACTTAGGTTTTGGGGAAACCGTTTAGGGTTTCAGTTTCAACCAAGCTTTTGGAGTTTCAATTGGATTCCAAGTATTTTTGGTTTCACTAGGGTTGCAACCCTTTTTGGTTTGGCAAAAAATGAATGGTTGGATGGAATAGTATTTTGCTTAGGTGGCATGATCACAAAGCTTGATTTCCTTCACATTTTCCTTCTCATGGTTCCTCTTGATGTCACATGTCCAATACTATTCACCAAGTTTGGCTAAGAGTTTGCCAAGTGTCCAAATAAAACTTCTCTAACCGAATTTGGACATTACACAATGTGATTTTGAAAACACTGGCACAGGTGCTACTATTGAGGTTACTATTTACTCTGAAAAAGTGAAAAATAAGCGTTGCAATGAAAAAATCCAAAATAAACATACTAACCTCATAGTACAAATCATTTATCAAAATTCGACTCTAAAGTGTCTCGAAATAATTAAAACGTGTTTTCGAGCAAGCATTTCGTCCAAAAATTGAAAGTGATTTTATTGTGCCATAAAATCCTAATTATTCCTCTGACACTTCTAGGTATCTCAAATAAATAAAATTGCACTTCGGGCACTACAGTGAGTGGCAACACTGATTATGATGATAGACTAAAACCTATGCGATTGATCAATTCGTGAAAACTTTTGGAGTTTTTGCGAAGTTCCTAAAACCTAAAGAAATTCGATCATTGAGTTTCTGGCTGGCTGTTACAATGTCAATCACACAAGGGAAAATGCGGCCTTTCCTCACGACTCCCAAGGGGCACGAGAAAAGAGGTATCGAATCAGATAAAAGGGGGGAGTTCGTGGAGATCAAGGGACTGGGACTTCTTCAGCTTCGACAACCTCACGACGAGAGCTCTAGAAAGAAGATATTCTCCAAAAAAAGGTCTCCAACCTCCATCATACAATGAGAAATGAGAGACAATAAAAGACTGTAAAATATTCATATTATAGTGTTGAAATACCCTGCTTCCCAATAAAGTCATTTTTAGAGTTCTCGGGGAACTAGTGTGCTATTAAACTTTGACTTAAAAACTTTTCTTCTTAACAAAGCGCCTAATACGAAAGATTCCATAATTAAATAATTCAAATTTTATTAAATACTTAAATTCAAAAGAGAGCTTGTGGAAGTACTTATTTAAAATCAATAAAGTCTCATGTGCTTATCAAAAATAACTTATTAAATTGAAATTATAAAAGTGATCATGATATAAACTGTCTAGACCTCTGCCTCGCCTCCATAGGTCAAGTCTTATCCTGCATTTCCATCCTCATAAAGATCATCACCTGGACTGGATTAAAAACATAGAAAAGTGAGTCGAATACTCAATAAGCAACACATCATACAATAAACATAAAAAAACATAAGGGCTCTTGAACACTCATAAATATATATGTAGATAACATGAACTTGATCTATACATGAAATGCATTAACTTGTTTTTCATTTGTCATAGGCCGGTACCCACTGTTGACCCCCATGAGTTAGGGTTAGCAAATTTAAATAGATTCTGATTTCGCTCGTGGCCACGGGTTGTGAAATCCGTACAAAAGGAAGACACACTAGGTGTACTACTAGCATGTACAACCTGACAATGCAATATGCCCATAGCATATGGTACTATCTTTATATCATAACATAGGTCGTTACGTATCTTATCATTCATACTTTCATAATCATACTTACATAGTTGTCATATCATAGATTTCAACTGAAATCACATTCTTTCATAAAATGTCGTTATACATGTTTCCTCAAATGAAATCATGATTTCTCATAAGTTTTGTCATGCATAAATCCTTTCATAAAATCATGGATTTTTATAAATATTTTAATGCATAAATCTTCGCATAAAATCATGCATGACTTTTCATAAAATATCTTGATGCATGTGTCATGCAACTAACGTGAAACTTATGCATAAAAACATGCCATTTATAAATTAATCATGACTTGGGTACATAAAAATGGGCTTCCAGTGGAGGGCATAAATGCATAATACTTTTATAAAAGACATGTCGTTTACTGTACATACATGTAAGGGCATGATCATGCTACTTACCTTGTAGCTTTCATCAAATATTTTCAAAGCGCGGCTGATTACCTATAAAATATGCAAGTAATTTTTGTAAATTTTAAATAATCGTCTGCTTAGTTATTAAATCTAAAAAAACCTAAAATCCTAGAGATCCTAGAATTTTGTCACTCCTTAAATACTTTGATTTTTACAAAATTCCTCCAAATAATCTTACACGATTAAATCCTAAAATCCTATTATTCCATATATTGATCTCATAATACTATCTTGTGTTGACCCCCACAATATACACACATTAAATCTATATTATTGACGTTACGCCGTATTCTAGTATTCCTATGTCCAACTTTGATTTCCTAAAGTTTCGTTGATTACCCAAAAGTATTCCAACTTTTCATGGGACTAAGTCCTCGTAAATTCATATAGCATCTCATATTCAGTCCCGTGAAGCCCTCTGTATCTGTTCAACCTAACATATACTAACTGACTTGTGCGAGAAGGAGAGAATAACGTGAGAGGAAGAGAGATATTTCCAAGAGAGTTAAGGGCTACACACAGGATGCTCGAGCAATGGAGGCTCACGATGCAATAGCGACCCAATGGGGCAGTGGGTGGCAGCTTCCGTCGTCGTCTAAGATGTGGAGGCTTGCAATTTCTGTGGGTCACGGTGGGGGAGCAAATACTCTGTTTTGAGGAGCCAAAATAGGGGCCTGCCATGTGGGGGGTTGATGCGTGGAGGAAGAGGCTCACGGTTCTTTATGGTGCACACAGGTTGGGTCACGGTTGGGCTTTGTGCTTGGATGTTCTCGGTGCAACTGCATGGTAGTGGTGTGGAGGAGGTGGCTGAAACAGAGGCTCTCGGTGGTGGTGATGTGGGTGCGGGAAGGTTGGGTTTGGTTTCCATGGGGTTGCTGCATGGAGAAACTGGGTGGTTCACGTGGAGGAGTTTGGCAATGGGGCTACCCAACAGTGGTGCAACGAAAACCCTAGTCTAGAGGTTGAAGACGATCAATACTTGCATGAGGGTCTGTGCGTAAATATGTATGCTTATGTGTGTGTGTGTATATATATATATATATATATATAATATACTATTGTTGTGACTGAGGTCCTTGGAGGTTGCAGCGTGTTGATGGTAAATAGAAAACTACACTAGGGCTTGGAGAAGGATGAGATGCACATAAAGTGCAGGGGCTAAGCATTTATATACGAAATTATTTTAAGAGTTTTAACATGAAGACGATTTGTCGAATTGTAATCTTGTTGGGAGAGAATTCCATTGGGCATGAATCCTAGCAAAAATTGGAGACGTGTATGGTTAGAGTTGTAGAAGAACCCTAACTGGTTCAAGTTCATTTTATAGGCC
The DNA here is from genome assembly GCA_022457165.1 of Juglans mandshurica. Classification (NCBI taxonomy): domain Eukaryota; kingdom Viridiplantae; phylum Streptophyta; class Magnoliopsida; order Fagales; family Juglandaceae; genus Juglans; species Juglans mandshurica. Next base: position 17,858,898 of record CM039622.1, read on the forward strand.
AAAAATTCAGTAATTTCAATTCGATTTCTAAAATATCGGCTCATTAATTTCCTCTAAAATCATCAATTGATCTTAAAGACTTTAAAATGAAATTTTGGGCCTTTGGGCCTAACTGAACCCCAATAAATAATAACTCGTAGCTTATCCAATATAAAGTATGTGAAATTTGGTGAATTTTGGGGCTCGAATGCAAATAGTGAAAATTTAGGGCTTGGTGGCAATTATGCAAAGTATAGGGGCAATTTTGTAAATATTGATTTGTGAACCCTTATGATTATGAAAGTCTTCCTTAGTAGTGCAATTCCTAACTTAGAATACCTCTATTTACAGGTGCACCAATTCCCTAACAACCGGAAAGTTTGTAAATTAGCTTCTAACTTACTCTTAGATAATTTATTTATGATTTATGTATTAATGCTACATTCATGATATAAATGTCATTTTGAGCATAAAATATCATATTATGTGATAAATTAAGTATTTATTTATTTGCTTACATGACATATGTAATTTTCATCATATCATAGGAAACTGTCATTTTCACATGAAGCTTACTTCACAGGCATATGTCATGAAAAACATTTTTAAGCATAGCATGAAAAATAAATTTTGCCACGACCCCAAAGGGGCTGGGGTGGAGAATTATCCCAGTGGAACTACTATGTCCACTCTGGAGTGAGTAAATTTGAGTGGTAACCCCTAAGTTGACAAAGAACTGTCAACGGGCTTTAAATGGATTCTTTTTAAAGAATGGTCATTTATGGCACTTAAACACTGGGGGTTGCAAATGTTATGATATGATGAAATGTTATGTTATGTTATGTGTAACAGCCTGATAAAAATGCATTGGTGGAATTTCTATTGGCTTTAGGATCCTCATGAAAACCCCATAAGTTTTCACGAATAGACCAATCGCATAGGTTTTAGTCTGTCAACATAGTCAGTATTATTACTCACTATGATGCCAGAAGTGCAATTTTAATTATTTGAGGTAATTAGAAGTGTCAGAATGCATTATGGTCTATGCCATTAGACTTAGTTGATCATTTAGGATTTTATGGCGCAATAAGTCCATTTTCATATTTTCGGACGAAACGCCTGTTTGAAACTGTGAAATTATGTTTAGGGACACTTCAGGGTTGAATTTCGATAAACGATTTTCACTGTAGGTTAATATGAATATTTAAGATTTTTCAATACTAAGTTTATTATGCACTTTTTCGGAGTGAATAGTAACCTTGATTTAAAGGAATCAAGGTGTGAGATCATGCCACCTAAGCAAAAACCATATTTCATCTGACTAATTAAATTGTGCCAAACCAAAGAGGATTTATACCCTAGTAAAATCCTATATGGTTGGAATCCAACTGAGAACCCAAAAGCATGGTTGAAACCGAAATCCTAAACGATTTTTATCCAAACCCTAAAGTTGACCTCCAAACCCTAACTGAACCACTTTTTAGCATTGTGTTTAATTACTTGATTAAAAATATTCCACATGCTATTAATCCTTCAAATTTTTCTTATGAAATCATTATCCAACCTTTTTAACCTTGGATATTCGACTGAGCCAACAGAAATTGGATTTGGGCTTGATAGCAACCAAAACCCTCTTAAAACCGGAAATTGTGGCCCTTTCGGTTGAGGCCCATTAAGTCCCACGAATTTGGTCACCTTAGCATTGCTTCTTAGCTAAGTAATTGCACCCCTATATGGCTTATCCGATTTGCTCAAAAGGGCCTAGAGGGTACTTGAAGTGAAGGACTACAAGGCCACCTCACTCTTTCCTTTCTACACTCCACCTAGAGGAAATATCTTGGGCTAATTTTTGTGTATTGTATTGAGTAGAAATGGCCAACACTCAAGCTTCATTTCAGCCTTAGCATCTTCCATAACTTTTTTAAGAGGCCCTCCAACCCACTTCCCATGCAATCCATCTCTTTTTTACACTTTTCTTTGAAAGAACATAAAGACACTCTCTAGCAGCTTTTCTGAGCTCTTTTGCACACCTAATTCAAAGTTTTTGTAAGTGTCTTATCACAGGTTTTCCTTCATGAAAGTCGTTCATATGTGAGCCTAGTTTACAAGGATACCTTATTTGTTCCATTTGAAGATCGTTTGATCAGTAAAACATTATTTAAACTCCACAAAGGTCATTCTAGGCGATAAACTGGAGAGTGTGTTATGTTTTGACATTTTTGACCAAGCTAATGGATAGATCTTGGTCTGAAATTTTTATGGAGTACTTTCAACATGTGTATATTATTATTGGTTGACAATTTGTTGCATGATTAACGGTTTTGATTAAATATTTTGTTAGATCTAGAAACTTAGTAATTGGAAGAGGAAAAACAGTTTTTGTTTTAAGAAAGTTTGGATATTTTGTAATTTAAACCTATTCCAATGAATTTGGTAATTTTATTGGAGGATCCTAAGCCTCTTATATATATGTTAGAATATTATTTTGAAGACATTTGATGTTATATTCAAAGATATGAATTTTTATGCAAGGAGATATTCGGATAGGTCAAAGAATTGATGTCCTTAGTTAAATTCATGTGATCTTGAGTTTAAAACTTAGATATGTTTTAGGACACCTTTTTAAACCATGTGATGTTTTGGTTTAAAGATCACATCTTTAAGTCAAGGATCAAAAGGTTGATCAATTGATCAAAACTAGTTTAGAAACAAAAATCTGTTTTTGAACTTAGAAAGAAACTTAAAATTTCAAGTATTGTTTTAAGTGATTTTGATGATTTTTTTTCATGATTCAAAACATGATTATTCTTAGGAATACGTTATGAGTATATTAGAAGAAATTTTTTTGTTTAATCATGAGTTTTGAAATTTGAAAGAATTGCAACAAAAATCAAGGGAAATAGCATATATAAGTTTTGGCCCCTATAGTGATAGCAACTCCTCTCAACAGCTTCCCTGAGTAGAGGTTCCCACACCTTCTGCATGCAGGTCACCATTAATTTTCATATTTTCCTATCATCCCTTCGGGTGTGAGTGTTATGGATAGTAATCTTGAGAAGTTGTATGAACGTATGTCATTAAGAGAAAAGGAAGAGGATGTCTTGGTGGTGGATGAAGCATCTTTAGATGATGCACTGGAAAGAAGTGAAAGATGTTTGTTATTTAAACATTGCATTGTTAAACACTTCAACAAGGAAGAGTTTAAGAGTACGATGAGGAAGCTATGGCGTTCTCATAAGCCGATCTCAATCAAGGATGTAAGTACAAATCTGTTTATTGTTGAGTTTGATGATCCTCGGGATAAAGAACTTGTGAAACGAGAGGGTCCTTGGGCATTTGATAAACATTTGGTGCTAATGAGTGATGTAGAGGGGCTCCAACAAATTCATCAAGTGTCATTCTCAGAGGCACTTTTTTGGATTCGTATTCATGATTTTCCAATTATGGCTAGGAACTGGAAAATGGGGAATATCATTAGTAAGGAGTTAGAAAGGGTGGTGGAGGCGGATTTGGAGAAAGATGATTTAGCATGGTGAGATTTTATGCGTATTAGAGTCAGCTTGGATGTGATGAAGCCATTGCTGCGTGGAAAAAAGATTTGTGTGGGATCATCCCATCCTATTTGGGTTCATTTCTCTTATGAACGTCTCCCAAATTTTTGTTATGTGTGTGCTACTCTTGGCCACAGTCATAAGGATTGCAGTCAGGGGATGCCAGCGATGGAGCAATTATCTGTTTCTGCATTTCCATATGGACCATGGCTACGTGCAAGTAACTTTGGTGATTATGGGGGTCCTGTGCATGATAAACAGATTCAGCAAAAAGATGGCAGTATTCCGGCAACTCCTGAGAACGTCTAGGTCACCAACGATTCTTCGGTGCATCAGAATATGGCAATTAATGCAGATAACAGCTGTGAGGAGGATTCTGGGGTGTAAATCATGATTAAGTTCCAAAATTGTGATGATGATCCCAAGTTTCCGTTACAAGAAAGCAGTAAGATAGAGCATATCTTGGGCCAACAGCTGTGTAGCAAAATTCCAGGAGATAATTTGGGAGTGTTACCTAGTGAATATAATACTGATCTTAGTATGGATAGTGATCAACAAAGGGTTAACTTGGTCATTCCAACTGAGGGGAATGTTGTAAATGATAATGGCAGGAAGCACATGCAGGAGAAATCAGAAGGGTCCAATAATACAACTCTCTTATGTAAATGGAAAAGACCTTTAAGGCCTCAGGCTCATAAGTCTCTATCTATCAATGAACAAGGGAGATAAAAAAAAAAGGGCTATCTGCTCTGATTCTGTGGAAGTGACCAGAGCTTCCAAGAGATTGAAACATAAAGCGATAATCTATGGAAGAATGAAGTTCAATTATCTATCCTTAGTTACTCAGCTTCTCACATCGATGCTGTGGTAACTGATAATTCAAGACAATGGTTCCTAACAGGTGTTTATTGTCAACCAGAAACTGCACGAAGAATGAAAACTTGTAATTTGTTAAGGAGATTGAAAAATGATCCTACTGATGCTTGATTAGTCATGGGAGACTTTAATGAGATTCTAACATCAGAGGATAAATGGGGGGGTGGGGAAGCTAGACTTAACAAGCAAATGAATGATTTTGAAAAAACGTTTCTGGATTGTGAGTTAAAAGACCTTGAATTTAGTGGTCCAAGATATACTTAGTGCAATGGAAGACATAATGCTTCTCAGATCTCTGAAAGGTTGGATAGGTTTGTTGGAAATGGATCTTGGTGTAATCTGTTTAATAGGGCTTTAGTCATTCATGGCTCTATTTCCTACTCTGATCATCTCCCAATTTGGATTGAGTTAGAAGGTGCAAGCGTTAGAAGGTGCAAGCGTTAGAAGGGGTGGTCCAAAGCCCTTCAGCTTTGAGGCAATGTGGCTTGGGGAAGTTGAATGTTCAAACTAATCAATGATGAGTGGATCAAGGCTGATTCTCGTAGTGAGTTGCAAGGTGTTATGAAGTGTATTTCTGGCTGCAGTTCCAGATTACAAAGGTGGAATAAATCAACTTTTGGTAAGGTGCATGTCAAGCTGCAATAGGCTAAGAATTAACTGTCACTGGAACAAGAGAAATATCCAACAGTTTTAAACTCTAGTGAGGTTGGTATTGCTGCTGAAGAAGTACAGAAACGGATGGATAGAGAAGAGATAATGTGGAAACAAAGATCGAGGGCACTTTGGCTAGCTGAAGGTGACCAGAATACAAAATTCTTCCATGCTAAAGCTTCCCAAAGGAAGAAAAAGAATTGTATATCCAAATTGATGGATTATAGGGGCAGTTGGAATGAAGGAGAACACTATGATCAGTCAATTATTAACCACTTTTCTACCTTGTTTACCTCTGCAAGTTCTCGAGACCAAGAAGTCATCCTTGATAAGATGGAGAGGAAGGTCTCTACTAACATGAATGAAGAACTTACTAAAGAATACACAGCTGATGAAGTACTCCAAGCTATGAAAGAGATGCACCCTATTAAAGCCTCTGGGCCTGATGGCATGCCACCTTTATTCTACCAAAAATTATGGCTTGAGAATGGTAGTTTTGTCACTTCTGTTGTGTTAAAAGCTTTGAATTCCTGTGATTTCCCACAGTCTGTCAACCACACATTCATCACTCTGGTTCCTAAGAAGAAATGTCCTCAAGAAGTTAGCGACTTTAGACCCATTAGCTTATGTAATGTCATATATAAGATAATATCTAAGGTTATTGCTAATAGAATCAAGAGTATATTACATGTTGGCATCTCAGATTCTCAATCAGCTTTCTTACTTGTGGCCTATGAAGTGCTTCATTTCTTAAGAAGGAAAAAGACAGGAAAGAAAGGTTTTATGTCCCTTAAGCTTGACATGAGTAAAGCTTATGATATGGTAGAATGGAGCTTCCTTGAAGCTGTTATGAGAAAACTGGGTTTTCATGATAAAATAATTCAGCTTGTGATGAAGTGTGTTATGACCCCCTCTTTCTCCGTGTTAATAAATGGCTCACCAACTAGTTTTATAGTTCCTTCAAGAAAATTGAGGCAGGGAGACCCCATTTCTCCTGACATGTTCCTCTTGTGCATTGAAGGATTGGTTAGCCTTTTGAAAGCAGCTAAGATTTCTAGATATGTCCCTGGTATCCAGATTTGTTGTGGGGCCCCCAAGCTTAATCATCTGCAATTTGCAGATGATAGTTTGATTTTCCGTACTACAGATGTCGCTACGAATACTAAACTTCAAACTTTGCTGAGCTAGTATGAAGTGGCTTCAGGACATCAATTGAACAAGGAGAAAACATCAATGGTTTTCAGTGCAAATGTAGACATGGAGAAGATGTAGACTATTATGAACCTGTGGAACTCATCCCAACTGCAACAATATGAAAAATATCTAGGGCTGCCCCCATTGATAGGCAGGTCTAAAACCACTGCTTTTGCTGATATCAAACATAGAGTCTGGCTAAAATTGCAAGGGTGGAAAGGTAATATGTTTTCTCAAAGAGGAATGGAGATCCTTCTCAAGGTCGTTGCTTTGGCAATTCCATCTTATGCCATGAGTTGTTTCAAGCTACCATCCAAACTTTGTTCTGAGATTGAGAGTATGATGGCTAGATATTGGTGGGGACAAAAAAATGATAAAAGAAGGTGCATTGGATAAGCTAGAAAAGAACGTGCCAATCAACATCTATTGGAGTGATGGGGTTTAAGGATCTTGAGATTTTCAATATGGCTATGCTTGCAAAACAAGCTTGGAGATTATTGCAAAATAAAGAGAGCTTATTCCATAAGATGTATGCTACTATGTACTTTTATGATGGAAACCTATTGGAAGCTTCTATAGGTGACAACCCCTCCTATGCTTGGAGAGGAATATGGGAGGCCAAAAATTTGCTTGTGAAAGGTGGTAGATGGAATGTGGAAAATGGAAGATCAATTCACATTTTAAGAGATGCTTGGATTCTTGGGATTCGAAATCGGAGGCAGGAATTGTGTGCTGAAAGTGGTAGCCAGAGGGAGGAGCAAGTCTGTCAACTAGAGGATTAAGTGTCTTCTTTAATTGTTCCAAGTACCAACTGTTGGAATCTAACAAAAGTGAGAGCTCTATTCAATCCAAAAATTGCAGAGGTTGTGCTAAGAATACACCCCAGTGCCTTAGGTGACATGGATAAGTGGATGTGGGAGCATGAAAATGTCAAGTAACTTCTATGTTAAAAGTGCCTACAGATTCTTTAAAATCCGTATGGAGCACGATTGTGGTGAGCCTTCAAATGGTGCTATGATGAAGAAGTTCTGGAATGCTCTTTGGAGATTAAGAATTCTTCACAAGGTTAAAGTTTTTGCTTGGAGAGCACGCAAGGAGAGTTTACCATCTAAGGCCAATCTGATTAACAGGAAGCTGGATATAAGTGGCCAATGTTGTTTCTGTAAACACCAGATGGAAGATTTAACCCATGCTTTGTTGTTATGCCCCCATGTTTATGAGAACTGGGTTAAAAAATTTGCTATTTTACAACATGATTTCCATTTCAGTTCCTTTATTGATATTTACTATTTTCTGAATTGATATTTGAGTTTAGGACAAAATTTACATACCTCATGTAAATTTTGGTGATTTTTAGAGTTATGATGCAAAATCCTTAAGTTAGGGGTAAAATGATCATTTTCCCATATGTAGAGGGTAAAACGGTAATTTTACTCTAAATTAATATTTTTTCATATTTCTAATTGTTAATGATTAAGTTATAACTTTTAGAAATCACTACTTTCAGTTCCTCGTGATCTCGCTTGAGTTTTGCTTAGAAACACAAAGACCAAGGTAAGTTAGGTTTTAACTTACTATCAGTTCAATATGTATGTGTGATGAGTAAAGGATTTACAGTGTATGTATGTATGTTATCATATGTGCCATGCCAAGTCATTACATATTCATCTGTTACATAGAATTTATTCTATCACAAATTGGTCATCTGTTATGCAAGATATTCTATCACGTATTGCTATACATTGCAAGTACGTCATGTTAAGTATGTCATCTGTTACATGTATGTCATGTCATGTAATATTTATTGTTGCAAGTATGTTATGTTAAGTATGTTGTATGTTACATGTTATACCATGTTACAAAATGTTGTCTATTATATGTTATGTTATGTTACGAAATGTTTCTATCTCAAGTAAGTCATGTCTTCTGAGTTACGTTCAAGTCATGTTGTGTTACGTCAAGGCTTTTGTCCTTTCATATTCCTGTCACTTTTTGTCTCAAGTACAGTTTGTGTATTTCGAGAACAGTCATATCAAGTTATTCATGTCAATCACGACCCTAAGTGCTAAGATGGGGTAATATCCTTGTGAAACTCATTTGTTCATGCTGGAGTGTCTAAATAGGTGTGAAATTCCCTGAGTTAACGAAATACTGTCAACGGGTAGCAAGCGAAGCCTAACTAGCTAGTCACTTGAGCGCGCCAGGCAATGGAGCCACATTTCAGCTCTCGTGGGGCCCATAGTCAGTGTTGCACATGAAGTATGGGGTCCACACACTATGAGGCACATACAACGCACTCACAGCTGTTGCAGATACCTATGTTGTGATGCGATAATCAGCAGAGGGACACATGGCTCTAAAGGACCCATGTAGCACCCATAAAGTTAAGTTTAATCAGTTAAAGAATAAGATTCCAAGTTCATATTAAGTCAAGTCTCAAGTTCATGTTAAGTCAAGTCTTAGATCAAGTCCATGTCAAGCAAGTCAAGTTCAGTTCATTTTCAGTTTAAGTTATGTCAATTATGCTATGTTGTATGTCAAGTTATGCTATGCTTACTTATAACTTTGATTATGCATTCATGTTTTTACTGCCATGCATGCATTATTAACCTGTGTGGAAGTTTTCTGTTAACTTGCTGAGATTTGTAATCCAATCTCACTGTGGTAGTCCCAACTATCATTCCCCCCGAATGGTGGATCTTGTTACAGGATCTAAAGGAGAGTCGAGAATCGACCAACTGGAAACGGTCGACTATGCAACAGTGCAACATCGATGATAATATAGTAGTTAATTTAAATTACAACTTGTGCTATGGAGTTAAATCTTCAGTACTCTTTTGATCACAGCCATTTTGGACTTGCGTTGTGATCTCAGGCCACCATGTGGACTGCCGACAGTTCTTGCCATGTCGGCCCCCGTCCACGGGGGTCGTGCATAGTATGTATAACTCGTGCACGCCGAAGTGCACCTAGGAGGCCCACGGCAGCCCACCACGAGCCAGGTAAACCTGCCAACAGCCAGCACGTGGACCACCAAAGATGTATGCCCACTCCGTGATAACAGTCGTCCATGGAGGGGGGCACAGTGCACCCAACATATGCCTATCATTGTGCATACTGAAAGATCATGAAGTCCCGACTAGCCACTCAACAGACGGGAGATAGGTGGCCCCCATGAGTGCTGTTGAGTCTTTTGCCACTACCAAGGTGGTCCCGTCAGAGTCTTTTGCCGCTGCATAACAAAGGTTTGTGCAATGGGTGCATGTCACCGTGCACTACTCCCCAGTTGCCCATTGGCTGCGAAGGTGACTATTGGACCTGCAGGCATTTTCTGCCGCCAGCACGGTGGTCCTCAGCAACAGAAAGTGTTGGTGGGACTTTCTTCACCGGTCACACGGCCATGGACCACTCCTCAGGCATTCGTGGCTGGCATCTCCTTGCCTAGCCATAGACGTTCCTTCGCCACCCATGGCGGGCATCACCTTGCCTGGCCAAGCCTTTCCCGACTAAAAGTTCCCCAGCCTTGGTGTCCTAGCCTTAAGTTGCCCAGCCACATTGCTTCAGCCTTAGCTTGTACAATCGCGAATTCCCTGGCCACGGAGGCCTCACCTCTCCTGGGCACCCGATGTGCACGTGAAACCTACACCATGCATGGTGCATGCACGGGGCACGCAAAGACGTGCCTGGGACACAAACAGTATGGGGTTGACCACCTCCTCTACCAAAGCAAGTCCAAACCGCTTGCCTAGCCTAGCACCCAAATAGGAATGGCAGTGTCTTCTGCCTATTCTCAGCCACCATGAGATGTTATGTATGCTGAGCACGGCACATAAGGAAGGTACACGCTGTTGTGCACCAATGAGAACTATAGACCAGTTGTTCGTGGAGGGTAACGACTTGTCCTTAGTCCAGCATAGCTTCCCCTGGGCCCGACAACAGAGTTCCTAGGCCACGACCATCCCACCACTTGCCATGCATAGAGTTTCTCGACTACTGAAAGCTGCACGACTTGACCTTGGTTAGGCTCCTTGGTCAACAGAATTTCCATGCCTCACTCTCTCAAACATGGAGTTCTCCAACAATGAGTGTTCAGACATAAGGTTCCCCAGCCAAAAGTTCACCAACCACAAAGTGAGTTGCCTGGCCACACAGCCCTCCTCGAACATGACGTGCTTAGCCACAGTGCTTTAGACAGCCACAGTGAGTTTTGCTCAGTGATAAAAAAAAAAAAAGAAGAAAGAGAAAAAGGAAACAACAACCAGCAGTGGGCAATTTCAGTCAAACAAAAATCGGCTACAACAGCTAAAACACTCTGGTCTATCTCCTTCAAAATTTGTGTTAATTTCATTTTTACTAGCAAAAATGGCGCTTGTGGCGTGAAACACCAGCTACATAGCCACACTCGGGCACCGCTCAAGCGTCTTAATGTCTCTATCAAAATAAATTGCTTGCATTGCGGGACCCGGGATCTTCATCATTGCCAAAACATGGCTGCCTGCAAGCTTTGCCAGCGCACCTCAAACCTTTGCCATGCTCTAGCAAAGCAATTTAGGTTTACAAATTTCACATTCGTGATTTGGATTATTTACGCTAACCGGTTTCACTTTTTTAGCATGTCAAGCACCTCTTTCAAACAGAAGCCAAGTCAAATGTCGATCGTCATACGTCCTTCTAAATCATCTCTGACTCCAAGCATGCTTGAATATGAGTTCTTTGACCTCGACTGTCGTACTGCAAGATGACAGAAACAGATGGCCAAGGCATGACCCACACTTCCCTAAGGGATGCCAACTCCTTATTCCGTCCTTGAGTGAGGATCTTCCACATGGCGTCGGGGCATACCTCTAGGTTCAAATGATATGACATCCCGAGCCGTAATCCCTCTAGCGGAGCCACTTTGGTTGTGACTCTTCATTGGAGTTTGGGTTTCTACGTACGATGCTACCACTCTTTTGAGCATCTTCCATGTTGTTCCGAAAAGCTCCCATACTTGATCTAGCTTCTCCTAGGTTGTTGCTTGCCCAGAGTGAGTAGCTCTTATCTCATCAGAGCTACTGGCCACTTAAGCTCCTCGTTCTCGCCTTCATGGCGGGTGACTTTTCTAGCTCGCCTACCATGAGATAAGACACTCATCTTCACCTAACTCTAGAGACCTATCTGCCAAGACGGCCACAAGGTGCTTGCTCACCCATATATTGGACTAAATGCACTATGCAGTACCTGCAAAAATTTTCTTCGCCACATCAACGAAGTGTCCCTCATCTTTTCCTTCCACTCAACTCCATTGGTGGTCTGTCCCTTGAGCTGAAAATAAAAGCTGTAAACCAGCCCGAACCGGATTGGACTGGTATATTCGGTCTGGTGCAAAATTGGTTCGGTCCGATAACCGTTTCATTTTTTCAAAACTGATTCCGATCTTTGTTTTTTTACACCAGACTGGATCGGTTCATATATATATATAAATAATTTGTTATATGATTTATTTATATTATATATATTATTTACTAAATTTCTAATTAATATAACATGAAATTTTAAAATTCATATATAATAATTCTAGTAACATAAAATTAATATAATATTTGATATAACATAAAATAAAAATTAATCTTATAAATCTTATTATAACATTTTATATAATATATAAATTTTAATTTTATAACATAAAACTAATATAACATAAAATCTTATAAATAGCAAAAAATTAATATAACATAAAATCTTTTAATTTAAATTTTATTTAACCATCATATTATCACTAACATATATGATAATATGATTCTTATAAATAATGTACTTATACTATAATAGTTTTACTATAGTTTTTATTTTTGTTGCATATTATTTTTATATTTAGACAATTATTTTTTAATTTATCAGTTTGTTGTTCCAAGCTCAACTTCCTAAGCGCCCAACCTTGCTAGTTTATCATGAAAACCGGTAAAATCGGATCGAACCGTACTAGAACCGGTAAAACTGGAAGTACCAGTTTTGGGGGTGAATCGGTCCAGTATCGGTTCTTCATTTCTCAAAACTGGTGTATTGCGGTTTGGTTCTAAAATACACCCAAAATCGGACCGAATCGGATCGATTACACCCCTATATGTCCCCTTGCGCTGGCAGGGTCCTCACATCGGTGGCTTTAATTTGAGTTCTACATAGGGGTGTAACCGGTCCGATTTAGTCCGGTTTTGGACATATTTCATAACCGAATCGGTACATACTAGTTTTGAGATTTGAAGAATCAATATTGCACCAGTTACACCCCTAAACCAGTACTTTCAGTTTTACCGGTTTCGGTCAGGTCGGTCTGATTTTTTCGGTATATTATGTAGTATATTATAGTATATAATAATATAGTGATAATATATTGTAGTATATTATAATTGTATTATAAACTATAATGATATATTATAATATATAATATAGTGATATATCATAGTATATTATAATATATAGTATTAGTATAACTATAATACAATAGACTTAGTAATATAGGATTTTAAAATTTAATATTATATTAATTAGTAATTTATCATTTAATACAAAATTCTTTTATATAAATTATATAAAATATAAAAAATCATATAAAAATATTTTATACAATATAAAAAATTAAAATATATATATGAATTGGTCTGGTCTGGTCTGGTGTTAGAAAAAGGAACACCAAAACCGGACCGATTTTGACTGGTTTTGAAAAAAATGAAACTGGTACCGGGCTGAACCAAACCCACCGATTATGTCTGGTCCAGTCCGGTTTACCGGTTCATTGGTTTTTTTTTTCACCCCTGGTTCTACATTAAAGTTCAATATGTTTATTTATGGAGGAGAAGCTTAATGTGATGGTTCTCACAAAGAGAAAAATAAGATGCAATGAATATTGGAGATAAAATAGGAAACAAATAACATGCAGTGAATATTGGGCTCTGAGACCAATGTTGGGTGGTCATGGACTCTCTCAACCCCAAAAGCTAGCTCAAGGGATGAGACTTTCTCTCACACTTATAAATTGACCACCAGCCCCTTCCACAACCGATGTGGGGCAATCCTAGCATTCATGTGTAGGTTGACAAATTACGTGAATCATTCATGGAAGGGATAAAACAAAGTAAGCCTACTAGGCCCTCATCAAGAGGAAAGGAAGAGAAGATAAGCAGGGAAAGAGGGAACGAAAAATGGGGGAGAGGAAAGGGTTTCAGGAGAAAATAGGTGATGTGACACAAAGGAGGCCAGACGTGACATAAAGCAAGGGAGGAGGCATAGGATAAAAGAGAGAGAACCAGACGACTTTAGGGACTTTTGGTCAGGCTTTTCCTTCAGCTTCTTCAACCTCACGACAGGAGCTCCAGCAACGAGATCTCCACCAGAAGATTGACCTCTGATGTCCATTGTACAGTGAGGATGAAAGACTACGAGAGACTATTAAACAAGCATATTACAGTGGATCTCTCCTCCCCAAAACTCCCGTGGATGTAGGCTTATGCCGAACCATATAAATCTGTGTGTCTCCCTCTCTTTTACATTCTCAATATTTGTTTTACATTCAATCATGGACGTACGCACAACCGCACCGAACCACGTTGAGGACTCCAGGCCACACCGATCGAGGACCAGATCGTCATAGAGGGCTAGGAATGACTCTTTCTCCCCTTCCGACCTGTTGTGCAATTTTTGGCATCAACAACTAGCATCTTGTAAAGTATGTGTTTGTGCTTGTTTTATCTACTATTGAAATGAATACTGGCATCGGCTCTATGTGTGCCAGTAATTCAGTCTCTACTCATCGGGATTTTTTTCATGGTGGTAATCCTAATAACTAAAGATTATTTTGCCATCATTTTCACAAGCAGTGAAGATTTACAAAGAGCTGTCTCTCTTTTAGCATTCCTTCTTGGCGTGACCATGGTTCTTAACAGTGTTCAACCTGTAATTTCTGGTCTCATATTATTTGGCTTCTCCTTAATTTATCTATGCTGTATAATAAGCTTCTCATTCCCGCACCTTCAATAAATTTTTAATCATTAATTTTTGCAGGTGTTGCTGTTGGAGGTGGTTGGCAAGCATTGGTGGCTTATATGAACTTGGCTAGTTATTTCGTTTTTGGGCTTCCACTTGGTTACACATTCTTACAGAATACAATGTAATAAAGTGAAATGCAATCTGATCTACATGAGGACAGCAACCAAAGCATGTCTGAAATACATTGCAGCACTCAAGACATGCATAAAGCTGATAAAGTATGCTGCAGTACATGTAAAGAAAAAGACAGATGCAGCAGCAGAAAGAATGGCACAGAAAAGAAGAAGCTTAGCTAAAGAAATGCATGGTTGTACACAAAGAAATATGAGGAACACGATGCATAAAGCTGCCTTTACCTTACTGTCCACAAAAGTTCTGAATTGATGTGTACATAATCAAAAGTTAAATTTCAGTAGTTTTTACTTTTCTGCTTTTTTGTAATGTATATATATGTGTGACCCTTGTGTAATCAAGATGTATCAAAATGAGAATCAGTTTCTTATCAAATCAGTTTCCTCTCATTTGCACTTTCTGTTCTTAACAAATCTTAACATGGTATCAGAGCAGGAATAATTTCCTGCAATACTTTCCCTTCTTTAATCATCTTTCATTGAACCTATGGCCTCCTCATCTTCCTCTTCTTCTTCTCCTACAGAAGATCCAAATAGTCTTTTTTTCTTGCATCACAGTGACAATGCAAACACTGTCATTGTTTCACCACCCTTGACTGGCTCCAACTACATTTCTTGGAGTAGATCTTTTCTTCTTTCCATTTCAATCAAAAATAAGTCAGGATTCTTGGATGGCACCATCCCCACTCCTGACCTTGCAGATCCCTCTTATGTGTCTTGGTTACGATGCAACAACATCCTACTTGCTTGGATTTTAAATTCAGTTTCCAAGGACATAGCCTCTAATGTGTTCTTCATGACTTCAGCTAAACAGGTATGGGATAAACTCAAGGAGCGCTTTGCACAGCCTGATGAAGCTAGGATATATCACCTTCAACACAAACTCAGTGGCATAGTTCAAGGACATCTTTCTGTAAGTGACTACTTCACCCAACTTAATGCCATTTGGGAAGAACTGCATAGCTATAGACCACTTCCTTGTTGCTCTTGTGGTTTATGTACGTGTGATGCTTTAAGGAATCTTGGTGAAGTTCAGCAGAGGGACTATGTTTTCAAATTTTTAATGGGTTTAAATGATAGCTATGATGCTGTTAGAGGGCAAATTATCTTGTTGAGCCCCTTGCCTTCTCTAGATAAGACCTTCTCACTTATTTTACAAGAAGAGAGGCAAAGGCAAGCAAGAAACATAGTTGTTCCTACCACAGAACCATCTGCCTTGCTTGCTTATCAAAATTTCTCAAAGAAAAAGGAGAAAACAGATATGGTTTGTGGACATTGTGGAAAGATGGGACACACAAAGGAGAAATGCTACAAACTGATAGGGTTTCCACCCACTTTCAAATTCACCAAATCCAAGTTTGGAAGTGGTTTTGGGAAACCTGCTGCTCACTCTGCAAACCAGGTTGCTCTTGATGGTTCCACTATGGATCAAACTGTTGCTGCCAGCCATGCATCTCCTGCACCAAGTACCTCTCAGTTAAACCTCTCTCAAGCACAAGCACAGCACCTCGTGGCTCTTGTCAATGCTCAATTCCCACAGCTGACCTTAGGACACAATAAACCTCTCCTGCCACCACCTGTGCATCCCTCACCAATTGTTTCAGAACCTGCCCCTTCAACAACATCTCACTCAAATCTAGCAGGTAATCATCATTATTTTTCTAGTCCTAGCATCTCTCATAACCCCTCTCTTTTCAATGTCACAAGTCATGATAAATCTACTGTCCTTTCACAAAATCAGCATGATATATTTCATCACACGCCATGGATCATGGACACAGGAGCCACTGATCACATGGTGTGCTCCACCTCATTTTTCACTAATTCTTCCTGCTGCATTCAAGCTTTTGTACAACTTCCAAATGGTACAAAAGCTCAAGTCACACACATAGGCACTGTTAAGCTTTCAGACTCTCTCCTTCTTACTGATGTCTTATGTGTTCCCTCATTTATTTTCAATCTCATCTCAGTCAGTAAACTCACTCAAAGACCAGACACTTGTCTATTTTTCTCAAATAATCTCTGTTTCATTCAGGTCCTCTCTTCATGGATGACGATTGGACTTGCTAAAGTCCATGATGGTCTCTATTACCTACTGTCTTCACCATCAGACAACACCAGTATTCCATCTTCAAGCTCATCTAGTCTAACTCGAGTCAACCAAGCTGTTGTACATCAACATTTTGACTTATGGCACTACAGATTAGGACATTTATCCTCTCAAAGAATGAATTCAATTCATTCTAATGTACCTAATGTAAAGTCCAAAGAAAAATCTCATTGTACAGTTTGTCATTTGGCTAAACAGAAACAACTTTCATTCCCTTCAAGTGTTTCAAGTAGTTCATTTCCTTTTGATTTAATCCATTGTGATATATGGGGTCCATAATCTCATGCTTCCCTCCAAGGATTTCATTATTTTTTAACCATTGTGGATGATTATTCTAGAGTTACTTGGGTTTTTCTAATGAGACTAAAATCAGACACAAGATCTCTCCTGCAATCTTTCTTCCATCTCATCCAAACCCAATTCAACAAAAACATTAAGCAAATAAGAACTGACAATGGACTTGAATTTGCTATGACTGATTTTTACAAGAAACATGGCATCATTCATCAAACATCATGTGTATATACCCCTCAACAAAACGGTGTTGTTGAGAGAAAACACCAACATCTCTTGAATGTTGCCCGAGCCCTTCTCTTTCAAGCATCATTGCCAATCCAATTTTGGGGAGATGCTATCCTAACAGCAGCCTACATCGTTAACAGAATCCCCACACCTCGCCTCTCCAACAAATCCCCATATGAGATGCTTTTCTCATCACCACCTTCATATTCTCACCTTAGGGTCTTTGGCTGTCTCTCTTATGCTAACACTCTCAAACAAAACAGAACCAAGTTTGACCATAGAGCTAAACCTTGCATTTTCTGAGGATATCCTGCTAATGTCAAAGGTTATAAGTTATATGACATTGAATCTCACTCTACCTTTATCTCTCGAAATGTCATTTTTCATGAATCCATTTTCCCCTTCAAATCTGGTTCTCCTTCAAACAATGACCTGTGTTCCTTCCCCAATAACCTTATCCTTCCTCCTGCACCACCAGATGACATCTTTTCTTTTTCCCAAACTTCTCAAATCCTCACTCAATCACAGAATGATGAAGAACATTCTTCATCAGAACCTTCTTCAGTAGCTGATGAAGCACCTTCTTCACCAGCTAACCCCTCCACTCTTCCTTCACCTGCCCCCTCATCTCATCCTGCCCCTTTCCCTCTTCACAGGTCCACTAGAAATAGGAACCAACCTGCCTATCTTCATCAATATCATTGCCAGCTTGCAGCCTCTCAACCCCTCCTTTCCTCCTCCACAATTCACCCCCTTCATGATTACATAACTTACAAAAATCTCTCTCCCTCTCACCAGTCATTTTCTGTTTCCCTTTCCTTACTTCATGAACCTCAGTCCTATAATGAAGCTGTCAGGTTTAAGCATTGGCAAGATGCCATGACAACTGAACTTCATGCTCTAGAAGAAAACAATACATGGACTGTCACCACCTTACCCCCCAACAAAACTGCAATTGGTTGTAGATATGTTTACAAGACCAAGCTGAAATCAGATGGATCTTTTGAAAGACACAAAGCCAGACTTGTGGCTAAGGGCTACACTCAAAAAGAAGGTTTTGACTTCCAAGAGACCTTTAGTCCCGTTGCAAAGCTCACCACAGTTCGAGTTTTCCTTGCCATAGCAGCCATTAAAAACTGGTCCCTCACTCATATGGATGTTGACAATGCCTTTCTCTATGGAGATCTTAATGAGGACATCTATATGCAATTACCTCTAGGCTATCACATCAAGAGTGAGCAGATTGAGGGGGAGAACTTGGTATGTAAGTTAAATAAGTCTCTTTATGGACTTAAGCAAGCATCTAGGCAATGGTTCTGAAAGTTTTCAAATTCACTCACTGCCATTGGATTTCATCAATCAAAATCTGACTATTCTTTGTTCACTAAAGTCAGTACCAATGGATTTATAGCACTCTTAGTCTATGTGGATGACATCATAGTTGGAAGTGACTCTCAAGAAGAAGTTGATTCACTCAAATCTTACCTTCACAGCAAGTTCAAAATTAAGGACCTTGGACCCCTCAAGTATTTCCTAGGATTGGAAGTTGCTAGGTCCTCACTTGGAATTAATCTTTGTCAAAGAAAGTACACCCTCGAGATATTAGAGGATTCAGGTCTACTTGGCACAAAGACAGTTTCCACACCTATTGAACTGAACCATAAATTGAGTCACACCACTGAAGAAATCCTCCAAAATCCTACAGTTTATAGAAGACTCATTGGAAGATTAATTTACTTAACCATCACTAGACCTGACATCACTTATGCTGTAAGTGTTTTAAGCCAGTTCATGGACAGACCCTCACAATCTCATATGCACTCAGCCTATAGGATTCTCAAGTACCTCAAGGGATCCATAGGTCAAGGCATTTTCTCGTCATCAAAATCAGCTTTACATCTAAGGACCTATAGTGATTCAGATTGGGCTGCCTGCCCCGAGACAAGAAGATTTGTCACAGGGTTCTGTATATTCATTGGAGATTCACTAATAAGCTGGAAATCTAAGAAGCAAGCAACAGTTTCTAGATCTTCAGCTGAGGCTGAACATAGGGCACTAGCATCCACAAGTTGTGAGATCATATGGCTTCTCGGTTTGCTGAAAGAATTTAATGTTGACCATGCACAATCTGCTTCTCTCTTATGTGATAACCAAGCAGCCATCCACATTACAAAGAATCCAATTTTTCATGAAAGGACCAAGCATATAGAACTAGATTGCCATTTTGTTAGAGAAAAAGTCTTGGCTGGTATTATCACACCTATGCATGTGTCTTCAAAATTTCAGTTGGCAGATATTTTCACTAAGGCCTTACCAACTTCTACATTTCAATTCTTACTATCCAAGATGGGAATTGCTAACATCTATGCCCATCTTGAGGGGGAGTCTTACAGAATACAATGTAATAAAGTGAAATGCAATCTGGTTCTACATGAGGACAGCAACCAAAGCATGTCTGAAATACATTGCAGCACTCAAGACATGCATAAAGCTGATAAAGTATGCTGCAGTACATGTAAAGAAAAAGACAGATGCAGCAGCAGAAAGAATGGCACAGAAAAGAAGAAGCTTAGCTAAAGAAATGCATGGTTGTACACAAAGAAATATGAGGAACACGATGCATAAAGCTGCCTTTACCTTACTGTCCACAAAAGTTCTGAATTGATGTGTACATAATCAAAAGTTAAATTTCAGTAGTTTTTACTTTACTGCTTTTTTGTAATGTATATATATATATGTGTGACCCTTGTGTAATCAAGATGTATCAAAATGAGAATCAGTTTCTTATCAAATCAGTTTCCTCTCATTTGCACTTTCTGTTCTTAACAAATCTTAACACACATAAGACATCAAAATCGACATGATTGCTGACAATGTGTGAAGTACTTGCTTATTATATATAAAATTGTCTTCTCATTACTCCCGAAATATTTTTCGGTGCCTCAACTTGCTTATTGCATGCCATTCATGTTGTCCGGGTCGTCACTTTCAACATTGCATTATACTACTACTGCTAAGCTTCAATTTTGAGCTCAAAGTTAGATGTACATATCATCATCTTGAGGCTGGGAGCTTGACATTTTGAGTCATGGTAGGGCTGAGCAAAACTCTGAAAATCCGACTCTAACTCTGAGAAAACGGAATCAGAATCGGATTTTTTTTTTTGAGTTTTTCAGTCGGAGTCGGAGATGTCGATGGACCGACTCCAATATTGTATATATGTTATAAAAAATATGTATTTATCAATATATTGATTATATATACTAGTATAGTTATATAACTAGAACTTATATAGTTAATCAAGTGTAGAAATAAGTTAAACACTAGTATAATAACATGTAATAGTAATGTATAATAACATGTAATTAGATACTATAATATAAGTCATAGTATATAAATAAATTAGACACTAGTATAGAAATTATTAATAAGTCTAGTATAATAAGGTAATTACACATAATATTATTTACTAAAGTATAATAACATGTAATTAGATACTAGAAATAAGTCTTGTATAGAAATAAGTTATAAATAAGTTAGACACTAGCAACTGATATGGCATACGAGGGAGTAGCTGAATTTCAAACTTGTGATTTTTTGAATTGCTGGGCTCTTATAATATTTACTATTAATGCTTTTTTATAATTAAATATTTACTGTAAATACTATTGTGGAAAGACCATTAACAGGGGCATCTTGTTGATCTTGTTCAAAGAGTTTTTGTTATGTTTTTTGTAAACCTAAAATTTGAAAGGCCACAAAAAAGTCTTGTTTTGAAATCTAAATATGAAGCTAAAACAAAAGTTCAAATTCGACTCTGCTCTAACAAGTCAGAGTCAGAGTTCGGATTCACACTCAGACAAAGTTGAAGTCAGAGTCGGATTTAGGGGATTCCGACTCCGACTGGGTTGGTACTCACCCCTACCCTAGGGTTTTAAGTACTATCTTCTTAGTAATTAAGCTCGAAATTAAATTCAATAATAATAAATCGATACAAACAAAAGGATAAAGTAGGCACCTCTCTCTCTCATACACACAACTATACATCATTTTTTAAGATTTGAATGGGGATAAAATATCTCAAGCCCAAATAACACAAACTCATGTGCCTTATGTTGCTTAACCGAACTGGGAAGAATTGATTGTCAAATGCCTCCTTGAATCTTCCCCAAGTCAAAGCGGCTAGGGTTCTCAGCTCCCTCACTAGAAGCTACCTTCGTGTATCCCACCAAATGCCAGTTTCTCTTTGAAAAAGGTACCCAGCGTATAGTACCTTCTGGTCCTCAGTGCATCCGTAGATCTCATATGTCCTTTCTAGA
Source organism: Juglans mandshurica (assembly GCA_022457165.1). Lineage (NCBI taxonomy): Eukaryota > Viridiplantae > Streptophyta > Magnoliopsida > Fagales > Juglandaceae > Juglans > Juglans mandshurica. Next base: position 17,880,253 of record CM039622.1, read on the forward strand.
TCGATAATCCACTTTTCTATCCTTAGGGGCCCTTTGTTTCCAGAAAATTTTGTATATCTGTGAACCAAAAATTGCTCGTACGAATAACCCCTAACTTTGGGTCTAGGTACATGCACTTGCTGATGTTGCTGATGTCTGAGCACATCAGTCAGCAAACATACAACTTCAGCTAATCCTTGCCCTCCTTCCATTGGAGGGTTCTAATCTTCCTGGTTGTTATTTCCACTAGGGTTCCTGGATACTCAACCACACGTCATGTGTCACTTCTTGAAACACATGTGTACGCATATCAAATACTCGTACTAACTCTTATATTTAGGAAATTCAAGCCTACACTCTGGTATAATTCCTAGGGACCTGTGGGTTTAACCTGGAGACATATTGCTTTGATACCACCTATGATGCCCCCAGATCTTACTTGAGATCGAACGAACTTTGAAGCGTCAAGACATGCTCCCGTTCATGACAGATAAAGATGTAATATATCTAGCATACATCTAACAATATGCAATATTCACAGTGGATAATGTTTTTTCTTTGAGCACTACAATGTACCAGATAATATATATCCCAAGGCAACATAAGCATATTTCATCCAAGTCACATGATAACTAATATCCGAAAGGTTAAAGTACGTGTCCAGAATGATTGTAACATATCTAGTACTGGAGACAGAGCTCCTCATGTACAAAATTAAACGAACATAATAACTAATGGCTAGCCTAAGGAGTAGCTTGCACAACTCGGCCAGGATAGCCAAAATCCTAACAAAAAAGTAGAGCATCAATGTGATTAGCTACTCATCCGTGCGTAGTAGCCTAATCGACCTCGTCCAAGTGATCCTCTTTGGGTTCTCCTAATCCTGACATATGGTCTACCATTTTGGGGGGCAATGGTAGTTTGTGACGACCCGCTCTTTTTTCTCTCGATTGGTCACGAGTCTCGTTTTGCATGCTAAACCTCGAAGGAGTATTTTTAAAGTTAGCAGATGATTTTTAAAGTAAGCCCAGTGTTTTAAGCCCTCGAAATATTTTAAAATGTCTAAGAAATATTTTAAATGGAGTATTTTCAGTATTATTGAACCAAGCCTATTTTAAAGTAAGCCTCTTTATATTTTGAAAGCCCCAAAAATATTATAAATGATTTTATCTAAATGATTCTATTTATTTAAAAATGATTTTATCTAAATGATTTTATTTATTTAGGACTATTATGAGATTTAAATTATGTTAAAGACTCCATTTAATTAGATGGTTTATTCTCTTAAAAGTATTTAGCAAACTTCATCATTTATTTATTTAATGATGAAAGAATAGAATTTTTATAAAATAAAGTTGATTTTAAATTAGTGTTAATGTATTTATATCTTTAATTATATATTTTAAGTTAGTTTAATTCCAGGATTAATCTCCACCGTTAGATTAATCTAAGGACCCTTAGATGGATGGTTGGGATTAAATCCCCAAGAGAAACCCTAATTCCCCCCATTTCCCACTTTCCCTCTCTCTCTCTCTCTCCTCCCTCTCCCTTTAGCTTAGTCGACGCCTCCGTCCTCCTTCACCGATTCTCTTCATCTCTTCAGCCCAATGGCACCACCGCAGTCCAACCACCACCACGGCACCAGCAGCCTTCCCTCTCACCAGCGACCACCTCCTCGTCAAACCCACCCATGGCACAGCTCCCTCCCTTCCCCTCTCTTTCTCGCACAGGTTCCCTCCTTCAGCACAAGCAACGCCGCCGTTGCAGCCATCAGTGCCGCCGCACCGAGCCCCTCACGCCGGCGATCGAACCCAGCCACTCATCTGCCTGATCTGCCCCTCACGTAGCCCACTCTCTCACACGGTTTCCCCATATCGCGGCCCGAATTCGCCACCTACAACCACGCTGCCCACGTGCATGCCGGACCTCTACCCATCGACCATACCTTCCTTCTTAAGCCATGCCGACCTCTCCTTCCCTCTCACGCTCTCTCTCTCTCCCCCTCAGGTCTACACTGTGCATGGCCAGATCTGCCGTCGTGCACCACCCCCCAACCACCAAGCCACCACCATGAGCCTCCCCATGACCACCCCTCAGATCCCTCTAGCCATGAGCCAAGCCGCCTGCAAAACAGCCCAAACAACCACCATACGCCATAACAGCCACCGTATGCGGCCATAGCTGCCACCTATGGCCTTTCCACCACCACCCACGAACTCCCCACTGTGTTGCCACACTCCACAACCTAGATCTAACCACCAAACCCTATATCTAGTCGAGAAACCTTAGGTCAAGCCCCTTCAAAATAGCCCATTTCAAGGTCACGGCAGTGACCACAACGGAACGGTCACTGCCTGTCATGATGTCGACGCCGAGGAGCCCTAACCGAAGAAGCAAGAAGATGACCAGGGTTCGGTGGAGGCATGTAGAAGCTGGAACTGAAGTGAAGTGTGTGGAAGTGAAGGGTTCTAGAAAAGACTAAGTGTTTAAGTGAATAAAGGGACGGTGTCGTATTGGGAGCATGCGTGAGTTGAAGGCTGGATGGTGTCATATTGGTAGCATGCGTTAGTTGAAGGCTGGCAGAAGAACGACGTCGCTGAAGCTGCTGGAAAGCCATACAGTGTGTTTTAGCAAACCTGATAAGGGGAGTTAAAACGCAGCATTTTTCTTAGTGTCTTTATGGGTCTGTTTTGTAATACACAGCGTTTGGCTTTAAAGCCAAACGTTGCGTTTTGGAGTGAACCTGCGTTTGAGTCTGTGAGTTGATTTCAAGTATTGTCTATCAGTTTTATTTCATAGCCTGTCATGGTTAGTTTAACAATTATGAGAGTTAGTTACATGTTAGAGAAATGAGGAATAAAGAGAATCATAGAGGAAGAGTGAGCATTATTGAAGAACATTGTAGTAGTGAATTTCTGTAAGGAGGTTTGGGAGCCCTCGAAGTACTCCCGTGGCAATACAAATTCTTCTAGCCATTTTATCAAACACATAGAGTGCATTCTGTTCCATCTTCTTGCAGCAACCTTCATCAACATCCACCATCCTTCCTCATTACATTCACATCCACAAGCAGGTTTCCAACAAATGGTACTAGCAGCCAAACAATCCTACCAAATTTCTACACACATTCCATCCAAACAGCCACCAAAATCAAACTCAAACACCCACAAAATTCCATCCAAACAGCCACCAAAATCAAACCCAAACACCCACAAAATTCCATCCAAACAGCCACCAAAATCAAACCCAAACACCCACAAAATTCCATCCAAACAGCCACCAAACCACGCCTCCTACCCAGAAAATCAATCCTACCCAGAAAATTAATCCTACCCAGCCCAGACCTTTATCTCACACTACCCATCATTTCAAGACTACCAAACCATAGACCACCATGGCTGAAAACACTCGATCTAAACACCAACAATAGCAACAAAATCAGGACCTACAAGCTCAAACGGACCAAACTAAACAAGAGCACAGTGATGTCAAGGCTGATGTTCAAGAAATTAAGGGCATGCTACGTACCTTCTTCACACAACAAAACAATCCTCCTCCTCCTCCTCCTCCTCCTCCTCCTCCACCTCCACCCCCATAACACCAATTCCAACTGGAATTTGAAAACCAGGACCCAAGAAGATTCAATTTCAGGGGTGTCAAACTGGAATTTCCTCATTTTCAAGGGTCCAACCCGGCAGCTTGGCTTTTTAAAGCCAACCACTACTTTGATTTCCACCAAACCCCACTCCCTCATCGTTTGTTAATGGCTTCTTACCACATGGGGGGAGAGGCCCTTGTATGGTTCCAAGAAGCTACAGATGCTAGATTATTCCAGGATTGGGAGATGTTCTCCAGGTCGTTACTCCTTCGCTTTGGTCCTACGGCATATGACGATCCAATGGAAGCATTGACGAGGCTGAAACAGTTTGGTACTGTGGCGTTTACATGAGCCAGTTCAAGGCACTGTCCAATCAAGTGAGAGGTCTCTTAGACTCTCACAAGCTGAGTTGCTTTATCAGTGGCTTGAAAGATGAGGTTCGCATCCCAATCCATATGTTTAACCCTGTAAATTTAAATGCAGCATATGGGTTAGCAAAAATGCAAAAGGAGTATCTTTGTAGTACAAACAAATTCACTAAGTCTATGGGAGAAAGGTCTAATGTCGTGGGAGGGTAAAGTTCTTTCCAAGGCTCATAGTCGGTTGAGGCTTATAACAAATGGAAAAATCCAATGGGGGGCACTAAACCTATTAATTCGATGCAAATGGATGAAAAACATTGCAAAGACTTGTGCTACCATTGCGACGAGAAGTGGAACCCATTGCATAAATGTAAAAGTCCTAAAATCTATTTGTTGCAAGGAAGTGAGGATAGGAGTGATAAAGAGAAGGAGCTGCCTAGTGATGAGAATGAGGAAAAAACCAAGTTGGAAACACTGTTCAGCAGCAAGGAAGAGCCTGAAATCTCCTTGGCTTCTATTGCTGGAACTCCCACATCAAAAACTATGTGTGTAGTTGAAAGTATTTTTGGCAAACAAGTGGTAATATTGTTGGACTCGGGCAGTTCACACAACTTTATAGACACAGTTGTGGTCTCACAGTTAAAGTTGCCAGTGGATTACTCAGTTAATTTGAGGGTGTGAGTAGTGAAGGAATTTGCAGAACAGCCCCTTTAAAAGTCCAAGGTAACTTACTAAACCCATATCTTCATTTATTGGACCTTGCTGGTTGTGACATTGTGCTGGGCATCCAATGGTTAGAAACATTGGGCCCTATTACTTGGGATTTTTCAAAATCCCTTATAAGTTTTGTGTTGGATAGCAAAACTATTGAACTCAAGGGGTTAAAGTTAAACTCATCGATGGTAGAGGATAGTGAAAAGTTGCTTAAGGTGACTATAACTACCGAGAAAGGCATTTTATTGCAAATCATGTGTGATGGGGTAACGAAACAAATTGTGGAAGTGTGGATGGGCAAATTTCTGATCTGTTAGAGGAGTTTGAGGGAGTATTCAGTGAACCCCAAGGGCTTCCACCACCCCGTAGCCATGACCACCACATAGTCCTCAAGGAGGGCACTCAACCAATTTTCAATAGACCTTACCGATACCCATATTACCAAAAAACTGAGATTGAGAATATTGTGGCTGAATTGTTGAAGTCGGGGGTGGTTATGTAATACCTGAATCCTACTACGTGGATTCTTATGTCATCTATTAATATTTTTAAGTTAAATATTTTGAGATAAAGACTTTTATTATTTATTATATTATTTTAAGATGGGTGTGCTTTTATTTTTTTAAATGGGTCATTAAATAATTCATGGGTGTGATTTTTAGGACCTTATAATATTTTCTTTAAGCCCTCTACTTTTCATCCAATTAAGAAATGGTCCAAACGATTTTAATCTCCACCGTCCATTCCTTAGCTCATGGGACAAGTTGATTAAATTTATTGACTTTTCTCCCTACCCGAAGCTTCCTTAAGAAGCCAAGTGAACTTTCCTTCTCTCTTACACGTCGGCTTCCTCAGCAAGCTATTTGGACTCTTCTTCCTTCTCCTACATGCCGGTTCCAAGGGACAAGAAGCAATTTCCTCTTCTTTCTCTCTTACACCCGCCGACGACTTCCTGAGCAAGCAAGTTTCTTTCTCTTCCTCACTCACCCGTCGGTACCAAGGCACACGAAGGAGAGAAAACTTCTCAAGTCCCCTTCCATCACACGAGGAATCCTTCGGTTTCCCCCCAAGCTGCTTGATATCTCTCATTTCTTCAAGCCGATCTCTCCCATTTCGTACACCTAAGTTTCCCACCGAAAGCCTTCAAGGAAAATCCACCATGTAAGTGCATTTCTGTGGCTATAAATCCTGGTTTCGAAATCTTAGATCTATGGTTTAATCTAGGGTTTTGTTTTAAGAATTTTCTGCTGTGTTCCAGCCCCAAATCGTTCAGTTTTGCTCTTCCTCTTCTCGTTGCTATGCATTTCCGTGGCTTCAAGAGGGACCCAATCAGGTATTATGCTTTCCATGAGAATTTCTATGAATTGGGAGTTTTTGAAATTTTTGTAGGAACTGATTGTTGTGTAGTGATGTTGGGTTGTCTCTCTTTTGTTTCCTCTATTGATTACTCTAGTTAGGTGTTAACCGAATGGAGGAAGGAAGGTGTTGGTGTGATATGTCGTGTTCTGTGTTGGTGCTCTAGTGTGTGTGTGTATTCGGTTTTGTGGTTCCAGCTGTGTGGGTGTGTGTGCTCTGATTTGAGGTGGTTTTTGCCATGGATCATGTTCTGTTTTGTATGTGGATCAAGAAGCCGTATGTGCGTGTGTTTAGGCTCTTTTTTGGCCGTGGGTATACTCTGTTTTGGTAGGTTCCAGTGTGTCTGTCTATGCTCTGTTTTGTGGTTCCAGCTGTGTGTTTCTTATCATTGAGATGACATATTTTCTGATTTAGCTTGTTAGTCACAATTGATGACTATTTTATCTATTGGGTACATGTGTACATGAAGGAACCGTGTGGGTGTGTGCTCTTTTTTGAGGTTGTTTTGCCATGGATCATGTTCTGTTTTGGTGTGGACCTAGCCGTGTGTGTGTTCTGTTTTGTGGTTCTAAGCTGTGTGTGAGTGTTCTGTGTTGGTGTGTGTTCCAGCCTTGTGTTTCAAGGCAAATTTTGTGGTTCCTTCTTGTGTTTCCTTGAGCCAAGCCATGTTTTTAATTATGCTTTTATGTGTTAACTTAATAGAGTTAAGGTTTATGATTTTCAAACATGCTTTGCTCAAGTTCATGGCCTAAGTGAGCCACCAAGACTTTTATGTTAAATTAGTAAGCTTACCTTAGGAGTTCTAAACTTGCCAAGAGTTGTATCTCTTTATTAGTATTGTTTTCAGAATATATATATGAGGTTTTTCTTAAATATTGTAATGAGGATACTAAGAGTTGACTTAGTGCCATGTATGTAGTTAAATGGGTTAAGGAAGACGCCTTAATTCCACTTGGAATTTAAGTGAGCGCGTATGGGTATTGGATAGTAAAGTCTTAAGTGGAATGAATATTAATATGTTTATTTCATTTCATTGAATAGGAGTTTATTTTCAAGATTCAAGGAACTTACTTGTAAAGCCACGAGGTAAGTAGCTATGACCATGCTCCTTACACACAAAGCTCTCTTATGAAAAAGTATCTCTCTCTCTTTCCAAATGTTTCACTTATGAAAGAATAGATGCATGTATAGTATGTATAAGCCTTTCTTGGTAACCCCTATTAAGTACCTTATTAATTACCATTGTGTGTATGTAAGATAATACATCATGAAATTTTATGCATGCTCTCTCTCAAATAATTATGCCTTACCTATATGTAGCATGACATGAAACATTCCTTTCAAAGAAACGCATACGCATTGGCACTAAATGAAGATAATGAAAACGTTATTTTTCTAAAGAAAGGAAAGGAAAAGGAATGAAAGCATGAATGTATGAATGTACGTAACGGCCACATGTATGAAAATGGTACCAAATGAATGGGCAGATTGCAATGCCGGGTAAGTAGTACTGGTCGTGCAACCAGTGCTGCCCCCTATGAAAGGGGTTCCCAACCTGTGGCCGCGAGCGGAATCCAGGTCCAAAAGACTGCTAACCCCAACACACGGGGCGTAATAGTGTGTACTGGCCCAAGAAAGTGAAACGTAAAGCAAAGTCATTTCTAAGTAATGTTATGCATGAAAGTAAGTAATGTTTATGTATGAAAAGTACTGTTAAGCATGAAAAGTACAGTTATGCATGAAAAGTACAGTTATGCATGAAAGTTAAGCATGAAAAGTACAGTTATGCATAAAAGTATAGTTAAGCATGAAAAGTACTGTTATGCATGGAAAGTACAGTTATGCATGAAAAATACAGTTATTCTTAAATTGTTACGCATGAAAGCATTGTCAAGAATTAGCAAATGTTTATGTATGCATGTTTTCAAAAGAAAAGATTTTGTGATTAATAAGTTAACGGCATGGTGTACTGCTTACTGAGTATTAGACTCACTTTGTGTTTATGTTTTAAACGTCCAGGTATGAATGATGAGGCTGTGGAGCTAGGCACTGTTGAGGAGGGAAGGGTTGATGCTTAGAATTCCCTGTCGGTTCGGTTTGATGAAAATGGTTATGTTTTATGTTTTATGATGGGTCCCATGTTGGGACGTTTTGTTGGTTTGACTTTAAGACAATATGTCCTAGGGCTTGATGTAGGTATTGTAGTGGGTTAATGGTAATAGTGTAACTTCTATAGTGGGGTGATGGTAACCCCACATAAGAAGGTTAAATGTCTTTTGGGTGTGTGTAGGGACGGAGTCCCCTTTTTATTGGAACTAGCGATGTTTTAAATGAATGAATGTTGGACTCTGAGAGTCCTTTGGGTAATATGTTGAACATATTGTCTATCAGGTGCTCACTTTTAAACTAGAAACGCAGTGTACATTCATGACATGTTCACGCCTATCCCTTTTACCCTCGTAGGAAAATAATAATAATATATATATATATATATACACACATACTATTATAATAAGGAAAGAACAGGTCACGCGTCGCGATCCCGTCCTAGTTTTTGAGGCGGGGTTGTGACAGGTTAGACCTAGTTCTAGTCCATTTTCGTCTCCTATTTTGCTGGCTCGTAAGGCCAATGGAAGTTGGTGACTTTGCATGGACTATAGGGCACTTAATAAGGAAACTGTGAAGGAAAAGTTTCCTATTCCAGTTATAGACGAGTTGCTATTTGGATCTGTGATCTTTTCTAAGCTCAATTTACGACCGGGCTATCACCAAGTGAGAGTAGTGCCTAGTGACATCCCTAAAACAATGTTTCATACTCATGAGAGACATTACGAGTTCTTGGTAATGTCTTTTGGCCTTACAAACACTCAAGTCACATTTCAATGGCTCATGAATGATGTTTTTAAGCCCTTTTTGAGGAAATTTGTGCTTGTATTCTTTGACGACATCATATATATAGTAAGTCTCTAGACGAGCATGTGGATCACCTAAGAGAAGTTTTAAACATGCTGAAACAGCACTACTTGTATGCAAAAAGGTCCAAGTGTCGGTTTGCGGTTGATGAAGTTGACTATTTGGGCGCATTATTAATGACAAGGGGGTAATGGCTGATCCTTCTAAGATTGTTTCTATGTTAGAGTGGCCTGAGCCTAAGAATGTGAAGGTCTTACGAGGATTCCTAGGGCTCACGGGATATTACCGAAAATTTATCCAGATTTATGGTCTCATTGCTGCCCCACTCACCTCACTACTCAAGGAAAAACAATTGTTCTTGGAACCTAGTGGCTAGCAAGGATTTTACAGCCTTAAAGCAAGCTGTTTCCCACCCACCGGTCCTAAAACTTCCTAATTTCATCAAGCCGTTTGTGATTGAGTGTGATGTAAGCGGAAAGGGGCTAGGGGCAGTGTTAATGCAGTCTGGACAACCTATTTACTTCCTAAGCTAGGCCCTTAAGGGTAAGGCCTTGTTACTCTCGACGTATGAGAATGAATTATTAGCTCTTGTAATGGCAGTACAAAAGTGAAGACCATACCTTTTTGGATAGCCTTTTATCATAAAAACCAACCAGCAAGCCCTTAAGTTCTTGTTTGAACAGCGAGTGGGGACTGAGACACAACAAAAATGGATCACTAAGTTGATGAGTTATCACTTTTTTTATTCAATACAACAAAGGTAAGGAAAACAAGGTGGCAAATGCCCTTTCAAGAAGGGAAGGGGAATTACAAGAGGCTATTTGCTCAGCTATGATTTCATTTCCTACGCCTCTTTGGATTGAGGAGTTGAAGGAAAGCTACTTAGACTCTAAGGAGTTGGCTGAGTTACTAAAAAATCTGCACCAAAATCAGAACATTCCTGAAGGGTTTTCCTTACAACAAAGGCTGATTGTTAAGAAAGGGAGGTTGGTTGTGGCCCCGGATTCAAATTTTAAGCTAAAAGTTCTGTAATACATTCACAACAACCCCCAGGCTGGTCACTCTAGGTATTTAAAAACATATCACAGGGCTAAACGTGATTTTTATTGGAAATGGATGAAAATAGGCATCAAACAGCTGGTTAGAGAATGCGAGACTTGCCAAGCTGTTAAATATGAAACAACATGTCCAGTAGGGTTGTTGCAACCCTTACCCATCCCCAATTAGCCATGGACTGACATATCACTTGATTTCATTGATGGCTTGCCTAATTCTAAGAGATTCAGTGTTATTTTTGTAGTGGTGGACCGTTTTTCGAAGTATGGCCATTTTATAGCCTTGGCCCACCCCTACAAGGCTCAAGTAGTAGCGGATGAGTTTATGAAGAATATCTTTAAGCTACACAGGTTTCCTAGGCCCGTGGTGTCGGATAGGGACCCTATTTTCTTGCGTTCCTTTCGGCAGGCTTTATTTCACTCCCAAGGTTCCTCTCTTGACTACAGCGTGGCCTACCATCCTCAAACCAATGGTCAGACCGAGGCGCTTAACAAGGGTCTGGAATGCTACTTGAGATGCTATGCAGGGGTAAAGCCTAAGTCCTAGTCAGTTTGGCTACCTATGGCAGAGTGGTGGTATAACACCACTTATCACACAATAACAAAAATGACCCCTTTTAAAGCTGTATATGGGCATCCTCCCCCTACTTTACTATCCTATGTGCCGGGAACAAGCACTAATGTCATAGTAGACCAGATTTTGAAGGACATGGACCAGGTGATACAGCTGCTAAAAAAAATCTCAGTGAAGCCAGTAACCATATGAAACATTTTGCAGACAAGAAACGTACTAAGAGACAGTTTGACATAGGAGATTGAGTTTGTTTGAAGCTACAGCCATACAGAAAAAAAACCCTAGCTATGCGATACAACCTTAAATTAACCCCCAGATTTTATGATCCATTTCAAGTTGAAGCTAGAGTGGGTTCAATGGCTTACCGATTGAAGCTCCCAGAGTCCTCTAAGATCCATTCAACCTTTCATGTCTCGTTCTTGAAAAGGAAACTCGGCTCACAGGTGCAGGTTTTTCCATCTCTGCCACCTACAGATAATATGGGAGAATTAAAACCAAAACTAGAAAAAAATACTTGAAAGGAGCATGAGAAAACAAGGGTAAAGGACAGTTAACGAAGTGCTTGTGAAATGGGTCAGATTGGCCGCTGAGGACAGCAGCTGGGAACTCCTATGGCGTCTGAAGGACCTCTACCCACACCTTGTGAGCAAGGTGCTTTGATGGGGGAAGCTTTGTCATGATGCCGACGCCGAGGAGCCCTAACCGAAGAGGAAAGAAGATGACTAGGGTTCGGTAGAGGCATGTAGAAGCTGGAACTAAAGTGAAGTGTTCGAGAAAAGGCTAAGTGTTTAAGTGAATAAAGGGACAGTGTCGTATTGGGAGCATGCGTTAGTTGAAGGCTGGCGGAAGAACGACGTCGCTGAAGCTGTTGGAAAGCCATACAATGCGTTTTAGCAAACCTGATAAGGGGAGTTAAAACACAACGTTTTTCTTAGTGTCTTAATGGGTCTGTTTTATAATACGTAGTGTTTGGGTTTAAAGCCAAACATTGCATTTTGGAGTGAACCTGCGTTTGAGTCTGTGAGTTGATTTCAAGTATTGTCTGTCAGTTTTATTTCATAGCTTATCATGGTTAGTTTAACAATTATGAGAGTTAGTTACATGCCAAAGAAATGAGGAATAAAGAGAATCAGAGAGGAAGAATGAGCATCAACGAAGAACATTGTAGTAGTGAATTTCTATAAGGAGGTTTGGGTGCCCTCAAAATACTCACATGGCAATACAAATTCTTCTAGCCATTTTATCAAACACATAGAGTGCATTCTGTTCCATCTTCTTGTAGCAACCTTCATCAACATCCCGCATCCTTTCTCATTACATTCACATCCACAAGCAGGTTTCTAATACCGCCCAAGTTAGTGCCTTCCGATGCCATGGAGCTCTACCAGACAACGAGCAACGCAATGGGACACCCTGACCCATGGTATAATCCCTCTCCCTTTTCCCTCGTTAGTTTTATTGTGAAATTGGTTGTGGACTGTGTTGTGGTAGTTGTGGAGTTCGCTGTGTAGTGAAGTGATATGAAGTGTGTGTCGTGGTTGTGTAAGTGAAGTGATGGACATAGTTGTGAAGTGTGTCGTGTCGTATTGTGGATTGTGATGTGCAAAGTATCATGTGAAGTGAAGGGAGTACACGTGAAGTGTATTCTGTGTGGTGAAGTTGTGATGCGTCGTATGGTGTGTCATGAAGTGTTGGATGGTTGCATAGTTGAGAAGTGTGGAGCGTGATGTGAAGTGTCAGGAACTGTGAAACAGTGTCCCCGAGTAGTTGTGATGTGATCGTATGGTCAAAGTGACGGGTGCCACTATGTAGTAGTGTTTTGATTGGAAGTATGTGTGGAGTGATGAAGTGGTGTAATAGTGACGTAGAGGGAGAATGAAGGGATGTCATGAAGTGACAGGGAATGCATGTGGAGTCGTGCACGTGATGAGTGAGGAGATGGTGCAGAAGTGAAGTGGGAGGATGCCAGGTGAAGTGATGGATAATGGTGTAGCTTGGAAGTCGTTCGAGCTACGTGATGTGACGGGAGGTGTAGTTGTGAACGGGGTTATGTCGTGTTAAGTGTTGGGATGAGCTAGGTAGTTGGACGGGTAGCATGAAGAGTCATGCTAGTCAAGTTTAAGAGAAGGTGGGTATCGGAGTATAGAGCTTGTTTACATAAGTGAGCGTTCAATGGGTTATATGTTGATTTTAGGTGATAAAAGGGGGTAGGGTACATGTGTAATCTGGTTAGACACATGTGCCGAACGGATTTACCATATGTAATGGGTGATCTGTCTTAAGCATAGGTACATGATGTTTAAGCCTCAGAGTTGGCTTAAAGTTGTGTGGTATGCATGGATGGGAATGAGGATAAACTGTGGGTTAGGATACATGAAGGAAGGGACGTGTGTATCAACTAGGACTAGGATGCATGACTTGGTTGGTTCAAGTTATGCATCAGAATGAGTTTAATAGGAAGGGTAAGATGAAGGTGTTAATGTGCCTTAACTTTAAGGTGAATCATGGAGATTCACTTTAAAGGATAAGCACATGGAGTAGAATGATGTGTCTGGAAATGTGACCTCAAGTGTATCACAAGCTAAGAGCTAAGAAAGAGGAAACGTGATAAAGGAAAGTATAGAAGATGGGGATAGAAAAAAGAGTGTGTCTGAGTGAGGAAAGTCCAAGTGAAGTGTAGTTCGTGTTTTCTAGTTTAGTTGCTTATGCACTAGATAGAGAATGATGTCAAGGTTATATGTGTGCATGTAGATTGCCATCTGACACGCACATGAATGGACTGCATGAGATGTAAATGGCATTAAGTCCAAGTAAGTATAATGTTCATACTTTTATAGAGTTTTCCAAACGATATGAAATGAAAAGGAAATGTTTCTCTATATGATGCTTTATGAAATGAAAGGATGTTTTATGAAAGTATGCTATGTATGAATGTTTAAAGTTATATGTATGTATGGCCTTCCTTGACAGCCTCTATTTGTGCAACCAAAGTAATAATTGTATGCATGTGATGTTATATGTAGTATGTATTGTATGTATTTTCCATGAAATGAAATGTTGAGGTTTAAGCATGATGCTTTGAATGATGTTTTAAATGATGTGATGAAAGTATTTTTAAATGACGCTATGAACTGAGTTTTAAATGATGTTATGAAATGATGTTTTAAAGATGCCATGAACTGATGTTTACAATGATGCTTATGCTTATGCTTTTAAAGGATGTTTTAAATGTTGAGGTCTAAGCTTATGCTTTTAAACGATGTTTATGAAATGAATGGACTGATGAATGAAATGAATGAAAAGGAAAGGACTGAATGAATGAAAAGGAAATGACTGAATGAATGAAAGGAAATGAATGTTTTAATGTATGAAAATACGTGACAGTCATGATTGAATGAATGGGTACCAAAGGACTGGGTAGATTGCAATGCCGGGTAAGTAGTACTGACAGTGCACCCAGCGCTACCCCCTGACTAAGGGATTCCTAACCCGCGGCCACAATCGGAATGAGGTCCAAAAGACCGCTAACCCCAACACACAGGGCGTAATAGTATGTACCGGTCAAAGGAAAGTGAAAAGAATCAATGAATGCATGTAAGCTTTAGTTTCTTTATGAATGAAAGTACAAGGTGTGGGAAACATTTTAAGAAATGAAAACTCTTTTAAAGAAAAACCTCACCTTGTAATGTTTTAAATGAAATGTATGCTTATGTAAAGTATGTATGATGACTGCATGAATGAAAATCTATGTTAGTATATTTTAACTGTATGAAGTAATGCTTACTGAGTATTCGATTCACTTTAGTTTTTATGTATGTCTCTCCCCCTCTCAGGGACAACATGAGGATGAAGCGTCAGGACAAACATGGCCCAAGGGAATAGTGACTGAAGCCTGGGTGAGTTTTATGTAATGTATGAAAGGGTAATTTTGTAGAAAGCCTTTTTATTTAACTTATGATTTTCGTTGCAAAACTCTCTCTTATATTTATAAAGTAGAACTTAGTTTTAAATCATTTATATCCTGAGAAGGAAAGGAAAAAGTTTTAAAAGGGTCAATAATTCCCGTCTCTTTTCAAAAACTATTTTGTAAAAGTCTCACCACAAGGACGGGCATTACATAGTTGAGACTATCAAGTGAGACTTGATTACAATCTCAGCAAATTACTATAATCAACTTAAACTAATAGTATACAGATGCATGCATGCAAGTAGAAAGACATGAATGTTGACGTGAACATAAATGAGTGTGACATGACTTGGCAAATAGCATGATATATACTGACATGACCTGAACTAAACATGAAAGTGAAATAAATGTGATCTGAAAGTTAACATGAAACTGAATGTATACTTGGAATCTTGTTCAATAAATGAACTGGTTAATTAAACATGACATGGCTTGACTGAAAGTATGTGACTAATCATGCACACGACCTAACTTGACTGAATTGAACTTAACATGAACTGAAACTGACATGAACGTGACATGAACTAAACTTGCCATGAACTAAATTTAATATGAACTAAAACTGACATGAACTAAATGTGAACTGAACTTGAAACTGAACGTGAACTGAACGTGAAACCAAACATCAATTGAATGTAAAACTGAAGTTGAACTGAATGTGGACTTCTTGAATCTGAACATGGAACTGAACATGAACTTTGATAATCAGATGATTTCACCAAATGTTTCGTCAAGAATAGGTGAACAATCAAAATGATTCCGCCCAACATATTCCATCAGAGATACTCAGACACCTCACCTAATTTCTATGGAAAGGGTGCGGGCACAGAAGTTCCAGGGAGGACTTCAGCCTGGGATTCCTAGCCAAGTGGCTTGTTTCAGAATAGAAAATTATCAGGAGTTGGTAAATGTTGCTGTGATAGTAGCGACTGAATAGAGAGGTCTGGCCGGGCAGATCAATTCTAATTAGAAGAGGACCATGCCATTTGCTGCAAGAGGTAGTGTCGAGAAGAAGAATATTTTACTATCATAAAACCGATTCTTCCCAGATTTGGTTAAGCAACATAAGGTGCATGAGTTAGCATTCATGTTTTTATGATACATGCATTTTTACACTGTCAATTTAAGTTAATTGTTAACTTGATGAGACTTGTAATCAAATCTCACTTCGTAGTCCTAACTACCACTCCACCTAGAATGATCAATCATGTGGAGGATTAGGAGACGCGATAAAGGATCGATTGGAGGAGGTCGATTAGACATCAACGGCACAATGTGGAGCTCATCGTTTCGATGCTCTGTTGTATCAATAGGATTTTCGCTAACTTGGATGAGATGCGCGAGCTACTTGACGGGCTAGCCTAATAGTTATTTAGTTTTTGTATGTACTTTAGGGGCGCTGTCTCTAGTAGTCTTAAAGTTATAGATCTTTTGGACATACACTGTAACATGAACATTTGTTATTTTCAGATTATGAAATATATTTTGATGTTTGGGATATATCTTATCTGGTATATAGTATTGCTCAAAGAAAAAAATTATCCACTACGAATATTGCATACTGTTTAGACGCATGCTAGGTGCATTGCATCTTTATCTATCATGAACGGGAGTAAGTAACCTTATGTTGCATATCTCAATGCTTCAGAGTCCGTCTAGTCCCAAGCGGAATCTCAAGTCGTCACAACGAGGACTTCAAGCTCTCACGAGGAGATATCGCACACCATTCAAGACCAAGAAATCCTTCCACCAAAACACAATGCTCTGCTTTTTAGGATGTTGCAACTAACAAATGAAGAGCTGGTGGGAGACATAAGACCACTTTCAAACGGGCTCATCCGCAAATCCTTCTCCACTTGGCATAGGGAGATCCTGTTGATTTTGCCTATGTGGACATTTGTTGTTGTGCCCTCGTTCCTCTATAAAGAATTTGGCAAGAATCCACAGGCTAAGCGCATATTCTCAAGTGGAACAAACGCCAGGTGAAAGATAATGCAACAAAATAAGTAAAGGGAATAGTCGTTTGTACTAGTAAGACAATTTAACCTTCAATAATAATATCCATATGTCATAGTTCTTTATTCCCAAATAGTATTATACAATGTCATCAGTTAATCACTTACATCAAAATACAATGAAAAGTTCATGATTCGTTGCCTAACTAAAATAAATATCTTAACAAATAAAAGTTTGGAGGCGCATGCCCAGCTTGGGTCGATGCGATGCTGTCAAAGACTACTACACATATTGACAAACAGTTCGATGCACAAGTTGGGTTTGTCCAGGCATCATTAGAGGACAAGATATCTTCAATTGACCAATACATTGGCAGACGAATTTCATGCTTATTTAAGCAACAACTACTGAGTTACGCTTTCAATCAAGTTGGGTTTTGTATATATGTTGTTATGTCATTGAATGTTGACGTGAACATAAATGACCGTGACATGACATGGCAAATAGCATGATATATACTGACATGACCTAAACTAAACATGAACGTGAAATAAACGTGATCTGAAAGTTAACTTGAAACTGAATATGAACTTGAAATCTTGTTCAATAAATGAACTGGTTAATTAAACATGACATGGCTTGACTAAAAATATGAGACTAAACATGGACGTGACCTAACTTGACTGAATTGAGCTTAACATGAATTGAAACTAACATGAACGTGACTTGAACTAAACTTAACATGAACTAAAATTGACATGAACTGAACTCGAAACTGAACATGAACTGAATGTGAAATCGAACATCAACTGAACGTAAAACTAAAGATGAACTGAACATGAACTTTTTGAATCTAAGCATGGAACTGAACATGAACTGAACGTGAAACTGAACATAAAACTAAACATGAACTTTGATAATCAAAATGATTTCACCAACTGTTTCGTCAAGAATAGGTGAACAATCAAAATGATTTCACCCAACGTATTCCGTCAGAGATACTCAGACACCTCACCTAATTTCTATTGAGAGGGTACAGGCGTAGAAGTTACAGGGAGGACTTCAGCCTAGGATTCCTGGCCAAGTGGCTAGTTTCAAAATAGAGAATTACCAGGAGTTGGTAAATGTTGTCGTGATAGCAACGGCTGAACAAAGAGGTCTTGCCGGGCAAATCAATTCTAAACAGAAGAGGACCATGTCGTTTGCTACAAGAGGTAGTGTCGAGAAGAAGAATATTTTACTATCATACAACCGATTCTTCCCAGATTTGGTTAAGCAACAGAAGGCGCATGAGTTAGCATTCATGTTTGTACTATCATACATGCATTTTTACACTGTCAGTTTAAGTTAATTATTAACTTGCTGAGACTTGTAATCAAATCTCACTTCGTAGTCCAAACTAACACTCCTCCTAGAATGGTCGATCATGTGGAGGATTAGGAGACACGATGGAGGATCGATTGGAGGAGGTCGATTAGACACCAACGGCACGACATGGAGCTCATCGCTTCGATGCTCTGTTGTATCAATAGAATTTTGGCTAACTTGGCTGAGTTGCACGAGCTACTTGACGAGCTAGCCTAATAGTTATTTAGTTTTTGTATGTACTTTATGGGCGTTGTCTCTAGTAGTCTTAAAGTTACAGATCTTTTGGACATACATTGTAACTTGAACATTTGTTATTTTCATATTATGAAATATATTTTGATGTTTGGGATATATCTTATCTTGTACATAGTATTTTGATGTAATGCATGCTAGGTGCATTGTATCTTTATCTATCATAAACGGGAGTAGATAGCCTTGTGTTGCATATCCCGATGGTTCAGAGTCCGTTCGATCCCAAGTAGAATCTCGGGTCGTCATAACAAGGACTTCCAGGCTCTCACGAGGAGATATCACACACCATTTGAGACCAAGAAATCCTTCCACCAGAACACACTGCTCTCCTTTTTTAGGATGTTACAACTAACAAACGTAGATCTGGTGGGACATAAGACCACTTTCAAATGAGCTCGTCCCCAGTTCCTTCTCCACTTGGCACAGGGAGATCTTATCGATTTTGCCTATGTAGATATTTGTTATGGTGCCCTCGTTCCTCTATAAAGAATTTAGCGAGGATCCACAGGCTAAGCACATATTCTCGAGTGGAACACAAATGCCAGGTGAAAGATAATGCAACGGAATAAGTAAAGGGAATAGTCATTTGTACTAGTAAGACAATTTAACCTTCAATAATAATATCCATATGTCATAGTTCTTTATTCCCAAATAGTATTATACACTATCATCAGTTTATCACTTACATCAAAATACAATGAAAAGTACATGATTCGTTGTCTAACTAAAATAAATATCTTAACAAATAAAAGTTTGGAGGCGCATGCCCAGCTTGGGTCGATTCGATGTTGTCGAAGACTATTGCACACATTGACTAACAGTTCAATGCACAAGTTGGGTTTGTCCGGGCATCATTAGATGACAAGATATCCTCAATTGACCAACACTTTGGCAGACGAATTTCATGCTAATTTAAGCAACGACTACTAAGTTGCGCTTTAAATCAAGTTGGGTTTTGTACATATGTTGTCATGTCATTTTTATGTTTTTCTCTTTAATGTAATGAACGGTATCAATTAATATATTTCCTGTTTATGTGTTTTGTTCCTCTATAAGTTTTTCATTTTTAATTTGCTTTCAATAGCATTTTCAATAGTATGTTCGTAGTTTTGGTCTTACAATATGTTTGGATATTTGAATTTGCAAATTTCAAATCACAAGCATACGTTTGCACAGTAGTGCATACCGTGCGCACTAGAAGAAATTACTTGCACACAATAGATCAGGTATGTTCGCATTTTGCTCATTACGTCTTAACATAATTCAGCCAATCAATATAAATATAATTTTAAAACATTACATTTGAACGTAAATCCATTAACGTTCGAATAAATTCCAACACTATTCGCGCGTATAAATATACATTTTAACGTATACTCTATGTAAGCACGTTTACTGATATACTTATTTAACTATAAAACGACGACGTATCATTAACATTCGAACATCATTTTTATACGTGCGAACATTTTTCAAATAATATCCCAACTTTAGGGAGGGTTAAACGAAACTGACACTAAATAATATATTTGGTGACAGTTTCATGGCAGTCACTAATTCTAAACTAACACAAAATCTCAAATATGTTATAGTGGAGCGTATGTATTGGAAGAAAACTTTTCTCCCTCACTCATAAAAGTAATGTAATGCCCCGATCCCGAAGGTCCGGAGAGTTAACTCTTAATACCTCAAATCAACTTAACTAGTACAACTATAAAATCTGAAAAATTCAATAAAATATTAATCAATTTAATCAATCCAAATATTTAAGTTCCTCCATGGGGACAATAAAGAAAATCTCAATAACATAAATTAAAAATTATCTAAAACTCGAAATTTTCCTTAACTCATCAAATCAAAAATACCCGAAACATAAATTCAGTTTACTAACTACAACTCTCAAATAAGCACTTGTACCCTCGGGTACTTATTCCACTCTGATCATCACACCTGCTAAAACTTCCTACTCTTGTTCTCCAGCTGAACCATCAAAAATCTGACAAATATATGGAGATAAGGGGTGAGTTATCAACAACTCAGTAAGCAAAGGACATATACTAGTGTGTATACATGAGCATTTACAGAAATCAAAATACAGAACAAAATATTTTCTTTCAGAATGCAGAATCAGAATAATGTTTTCAAAATGCAGCGTCAGAACATGTTATCAAAAATATCAGAGCGAAAATTTGAAAATATTCATAATCAAAATCCCTTTGGCATAGCATAAACTGAAACATCACACCTTATCTCATCATATCAGAACAAATAACATATTTAACCCCCGTGGTAGGGTTGTGCAAACCCCAGTAGCTAACCGAGCAGAAACAGAATGTGAATCTTCCCCTTATTCATTCTCGGAGCCCCGAGTGTGCACATAGGAAAGACCACGCAGAAAACCACTTTATTTCCAAAGTGGGTGCACCAGAAACAGAAAAGTTGGTACCAACCCGAACAGAGGCCACAGTTTTACACCCGTGGTGAGGTCAGAACGGAACAGAAACAGAAACATAATGTTATGCCAGAGGTTTTCAAAAATCACATCAGATCATATCAGAGTACAGAAAAATCTTCAGAACAGAACAAAATCATAACATAACATAATTTATGCACAAAATTCCATATTCGCTCTCTTTTTCAAAATTCAGAAATAGAATGTCAGAAATAAGCTCATGTCTACACCAGTCATGACAGAAAATAATTTCTTCTTAAACAGAATCTCATGAGTAATGCAGAACAAATAACTGAGGCAGTTCAAATTTCTTTTCAACATCAAATATGTATATTTTCCAAAAATAACATCAGCTCATTTTATTTTAAATGCAAAGTCTAGCATAGGAACCCCGCTTACCTGAACTTCTTAGCTTTTTAGGAATTCCTCAAAAACGTCGAACAATAATTAATCGTCACCTATAAAATAATCACGTAATTCTCATAAATTTCCAATTAATCACGTATTTCGATATTTAATCCTAAGTTTATAAAATAACCTATTTAATTCCTCAAAACCTAAAAATTATAAATCCTCACTTTCTAAAATCGCCAATGCTAATTTAATACTATGACTAAAACATTTAAAAGTCAGACCTATTTATTATTGAAAACCAACAAAAAAGTTTAATACTGAATAATATAATTATTCCAAAATATTTTAAAATAACCCATAACAATTTTTAAAATAGACTAAAACATATCTAAAATGTAAAAAAATAACATTACACCAATATTGTTTACTATTAAAATAAATCTTTACTTAATAACATATTAAAAAATACTTAAGTGATTTTCTTTAATCATTATTAAAATGTTCAAAATAAAATTTCACACTTTCAATAAACTAATACGTTGCACATAGTATAATTTAAAAAATACTATATAAACTCAATACAATATCTTATACATCCCACAAAGGGTAATAATGTAATTATTAGACAAAACATTTCCTAAACTACGGAATGTTTACGGAACAACAACACAAACACACAAGCAACAAGACAACGTCGCGCGGTTGGAGAGTAACGGAGGACCTACCAAGAGAAGTGGAGCTGCGACGGAGCTGGGCGGGTACACTAGAGGTGGTGGGTACTGCGGCGGTGCACTGGAAGAGAGAGAGAGAGAGAGAGAGAGAGAAACACAGTGAGAGAGAAACAAAGAAAACGGAGAAGCAGTGCAAGCAATGCAGCGTTCGGCAAAAGCTCACCGCAAGGGACAAGACAGAACTGAGGCGGCTCGAGGCTAACGGAAAGGTGACAAACGGTGGATTTTGTGGCTAGCCTAATAGTTTTCCCGACGTACGGTGGTGACCAACCGAAAAAAAAGTGGTGATGCTCTGTTTTTTAGAGGAGAAACAGGGGCTCTCCTATTTTTCTTGGTGATGGTCAGCGGTGGTTCCGTGTGGGTTCACGGCGGCTTAAGGAGGTGTAGACCAGGTTCGTCAGGAAGGCGGCTGTGATGGCTTCCAGCGGCATGCAACTCGATGCACGCTACGCGAAGTAGGAAGGCAGAGGCTTCCTGCTAAACTGGCGTGGTGCTTTCCGAATGGGTGAGGACAGGCTGCGGTGATGCTGGGACAGCGTGGGTCATGATTGTGGAGGTTAGTTTTGTGCGGCAGCTGGGTGAGCCGCGACTAGGTGGGTCGAGACCGAGCTAGAGGGTGAGCGTTGTTTGACAAAGAGGAGGAAAAAAAATGCTGGGCTAAGGTTTTGCGTAGGAGGGCAACGGCGGAAGCTTTCTTCGAATACATATATATATAACTATATATAGGTGGTTGAACAAGAAAAGAAAACCCTAGAGGAGGAGACGTGTGAGCGGATGAAGATGAGTTGTGTGTGAGCATGCACGACGTGAACGAAAAAAAAAAAAAAAAAAAAGAAAAAACTTATTGGAATTAAGAGATAAAGACCGAAAGAGAAGGAAATAAAAATGAAACATGCGGGAAAAATAAACGTGTGAAGAAAATAAAAAAAAAAAAATTAACGTGTGGAGAAAAATAAAATAAACTAAAACAAACAAAATAAATAAATAAAGTTGAACTTGGTTGGGTCCGGATGTTACAAGTAGGTTACACAAGTAGCCTCTGATGAACCCAAGTGAAGAGCTCCATTTTATTAAAAGGGAAAGTATGCCCACTTGAATCCAAGGATATATGGATGATTAAAAAAACTAAAGTAAGAAATTGGCCTGCCAAGCATTCTACGTAGGCTTTGCACTTTCATATTAGATATCTCTTGAGGGCCGTTTTGCCTAGCACCCTCTTTTGAACTAGAAGTTGCTTCCTGAAATCTCCCCATGTGAAAGGACTATACTTTCTGGGGTTGGTGTCTGAGTTCATGAGCTGAGGAGGGCACGCAATGATGGCAGAACTTGTTGGGCAAAGAAAATATGCCGATGATAGCCTTTGCTTCTCCTTGTTTACCACTGCCCTGTGTACAACACTCTTTAGCCTCCCATTTGTCCATGCCTGCAAAGAACATATATGGTGACTGTGGGTAATGCTGAAGAGAATCAAATCAACCTAAATGTACTTAGAGAGAGAGAGAGAGTGAGAGAGAGATTACTTCCAGCGTATCACCAACGTTGATGACAAACGAATTCGGGATAGGACGAACTCCAATCCATTGACCGTCACTCTTCAAGATTTGGAGACCACCCACATCATCTTGTAACAAAATTGTTAGTGTATGGGGGTCTGAATGGCTCCCAAGTCCTAGACACTTTTCAGGGAGGGGACAAGGTGGATATCTATGAACCCTGATCATGGTAGAATCTTTTTCTTCAAAGTTCTGTGTGAAGAAGTTATCCGTGAGGCCTAGTCCATGAGCTAGCATCTCAAAAATTGTCATTCCTAGTTTGTCCAATTCCTGCATGTACTCAATCATCGCATCACTGAAATGTAAAGAACAAATATCAGCAAAAATAAAAGGAGCGCTCAAAATACTAAACAAGAAATGAAGAATGGTCACTCCATGAGGATAGATGATGTGGTACTTCAATCTTTTAGATGAGGTTTGGATAGTGAGTTGAGATGAAAGTTAAAAAGTTGAATAAAATATTGTTAAAATATTATTTTTTTAATATTATTTTTTTTTTAGTTTTGAAAAAGTTGAATTGTTTATTATATTTTGTGTGGAAATTTGGAAAAGTTCTAATGATTAGATGAGATAAGTTGAGATCAACTCTGAATCCAAATAAGGCCCAAGTTGACATGTCATCCTATGATAGAATCCGAGTACCGGCCACTTATTCATACTCAGAGACTATCTCACAAGATTGAGATTATAATGATGTGTCCTTTGCAAATCATATGCTTGTCCATGTGGATAATTTAACAAAAACCGAATTTTCTCTGATGCATTGATCATAGCAGGTTGGACCAATTTCCATTTTCTTTTTCATAATAAGAAGAAAGTTACCTAAATGGCTGATGTTCATCACCAAAAACCTTTGATGCAAATGCAACAACCTGTTGAGGTGACTGAAGTAGTTGCAATATCTCTGCCCAAGGTAA
Organism: Juglans mandshurica; assembly: GCA_022457165.1. NCBI lineage: Eukaryota > Viridiplantae > Streptophyta > Magnoliopsida > Fagales > Juglandaceae > Juglans > Juglans mandshurica. Next base: position 17,904,354 of record CM039622.1, read on the forward strand.
ATCTTTTCCGTAATCAGGATTGGTAGCACAGTAGCCCAATGGCAAGCAGGCCGATCTAGCACCCTTCAGCTTCTGCTCCATGGGAAGATCGAAAAGCTCATTCCAACGCAATTTCACTTTCTCAATGGTTTCTAAAGGAACGCCATGGTCTACTAATCTGAAGAATCCCCAGTTGGTGCAAGCATCTACCATGGCTTTGCACAAAGTCTCGTAATTTTGGCTCTTAATCTCTTGAAAGCTTATAGTGGGAATGCCATCTCCATCTGCAAAGTTTTCGTAAGTTATTGTTGGCCATTCTTCCTCAGACCATATGAAATTTTTCACACATAAAGGCTGACCAATAGAGGAGAGTGGCTCAACATGTTGTTCTTCAATTTCTTGAGCCATAGTTATACGTAACTATTGATGAAGAGAAGGGTAACTCTGCTTAATCTTATATAGGGTTATTTTTTTACCTTCGAGTGCATAATGGCACGTGGCGCCGCATTAGCCTTGTTCCCTTCGTACGGCTAAGCCCAATGATATGCTTTGTTATAATCGTTAGTATTGTATTGAATCAGGATCATTCTCGTGGATTCAAGTTTACTTAAAGTCTTAAAATGGCTTTTACTTGTTTTTTGAGTGAAGAAAACTAAGATTCTTACAATGTAGTTGGAGATGCACATCTCGGGATATAAGTAAGATTCCATGAAACACATACAAAAGGGTTTCCAAACGCCGGCCAATGAATGCTAAACAATAACTAATACACCCCATAAAACTTGTAGAATAGTGGGAACCTCCGTAAACAACTATATCTTGGAGAAAGAAGACAAAAGGTAAGAATATTAATAATAATAGAACAACAAAGTGCACAGTTTTGTTTGGCTCATTTTGTCTTGTATTCAACAAAACCATGAGATAGCCAACGGCCTGTGGCCTGATGGCACAAGACCCACATCTCCAATATGGAGATCATGGATTACCCCCTCCCCCAATTTATCGAAAAATAGTATAAAAAAAAAAAAAACACAAAACCATGAGGTATATAGGCCAAAACGGTCTAGGTAAATCTTAAAAAAAACAAAACCGGACGAGAAAGGGGACTTCGACTTTTTCAACTTCTTCAACCTTACGACGAAAGCTCTAATGAGAATATCTCCTCCATCTCCTCCAGCGAATAGATCTCCGACTTCCATTGTACAATGAGAAATGAGAGACCATGAGAGACTGTAAATGTAACACTCGGGTCTAATGCCAAGCCTTTTTTTATATTTTTGAGTTAAGTATATGAAAAGCCCAGTTGAAATTTTTTCAAATACTATTTTATGGGCCCAAATTGGTTTTTAACTGCTATCAAATTTTTCTAATGGACTTGTCATTGTAGTTAAATTTTTGAAATGGACTCTACTCGATCACCGTATGGCCCAATGCCGCACCCAGCCCAATTTGGTGCAAAGCGCACCGTTTAAAACGATCAGTAGATTTTTCCAGCAGTTTCCTCTCTATCCCGAAAATCCCTCATTTTTTATCTCCAACTCCCCCTTCCACAACACTACCCACGCACGTCTACCCCTTTTCATTCTCTAGGGTTTTCATATCACCCATATAAATATACACATATATCTCATGCCTTTGGAAACTGCCTATTTACCGTCGTTGTTGCAACCACCCACAAGAATCACCCAGCCTCTCCTGGTTCGACACCAACCTCCATCTCCATGCTCCTGAGTTCTCTCTTTCACGGCGAAATCCGCCAGCCCACTACCCAGCCAACGTGTAACCGCAACACCAAGCACCTTCATAGAACCACCATGCAGCCGCTGCTACCTTCTTCAACCACCATCACCGAGACCCATATCGACCTCCATCTTCGATCACGTGAAAACTAACGCCACCACCATAGCACCCATGGCCAACTACCATTGTGCATGACCCGCGCCACTGCAAATCTCCACCGGAAGCAACAAGCCCAGCTGCATGCCGCTTCATCGCAGAAGCCCAACTCGAGTCAACCACCACTACTCTGCCCTGCACTTCTGTGCCCAGCCGCCGATACGCTTTGGACGTGAAGGGCTTTGTTTTTGCACGCCAAAACAGGGGAAGCATCCCCACCGTGAGCCACGTCGTTAGCCCCCTCCACTTCGACGCCACTGCCATCAGAAGACGCTGAAGTACGAGCCTCCGCCTTCAGGCGCTGCCCTGGTTGACGCCCAGCCCCAGACCGTCGCACGCCTCACTGCCTCACGGTGAGTTTCCATTCTCTCTCACGCCGAGCTCTCTCTCGGTCCCTCGCTCTTTCTACGTGAGGTCTCTCTCACTCTCTCTCTCCCATGCCCAGCTCGCCAGCGTATCCACCCCAACCGCTGTGCCCAACCATTTTGTGTTGCTCGAAACTTCTCTTGGTAAGTCCTCCGTTACTCTCCAACCGCAACGACGCTGCCTTGTTTCTAGTATAGGTGTTTAGTTGTTCCCGTAAACTTCTGTAGGTTTAGTAAATATTTTGAGTGATAATTACAGTTTTACCCTTTTAGCCAAATGTTTCTTGAACAAGTGTTTTCGGTAGGACAGTTTTTTCCATGGGGCTACGTAGTTTTCAATAAATATTTTAGTACAAAATTATATTAGTTAGTATTAATGTTTTAGTCGGAGTTGTTAAGTGGGAAAAATGATGAATTTAAAAAGTGATGGTATTTTAGAGTTAAGAGAAATTGTAGGTTTTGAGGCATTAAAATAAGTATTTCAGGTTTAGATATTGAAATACGTAGATGGGAAATTTATGGAAGTTACGTGATTATTTTATAGGTGGCGATTGATTTTCATTCAGTACTGTTGTGGAGAATTTCTAATAAGCTAAGAAGTACAGGTAAGTGGGGTTCCTATGCTAGGGTTTTACAGGAATTATTGAGACTGAGGTTGACTTTCTGAAAACTTTGTATATTTTGTAATGAAATGAAAACTTGGAAAAAACCAATATCGGTCTCTCATTTGCATTACTCATGAAATCTGTATGAAAAATGAAAAAATATTTTCTGACATGCATTGTGTAGACATTAGCTATATTTTGTCATGCTGTCTCTGAAATCTGAAAAAAAACGATATTGAAAATTTGAAAATTTGTGCAATGATTTAGAAAGATGCTCCGACTTTTGTTTTCAGTATGTGAAAATGATCTGAATATGTTTCGATACTCTGTTTTGTTTTGATATAGCATCTGAAAACCTTTAGCATGGTGTACTGAATTTGTATCTAATTATGTCTCTACTCTGCTCTGCTCTGCTATGTTCTGCTCTGTTTGGGTTGGTACCAACTTCTCTATCTCTGAGTGCACCCACTTTGGAAACAAAGTGGTTTAATGTGCTCTTTCATGTGTGCACACTCGGGGCTCCAAGAGTAATAAGGGAAAGATTTCACCTGTCTCTGCCTGGTTTGGCCACCGGGGATAGCACAACCCTATCACGGGGGTAAAACATGGTCTTTACTCTGTGAGATGCTCTTTTTTGATGTGATGATGATGCTCAAGTTATGTTATGCCAAAGTACTTTGGGTTTTATATGTCTTAAAACCATCGCTCTGTTACGTTTGAAAACATGTATTGTTCTGTATGATAACTCTGGAAAATATTTTGTTCTGCATACTGTACTCTATAAATACTCATGTTTGCACGCTAGTATATGTCATCTACTTACTGAGTTGTTGATAACTCATCCCTTATCCCCCACAACATTTTTTAGATATTTTGAATACTTCAACGGAGGTTCAAGAATAGAAAGTATGGGTAAGGTTTTGTGAGCATAATACTCTATTAAATACAAAGTGGGTATTTGTTATTGGAGAATTTTTATTGAATAGTTTCATTTTGATCTGTTGACTTAGTACTTTGGGAAGTTTGCATTTATTTCGAGACTTCGTCGTATTCTTAGTTATTTATTTTGGAGTAGATGGTTTAAAGCAACGAGGTCTATGAGTAATTGAGGAATTTGAGTTTATATTGGTGCAGTGAGATATGATTTTAAGTGTTAAGAGGTAACTCTCCGATCCATCCGAGACCGAGGTATTACAGTAAAATACTCATGTTATAGTAAATTTTCCCTCCTTAAACACCCGTAGATGTAGGCATTATGTCGAACCACGTAAATCTGTGTGTCTCAACCTATTTTATTTTTCCTGCATATATTTTTCATTCACTGTCATGGATGCATGCACAAACACCGAACAACCGCACCGGACCACCACCGGGAGATCCAAACCACACCGATCGAGGTCCGAATCGTCACAGCGGGCTGGGAATGACTTTTTCTCCCCTTCTAGCGTGTTGTGTGATTTTTCGGAATTAACAAGATCAATGATAAATATAATCATATGGAAGTAGTTTTTTGGAATGTAATCAAGGAGAAAGTTGCCTTTCATGTAAGGTCTTAGGATGGGGATTCATGCGTTGTAGTTTCTCCTCTCAATGGGTATCCAACATGTGAGGAAGGAAAGTATTCAGAGGCACGAACAGCTTTGTGCTGGAGTTCTGGTCCTAAGAGCGGGCGTGGGTTCACTTCAAATCCCATTTCGGACATTATAACCCCGTTGTGTGTCTAAAACTTCACAAATATTTTTGCCAACAGAGATTAACCAAGGAATAAAGTTGGTTGTAGGGGCTTGTATGAACAGTCCTAAATGAAGACGGTATATAGACCAACTATATGTTTTCAAATTTAAGAGAAAAGATATTTACAACCATGAATTGTACAATCGTCAACCAACTATATGTTTTCAAATTTAAGAGAAAAGATATTTACAACCATGAATTGTACAATCGTCATGTAATCACTTTAAAAAAAGTGAATAAAACATAAAATCCATATAAAAAATTAATTTTTTAATAATAAACTCCACTCTTTTTCAAAGCGATTAAACATCGTTTACAAATTTCCCGATTATATATAGAATTACTATTTTTAAAAAGATGCCGAGGCCGAATCAACAATGGACCAAATTAAGACCATTCCCTCTACAAAAAGTAATTTGCTGCTACCATAGATTTCACCAAGAGAAGGCCTTCTTCCTGCTTGAGCTTTAAACAGCCTAACGGCACAAATCTGCCCATTGTCTTGGGCAAGTACACATGACATGCCCTGGTCAAAACAGAATCCTAAAGCATGGAACTCCACCGATTTATGCATCGAGCAGACTCAGGCAAACGAAAGGAACCCAATTAAGTTCTTTAGGATGTCCCGACTGAGAGATGGCTTTAAATGTGCTTAGAAATGATTAGAACATATAATAATAATCCACAAAATCAAAGAACGAATAACAAAAAAGAAAGATAGAAAACATCCATAACAATGTCTTCGACACAAATTTCTAAACTAATTAATCAGTTACAGGCTACCGATGCCCACCACATCTCTAGGCAGCAATTTTGGATTTCTTTGGGACACGATAGCCCCCGACCACACAGGCGTGGTCACGCTCATAAGGTTCAAGCGTAACTTGTTCAAATGGCTTGAACTGATCCTGCTTTAGCTTGTTCACTTCACTCTGGAATACGGCCTCAGCAGGTTGTGTAGAATCTATGCAGTTGGCCTGAAATATTCAAGCAGAGATAACATCAGGAACCAAAAGGCAAATTTCTACAGAATCAAAAGTAAAGTCGCTTTAAAATATAAAGAGAAAAAAAAAATTGGAATTCATATATCGATACAAGCACAGTGATATAGGAAGAAAACTAGACAAGAAGACTGTACAAACCTTGATAGAAATTACAAAATGGCCTCCAGCTTTAAGAAAATATGATGCATTCAATGCTAGAATCCTTGCCTGTAAGGTTCATAGAAAAACGAAAACAAAATTCAAATAAAGTAATCTAAGTAAAATATGAGAGACACCAGCCCCAGCAAAATTTGTAGGCCAGGGCTATGTCCACGAAAACAAGTTAATCCCTTAAGAACGGAGCAAAGTAACATAAACAAACTGAAAACATTTTTAAACTCTAAAAAGGGCATGCAACTCAGTTATTGAAGATTCACACTCCATAGCTGTTATTCTCACAAAAATTTGAAGGGTCAAAGCTCCAATTAATGGAAGGACCAAACATAGTCAGCTTCATGCTGATCCCAAATCATGATTTCAACTGTGGTTTTCGGCATTTAAGCTAAAAGATATAAACAGTGCACAGACATGGTTGTTACATGGAAATTATACAACCATTTAACAACAACATCCAACAAGAGAAGAATCAAGTCCAAAAGCACTCAAAATATCAGAGATTCAGAAACAAAAGATGCAGAAATAAGATACAGAAGTTTGAAAACTACTAGGAAAAGTAGCAATACAAGTTCATGTTTGCGCATGGTAATAAATCAAGATGCAAGTGAGATATATAAACAAGAACAATCTGACAAAAAACAGGATAGAATGTAAAATGTTGTATATAGCCATACCGTATGCAAGCAATAATGTACATAACAGTAGTCAATTCAATGGACTCTGTCTAGAGCATCTGACACTCAAGCCCACATCACCCATAACATGTTGAAGGGAAGCTCGAGTAACACTTTTTCTTTTTATATCAGGGAACCTCTCCAAGGCCTTCGGACCCACCCCTACAGAGTAAACCCCGATCCCCTGGGAAGTTTCCCTACACGGAACTGGTTAAATCGTTGGCTTTTCACCAGGGGTGTGGCCCCAAAGGATTGATTGCACCCATAAAACCATAGACCTTGAAGGGAGTGATACCCCAAGACCAAGGCCTTGGGCCAACCCCTTGGGGTTAGGAAGCTCGAGTAACTCATTACATACTCATTATTCCAAATATGATATAATACTTGAAAGATTATACAATTAATGCCAATAAAACAAGAAATGACTCTATAACACCATCAGAAACTCGTTTTTGCATCACCCATTATGTCTTGAAGGGGAATCCGAGTTAACTCATCATATGGTCAAGATATAATACGACTAAGGAGATACAAAATGTAAAAAATTAAAACACTTAATTTAACAAAAACACACATGAAGCTTACAAATCCCAAGTCCATAAGTGTATATAATAACTGAAGAGTTTCAAAAACCATCAAATTTTTATACAAGAAACCAAAAAATTATCAAAAAGGGAAGAAACTTAACTACATGGATTATTCAGGAGTATCAACAAGCGAAATAAAAATATAAAACACGTGAAATAAGTTTCATCTTCAGAAAATAATTTTGCATTAAACCACAGAATTAAATGTTTCTGAAAAGCACAAAAAACTCAAGTAAATTTGTTAAGTAATTTAAGAGGAGTTGCAGAAAGGAACTCAATGACAAGGTACAAAAAACATTTGCTACAAGATATCCCAAGGCATTTCAAATGCACTAATGAAATAGATGTTGCGGCCACTTCAAATGTGAGAAGACCAATTGAATAAGAAATACATTAAAAGAGCAAACCTGATCAGGCTGTGCAACATCAGAAAATATTACATCCACCATGCCAACTAGCATTCGATATTTGGACGGATGCCTAGCATCTTCAATGATAGGGATAATATTAGTGCGCTTCTTTGCCATGTTAACCAGGTCCCTACCACTTCTATGAGAAAACTCCACTGCATAAACCACTCCAGTCTGCATGTAAAAAGAGAGAATTTCATGCAACTCTTTTAAATATAAACAAGCTTCTAACAATGATTTCATGCGGACTACTTACAGGCCCAACAATGTCAGACACATGGGAGACAGTGGTTCCTGAAGCAGCCCCAAGATAGAGGACCCGAGCACCAGGTTTCTTCAAGTTTATTAAAACACAAACATAAAAAATGGTTATGCATAGATTTATAGTATAATAATATAACAAAAATATGAATCACAAAATTGAAACGAATTTAAAAATGGAGAAACTCACAATCCAAATCTCATCAACACCACCAATAATGGCAGCAGCCAACTTCGACCGAAATGGGTTCCAGACTCTGTATTCCACTTTTGTGCCATCTTCATTCTGGATGAAAAAAGAATTTGTGAATTCAGTCGATCAATCACATTTAACAAAATTAAATTTTCTATCCAGAACTGATGTTCTATGCATGCTGCAAGATAGTGTTTCCATAAAAATTACAAAAACAAAAAAAAAACAAAACAAAATACCAGGTTATACAAACATTACCTACTTTTTATGAAGAAAAAAAAGGTAAACCTACCTCTAATGAAAAAAAAAATACCTTTGTTTACACAACCAGGAGTTTAGCATTATATGGGAAACATTTATTCTGTACAGAAGAAAAATTAACAAACTTGCATCCAGCATATTATTAATACCACCTTATAATTTTATTATTTTTCCCACTTTTCTGGAATCTGGAAGATGATATCATAGAAATACCTTCTCTTTTCTAGCACCCCTTAATCTAGCAAATTTAATAAACCCAGAGCCTTTTTTCTAGGCATTTTCTAGGAGAAATATTCCCCGCTATTGGGGACTGAATCCCGACCATGAACAATACCATCTAGGGGGCAGGAAGGAAGTGCCACCAGGCCAGAGCAAGAATCCTGAGTCAACATTGACTAATATAAACGCAAAAATCAAAACAATATGCTTTGTGCATTGAAAACGAGCAAAGTTATGCCATAGTGCAACGAAATAGAATCTTGATGATCCACAAATTAGTAATTAGCCAAAAGCACATTTAAAGTAAAGAAGATGATTCCTGTAAAATGACCTGTACAGAGATCCTTTTCTCATTGTAAACAGCTTCACCAGGTACCAAATTCTTAGTAACAATAGCATCTTCTTTACCCTTAGCAATGAATACTCCCCCATGTCTATGAGGTTCAACCACAACCTTACTTCCACCCTTCATCCCACCTCGACCTCCACCCCGGCCTCTTCCACCAGCACCTCGGCCACCACGGCCTCTCATGGCACTACCTCTGTCGCCGCCTCTCCCTCCACCACCTCTGCCTCTACCTCTGCCTCCATCACCCCTGCCCCTGAATCCTCCATCACCCCTGCCCCTGAATCCACCACCACCACCACGTCCTGCACGAATACAAAAAATTAAAAAGGCAAAATCCAGCATTAAATCATATAAGAACTCTATTGGGTTGACGGTCAAATGCAAAAAGTCGTACAAAGTTCAGATATTTTCAAGTTTCAAAACAAAAAAGTCAAGATTGATAGGAAAAAAACATATGATTTAGAACAAAAATTAAAAAAGACAGTGAAACACCTAAATCTCTATTGCGCTGACATTCAAATTTAAGAAATATCTCACCCCGTAAATATTAGATTGATCATTGCTCGGAAAATTTTAAACAATGCCGTCCTTTCAACTGATCAACCGTTTAGGTTCACCGAAACATAATAAAATATTCATACAAAGAAAACAAAATATGAACAAAACAGAATACTATACTGTGTATGATCGCTGAAAACTAGAGAAAAATGCAAGAAACCATAATATTAGGCTAACGAAGTCTATCAGTTCACCAATTAAAAAGAAAAACTTAAATATTCCATCTCAGATATTTCCCAAGCTTTCTCGGCAACCAAGCAGAGAGAAACGACGACAGAGAAGAAAGGGTTTTCTAAAGCTACCTCGAGGAGGTCTCATTGCAGCGAGTCCTTGTAGACGACGACAGAACGGAGCGAGAGAAGCTCAGTATGGGGTTTTGGCCGGTCTTTTATAGTAGAAATTAGGGTTTAGGGTTTGGAAAAATCTACTCTTCGCCCTTAATTTACACACCTGCCATTCTGGTACAGTGAGAAGACCAAAAACCCCCCGCTCAATAAATGAAAAGCTCTGGAAGGCTACTCTCCTTAGGTTCTGTTTAGGGTTGGTTAGAAGTTTTAAAAAAAAATTAATGAAAAAAGTTATATATTAAAATAATTTTTTCTCAAGCGTGTTTTTTTAGATAATTTGGAATGTAGTTCAAATTTTAAAAAAACTGTTAATAAGTGAAAATAGTTATACAACTTTCTGATAATTACAATTTTCAAACTTATAAGGATATTGTCATAATCTTTAAAATATCAAATGACCATCGTTTTTATCTCAAAAAGTACTTTTTAAATTTTTTTTAAATAAATGTAACATGTTTAAAAGTGTTTTAAACATATGGTTACCAAACAGTAAGTAACTTTTTAATAATTGAATTTATTACTTAAACTATAAATTATATGTTATAAGTCTTAAAACTATAAGCTATATTTCTCACCGCAATCTCAAATATGCACTTACTCCTTCCTGTCAGCTCTCTCTTGACGCCTAGTGTTTCAAGTTTTCAACACCTCTCGTTTCTCGTTGGGTCTCCTTTCTCTCTATACAAGTTTCTAGAATAATCATCTTGATTAACTCTTGATCTTGAAAAGTAAAATTATTTAAGAGACTCTAGTAGCTTCATAAGCTACGTAGAGGTGCAATCACAACAAAGTGGTATGGGATATAAGACGAGCAAGGATAGGGGCTTGTGAGAATTTTGCTCATTGAGATAATTCGAATCAACCTTATTTAACATTGGTACCCAAGCCTATGATGTTTGTTTTTGCCCCCATAAACATTATTACATGTTATTTGATGCTTTGAAATGGGTTTAAAAGCATGTAATTGATAATATGTCATGATTGTTATGTTTCAAGTTTTTCATCAGAGGCTACAGTATGACATGTTTTAGATAAAATTATCTATATGAAAACATTCCTTATAATGTCATAAATATGCCCCTTAAATTTGGTGAAGTTTCGTTACATATATATTATAATATATAATATAGTAATATATTATAGTAATATATTATAGTATATTATAATATATAATGATATAGTATTAGTATAACTATTAATATAATAGACTATAGTGATATAGGATTTTAAAATTTAATATTATATTAATTAGTAATTTGTCATATAATACAAAATTATTTTATATATAAATTATATATAATATAAAATATCATATAAAAAATATTTTATACAACATAAAAATTTAATATATATATATATATGAACCGGTCTGATTCGAAGATTGCAAGCATAACTAAGTCTGGGATGTCTGAATGACAGGACAAACTTAAAAAGAGACTCAACCAACTTGGTGAACGCTTAGTGGCAGAAGGAAGAGAGATAATGGTGAAGACTTTAACAAATAAAGACACACATGACAGCAAGATAGGAAAACATGGTCTGAATGTGCTACCCATGTTGACTCTGGAAATACAAAACAAATCAATAGACAAATCAGAACCAGTTTTTACAACAATAATGGTAGCTACGAGTAATGGTGTCAGGACTGATTCAGAGAAGGATCGGCACAATAATAGCATACCACAGAGAACCGGTACTTCTAATTTTACTAGTTTCGATCTGGTTTTTATGATTTTAGTATAGTATTAATGGATTATGTAGTTAGTATAATTATAATATAATGATATAGTGATATAGTATTAGTATAACTCCTAATACTATAGTGATTTTTATAGTTATTTATATATAATGGATTACTAATAGTATTAGGGGATGTTTGGAAATCATTTTTATCTCATCTTATTTCCTTTTCAAACATCACTCAAATACAAATACTTTCAAACTAATCATTACAACTTTCCCAAATTTTTTAATTAAAAAAAAATCAACTTTTTCAAATCTCAAAACAAAAATAATATTAAAAAATCATATTCTAACAATGTTTTAATTTTATAATATTTTTTATTCAATTTTTTCTTTCTCATTTCCAAAACTCAAAAATAATCAACTCAAACTATCTTACTAATATTCACAAACCATTATACTACTATTTATAAAATTATCATCTCATCTCATTCTCCAAGTGTCCCTTTAGTATTAGTCTATATATCTACTCTATTATAATAAGTGGCTATCTAATTGTAAATAATAATTTTTGTTATTTTTTCATTAACTTTTCTTGTTTTTCCATTAAGTCTTGTTTTACCAAAATGCCCTTAAAACCCTTGACCATTTGACATGTAGCTCACTTATAGAATTTAATGAAGGATTCTGTTTTGCCAAAAAGTCCTTAAGACCCTTGATCATTTGACGTATAGCTCCCTTATAGAATTTAATGAATGATCATGTTTTACTAAAAGACTCTTAATAGCCTCGCGGTTAGATACTTTGCTGTAGTTTAGATTTTTTTTTTAATCTTGATTTTTTTGTCTTTTTTTAACATTGTATTTTCTTTTCCCAGACAAATAAGCTGCTCATTTTTTTACTTTTTTATATTTAAATCATTATGTCAAGTGCACCCCGGGGCTAATGCACCTGGGGCCATTCCCTAGTGTATATATATATATCATATAGTGTATTTGATTATGTATGTCAATAATAATATGTTTGGTTACATATATGTTAATGATAATATGATGGTTACATACACTTTTTATATGAATGTATATGATCAAATGTATAGAAATGTATTTATCAAAAATAATATATATTAAAATTTATTATGCTATAAATGCATTTATCTTTAATATATATATATATAGTTTATATTAATAACATATGAGCAAATGTTCATGTTTAAAATTAAAATTTTATGTTAGTGGCATCCCTACTTATTTATTTTTTCCCTAGAAGATTTGTAGTTGGATTTTCTTGGAAATGTTTTATTTGGAACGTAATTTTATTATTGAAGCTATGTAAAGGGATGTGCTTCACGTCTATCAATATATTTTAAGGCCACCTTAACATGATGTACCAAATTACCAATGAGGTTTGGGATGGAGCCTATATACAATGTGTTTAGAGCAATAATTATGGATTCTTTATATTTGATGAATGAATTACATCTGCATGAGTTTTGAGTCTTTTTAAGACTCCTCTATAACTTTTATTCAAAATTAATTAGATATGGTATTTTGACTTATATAGTGGGAGATGATTACTAGTTTTTCACCAAATTTTCGATCTCACTATATAAGGAGGAATACCATGGTCTAGTTAGATTTTGGAATAAAAATTAAATGTATGCTAATGGCAATCCTGCACAATTAATGTAGTGATAATGACTGCTAAGAAAGTAGTTGTTGACCTTACTAAAGAAGAGAAGCTGGATGGGACTAACTATGATATGTGGCATAATAGGAAAATTCAATATCTAAATAATGATTAAGAGGTCCAAGAAAATCTGTCCCACCTTATGATATAATCTGAGGAAGGGAATACTTCCTAACATTATCGTGATATGGAAGCCTATCAGGCTTGGGCAAATAAAGATTGGTGTGCGCGATTTACCATGCTTAGCAGCATGCACAATGATCTTATTAGGGAGTTTGAGAACTGCCCAACTGCCCAAGGTATGTAAAACCACCTGCCTATGAGGGGACATTTGCTACTAAACTTCGTGCTTTCACTTTGAGGTTTGAGCAGTATATTATGGACCTTAAACATGCCATAACTGAGCATTTGAGGTCAGTGTATGTCTTGATTCGTAATCTAAAGGCTGCTGGTAATAATCTCACTAATGAACAATAAGTTACTGCTGCGATACAATCTTTGTCTGGGTCAACATGGGGCAAATGGAGTTCGAGCTCATTTTGACACACAGTGAGAATATTAAGAATTTTGTTGATATATCTCGCTATTTAGAGCTAGAGGCAGAGCACATAGATACGCACCATAGTAGTCTTCTTGTTGCCCAAGTTGAGAAGAGCAAGATATTCAGGCTTAAGAATCTTTGTAAGAAGAGAGGAAGAGAGAGGGTCAACTATGGACACAAAAACACACACATGCCATTTGCCACATGACAAAGATGCACACGCCTACACCCCCAAAGAAGTCACCCAAAGGTCATTTTGTAATTTTTCAAAAGAGCTCATCACCTCCCTTCTCTCTCAAGCACATCCACCATAAGGGGAAAACAAGTCATTTTTCTTTCACTCTCTCTCCAACCAAACATTACCCACGCCCATATCAACTCCATTCATCCAATCAAGTTGGAAGGAAATCCGCATGGTAACAACCACTAATTCTCTACTACGTTCATTTCTTCAAAGCACACACGTTCACAAGGGTTCCCTTGGGAAGAAAGGGTTCAATTTGGGTGAAGAAATACAGCACTCTATCTCGAGATTTGAAGAAGATTAGAGTGTTTAGGGTTTTGTTTGGATTGTTGTCAAACCATGAAAAAACTTGGATTTTCCTCAAGAGGAAAACCGAACACCATTTGCAAAGCACGAGTGAACAAGAGACCTATGGAAGGAAGAGAGACTTTCAGCCACAATTTAGTTTCCTTTCTCTATAAGGTTTCGGCCATGAGAGTGATGATCACCACACACGTCAATGCGCACCACACACACATCAGATTAGGGTTTATGATTTCCTTATTTCTAATAAGTTGAACAAATGTTTTTCAGCTTGCTTGATCGTGTTCTTTATGTCAGATTTTATAAGTTAGCTCTTAATCTACCTTTGGATAATGTTCGTATGTATTGTGTAAACTTTGCATGTTATTGAACAAATTGGGCTATGAAATTGTTGAATGTCAAATGTTCTATATGCGAGTTCTCATGTCATTGACATGCTTGTATGTGTTGTTTACAGATATTTGATACTCGGCCTTAACAAGTTTGCCATGCTTGTATGTGTTGTCTATGGATTGTGATACTTGGCCTTAATTAGTTTGCCAAAATCCGAATGTTGTTGCTTATCATGGTAGGCACCGAACGTTGTTTTATGTCAAGTTTATTGTGTGTTCGAATGTTTTCAAGCCATAAGCGTGATATGCTTTAAGGTGTTGCATGAAATTGGGTAACTCATGACCATGCATGATCAGATCTTTTATAAAAGAATAAGAGTCTCAAAGTTCATTTCACATGCTGATGCAAACCTAAATTGATATGGGGTATCTAGGTCCAAATTCTACGTTGATTGCATTGAAGTACTACCTTAAGAAGATGAACTTATACAAATATGGAATGAAAATCTTAATATCTTTCTTGGACTAAGGGCAATATTAGTTATTTTCTTTCAAATCATATATTTATGATCATTCTTGCTTTGTTAGTAAATATTTGATTTCAAGTTTGGAAATGATTTTGATTTTTATTTTGACCAAATTTTTTGTTGATTGTTGTTTATTTATGTATTAATTTCTCATACAATAATTTAGATTTTTTCATTTTTGAAAAAATCTTCATAATTTCAAATTTTGCAGCTATTAAATCTGGCTTGTGGGCTTCATAAAACAATTTTGAATTTTACTATTAATCAATATTATTCAGAGTTGTTTTTTCTGTATTTTGGAAGAATCTCTTATCTTCTCTGTGTTGATCATTTGTTGGAACTAGTCGTTAGAATTAATCTCTATTAAGTCCGATGTCACATGCATTTTGGGCTGTGCATCGTTTCTCAAAAGAGTATGTCATTTCATGTTTTTTCATGACCCCAAATGCTAGAACGATGGAATATCTTAGTGGAACTCTGTCCACTCTAGAGTGCATATATTGGAAGTGGTAACCCCTGGATCGACGAAGCACAGTCGGCAGACGTCAAATGGGTTCTTTCTAAAGGACACTGGAGCGAGATAGCACCTAACGCTAGTGGGTGCCATAAGATGGATGCGATGAAAGCGAAATACGAACTGCCGCATAATGATAAGAACTTTGATGTAGTCACCACTAGTCAAGTGGGCCAGAAAGTAATGCGGTAACTAGCAGGGAGCCTACGGTGCGTAGGGGAGCCTTGAAGTGTCCACCCATATGTTAAAAGAACAATAAGACTATAAGAAATGTGTAAAATGAAAAGAAGAAAAGTGTTTCTCTAAAAATTCAAGCATGATTTTCTGTTACAAGATTCCATTGTTACTGATTTCTGAAATGTACATGCATAAGTCAAGTTTTCGGGTCAAGTACATGTTCATACATACATTCTCATGGTTTTCCTTTATATGCCGATATTATCTACTTGTATGTTTTTGTTAAAGAACTGAGATTTCTTAAAATCTCACCGTGGTAATTTCCACTACCATTTCCCACCCGGAATGGTAGAAGTTATAATAGGATAAAAAATCGACCATGGGGAAACGCAAGAGGCAAGATCTCCCAGTAGTTAAGAAGGCCTCGAAGAGCCTTGAGTGCTCGGCAGAGCCATCCTGGGAAGTAGGCTAGAGGCAGCCGATCAGTTCATATGTGAAGTACTAAAGCTATTTGAGGATTTGCAGAAAATCATCAACAAGGATAAGGCGAAGTAGGCTCAAGGGAATGACTTTGTAGGATTTTGAAAGAAAGAAAAATGAAGAAAATGATTGAAAGAGAGATATGGTTTATTTCTTTTTTGGAACCCTCTTGTATTTTGAGGCCCCTTAAACAATTATGACATTTTGGGATTTATAGTTTAAATGGTACCATGCTTTTGAAAATTCTCATGATTTTACTTAGATTTGTATGAATTTTCATTGCGATTATTGCATACTGTTAGTAATATGCTAGGTGCATTGCACATTAACTGTCATGTATGGGGTATGTAGCCTTGACATGTCTCGATACTTTACTCATCGTCCAATCCCAAGCTGGGGTTGGGGGCGTTACATAGTATTATGATGACTTAATATAGTATTACTACCCTTTGCCTTATCGTTAGGTTGCACATTTCATTTTTTAAATAAGAGATAATTAGTTAAGAGATCATAAAGAAATTGTTGGGCATAACATCCATTGTGGTTAAGTGGGAGATGTTAGTAGTGGGTATCCTATGAACCATGTTGTGCCTACATGGGTGGGAAAGTCATTACTTAACTCTCAATCACTACCACTTAATTTTAGGGAAGTTGATTAATTACCACATTAGAAAACTCTATGTATATTAAAACAAGAGTGAAAAATGAATATACAAAACAAGGGCTCTCATCTCTCTCTACAATTTCATAAAGCAACCATCTTGATCAGCTCTTGATCTTAAAGTCTGGAATTATTTAGGAGACTCTAGTAGCGTCCCTAATAACGTAGAGATGCAATCATAACAAAATGACTTGGGCTGTAAGATGAGCAAAGATCTAGACTTGTGGGAATTCCACTTCCTGAGCTAATTCAAATTAACCTTATTTAACATAACATAAGCCAAGGATAAGAAACCCTCTAAAGCTAAAACCAATTTACAAACTTTTGCATCTAAAACATCTCAAACTAAAAATCCCAACTCTTAAATTCGCATACTCGCGCGGGCGCACACATATACTATTGGTCTAGATAGAGAATGTCTGTGTTGTCGAATACATCTGTTGTGAGAATGAGTAACTATGAAGATGAAAAGGAATAGAGAAAATAGAGACTGAAATTGGTTACAATGCGGAGTGGGTACCCCCTGTTCCTTACTATTGAGCAGTCCCGTCGGGAGGGTACCCCAACAGTGGGTAGAACGCACTAATAGCTTATGGGCAACCAAGTTATGGGCAAACACAGTATGATGTGGAGTAGGAGGAGAAGGACAACAAGTTTGGAATGGCGATTAGATTGGCGATGGGAGCGGTGGCAGGGTTGTTGGGTCCAATCGCGGTGCCAATTACGTGGAGGACAACATCGCCGACTAGGCCGCCGAGAGGGTGGAAGAGCAGTTGGAGAATGATGCTGGCTATGACGGCGATGACTTCTAAATTACGAGGGCCTTAAGGCTCCAATTGGTTTCACAGATGATCTCAACCATCTCATCTAAACATTCAAACACCATTAAAAAATAAACACTTTCCAAATTCAAATTCTCAACTTTTCAATTTTTTTATCTAATCAATATAACTTTATCAAACTTTCAAATAAAACATAAAAATAATTCAACTTTTTCAAATCTCAAAACAAAAATAACGTTAAAAAACTATATTCTAACAATTTTTTGACTTTATAATATTTTTATTTAATTTTTTCTCTTTCCTTTTCCAAAACTCCATAAAACATACTAATTAAAACCATTTCACTACTATTTATAGATTTCTCATCTCATATCATCTTTGTAACCAAACAAGGCCTACAGATGTTATTTCCTTTCTTCCTTTGATTTATTTTTTAAAGATTCCAATAATGTTTCTTTTGATGGCTAGAAGAAGCGAATGAATATGACCCCAAAAAAAGAAAGAAGAAAAAGAAAAGAAAATGCTAAATTGCTCCCAATTTGTCCATCCAAATTACCTCTAGTGCATTTTACAATTTTTTTTTTCAAATGTTAAAAAATGTTATCACTAATGAATTTATGGATGTGTTTTTTTTTAAATGTTTTTTAATATTTAAGAAAAATCTTAAAATGCATTGAGGAGAAACTTGGGAGGCAAATTGGGGCAACGTAGCATCACCCAAAAGGAAAGGAGTGGGGGCGTGCTTGCTTACGTTGCATTCTATATTTCAATACTAAAGCACAAAGGGAAAAAAAAAAAAAAGAAGCTAGAAATACAAAAGTACACTCTATTTCGAAAAATTGTGAAAATTTCTGGCTTTCTTACGAGAGTTTTGCTAATTAATTTGATGAGTCGATGGCTTGATTTTTAATTTTTTACATGACGTGCTTGTTGAGTTAAAGCCAACTATCACCTTATTACGTTGAGTAAACCCATGGCCAACCATGACTACTTGCTGTCACTGTGACTCCAAGAATGGGTAAGTGTTAGGGGTCCTCTAGCTCGAGATCCATGGGGTTAAAGTTTGGAGCTTTAAGGGTTGAAGAGAGAGAGGCGGAAGTGCAGTAGAAGAAATGTGATGAGAAGTGAAGACAAGGGTTTCGGATTAATCAGCACTGGTGGTTAAACGACACAATTTTAAGAATAACTTGCAACGGCACAGTTTCAGCAATTTAATAGGAATGGGTTGTTGTAAAGCGCACCGTTTAGTCTATAAAAACGGTGTGTTTTGGGTTTAGTAATATCCTTCTTTCAAAAGGGCTTTTATGTAATTTCAATATTAAACAGTTAAGTATCACGCCAAAGGTGTTGCTACGGACATCCTGGAGCAGTTTTCATCTACTAGTTGTAATTCATCTATGGAGGAATTTGGGGACCTCAAATATCCCAATACGTATGAACTTTGAGGTAATTTCATCAGCATCCATCTTCTTGTTTACTATTCACGTACTGTTCGTAAGATATATCAAGGAAAAGCAAGGGATTCCTTACAAGTGGTATCAAGTCACCGATCGTACCATTTCTTCCAAACAGAACCAATCCAGCCATACCCATACCGAGCCAAACACTACATTAACCAGAAACAATCCAGTTCAAATCATCTACATTTCACACTGCATTGAACCCACCCAGAACCAATACATTACAATTTTCCTACCATTTTCCAAACCAAACACTCACCCAAACAGCACCATACACTATCATTTCCATGGCAGATAATACCAGATCCAAGCATCAGCAATAGGAGCAATTTCAGCTTCAAGTTGAACACCACCAACAAGAAATTCTGGAATTAAAATCAGATGTCAGTAATTTGCAGACTGATATGAGTACTGTGAAAACAGATGTAAAGGAAATCAAAGACATGTTACGTACACTTTTCGCCCAGCAACAGATCCAGCCACCACCACACCCTCCACCCTTCAACCATGAAATTCCTACAGAAAATGAACAGGCAGACCCGAGAAGGTTTCCTCCTAGGGGGGTCAAACTTTACTTTCCTCATTTTCAAGGTGTTAACCCAGCAGCATGGCTTTTCAAGGTTAACCATTACTTTGAATTCCATCAAACACCACTACCCCAGCGGTTGTTGATGGCCTCGTATCACATGGAAGGGGATGCTCTTGTGTGGTTCCAAAATGCAGCAGATGGGGGCTTATGCAGGGATTGGGATACGTTTTCCAGATCATTACTACTTCGTTTTGGTGCCACAGCTTATGACGACCCTATGGAAGCATTGACAAGGCTTAAGTAGACCAGTTCAGTTGCTGGTTATATGGCACAATTCGAAACATTATCCAATCGCTTGAGAGGGCTCTCAGATCTCCATAAGCTGAGTTGTTTTCTCAGCGGTTTGAAGGACGAACTCTGCATACCAGTACGGATGCTGAACCCAGTGAATTTAAATGCAGCGTATGGTTTGGCAAAAATGCAAGAAGAGTATCACAGCAGTACTCGAAGGTACAGCAAACCAACGGAAGAAAGGTCCACGACAATTGCAGGGGGAAGTTCTGGCCAGCGCTCTTATTCCAATGATAATTACAATAAATGGAAGAAACCAATGAGTTTTACTAAGCCGGTGACATCCATGCACATGGATGAGAAAAGGAAAAAAGGCTTATGTTTCCATTGCGATGAGAAATGGAATCCCACACATACTTGTAAAAATCCTAGGATTTATTTCTTACAAGTGGATGAAGAAGGAGGAGAAGTGGAAGAGGAGGAACCTTGTGGAAAAAATGAAGAGAGCAGCAAGTCTCTAGAGTTAGTGACCAGTGACAACGCTGAACTTGAGATCTCCTTGGCTGCTATAGCTGGTACTCCGACCGTGAGAACAATGAGGCTGGTTGGAAGTATCAATGGGGAGCAGGTGGTGATTTTGGTAGACTCGGGCAGCTCCCACAACTTCATTGATTCATCCGTGGTCTCCAAGTTGAAGCTGCCAGTGGATTACCTAGTCAACCTAAAGGTGAGAGTGGCTAATGGGCAAGGACTAAGCAGTGAAGGGTTGTGTAGATCAGTCAAGCTAAAGGTGCAAGGTAATTTGCTTCAACTCCCCCTTCATTTATTAGACCTCGCGGGTTGTGATATTGTTTTAGGAGTCCAGTGGTTAGAAACCTTGGGCCCTATTACTTGGGATTTTTCTAAGCTATTGATGAGCTTTTGGTTGAATGGAAAAGCCATTGAATTAAAAGGGCTGAAATTAAACCCTTCAGTTGTTGAGGAGGGTGAAAAAGTTTGCAAGGCCACCATGACAAAAGGGAAGGGGATTTTTTTACAGATTATGTGTGTTGGGGAAGAAAACCAAGAGTATGGGAAGCTGGATGAACCTTTTCCAGAACTGTTAGAAGAATTTAAGGAGGTGTTTGAGGAACCTCAAGGGCTACCCCCACCACGTTCCCATGATCATCACATAGTCCTCAAGGAGGGCACTCAACCCATCACAAATAGGCCATATCGCTACCCGTATTACCGGAAAACAGAAATTGAAAAAATGGTGGCTGAGTTGTTGAGTTCGGGAGTGATTAGACCTAGTTCTAGTCCCTTTTCTGCACCTGTTTTGCTGGTTCGTAAAGCCGATGGCAATTGGCGTCTTTGCGTGGACTATAGGGCACTTAATAAGGAAACGGTAAAGACAAAGTTTCCAATTCCAGTGATAGATGAATTGTTGGATGAACTCTTTGGAGCGGTGATCTTTTCTAAGCTAGACCTACGGTCGGGATATCACCAAGTGAGGGTGGTGCCTAGTGACATTCCCAAAACGGCTTTCCGAACCCACGAAGGACATTATGAATTTTTTGTGATGCCTTTTGGCCTCACCAACGCTCCAGCCACGTTCCAAGGGTTAATGAATGATGTATTCAAACCCTTTTTGAGGAAATTTGTTCTGGTTTTTTTTTACGACATCTTGGTCTATAGTAAGTCTCGGGAGGAGCATGAAATTCACTTGAGAGAGGTTTTGAAGGTGCTGAAACAGCACTGTTTGTTTGCAAAGCAATCCAAGTGTCGTTTCGCTGTTGAGGAAGTGGATTACTTGGGTCACATTATTTATGGTCAAGGTGTTAAGGCAGACCCTTCTAAAATTCAGGCCATGTTGGATTGGCCAATTCCCAAGACATCTAAAGCCTTGAGAGGGTTCTTGGGGTTGACGGGATATTATAGAAAATTTATAAGGCATTACGGGCTGTTAGCAGCCCCACTTACTCAGTTGTTGACAAAAAATGGGTTTGTGAGGACCCAAGAGGCAGAGCTGGCCTTCAACAAGTTAAAGGAAGCTGTGACTAGGCCACCCGTACTTGCATTACTAGATTTTTCAAGACCCTTCACAGTGGAGTGCGATGCTAGTGGCAATGGAATAGGAGCTGTCCTTATGCAGTCGGGGCAACCTATTGCTTTTTTGAGTAAAATGTTAAAAGGGAGGGCTTTATTCCTCTCAACATATGAGAAGGAATTCCTGGCCATTGTGACAGCGGTGCAA
Organism: Juglans mandshurica; assembly: GCA_022457165.1. NCBI lineage: Eukaryota > Viridiplantae > Streptophyta > Magnoliopsida > Fagales > Juglandaceae > Juglans > Juglans mandshurica. The sequence continues at coordinate 17,926,401 of CM039622.1, forward strand.
AAATGGCGACCTTACCTTTTGGGACAGTCATTTATCATTAAAACGAACCAACAAGCGCTGAAATTTCTGCTGGAGCAGAAAATTGGAACGGAAGCTCAACATAAATGGTTGAGCAAGCTTATGGGCTACGATTTCCATATTGAGTACAAGAGGGGAAGAGATAATGTGGTGGCTGATGCGCTGTCGAGGAAAGGGGATATTGAAAATGAAGAAGTAGGGTTGCTTGCCCAGATTTCTTTCCCCACTTCAGATTGGGTAGAGGAGCTTAAACTCAGCTATAAGAACAATATAGAAGCTTCAGATTTGATGGAAAGGTGGGGGAAGCAGTTAGTAGTTCCTAAGGGGACAACTGTACAGCAAGGGATAATTTTGAGGAAGGGTAGGATTTTTATAGTTCCGGACTCGCCTTTCAAATTGAAGGTACTTCAGTTCATTCAAACCGATCCTATGGCGGGACACTCGGGGTACTTAAAGACCTACAAAAGGGCCAAAAGGGACTTCTACTGGCCAGGTATGAAAAAAGACATTAAAAGGTGGGTAAAGGAATGTGAAGTATGTCAGGCTTCTAAGTATGAGACGTTGCCCCCAGCTGGTCTCTTACAACCTCTACCCATACCTCAACAAGCATGGGTGGATATTTCGATGGACTTTGTGGAAGGGTTACCAAAGTCCAAAGGATATTCTGTAATCTTTTTTGTAGTGGATCGTTTCACTAAGTATGGGCATTTCATGGCCCTATCTCATCCCTACACAGCTCAGGAAGTGGCCAAGGTATTTTTTGGGTCAGTTTTTAAATTGCATGGATTCCCGAAGACCATTGTGTCCGACAGGGACCCGGTGTTTTTGAGCTCATTCTGGAAAGAGTTGTTTGCTCTCCAGGGTACTTCCTTAGACTACAGCTCGGCTTATCACCCGCAGAGCGATGGGCAAACCGAAGCGGTGAATAAGGTGGTGGAAGGCTACTTGAGGTGTTACGCAGGATCAAGGCCTACGGGTTGGAGCCAATGGCTGTCATTAGCCGAATGGTGGTACAACAGTACCTACCACAGCTCAACTAAGCTGACCCCTTTCGAGGCTCTATACGGTTACCCTCCCCCTAAATTACTAGACTATATCCCAGGCACATCAAACAATACGACCGTTGACCATTTACTACACAACAGAGCACAAATTGTTAGTCTCTTAAAGAACAACCTCTCGGCAGCTCAAGAGAGAATGAAACACTATGCAGACAAAAAGAGAACTGAAAGACAGTTTAGTGTGGGAGATTGGGTATACCTCAGCCTTCAACCATACCGCCAGAAAACGGTGGCGTTGCGTCGAAATATGAAGCTGGCTCCGCGCTTCTACGGGCCATTCAAGGTGCTTCAGAAGATCGGATCTGTGGCTTACAAGCTTGAGCTACCACCCTCTTCTCAAATCCACCCCGTGTTCCATGTGTCTTGCTTGAAGAGGAAGGTGGGGGATCGGATTCACCCATTGGCCACACTCCCTCCCACCAACAATGAAGGCGAAGTGATCCCCGAACCAGAGGCGGTGCGCGATCGTCGTATGAGACAACATGGGGAACGGGCGGCAACCGAAGTGCTGATTAAATGGGTGGGGCTTTCCGAAGATGATAATTCTTGGGAAAATTTATGGAAGCTTAGGGCTTTGTATCCACACCTTGTGGACAAGGTCTTATAAGGGAAAGGGAATGTTAGGGGTCCTCTAGCTCGAGATCCATGGGGTTAAAGTTTGGAGCTTTAAGGGTTGAAGAGAGAGAGGCGGAAGTGCAGTAGAAGAAATGTGATGAGAAGTGAAGACAAGGGTTTCGGATTAATCAGCACTGGTGGTTAAACGACACAGTTTTAAGAATAACTTGCAACGGCACAGTTTCAGCAATTTAATAGGAATGGGTTGTTGTAAAGCGCACCGTTTAGTCTATAAAAACGGTGTGTTTTGGGTTTAGTAATATCCTGCTTTCAAAAGGGCTTTTATGTAATTTCAATATTAAACAGTTAAGTATCACGCCAGAGGTGTTGCTACGGACATCCTGGAGCAGTTTTCATCTACTAGTTGTAATTCATCTATAGAGGAATTTGGGGACCTCAAATATCCCAATACGTATGAACTTTGAGGTAATTTCATCAGCATCCATCTTCTTGTTTACTATTCAAGTACTGTTCGTAAGATATATCAAGGAAAAGCAAGGGATTCCTTACAGTAAGACGCGGACATCCTAATAAGCCATGACTTGTGCTTTGTTTTAACTTGAAGAAGGAATATGCCATAATCGGGTTGGACGTACATTTGCCTTGTATGGAACGCCCAAACAGAAATGATATTTAGCTCCGGTTTGGATTGAAAACTCATCTTAACTCATCTCAACTTATTTCATCTCATCATTACAATTTTTTCAAATTCTCATATAAAATATAATAAACAATTCAACTTTTTTAAATCTCAAAACAATAATAATATTAAAAAATAATATTCTAACAATATTTTATTCAATTCATCTAAAATCATCTCTGAATCCAAACGGGGTATAGTTTGCATTTCTTTTAAAAAAGTGAGTAAATATGAAATTTACATAAAAAATTAATTTTATAATAATGGATTCCACTTTTTTTTTTTTTTAAATAAGTGTGCTATGCTTGCACAATCAATCTAGTATTACTATATGGATTTTTGGACACAATAACAGGGTCAAGAAGCTTTTATTTACTAGACCAAACAAAAAACCAATAATAATAATAACAACAACAACTATCGTCTAATCGTACTCAGAGCCGGCTCAAGGGGTAGGCAACTAAGGCCACCGCCTAAGGCCCCCCACCTTGAGTAGGCCCCAAAAGAAAAATATATATCTCCTTTAACTTAAAAGTGTCTATTGCCCATGAACAGTGAGATAAACAGTAATTTTATTTTATGCTTTCCTTCTTCGTCCCTCTCCGCCTCCTCACATCACTACTCTTCACGATATCACCACAGATCACCACAACAAAATACCACAAAATCACAGTAAAATCACCACAAAATCACTATAAAATCACCACAAAAATACCACAAAATAAAAAATTACCACACAAATCACGGTGGTGGAGGGGAAACAGGTCGTGTGTGAGAGGGAGAGATGCCGTGAGAGAGTGAGGGAAGGTGAGCATGCATGGTGGCTCGACTGGACGTGGGGATGGCTACGAGAGGTGGTCGGTGGCCAAAGGAGGTCTCGGTGGTGGTGCGGTGGCCAGAGGAGGTGGAGCTCCGCCGTGGGTGTGGAGAACCCGTGCAAGAGAGAGGTGGATTTCGTGGGGGCAAACGGTAGGGAGATGGAGGCCAAGCTCGATGGAGGAGGATGGCCGGTGGGAGGGGAGGCTACCATGGAGGTGGTGGTACCGGAGGATGGCGCACGGCGGTCCAGCAATATCAAGCCCATACGGGCAGTGCACTGCCGAGAGAGAGGAAGAGAGAGCGTGAGAGAGGGAGACCGGTGTGGGGGGACTTGCCGGAGTGAGGTGGTGCCGTGGAAGGGTCGGTGATGCTCACCGGTGCATGGCAGCGCCGAGCTGGGCAGTGGAGGAATTGGGCACGGGGAGTACGCAGTACGTTGAAGGAGAGGGAGGAGAGAGAGAGATTGGGGGGAGAAAAGTGAGGGAGAAAGAGATAAGGGCAGGGGTTTTATTGTAAAATCTAACGTCTGGGATCTAAAACTTGTTTAAAGATATTGTGCAGATTTTATACACTTTAAAATTATATAAATAATTTCTATTAAAATTTAGATATACAATTATAAGACTGTAATATTTATCACTATAATAAATAATTTCTTTTGTTAAAATTTATATATAAATAGTTTCTCTTATTAAAACACTGATTTAAACTAATTTAAAATTTAAATATTTAAAATATAAATAACATATCATACATAAACTATCAAATTTAATTTATAAAATATTAATCTTTCATCATTAAATAAATGATGAAATTTTATTAAATATTTTTAGAAATTAATCTCAACCATTCATTTTAAGTCCTTATTAAATATTTTTCAGAAATTTAAACCATATAAATAATTAGAGTTTTAATATAATTTAAGTATGATAATATCCTTAATTAACTAAATAAATAACATATGATACATAAACTATCGAATTTAATTTATAACATACTAATCTTCCATCATTAAATAAATGATGAGATTTTAATAAATATTTTTAAGAAATTAAAATCATATAAATAATTAGAGTTTTAACATAATTTAAATATGATAATATTCTTAATTAACTAAATTAGGCAAATATAATTTGATATCGATGGACTTATTTGTTTTCATAATGAAGTATTAAAAGAAGTATATATATAGATAAGGAATAATACTCTATTTATAGAAAAATTAGATTCTATTTCAAATTGTTACAGTACTAATAAATATTATTATTCAGAATAATATTAATATTTTTTTTGCATTTCAACAAATTTAAATATTTAATATTATTATTAGTTTTAAATTAAATCGTCATGTAATTGGTGGTCGCCTTAGGCCACAAAATATATTGAGCTGCCTTGATCGTACTGTAGTCAGGAACATACTTGCAGTAGATACTAATATTTAGGGCAGGTTTGGGGCACAAGACAAAACACAAAATTTTCATCTCATCTCATCTCATCTCATTATTACACATTTTTCAAATCTCCATACAAAATATAATAAACAATTCAACTTTTTCAAATCCCAATACACCTTTTTCAAATCCCAAAACAACAATAATATTAAAACATAATATTTTAAACTTCAAAATAAAACATAAAATTTTCATCTCACCCCCCAAACCTGCTCTAACGGAAGTTTGAGACTATGAGCTCCATAAGTATTCTGTTGGTTTGGTTACACAGATCAAACTATATCATCTCATCTCATCTTATATAATTATTATAATTTTTCTAAACTTTCACACAAAATATAATAAACAATTTAATTTTTTCAAATTTTAAAATAAAAATTATATTAAAAAATTATATTCTAACAATATTTTATTCAACTTTTAACTTTTAATTTTATCTCATCTCATCTGTATAACCAAACGAGACATTTAGAGAAGGGTTTCATGTTACTATCTCATCTCACAGTCTTCACATTTAGAGAAGGGTGTCATGCTATTATGTTGCCCAGCTTTGATCGAAGGGCGTATCCCCTAATGCAAATTACACTTTTTTGTTTTCAAATATTTTTTAAATATCTTTAAACATTTTCTTTTTAAAAATACACAGATACAAATAGTCAATTCTTTAACTATTAAGTTAAAAAATTAAAAAAAAATACATGCGATCTAATTGACGAAGCAAAACTATGGAGCATACTATCATTATTTTTTACGGAGAATCATAGTACAACTACCGCATCATCTCCCACCGGCTTTCCCTAATATACAACTTCCCTTTGCTACAAAGTCGTGATTACAGAGGTGTCTTTGAAACAAACTTGTCATATGTTTGGAATCTGCCACATGAGATTTCTTTCCACTAATATACATTGCGGCAGAGTATTACCCTTCACAAAAATCACAACCCCATCCAAAATTTCTCAATGAACAATGACTCATTGGATATAAGAGATCAAATCCAAAGCTCTCGAGCTCCTCTCCTCTCTGTAGGGTGAGGTTCCTCCTTTATCTTTTGACAAAGCTAACTTCTCTTAGGCTTTGAGTCTGGAGAGGTCTTGGCAAGATGACAGAGGACATAACATAACGTTAGGAATCACTGAAACTAACGGAGGAGCAAGAGCAGCTCACCCTCCTAGAGGAGGCACTGTTATCATCCAATATCAAAGGGAAACATTGTCTACTTGCAATGATCTTCAACGACAGAATCGCAAATAGGAAGGTTTCAAGTCGACAATGGCCAAGGCATGGAATTAAGAGGGATGGATTACTTTCAAGGAGTTTGGTACTAACAAATTTTTTCTCGATTTTCAACTATTTTTAGACAAGAACAAAGTTATGAGCGGGAGACCATGGTCTTTTGACCATCACTTGGTCTGCATGAAGGAGTGTTATCTCTCACGGAGGTGCAATTCATTCATGAGCCTTTTTGGATTCAAATTCATAATCTCCCATTTGCTGGGATGACTAAAGAAGTCGGTGCTTTAGTTGGCTCAGGCTTAGGGAGAGTACTTGAAGTCGAGGTTGACACTAAGGGATATGGCTGGGGCAGCTGTCTACAAACTAGAGTTGAAGTTAATATCACTAAACCCCTACTAAGAGGTCGTTTTCTTAAGGTTGGGGACAGACAACATTGGCTTTCCTTCAAGTATGAGAGACTACCACTGGTATGTTTCAAATGTGGCCTTTTGATGCATGGGAAAAGTAGTTGTGCTAAGCTATCCCAAGATTCCCATGGCACAGAGCAGTATGGGCAATGGTTACGTGCAAGTTCTTCCTTTTCATAGGGTAAACCCCTAAAGAAGTATGGTGGTTCTATGGAACATGACCATGGCTCCTCATGGAGGTGGCACACAAACGAGGAAGGAGGTGAAACTTCTAGTTTCGGGGCTACACCAACGCAGGCAAGGAAAGAGGCCTCAGAGTTGGCCAAAACAGGTGGAACAATAGCTGGCACATGTTCCCAAGACAATGACATCTCAGCTCTGGCAGGACAGTGGCCACCTGACAGTTGCACGAATTTTGTCAACAAAAGTCCTAAGACCTTCCCTTCTGATGATGGTCCTACTGGCAACCAGAACAGGCTTTCAAAGGATAGCAAAGTCTTTCCAAATCCGGTACACCCCTTGACCCCATCTGCCTCCTTTGATAAGGGTGAAAAAATGAGGCTAGCTGAGGACCCCCTCACCTCAGTTCAACAACTTTCAAAATGCCATACCATCTTGGATCATGACATGAGGGTTCCCTCACCCATTAAACATGTAACTGGTAGTTCCTGGAAGAGAAAGGCAAGAGGGCAACTAATTGCTCTCACAAATGTCACAAACAAACCTACTGCCTCTGCTCGTGTAACTCACACCAAGAGGAATGCTAAGGAAATGGCTCATGCATGTAGTAAGCAAGAAAATAAGAAACATAAACTAAGGCTCATGTCTGTAAGGAGCAAAACTCAAAACAGTTTGGTGGAAGCTGCATTGCAGCCACACCAACCCCAATGAACTATCTAAGTTGGAACTGTCGATGGCTTAGAAACCCTTGAATAGTTCAGGAACTTCACCTATTGGTGAAAACAAAGTGTCCCAACTTGGTTTTTCTTCTGGAAACCAAGTGCACCCGTGATAGAATGGAGAAGTTAAGAATAAGACTGGGGTTTGATAGGTTCTTTTGTGTGGACAGTAAAGGAAGGAGTGGGAGTCTGGCTTTACTTTGGAACTCATCCATCGAAGTTGATCTCCTCACATACACTAATTGGCATATTTCTGCCATGTTAAAGCCCATCTCAGATAATTCCAAGTGGCTAATCACTGGCTTCTATGGCCACCCCATGACTATAAAAAGACATGAGAGCTGGAACCTGTTAAAGGCTCTAAAACCTGGTGATAATACTCATTGGCTTTGTTTTGGAGACTTTAACGAGATCACCCATCAAAAAGGAAAAGCTGGGGCCTCCCTTAGACATCATAGACAGATGGCTAACTTCAGGGAAGCATTGTCTTCATGTGGCCTGTATGATTTGGGTTTCCATGGTGATAGATTTACATGGGCAAACAACAGGGAGGGGGACCAATTCAGTAAAGAAAGACTTGATAGGGCCTGTGGCAACAATCTTTGGATAGAAAAATTTGCCATTCATGCAGCATCTCATTTAGAAAGTACCCAGTCAAACCACAAACCAATCCTGATTCAGGTTTGAAGCAGCATGGAGTAGCCTGGAGGATTGTGGGAGCATTATCAAAAGTGCCTGGAAATCTTCAGCCCATAAACCAGGGGCCATACAAAGAACTCTACAAGGACTCAAGTTCTGTCAGGAGGATTTAAAACTCTGGAATAGAAACAATCATAAGAATCAAGGGAAGTATCTCAAAGCTAAAACTGAGGAGTTAAACCACCTGAAAAACATGAATCAAGGTCATTTAAGTGCTGAGATAAAGATTGTACAAAAAGAATTGAATGGTATTATGGATGCAGAAAACCTCAAGTGGCAACAAAGAGCTAAACAGGCCTGGCTAAGGGATGGAGACCGAAACACCAAGTTCTTTCATAAGTGTGCAAGTCAGAGGAAAAAGACCAATACCATAAGTAGGATTCAATCCAGCTCAAGTTAGGAAACAAGTGATCCTCAGGAAATATGCAATGCCTTCTAACATTTTTTCACTGACTTATATTCAACCTCTCAACCAGTAGGTATAGGGGACTGTATTGCAGCAATGGAATAGGTAGTCACAGAGGACATGAACTTGACTCTATTCAAAGCCTTTACAGCTAAAGAGATTAAAGCAGCCTTATTCAGTATGAACCCATTAGGCTCTCTTGGGCCTAATGATTTCCCAGCAAAGTTTTTCCAGGAATACTAGGATACAGTAGGTATTCGAGTCTGTGAGGCAGCTTTGGAGGCACTAAATGGAGTCAAGTGGGATGGAAAACTAAATGAGACATTCATAACACTTGTCCCAAAGAAGACCAACCCAACTCAGGTCACAGACTTCAGGCCAATAAGTCTATGCAATGTATTGTACAAAATCATTGCTAAGACCATTGCAAATAGACTCAAAACTGTCTTGACTGAGATAATTTCCCCTACACAAACAGCTTTTTGTCCCAGGGAGGCTATAACCGACAACATCATTGTGGCTTTTGAATCCATGCACACAATGAAAGCCAGGTTGAAGGGCAGGGATGGTTTTATGGCCGTAAAACTGGACATGAGCAAAGCTTACGACAGGATTGAGTGAGAATTCTTGGCTTCTGTTATGCACAAAATGGGTTTTTCAGACTCTTGGATTGGTTTAATCATGAACTATGTTACCTCAGTTACTTATTCTCTCATAGTAAATGGGGTGTCTCAACCTTTTTTCTGCCCCTCTCGCGGCCTTAGGCAAAGGGACCCTCTATCCCCTTACCTTTTCATCTTGTGTGGTGAAGCTCTCAGCTGCCTCTTTAATAGGGCAGAATGCAATGGTTTCATCACAGGTTTACCTATCAGACAGAACCATTTGCACATTAATCATCTTTTTTTTTTTTTGCAGATGACTCTCTACTTTTCTGCAAGGCCAACTCAATTGAATGGAGTCATCTTTACCACCTACTGGACAGATATGAGAAAACATTAGGGCAAAGACTAAAAAGGGAAAAAACTTCAATATTTTTCAGCAGGAATACTAGAGAGGAAACTAAAGAGATAGTAACAAGCATCACTGGAATTAGAGGGACCGATTCTTATGAGAAATACTTGGGTTTACCAACCCTCGTTGGCAGATCCATAACCTACTCTCTCAAAGGTGTATTAGCTAAAGTGCAGGCCAATCTAAGCAGCTGGAAGACCAATATGCTATCACAAGCAGGGAAGGAGATCCTAATAAAGGTTGTGATCCAGTCAATTCCCACCTATTGCATGGGAATTTTCAAGCTACCAAAACAATTACTTCATGACCTTAACAAACTGGTCAAATTCTTCTGGTGGGGGCAACAGGCTCAAGACCACAAGATACATTGGGTAGTATGGAAACATATGAGCAAGTCTAAGAAGTCAGGAGGTCTGGGCCTAAGAGATTTTGAAAATTTTAATGCTACGCTTCTAGCCAAGCAATGCTGGCGGATTCTGTCCTCTCCAGACTCACTTGCTGCCAGGGTACTTCAAGAGAAATACTTCAAAGGAAGGCACTTCCTCATAGCAAAAGTGGGATACAACCCATCCTTCCTTTGGCAGAGTTTTATCTCTGCTAAACCACTTCTTGAGGAAGGTTTAATTTGGCGTATTGGGATGGAAATTCTGTGACAATCTGGAATGACAAGTGGATCCCTTAACAAACCACTTTTAGACCCCAAAGCTCAACCAGGTTCCTGCCAGTAGACACTAAAGTTGCTATGCTCATCGACCACTCTACAAACCAATGGAATCTTCCCATGATAGAAGCACTTTTTAATAGCACAGAAGCTGCAATCATCAAGAGGATACCCCTCAGTCCATACCAAAAGCCAGATAAGATGATTTGGAGATGCACTCCTACTGGTACATTCTCAGTCAAAAGTGCTTACTACCTAAATGATGAATTGGATAAAAGAGAGGTAGGCCAAGCCTCTGAGCTTGAGAGGGTGTTTGAACCCTGGACTGAAGTATGGCCTCTGCAGATTCCAAATGCTACAAAGTCTTTCCTATGGAGGGCCTGCCTAAATGCTCTTCCCTAAAAAACAAACCTATTCCAGAGAAAGGTTACTAAAGATGCCTCCTGCCCCATCTGTCATTTATATCCAGAAACCATTGAGCATGCATTGTGGGAGTGCTCATCTGCCCAGGATGTCTGGGGCCAAAGCAGTAGGAAGCTTCAAAAAACAAGTCTGCAATCACAGGCCTTCAAACAACTGGTAGAAAGCTTTTTTGAGTCCCTAGAAGATGAGGAGATGACTGAGTTTGCTATCACAGCTTGGATGATATGGAAAAGAAGGAATGAACTAGTGTTTAACAAAACTTTCACGCATCCTAACTCCCTTATTCAACAAGCCAAGATTTTCATTTAGGAGCTTAGTCAATTTCAACATGTTACCAAGACTCCAACAACTGATCTGGGGAGGTCATCTCAATGGGAAGCCCCTCCTCGTGGCCAGCTAAAGCTGAATTGGGATGCTGCCCTTGATAAAATCAATTGCAGGGTGGGTGTTGGAGCTGTTATTCGAGATTGGGAAGGAATAGTTAAGGCCACTATGAGAATGAAGCACGATATCTACCCTGACCCCCTGTTGGCAGAAGCCTATGCTCTCCTGCAAGCATCCATTTTCTGCAAGTCACTAAGCTGGAAGGAACTCATCTTGGAAGGGGACTCTTTACAAGTTGTCAACTATCTCAAGGCTGGTGAAGTCAATGATTCTTATGTTGGAACAATGATTAGGGACACTAAGTCTGTTTTGAACTCTTTCGCATCATGGACTGTGAGGCATACTCTTAGAGCTGGTAATGCTGTAGCTCATGCCTTAAGTCAAGATGCACTTAGTATTAGAGATAGTATCTGGTATGTTGGTACTATCCCAGCTTGTATCCAAACACTATTTTAAGTGAATACATGAGACTTTTATCTTCCAAAAAAAAAAAAATGATACCACATCCAAATTAACATAGAATACTTAAAATCTTTAAAGTAAAGGAGGAAAGATATCTTAATTATTTTGCCAAAACAAAAGAATCATCGAGGAATGAGAATCAATGTAGTCTATGCGCATAAAAGAGAGGGAGAAGGCTTCTTACCCAATGTAGTCTAAGGGGAGGTTTGGATAATGAGTTGAGATGAAATAAGATAAGAGTTGAAAGTTGAATAAAATATTATTAGAATATAATTTTTGTTTTAGAATTTGAAAAGTTAATTATTTATTAAATTTTGTTTGTAAGTTTGAAAAAATTGTAATGACTAAATGAAAAAAGTTGAAATCGTTTCATTATCCAAACAACCCCTAAAAAATCGAGGGTACAATCATTTGTAGAATCTGCTGGACTCAGCTAGAGGCATACCACTTCCATCATTCACGTAAATACCAAAAGCAATGCATCTTGCGACTTTAGACTCAATGCGAGGGTGGCGAGGATTAGATGGAGGTGGAGAGTCGGGCGACTGTGGAGTGCAAAGAGGGAGGAGTGGGTGAGAACTAGGAATGTAATCAGTCCGGTTTTATATATTTTTTAGAATTGAATTGGTATACATTGGTTTTGAAAATTTAAGAACTGATACCGGACCGATTCACTACCGAAACCGGAACTTCTGGTTTTTTCAGTTTCGGTCATGTTTTTCATGTTTTACAGATTATCTATGTTAGTAATAATATAATGTTTACCTATACTTACTAAACTATTAATCTATTTATATTATAGTATAAATACATTATATCTATATATATTAAAAGTAAGTTTATATTAATAACTTAATATTAATGTTTATGTTTAAGATTAAAATTTTATGTTATAATATTAAAATTTATATCTTATATCAAATGTTATATTAAAAATTATAAGATTAATTTTATGTTATATTACATGTTATATTAATTTTATGTATAATAATAATAGACTTGAATAATAAAATTAAAATTTCATGTTATATTAATTAGCAATTTAACATATAATATATATTATAATATAAAAAGTTATAAATATATATACCGGCATGGTTCGGTTTAAACCGGTTTTCAAAATATGAAAACCGGTACCACATCGGTTTAGAATCGATTTCGATTCTTAAGAATCAGTATCACATCGGACTGCTTACAAACTAGACCGAACCGGTGGGTTCAGTTCCGTCCGGTTCAACCGGTTTTTCGGTTCTTTTTACACCCCTAGTGAGAACTAAAGAAGGAAGGCGGTTAAGGCTTGGTTTGGTATGGTAGATGATTTTATCTCATCTAATCATTACAATTTTTCTAAACTTTCATACAAAATTTAATAAACAATTCAACATTTTCGAATCTCAAAACAAAATTAATATTAAAAAATTATATTATAACAATATTTTGTTCAACTTTCAACTTTTATTTTATCTCATCTCATCTATGTAACCAAACGAGCCCTAAAAGATATTTGAATTCGCACAATAATCGTCTACGGCACAATGAAAATTTGAAATTATTGACTTCGTATTAGGGGTGAAGAAGTTTTGGTTTTAAATGGAAAAACCGACTGGACCCACTAGTTCGGTCCGGACCAAACTGGGCTGAAATTGTGAGTGGTCGGTTTCGATCCCATAGATGGTGGACCAAATGGGTTTCGGTCCAGTCATGGGGTCTGTGATTTTTGGTCCAGACCAAACCGAATTAGTATATATTGTTTTAAATTATTATTTTATATATATTATATTATTTTATATATATTATATTATTTTATATAGTAGTTGTATAAGTTAATTATGTAATTTTCATATAATCTATTATCATTGACCATATAAAATGTTAAATAATATATACTATCAATTAATAATGTATCATAAATCATATGATAATACATGTAGACACATAATACATTCATACATATTCTACTATTTACACTTAATTAAAGTAATAAAGTAATTTTTTTAAATACCTAAGTTGCAAGAAAGCATGAATAATCTATGTACAGTGAAAATTATTTGATATTCATTAACCATATATAAAATGTTAGAATTTTAATTTTTAATATAAGACATGTATTACTATATATAAAAGCGGAGTCATATAATTCTGACATGACATTCTATTCATAAAAGAAGACATTCTACCCATTAATATGAAGTGTTATATTTATGAAGCGGTAAACTTTTTAAAATTAATTTTTCATTATGAACCATTGTAACTTTTAAGTTTTATTTTTTTTTATTACATATAAATATATAAATCGGTTCAAAACTCCACCCAAAAGCACTAATTCAACATTTATATTGTTTTGATGTGGCATTCTACCTATAAAAGTAGGCATCCTACCCATTAAACTTGAAGTGTTATGTTTATAGAGCGGTAATCCTTTTAAAAGTAATGTTTCATTATAAACTGTTGTACCTTTTAAGTTTCATTTATTTTTTTACATATAAAGATATAAACCGATTCCAAGTCTCCACCCAAAGATATTGTTTCAACCTTTATATTGTTTCGTCAAATAAACTGCCATATAAACCGTTTCGAATTTCTCCACTATAAAACCTAGTCTCTCTCTAAATCTCTCTCTCATGCACAACAATCCACACATTATGCAGATTATAGGCTCGTTATTAATAATTATGCATATTAAAGTCTAAGTTAGTAAATAATAACTCTTAACATTATAAATATAATTATAGTTAAATATTTTTTTAATGAGTTTGTTACATAATCCATATTAATAATTCACTTAATTTTAATTTTAGTAATTTAAATAATTTTTTTATTAATTTATTTGTAAAAAAAAAGATGAAACAAAATAAACAAAATAACTCTGGACCAAACAGACCGACTGGACTGGACCGATAGCTAACAGTCTAATTCGAGAAAATAATGGGTCCACTGACCAGATCGATTTACCCCTACTTGGTATCCCACAACACGCTTTACAATTTACACCAATATATTTTAAAGATAAATAATATTTGTAATTGTGAAGTGCACAAGCGTTGCGTAATTTCTTTAAAAAATAAATAAATATGAAATTTATATAAAAATAAATTTCACTCTTTTTTTTAAAATGAATGTGTGATATTTATGCATTCTACTACTTTATTTTAAATAACAGAAAGTATGTTTATTTTATAAAATGAAAATAATTCTCTCTATCTTTACTCCAAAAATATACCTCACGCTCCTTTTCAAAACCCCTCCAATTCTCTCCGAGGACTGAGATGTCTCTTTGGGCGCCAATGGCTATGCTGTCCTTCGATAAACCTTAACACCCGCCTCTCAATTTCTTTCTCATTCGCGTTTTTTGGGAACAGTCTGCTCTCGGGCACTCTCCGAGAAATGGACCGGAGATTCAACGGCCCAACCGCCCCTTCGAGTTCCACCGCCGCCGCTGCCACTGCCACAAGATTGGGTTCTCCTCCTCCGCGACCTAACTACAATAGCCGAGCCGTTCAGGTACTCAATTCTGTTTAACCCTACACATGCTCGTATGCGTCCACTTCTTTATACCCTAGCTGTTTTGTTCTTATGGGTTCTGCTGCTCTTCTTTATTTGCTGCTTTAGTTATTTTTTTCGTTTTCATAATAGAAAGCTGAAGCGAGTTTTTCTTTTAAGTGACGCCTTAGGGTTTTAGAATCAGTTGCGTAGGGAAGAGGAGCATAATGGGTTAGCTCATTAGTACTTTTCAGTGCTTATGTCCAAACTAAAACTACTCTTTGGGCTTCAACTGATGCAAATACGGCTTCCACAAGCAACGGAAGTGTTTTCGAGACGGTGACTATCTTAAACCTCTGGGTTGACTGCCACCCCGGGGGGTTTTAGGAAAGTATTGTACTTATAAGTAAATGAATTCGTACCCGTTTGTTCGTGTTATTACCTAATATCATAGACAAAAGATGCAATTTTGGGTTTTAGGTGCTCGAGAATAGTTGAATTGCTCTATAAGTTCTCACTGTCTCATTTTGTTCTTTAGATTCACATAATTGTTTTATGTTAGTTTTTGAAGAACATCGTATAAAAACAAAATCTTTGTTTCCTAAGAACACCAAAGTAAAATATCACATGCTCACATTGTGTATTTAGCATACATGCCTGCTGTTATATGGGGGCTGTAGGATTAATTCTAACTATTTAGGGTGATGATCCTTTGGTTCTTAGACATAATATTATTTTTTTGCCGTTTCGTCATAGCGTTGAGCTGGTTTGAGTACATGTCCTATATTATCGGAAGGAAGCATATGCAACAGAATAACACATGGATAAAAATTCTTGTTATGCAAAATCACGGATTTGAGTCTTTTCAATAAACTAGATCTACGGAGGTCAAGACTCATACCCTTGGAACGTGCTTTTCAAAATTTCAGATCTACCTTGTAGAACAGCTTTCCAGATTTCTCAGATTTGCAGCAATTGAAACCCTTCAGGTCTTCTTTCCTAGTCTATTTCGGCTAATTGTGAGTGGGCTTTCTAGAAAAACCCTTGATATGCATGTAGCACACATAGGTCAAACAAGGAGCTTTTTCTTCGGAAAATCAGTATGCCATCACCCCAATGTTTCTCTCTCAGTTTTGTGTCTTGAGGACAGAAGGTTGAAAGAACAATGCTCTCATACCCTATCTACCCCGTGCCGCACACCCTCAAGAAAGACAAAATTTTCAGACAAAAACTTGCTCCATATCGGCCAAGTCCAAGTAGTGTGTATATAGATTGTGAAAGGATCTATAGGGTATCAATGAAATTATAACTTCAATAAGATAAAGACTTGGTTATCTCATAACTAGTCCAAGTTTACTATTAATCATATTTTATATCACAAAAAATTATAATTGCACTCTAGAATTCATTTAATTATGCAAGAACCCAATTTACTAAATACTACGATTTGATCCCTCCATAAAAAATCCATAGAGAACTAAAACTTAACCTCTTCCCAAATTGTACAAGCTTTTTCCAAAGTCACATTCTATTGAGTAAATAATTTTTAATAATTTCTTTCCTAAATACTCAGGCCTTTGATTTAAAATAATCAACTTCTATTAAATTTATCTTAAATGGATATTTTGTATCTCAATAAAGATCATAGATTCTTTCTTGAAAATTCATGTTTTCACAATGTTGAATGTTATTACCAAATGTATTGAGATATTGACACAATAAGGCCACAATTCTAATTCATTAAAATGATCTACATGTCACATTTGAGTTCGCAATCGTCTCTGGATTAGGAATCACGTGCTGTTGTAGTAAAATTAAAACTGTTATTAAATCAACAATATTTTTTCAAGATAATAATTACTCTGCTCCAGTTCAATATACTCGAAAGTATATGAACATGTCATTTAGAAGTCTCCAGTTCCATGATTAAGATAAATCATCATAATTGACATGTGATAATTTTATATAATTAAATTCTCAACTTCACCTACTTATCAAAAAATATTTTGTTAGTATAAAAGCCTGTGAGTTATTTATTTATTTTTATAAGTAAAAATTTTATTAACCTCAATAGGCGCATTCAAGTACACTGGATGTATACAAGATAGAAGACCTAGCTTGAAAGAAGAAATAGATACAAGGAAATCATGAACATTAAGCCCATTAAAATCTAAAGTTATTGTGCAGAAAAAGGCATGTTGAAAAAGAAACTTCTAAGTTCCTCTAGCTAATGTTACTTATCGTCGAAGTTTTGATAGTTTTCTCCAGATACCCCACAAAAGGCATGTGGGGGCCATCTTCCATATTGCTGCAATTTGCAGGATGACATGAAGACTTCTACAGCCGGCAAGAAAATCAACCACCCTTAAACCCATTCTATCCCAACTCTGCCAAAAACATTATTCCATAGGGCACTGGCAACCTCACAATGAAGTAGCGAGTGGTCCACAGTTTCACCACTTTTCCTATTCATGCAGAATAAAAGGCCTTTCTTCTGCTACCTTTAAGCTGTTATGAATATAATCCCTTCTTCATGATCTTGTCATAGCTCTTTCTTCTCCTTTCACCCCTTATTTTGATAATATGGGTGCTACTCAGCTATCCGCCAATAGAAGTTCAGGTTTTTGCTCTCTTATGTCCCAGATCGTTAAAATCCAAGGATTCTTATCCTACATCTTCTTTGTGATTTACTGGAGAATGACAATTTGCAGGTTGGTTGAAACTCAGATAAATACATGGTGCAAAATAGAATAATCTGAACTACTATCATTAAAGTTTGAGAAGCGTGTCTGATATGAAACCATTTTATGCTTGTGCCAATGAATCAACAAAATGGCTCTGGTAAGTTTCTTCTAAGCTGAAGTGACAGGTTGCAAGTCATTGTAAACAAGGTAATTTGCAAAAAAAATATAAAAAGTGTTAAAATCTTAGGGTGTAAAGCCCCAATGGAAGACCCAAACCACAGGGACTATACTCCAAAAGGACTAGTCAATGATACAATTGGAGCCCCATTGGAACCTTATAAAGAGCAAAAACTTTTCCTTCCCAAGCAATGTGGGATCTCATACACCACCTACCCTTATCTATATCATATGGGGTATCACAATCTACCCCCCTTAAATTCCCGACATTCTCGTCGGGCCTGTCCATTGTAGGTGGTACGGCTCAAGTCCCACATTTCTGGTTGGGATAGGCTCTGATACCATTTGTAACGCCCCAATGGAAGACCCAAACCACATGGCCTATACTCTAAAAGGACTAGTCAATGATACAATTGGAGCCTCATTGGAATCTTATAAAGAGCAAAAACTTCTCATTCCCAAGCAATGTGGGATCCCATACACCACCTACCCTTATCCATATCGTATGGGGTATCACATAGAGATTGTACCCAAAATAGGGAGTTGGAGGAGTGATATTAGACCGTCGGTTTAAAAAATACCATATTTTTTGTTGTAATTTGTATGAGCTTATAGACTTTTGATGCTTCTATAAAACTTGTTTCTAGCGGTTGCATATCAAGAAATGCTTATGACTTACCTATTACAAATATAGCAGGACCGGTTGAGTTCTCTAGATGATAATCTCAGTGAGCTCTGAAATGTTCCCATTGAAACGTGGTTAACAGTGAGATTGATATCATATTGATTCTCTTGTATACATCTAGGGTACTTGGCTACACCTACTGATATTAATAAAAGTTATAAGACAAAAAAGATCGATATATTGACATTATAGTATTTCATGCTCCCATGTATAGAATGGACCATAACATATCATGTGCTGCTGCTTTAAAAAAGAAGTATGCCGATTGTAATGTGATTGATTCATGAGAAACTATATCATGAGAAACTATACCTAGCTTCTAATTTCAATTTCAGGAAGCATTGGAACATTTGGCATCCATTGACCTGTTTGAGTTGTGTGATGAGGCAAAAGTTGAACGCTGTCGGGCAACTAGAGACTTGAGAAGCTGTGGACGCTATGTACACAATGTTTTGATTGCGTGTGGTCATGCCGCTTTATGCGAAGAGTGTAGTCAACGGTGTGATCTTTGCCCCATATGTAGAATCCCACTACCAAAGATTGGCAATAGACTACGGCTCCGCCTTTACTATGAGTGCATACAAGCTGGTCTCATCTCCAAAAGATCTGATGAGAGATTTCAAGAGATTGAAGATGGGGACAAGCAACTAACTGCTGATGTCCAACGCCTCTATTCCTTGTTTGACATTGCCCTGGAGAATAACTTAGTTTCTTTGGTTTGCCATTGTATCCTTTATGGCTAGATTGATATCCTAACTTTTTTTCCCTGTTTCTCATAGACTTATAAATTAGTTTTGGATTTCAACACTTTTGTCTCTACTATTACCTATCAAAAGAGTTTTTTTTTTTTTTTTTGTACATTTCTGGCTGGAAAATTCCCTTCAACAGTATAATTCCTTTCTTTATATCATTATTTTCTTCACAAAATCTGAATACATAGTAAAAATGTTATATGGGTAACTTGATCTTAGGTATTCTTATTGATAGGTTACAGGCATAAGTAACTTCATGACATTATTCTGTTATTCTATTGAAGGTTATGTTTCTTTAACAGAGTTCACAGATGTAACAGATGTTTGCATGGATGAAAGTGCTGTGTCTAGTGACCCTGTCATTGCTTTCTTGTTGGATGAAGTGGTTGTCAAGGATTGGTGCAAGAGGACATTCAGAAACATCGCAACAGAACTCCAAGGAATTTGTATCCTTAGAGCAATATTTTGATGTTTGAAGTGTGCACACTTTCCATAGCTTCAATTGTTCTCTTCTTAACAGTTTTCATTAGATAACCTTGAATTGGAAGGGATGAAATCTAGGTTGAGTTTTCTACTCAAGTGTTCTGTACAGCTGACTGGAATATGCAATGTGCTTGAAGTTTTGGAGTCATCTTTTAAGGGCAGTCTTTCAGCACAGCTTCATGACTTGTGCCACCTGCAAGAGAACATATTGAGGATGAAGCAGGTTTTAATTGGGAGTTACTTTTGGTGGAGCACATATATCTACCATTTACATGTTTTTGCTTGGATGGCTGACCTGTTTCATATTTGTTTTAGGATGCCTTTTATCTTTGTGATGATAGTGATAAAAAGTCTCTTTCTAATTTTAAAGAAAATAGTTTTATTTACTCGCGATATATGTCATTGATTTTTTAGAGTCCTTATGAGGTAGTTATTCTTTTGGTTAAGTCTAAATTCCTAATCTTGAACAGCAAGTGAATTATCACAATTGATGGGATGGGATTCTTTTAGAATACAAGTTGTAGACCTATGTGATATGTAGGAATAACAAAATTTATTAAGAGAAATGATATTTGTAGTCCTTGGGACCTACATGGAAAAAATTATTTTTTTAATGGTGGACTCCACTTTTTTTCAAAGGGAGTGTGTGGGGCTTGAACTACCTATCATTTTCCCTCTTCTCCATTCTCCATGGGTTCTCCCAAAACCCTAACGTAACATATTTGACTAAGGTATACTTTACAAAATAGATGAAGTCTTGAAGATTATCAATGTTAGAAACCCCTAGGGGTTGGCTCAAGTGGTAAAGGCCATGATTTTGGTGGTATGCTCCCTCCAAGGTCCAAGATTCAAATCCCACTGGGTGCAAACAATCTATAGGGGCTATCGGACTAGGGGGTTTTCCCTTTGAATTACCCGAGGTGCACTTGCGGGAAACTCCTTGCCGATGACTTGTGCACCCCCGGGATTAGTTGGGATGCTGTTCCTGGACACTTGGTGCCAATAAAAAAGAAAAGAAAAAGAATATCAATGTTAGCACATTTATTTCTAATATTCGTTTGAGCATCTTGATCTTCTCTCCCTTTACTTCGTTTCTATGCTAGTGGTGTGAAACCTTAGAAACTTTGTTCTATGGAGAGAGACCAAGAGCTCTTAACAAAGTGTGCAGTAACTCTGGCTAACAAGAGCACTTAACTTACTCGAAAACTCTTATAAATTTATGTATCCATTGGTTGATAAAAGGCACGAGTTGATAATTTAAAAAAAAAAAAAACGTGTCAGACAACTCTAAAATGAAAATTTGTAAATATTATATTTCATTAAGGCCTCGTTTGTTTTCACAATCTCTCTCAACTCATCTCATCTAATCATTACAACTTTCTCAAATTCCCATACAAAATAAAATAAACAATTCAACCTTTTCAAATCCTAAAACAAAAATAATATTAAAAAAATATATTTTAACAATATTTTATTCAACTTTCAATTTTTATCTCAACTCAACTCAACTCAACTCATTTTATCTCATCTCATTCATCTATGAAAACAAACGAGGTAAATAAATTTGTTTTCAATAACATATATTATTTAATTTTTATATAATGACATATATGATGGTAGTGAATTATGTTACTAAACAAGAGCAAAGCTCCCTTCAGGAGAAGGTAGAGGTATTCTTTTGGATTCAACATAGAACTGAAGGGTCTTTCCTTGGATTGAACAAAAGCTCCGTTTTGGAGAACTGAAGGGACTTTTTTTGCGGAAATAAAACAAAATTAGCAAATCATAAATGGTATCAAACCTTTAGGCTTCAAAATTGTTTTACGTTCAAATGTTTAAATGATAAAATTTATGCTCATTTGAAAATTATAAATGTTATAGATTCTTAATGTGTATGCCATGCATTGTGATTAGGCCAGTGTTAAATCTTTTTGTGGCAGGAGTTTTGAGTAAGCATTAGGGTCTGATTGGACTTCTTCAAATTAAACTGCCAATGACCATTTCTCTATATCTGCCCATAATTGATCTTCTCTCTCCATATTGGTTTTCAATTTTCAGCATATGGAGATAATGATGTGGTGCATAAGACATCAATTTCTTGAGAATGTGAGATCTCGATATGCTAATTTCACGTCATGGCGTTCCCGTGTCTATGAACGGAAATCAGCTGCAATTAAGCGTTCATGGCCTGATGCAGTAAATTTCTCTGCAGAGCCCACTAGACAGGATGGTTCCTTGTTCATTGAAGATGCTTTGGTGAATCTTGATATTGAGCAGGGCGATTCAGAGGAAACAGCAGAGAAATTAGAAGCTGCATCACTGGTGAAAGGTGGAGTCTTGTCAATTCTCCGGTCTAAGATAGAAGGATTGGCAGGGTGCTATCCTTTTGAAAATCTTCGAGCTGCAGTTGATATACTCTTCTTATGTGGAAGTTCTGATTTGGTGGTTGCAAAGCAAGCAATTGTATCCTTTTCTTACCAATTATGCAAGCTGTAAGTGTACAAGATTTTTTTCCCTTAATTTATGGCAGCTTCTCTATTTTCTTTTTGATCGACATTGGAAAATGCCTGATGAAACGTGGAGACACATTCTGGAAGATTTTGCAACCAGCTTTAGCATCTCCAGGCACTCATTGCTGGAATCTTTAATTTTTTATCTGTTGGATGACCACACGGATGAGGCTCTGCAGGTAACATTTTGGCGATGAGTTTGTATGACCATTTGCTTTTTGTCAATTAGATATATGGTTAAACCAATTGTAACCACTTCAGTTGAACCTCACTTAAAATTTTACTGCATTATGAGTCTAAGTATTCAATCGGTGTACAATAATGTTTTCATAAGTATTTTTATATGAAGGAATTAAGGGCTGGTTTGGATTCAGAGATGAGATGAGATAGTTTTAAATGAAAGATGAAAGTTGAAAAAAATATTGTTAGAATATTATTTTTTAATATTATTGTTTTGGAATTTGAAAAAGTTGAATTGAGATTTGAAAAAGTTGAATTGTTTATTATATTTTGTGTGGGAATTTGGGAAAGTTGTAATGATGAGATGAGATGAGATGAAACACTTTCTGAATCCAAACGGGGCCTAAGTTTTTAATGGTTTATATATTTTTTTTCGATAAGTAAAATAAGTATTATTAACAGAAAAGGACAACAACTGCCAGTTACAAAAATGTATGCCCTATTTACGAAGGCACTTTAGAAACTAAGAAATCATGAAGTTCCATGCCATTAAAGTCCACAGCAATGGCCCAAGTACAAAGAGTCCTAAAAAAGAAAATTTTTAGCTCTTCCATCGATCTCTCCTTGTCTTCAAACGTCCTCTCATTTCGCTCCTGGCAATGGTTTATATCTAATAATAAAATCTAACCATATACGTATCAAAACTTTTGGGGCTTTTAGTGGCCATGGTGCCCTTAACACTATCACCATACTCTTGGAAGTGGGCACTAAATACACCTCATTGATTGTCTAGGGAGATGAATTTACCAAGTTATTCTCTTTGGGAAAGCGAGTTTGACTTGGAAAAGGTCTCGCAGCTTAATAATCTAAAGACCTGACATAAAAGTAGATAGCTGGAAATAACTTTGTAATACCCCAGGTTTAGTATGAGTATGGTGAATAGGATCCTGCATTGCTTGGGAAGAAGTTTTTATCTAATATAATGATTTTAAAAAGTTCCAAATATAACATTGACTAGTGCTTTTGGAGTATAGCCCTGATATGGTTTAGGCCTTTCTTGATTAACGTTCATTTGGAACAACCCAGGAAAGGTCTAAGTCACATCTGAGCCTATACTCCAAAATAACTAATTAATGTTACAATTGGAGCTTCTTGAAAATCATTATAAAAGGCGAAAACTTTTCCTTCTCAAACAATGTAAGATCCCATTCTCCACCCTCATACTAAATCTGGGGTATTACAGTGTATTTATCAAAACTGGATTACTGAAAATAAGTTGCATGTATATGAAATTCTGTGTTAGATGTGTGCTCTAGTCTACACTGGATAAATGGTGCTGTTTGTCTAAGCTGAGATAACTCATATTGGGCTATGTATTAATCCTAAGTTGGTGTAGCATGCTATCTTGTTTTCACTCAAACATAAAATAGCAACATTTCAATGTTGTAGCAGGTGAGACTCTAATTAAACTATTTAAACAGTATAACTGTTTTATTGGCTTAAAGTCTTGTGTAAAAATGCAGGTGCATGACAATATGGAAGTGTTTTTTGGTGCTCTCTATCATTTGATTGCTAATTATATTTCACAAAATCCTATTGCTTAGGAAGCTTGTCGCTTTCTTCCAGAGATCTCAGGCCCCACAACTCATCCTAAGATTGCACAAGTGTTGTTAGAAAGGAATAATCCCGATACAGCTCTGATGGTTTTACGGTGGTCTGGGTGTGACGGTGGATTGCAGATGGTTTCACTTAGTGAGGCCATAACTTCTGTTCGGGTAAGGGTGGAGTGTGGACTTTTGACTGAAGCATTTACACATCAGAGAATGCTCTGCACCAAAGTCAGGGAGAAGAAGTTGAAGCATGGACCATCTGGGAATGCTTCTGATAATTTCAATAGTGAGTTCAGGAATTGGGTGGAATGGGTGGACATATTGGTAACTGAAATCTGTTGCCTTTGTATACGAAGGAACTTGGTAGATCGAATGATAGAGTTGCCATGGAATTCTGACGAGGAGAAGCATATCCATAAGTGCCTGTTGGATTTTTCTATTGAAGACCCTTCAACAACTACAGGAAGTCTTCTTGTCGTATTCTATCTTCAGGTATTGACAAGGTTTTAAGTGAAGCTAGACTCAGGAATCAACAAGATTTTAAGTTTGACTTAAATTTTAGTAATTGGGTTAAGCATCTAACACTGCTGCATGGTTGCTGATCATTAGAATCATGCAATACAACTTCTTGAAATAATCATTATTGTCAATATGACAATATTGTTTTATTCAAGTCTGTGGTAGCTTTTTCTGTTTATTATTTTTTCTTCCGCATAACTTCTTTTTCCTTTTTATTGGACCATATTTCGTAAGTTTGTACTACTGAATTGCTGGATGAGCTACAATTGTAGTTCTATGTCAAAATAAATATCGATCTTTTTAGTTGGCGACCACAATAATTTGTTTAAATGACTGCATGATATCTCACAATTAAAGGTATCATATTGAAGCCCAAGAACTCCATTTCGGTTCATTTTTTATTCATTATATCTTTTAATGAAATAACTTGTGTATCCTTTTTCTTTGGGATAAGGCTTCGTTGTGGAAATTAATACTGTTTTACTTGGTCTTATAGTGTTTTTTCATATGTTTTACATCTTATTATTATTATGAATTACTGCCAGATGTTGACATATCTCTGTATCTAATAGATGTGTGGATTATTTTGTGAATTTTTGTTACTAGGAGCTGTCCCTTTTTGCTTCTTGAAACAAAATGTAGTGCAATTTTATAATGACTTGCTTGTTTATTTTATTTAACAACAGTTTTTGAAAGGATATCCCGAGTTACAAAATTGTTTTTGTTTATCATTTCAGCGCTACCGATATACTGAAGCATTCCAAGTTGATCTTAAACTTAAGACTGTGGAACAGGATTTCATTTCGAAGAGTTCTGTTGGTAAAGAAGTTTTGTCTAGAATGAGATCAGCAAGTCACTGGAGAGCAAGTTTGATTGTAAGTTATATTAACTTTCTAGATGGAATCTTACTTGTCACGGAAAATAAAAAAACATTCTGTATGATTAGTTTATTTTAGAAAGAACAAATGATTAACTCTTTCCTTCTCTCTCCCTTTTGATATTCTCTCCCCCTCTCTCATGACTTCCTGTCATCTTATTTCCGGCACTTCTTGCCGGAAATAATCCATAATCTTCCCTTTTTGTTTTTCCAATCTTTTTCTCCTCTTCAAATCTTTCTTTTCATTTCTTTTCCTTCTTTTTTCTTCAGTTTCCAGGTTTCTAATTTGGTTGGGAACTATTTTTCTTTCTGGATGGCTTCTAAGAGAAGTTTATTGGTGGACTCAGATTTTCATTTTTTCCATCGTGAATGAAGGGTTGATGCGTATTACCGAAAGAAGCAGAAAAGTTAAAAAATTTGTTATCATTGGTAAGGTGAAGGTGAGATGGTTGGAGAAAACGGTTGTTGCATGCGGAGGTAGTGAGTTCTATAAGACGTTGCGTTGAAGAGAATTGAGCTTTTTTGGCACAGTGATGTGTAAACTACTATGGGCTTTATTTGGTGATAGCAGAGTATGGTGATGGTGGCAGGAAAGGTTTCATTGTCTTCCCTAAGAGTGTGGATGGGAAGGGATTGATGTTTTGCTGAAACTCTCAAGGATTTGGGTTCTCTGAAGTCCCCTGTTCCTATCACCAATAACAGAGGAAGGGTGGATTATGGTGTAAAAGTTCAGGCTTGTGGTGGGGGTCGAGATCTTTCCAAGTCGATGTTGACAGGGCTAGTTTGGGAGGAGAAGGATCTTACAAGGCAGCGTTAATGAGATTCGATGTCTTTCCCGGCCATTCCATTCAGTTTCTGATGGAACACAATAGGGGCTATCGGGGGAATGAGGTGGCAAAGGTAGGTGGCGGATTAGTCCATGGTGTAAAGATTGCTAACACCTCCAAACAAACACATGTTTCAACAGGTGGCGTGGAGTCTCTGAGGGAGGCATATCAGGTCGGGTATAGGAAAAGTCGTGGTTGGAGTTGATGTTTGATCTGATCGAAATCAATGAGAAGATCAACAGTTTTCTTTTGAGGATTGATAAGGAGATGGGCCTTAACTTGCATTTGGGCCGTAAGTTTGGGGTGGAGGTGTAGGAAGAGGGTGACTCAGGGGTTGTGGGCTTGGGTATTAAAAATGGGGCTGGTATTCAGGTGGGTCGTGTTTCTTGTGAGAATAAAGTGAAGACTTCAGTCAGCTGTAAAAAGGGGCCCAAATCCAGTTAATTGGATAAAGGTAAACAAAAAGTTGGACCAGATGTTCAGAAGTCAGCCCGGCCCGTTTCGGTGTGGCCGTATTCAGGTCTAATTCGGGTTCGACCTCAAACAACATCGGTCAATCATCGATGGAATCTCCTCCTGCACTGGGGTTGAAACAAAATAGATAGCTGGCCATTTTTGCCCCTATGAATAGTATTCAGTCATTGGAATGTTTGCTGATGGACTCTCCTGAGGCTTCGCAAGTGATTTTGCTGATATTTTCACGTCCGAAGGCTTTGCCTAGAACAAAATGTGAAGGTGATATTTTTCCTCTCAATTTCATCTCCAGAATCAGGGGTGAAGCTCCGAGAGTGTTTCTAGGTGCGGTGATATCATGTGTGGAGACTAAGATTATTATTTTAGCTCTCTGGTGGGGATGATTTGAAGCTCAGGGGGGATGACCAGAGGCTTGTTGAGATGCAATTGGTTATAACGGATGCGGAGAGTGTGGATTGTAATTTATTGAAAGGGAGAAGGTGGGTAATGATCCTGTGCCTTTATGTACTTTGCTCCTGGGTGTGAGTATGGTTGGGTGCTCTTCGAAATGGGTGCTTAAGAAAGTTAAAGAAATTCAGGAGTGCTTGGGGATCTCCTGTAAGGGTTTTGAAGACTAGTTTAGGGCCTTACTTATAGCCATTGAAGTGGGCCATTTTTCGTCTTTGAAATCAGCGTCGAAAAAAGTAAGAGAATTGAAGAGACTTTACCTGTGCAATAAATTATGATGCCAATGAGGGGAGTGTAAGTTGAGGAAGGAGTAAGGGGAGGGCTTCAAATCTTACTTTATGAAGCCCAAAATACCATCGTGGAATGGTAGGGGGCTAAATGATCTTAACAAGCGCCTTCATGTAAAAAATTTACTTTGCCAATGGAAGGTTGATGTCATTTGTTTACAGGAAACTAAGTTGTAGTTTTTTTATAGGAGAATTATCAAAAGCTTATGGGGATGTCTTTACGTGGGATGAGTGTTCCTTGCCTCTAAGGGGGCCTCTGGTGGTATCATTGTGATGATAAGAGGATTGTGAAATTTGAGGAGTGTATTGGGGAATACTCGATGGTTTTTTTTTTCAGGAATTTGGAAGATGGTTTTGAGTGGGCTTTTGCAGGTGTTTATCGGCCTAATCTAGATAGTAGTAGAAGACTTACGTGGGATGATATTGCAGGGGTTTATAGCTGATGGGATGTGCCTTGGTGTATTGGAGGGGACTTCAATGTTACTTGCTTTTCGAGTGAGTGGTCAGGGGAGTCTCGGTAATGTCCGGCTATGGCAGATTTTTCTGATTTTATTTTTGATATGGAGTTATTGGACTTGCCTCTGGAGGGGGCGTGCTTTCACATGGTCTAATAACAACTGGGCATGGTCGAGATTGGACAAACTTCTTGTATCTCCTTCTTGGGAGGCTCATTTTCCGGATTGTTGTTAGAAAAGATTGTCTTGGGTATGTTCGGATCATTTTCCTGTCATATTGGATTGTGGGGGTATTCATGGGGGTAGCAAGTATTTTAAGTTTGAAAATATGTGGTTAAAAGCTGATGGTTTTGTGGATATTGTGAGACAATGGTCTTCTTACCAGTTTATTGGTACCCCGAGTTTTGGCAAGTAAGCTTAAAGCTTTAAAAGAATGATTTGAGGAAGTGGAATATGGAAGTTTTGGGAATGTCAATTGTCAAAGAAAGTTTCTCTTTGAAAGTTTCTTCTTCCATACTTTATCTCTTTGGGCCTCAACTTGTGTTTTTAATGGAGCCTACTTAAAGATTTTCTTGTATCACTTTGTAGCTCTTAATTTGTAACCAGGTGTATACTGTTTGTATACTTCCTGTATACTTGGGTTATGCCTATTTACTAGTTTCAATAAAATGTTATTTTACTAGTAAAAAAAAAAAAACTTTATGGATGTAACTATAGGTATTAAGAATATAGCAAAGCATGTTAATGGGGAGCAAACCTTGGGTCAGTTCACAAGGCAAAATCTTTGCTGCTCCCCCACACCCCCAGTACAGGTCCCTCAGCCTCCCTTTTACATATATAACCTCTTCCACCGTGCCAATCCATTCCATCTTCTCAAGAATACCCCCCCAAACAGACTTGGCCTCGAAGTGAGCATCCAATGGGAGGCCAATATATGTCACGGGCAGGGAAGTGACCTTACTATCAAGAATGCTTGCTAAGCCATCCACATCCTTCAACCCCAAGGGGTGGTGTAGTGGTCCTGGGACAAACCATCGGACGTCTTAGTTTCAAAACTTTGCATTCACACTTTTGGGGCCATCAGACTGGGGAAGTTTTCTTTTGAATTACCAGAAGTGCACTTGCGGGAAATTCCTTGTTGAGGGCATGGGCATACTTGGAATTAATTGGGACTTTGAACTGGACACCCCGATGCCAATAAAAAAAAACTATCCACATCCTTCACAGAACCCATTGGAACCAACTCAGCTTTTGCTAGATTACTCTTTGAACCCCAATACAATTTCTGGACATTGCAAGGATAGATTTGATTTTGTTTTCTGCATTTTATATTTTGTATGCTTTTTCTTGAAGGAACTGACCTACCCTCTTAGGAGTGAGTTTAGATCGTGCATCTTTGGACAATGGATGTTCTACTATAAGCTGAAATCTAACAAATTATTTTTGAGCACACCGCAACGTTCACAACTTCAGCTTGTCAAGACCTTGTTTGAGAAGTGGAAAACTTGGGCCTAGTTTGAGCCTGATAAATAAACATGTATACGTGGTTGATATTTTATATGCTCTTCTACAAGTATGTTATTTGAGAAAAGATATTTAATGTACATTGGATGGGATTGCTTCAATAAACAGGATAAATGCATGGAATTGCTGCCAGAAGTCCAAAGGCAACAAGTAAAGTCTGGTCAATTGCCTGAGATTACTGCTAGTTCTGGTGAAAAAGTTGAAATGCCAGCAAAATCTGATTTCACCATGGTTCAAGAGCTAACCTCAACAAGTTTATTGATTCCTTCGTCTACTGATTCTTCTCTTGGTCTTGGGATGGACCACCTGACTCCTTTCTTGAGATCATCGGTTTTTGAAAATCAAACAAGACTACATGGGTCTATCAATGGTCATCGCTCTGAAGTTATCAAGTATGGTTCCCAATCAATTTTATATGGAAGGGGACTTAGACCTAGAGGTAGCATCAACAAAGATTTCAACTTAAATGACTCAACTCCTGAAACTCGTAGAGTTAGTCTCATGAATGCCTCACCATCAAGAAAAATTAACAGGTCTACCTTTGGCAATCTCCAAGACTCCTCACCTGAAATGGAACAAAATGGTTTCATTAACCAACTCCAAGATGCCAGTCCTTTATATTCCTACAGGCTTAGCTCTAATCCAATGGGCACACCTAGCAGCAACCAGAGCTTGTTTAAAGATTCTGGAGGTGGCTTGAACACCAGTTTCACTGGTAAAAAGATCCAATCCGATAGAGATTATAGACTCTGGAACGGGGCATCTTCAGATGATCAAATGGAAATCTCTTGGAGGTAAATCTTACTTCTTATGTCTCCTCCTTTCACGTTGAAGTCTGTTAGCCTGCTTTGTTGCTTGTACAGTTAATTGCAGATGCACATATTCTCATAATTTGAACTCGCTCTTATTTATATGATCTCTTAAATTCAGCCATGGAGGGAGGGAATCTGCCGCACAAGACAACGGTATGAATTGTGGACCGAGATGGAGGTCTGATGAGACCAGTGACGAGGAAGAGGAGCCGAGTCCAGGGGGAAGTATGGGAATGGCTTGTCAAACGACGCCCACAAGAATTAGGAGAAGTAGACTTGCCAGGTAAAGATTGCATCTGCCAATTTTCAATCTTTTGATATCCTTGCCCTTCCATGGTGGCTTCTCAATTTGGTCTGGGAAAAGGGAAGCTGCAAGAGCTAGCTAGCACTGCAACAGGGTTTGTTTTTCGAGTAAAAGGGTTCATACTGCGACCGTTTTTGCAGTTTTCATGGGTGGAAAGTGGACGAGTAAATATAAGTCTTGTATACAGTTGTGCTATTAAAATCCAGTAAGAAGATAGGGCATTGGATCATTTCCTTTTCCTCTTGTCGTTGAACTAACAAGAGGCGAATTGTCTTTTAGGAGGAACAATCTATGCAGGGTCTGACAATTTTGTATTTTTGTTGAGGCAAGTCAAAGGTTTTTCAGTCTTTTGTATTTTTATTGAGGCAATTCAAAGGTTTTTCAGTCTTTTGGTACTACTTTCAACGTTTTGGTAAGATATATGAAACAATTTACGTGAATCGTGTTCTAATGTTTGATTTCCCTAAAGTCTAATGTTAGATATTGTCTTAAGGTGTGTAAGATCTGCTTATTTTTATTGAAATTTGTAAGCTATCAACACAAGATACTAGTACGCAGCTTGCCAAAAAATACCCAACTCACTCAAAACAGAGATAAAACCAAGAACCGACTTTAGCAAAGTTTTTGAGGAACCTTGAACCTTCTTACAAAAAATGAACAATATTTAGCTAGACGATGAATGAATCATTCTGATGAATTACACTATATTTATACACTGAAGAAGATGAACAAAACAACACTGTATTGAAATAGAACTGCTGCCTTCAATTTGTTATTTCTGTTACACTTCCCCCCGCCTTCAAATTTCCTTAGTTGCTGCGCACCATTTCACTTAATGCCTTCTTCCTTAATTTGTTGCACAATGTTTTATTAATATTCCCAACGCACTGTTTTGATGTTCAATTCCTCACGACACCAGCTCTTAGGGCAGGTTTGGGGCACAAGACAAAATACAAAATTCTCATATCATATCATCTCATCATTACATTTTTTTCAAATTCTCATACAAAATATAATAAATAATTTAACTTTTTCAAATCCCAATACACATTTTTCAAATTCCAAAATAATAATAATATTAAAACATAATATTTTAAATACTAAAACAAAATACTAAATTCTCATATCATCTCCCAAACCTGCCCTTAGTTCCCACACTTAGCCAATTTCTGTTGCTGCACATACATTCCCATCAACACACATTGCATTACTACACATCCTCATGATCCTTACATTCTCCACCCCTTCAACGACGTCCACGAGGCCCTAACAGTTCCCCCCTTCTCAGAGAACCTTGCCCACAAGGTGTGGGTACAAGTTCCTCAACTTCCACAAAATCTCCCACAAACTATCTTCAAGTGGAGCACCCACCCATTTAATCAATACTTCAGTTGCTGCTTGATTGCCAACTTTCTTTCATCCTTCTTTCCAATATTACTTCAGGTTTAGGTTGTACTCGACCCTGTATGTCAATTGGGGGCAGAATTGGTAATGGAAGAACACCCTGGCCTAATTTCTTTTTTAAACAAGAGACATGAAAAACAAGATGGATTCTTGATGAACTTGGCAGATCCAACTTGTAGGCCACTGATCCAATTCTTTCAATTACTTGAAATGGACCATAGAATCTTGGGGACAGCTTCAAATTGTCTTAAAGCCATTGTTTTCTGTCTATAGGGTTTGAGTCTTAGGAAGACCCAATCCCTTACCTGGAATTCCCTTTCACTTCTCTTTAAATCAGCAAAAAACTTCATTATGTGTTGAGCTTTCTGAATTTTTTCTTTTAACAAAGACAGCAACTCATCTCTAGACCTCAATTGATGATCTACAACTGCATTAGCAGTGGTTCCAGGTACATAAGTCATCAACTTTGGTGGAGCATATCCATAGAGGGTTTCAAAAGGGAAAATCCTAATCGAGGAGTGACAGGTGGTGTTGTAACACACCATTCTGCCATAGTCAACCAACCACTCCATTCTCTTGGTTTATCACTTGCATAACACCTCAAATAACATTCCACATTCTTGTTTAAATTCTCAGTTTGCCCATAAGATTGTGGGTGATAAGTTGAACTATAGTGAAGTGAAACCCCATGCAACTTAAACATCTCTTTCCAAAAAGAGCTTGTGAATAATGGATCTCTGTCAGAAACGATGGACTTAGGCATTCCATGAAGCTTGAACACTCCTGAGAAGAAAATCTGTGCCACCTTAACTGCTGTGAATGGATGAGACAAAGAAAAGAAATGAGCAAATTTAGTTAATCTGTCAATCACAGAAAAAATGATAGAAAAACCATTGGAATTGGGAAGGCTTTCTATAAAATCCATGGATATATCCAACCATGGAAACTGAGGAATTGACAAAGGTTGCAAAAGTCATGCTAGCTTCACTATGTCTCATGTTTGCTAGTCTGGCAGACTACACATTCTCTGACCAAGGCTCGAATGTCATCTCTCATCCCTTGCCAATAAAACTCCATTCTAGCTTTCTGAAGTGTTCTTATAACCAACATGCCCAGCTTGAGGACTATTTGTGGATATACTCAAGGATTTTTGTTTTGAAAGGAGAGTTAGGAACCAAGACCAGTTTCTCCTTCTTTAGCAATAACCCTTGCTGCAATCTATAGTTTTTAGGTCCTGACAACCCACTCTTCAGTTTCTGCACAATCTCATCTAACTCAGGAGATAGTTTATAACTATCCTTTAATTTCTCAATCCATAAAGGAGTAGGAAATGTAATTAAGACCAACACAACAGAATCTTCTTCATTCTTTCTTGACAACCCATCAACAATTACATTCTCCTTGCCTTTTTTGTAATCAATAGTAAAATCATACCCCCAACAGTTTAGACAACCACTTTTGCTGGAATTCAGTACCAATTCTTTGCTTAAGGAGATATTTCAAAGCCTGTTGATCTGTTTTAATCTTGAAAGATTGCCCTAACAGATAAAAGAAGCTCCTTTTCATAGGTTGATAACAATAATGCCTTTCCTTTCAATGCTTTGCTATAGAAAGCAATAGGTTGCCCCGCTTGCATAAGCACAGCTTCAGGTCCAATACCTAAAGTATCACATTCTATAGTGAAAACTTTCGAAAAGTCATGTAGCTTCAACACAGGAGGCTGAGTCACTGCCTCCTTCAATTTTTGGAAAGCCTGAGTTGTAGATTTAGACCAATGGAATGCATTCTTCTTAAGCAAATCTGTCAAAGGGGCTGCTATTGTACCATAATTCCTTATGAACTTCCTATAGTACCCAGTCAACCCTAGGAAGGCCCTTAATGCCTTTAAGGAACCAGGTATGGGCCAATCAACCATTGCAGCTAGCTTAGAGGGGTCTGCTCTTACACCTTTAACTGAAATTAAGTGGCCTAAATAGTCAATCTCTTGCAAGCCAAACTTGCATTTAGACCTCTTTGCAAACAAAGTGTGCTGCCTCAAGACTTCCAAAACCATCCTCAAATTCTTCAAATGATCAGCCAAAGAAGAACTGTAAATGAGGATGTCATAAAAAAAAATCAAGACAAATTTCTTGAGAAAAGGCTTGAATATGTCATTCATCAAGCCTTGTAAAGTTGCAGGTGCATTAGTAAGCCAAAAAGGCATTACTAAGAACTTATAGTGGCCCTCGTGAGTTCGAAAAGCTGTTTTTTTAATGTCCCTTTCCTTAACCCTAATCTAGTGGTACCTAGATCTAAGGTCCAGCTTTGAAAAAAAACCAAATAGTTCATCAAGTAACTCATCAATAACTGGGATGGGAAAGTTATCCTTGATGGTTACTAGTGCATGATAATTAATGCACATTCTCTATGAACCATCAGTCTTTTTCACCAAAAGAACAGATGAAGAAAAAGGGTTTTGACTAGGCCTCATAACTCCAGATTTCAGCAAATCTTTAACAATGTTCTTTATTTCTGTCTTCTGATAATGGGGGTATCTATAAGGTCGAATTGAGACAGACATAGTGTTATCGTTCAAGAGGATTTGGTGATCAAAACTCCTTTTAGGAGGTAACTCTACTGGTTTAGCAAAGATGTTTGCAAATTCATCAACTACTGTAGTCACTTCTTCCACACAATTGCTCACTGGCTGACCAGAATCTTGTGCCACCAATTTGAGAAACCAACCTTGTTGGTTAACAAAAGAAGACTTCAAGTATCCTGTCCCCTCACACAACTTCAAATCTGCATTCAAGATACCACTCAGCTTTACCTCAGACTGACCAACTGTAAAGCTCATTGACATAGTAGAAAAATCTCAAATAATGGGCCCCAAAGTTTTCAACCACTGAACTCCTAGAACCACATCACATCCTCCCAAGCTAAGCACATGAAAAGGAATTAGGAACTTAGAGTTTTGAAACTTAAGAACTTCTTCACATCTCCCATGACTAAAAAGAGTAGCTCCATCTACAACTCGAACTTGCAAACTAGTGTCCTCTCTTTTAGATTGGCTGCTTCAACAACAAGAGGGTCCAGAAAATTATGAGTGGATCCAAAATCTACTAATATTTCAACAGACACATCACCAATTTTCCCTAACAGCTTCATTGAATTATTACTTATGCATCCTGACAATGCATGTATAGAAATTTCCATCCCTCCCTCATTGCTATCAACATTTGCTTCTGATTCCACTTTTTGATCATTAGACTCTTGCAACAGAGAATTTTCATGCCCTCCCCCATGTAACAAATACACTCTAGGCTTTTTGCAAACATGAGCTGGGCTCCACTTTTCATCACAGTGGTAGCACAACCCCTTGTTCCTTTTCTCATCCATTTGTGAAGAGAAAATCCTCTTGACAAGTCCTACAAACCCCTGACCCCGATCATTAAGCACCTCAAAATGCCCCTTATCAAAATTACTGCCCATAACTCTTGTTGACTTCCTTGAAACCACAACATTCTTCTTGGATCTTAACTAATCCAAATGCAGCATTAAGGTTAATAGGATTAACCATTCTAACTGGCAATCGAATTTCATCCCTCAACCCACTCAAAAAACAACTTAGCTTATGCCTTTCAGAAAGACCCTTAAGTCTATTAGACAAAGCCTCAAATTGAGACTTATAAATGGTGACTGTTCTTGTCTACTTGAGGCGAGTTAAAGCCTCCATAGGATCATCATAGGTAGTGGGCCCAAATCTAACTTGCAATGCCTTAATGAAAGTATCCCAACTATTAAAGATCCCCCCATCTAAGGCATCTTGGTACTAGATCAAAGCCTCTCCTTCCATGTGATACCCTACTATCACTAACCTTTGATTCAAAGGTGTTTGATGGTAATAAAAAAATGGGTTGCTTTAAAAATCCAACCTAAGGGATCGGTGCCATCAAAATGAGAAAATTCCAGCCTCACTCCTCAAGGTAAAATCGATCTTTCTTCCCCGCTACCATGCACATCAAAATTTTGAACGACTGGTCGACTTTCAACCAAGGATTTAATCATATTAGACAATTGTTCTAACCTGTCAGCAATACAACAGATTGCATTGTTGTGATCATCTAGTTGCCTC
Organism: Juglans mandshurica; assembly: GCA_022457165.1. Lineage (NCBI taxonomy): Eukaryota > Viridiplantae > Streptophyta > Magnoliopsida > Fagales > Juglandaceae > Juglans > Juglans mandshurica. Next base: position 17,962,198 of record CM039622.1, read on the forward strand.
TGAACTACTTCCTGTTGTTTCCCTTCGACTTGGGCCCTGATAGCCCCTCGCGTGCCTTAAGCCATCTAAGAATTCTTCAAAAGAGGATTGTCCTCTCTGATACCTATTTGTAAGGTATCAATACAACATACCAGAACACAGCTTGCCATAAAATACCCAACTCACTCAAAACAGAGATAAAACCAAGAATCGACTTTATTGATTCTTGAGCAAGGTTTTCGAGGAACCCTGAACCTCCTTACAAGAGATGAACAATCTTTAAGCTAGACGATGAATGAATCATTCTGATGAATTACACTGTATTTATACACTGAAGAAGATGAACAAAACGACACCGTATTGAAATAGAACTATTGCCGTCAATCTGTTATTGTTGTTACACTTCCCGCCTTCAGACTTCCTTAGCTGCTGCACACCGTTTCACTTATTGCCTTCTTCCTTCATTTGTTGCACACCGTTTCATTAATATTCCCAACGCACCGTTTTGATGTTCAATTCCTCACAACACCAGCTCTTAGTTCCCACACTTAGCCAATTTCTGCTGTTGCTGCACATACATTCCCTTCAACACACACTGCACTACTATACATCCTCATGATCCTTACAAAAATAAATCCAGCCTATCATTAAAAGATAGATTTTTTTTTTTCATATAGGTTTCAAATTTTTCTACTTTTTTCAAAGGGAGTGTGGGTCTTGCACACGTTAAGATTATACAAAATTACAAATCACTTTCTTCTAGGAAAATAACTGTACTTGAGTGATTGAAATATATTATAAAGAAATACTTTAGCTACATTCTCTCTGTGTCTATATATATATATAAATAAGCTACGGACACTATTTTTGCTTGCCAATTCACCGACCTCGTTTGCTTCTCAGTCTGTTACATGTGACGCCCAATGTCGACGTATTTACATTTTTTTCACTGAGCTCAAGTTGCCCATTAAATGATGATGATAGATACGACATGATATTGGTACATCCCTCAACTCTCTTAAACATTCTCTCCCTTCTTTCTAAAACAACTTATAAATGACCACCGCCTTTCCTCCCCCCTTCTATCGTTGATTAAAAAAATGACAACAATAATGAGAAAAACAACTCTGGTTGCAATTCTAGTATTTCAGGTGCCATTTCTTTTTTTTTTTTTTTCTTTGTAACATTAGAATGATGGTATTTTTAGTTATATGGGCATATGGTGTTAAATTGGTTTTGTATTAATATAAAAAAAATAATGCTAGATACAGTCTTAAAATATACAAAGTCCTGTATAATCGCTTGAAAAATTGGGTCTACCATGAAAAATTGAGTTTTTTCATGTGAGTTCTAGGCGTGCCTCACTTGATCTCAAAAAGATTACACTAGACTTGCATACTAAGACTACAAATAATTTTTCATATAAAACATTTCAAGCATTCAAATGGAAAAATTATGACTATTAAGAGTTTCTTATTTGAAAACATTATCATGAAGAGTTTTGTTAATTATATAAGTCGATGTTTAAACATCACTTACGATGAAATTGATTATATTTATTCAAAAAAAAGCAAAAACATATACTTTTTTTATGTTAGTTGATACAGTAGCCTACGCATTAGTGGGGCACTTTGTGTATCAATAAGCGACTTTGCAAATAGATTTTTTTGTATCATGAATACTTCTTTAATTGAAACCATGAACTATATATTTATGACCGCTATTTTCCATCCTTGACTTTATTGTTATCGGTCAATTAAGGGAAAAAAAAACACATGTTTCTGTCATTTCCTCAAGAGACTGGCAAGCTACGTCCTTTTCAGAATCTGGCATCCAAATCCTGATTTTTACACTTCCTAATAGATATATATTCATGGAGGCAATAGCTGGAATACGCCACACTATCGATCCTTGGAAGGGCAAGGAAGAAATTATGAAAATTCTACGCACCATGTATCTTCGTATCACACATCATATATAGTTTTTTAATTTTTAATTTTTTTCTCTTATCAAATATATAGTTTATGGATGATTAGAACTCAATTAATTTTAAAAAAATAAAAATAAATATAATACGTGGTGTATGAAAATGATTAGGGACGAAACTAAAAAAAATTACATGGTAATGGTAGACCCACCAGTTTTTTATTTGACTTTTTTATGAGTTTTTTATATAAGAAATAAGAAAAAAATAGTTTGATACGTGACAAAGTTTATGGAGTGACACGCGTCATCTAGTAATTATAGACAAAAAAGTGACGGAGGGTCCTGAGATAAAAAGTTTAATTGTTTGGTTATACGGTTATGAGACGTAATATTTTGTTAAAAATTAAATAAAATATTGTTATAATATAAATTTTTAATATTATTTTTATTTTGATATTTAAAAAATTGAATTATTTATTATATTTTATATAAAAATTTAAAAAAATTGTAATAATTATATGAAATAAGATAAGATGAGATGAGATGATTTAATTTTGTATAACTAAACTAATCAGTATTGATTGATTAATCCTCGGGAAAAAAAAAACACGGCAAATCTCAAATAAGCACAAGAAGTTTATGACCAAATTTTCCTTAATAATAATTTATCAGATAGTCAGGATCAGACTTTTGCTGACTCCGAGCATAGCCACCCAATGTGCAAGTGGATTTTTACTAAATTAATATATTTTATAAATGCTAAATAAAGTTACATGAATTTATTTAAGTTATGATTGGAACTATATTCTATATTATCCCGAAAAGTATGTTTAAAGAAAATCATAAAAAATTATATTTTTTCTCAAACAAACTTTTTAGTTTATTTAAAATTAAAAAATACTGTAATATGTAGTATCCAAACAAATTAATTTTATTATTAAAGAGATTTTAAGGCTATCTAAACACTTTTTAAAACACTTAAACAACCCCAAACAAATTAAAAAAACCAAACCAACTACTTTTTGGGAGACGGCTTGAAGAGGGAGAGAGAGATGGAGAATAGAGAGAGACTCAACCAAGATGGGACTTTATTGTAGATGTTTGCTTTATGATGGCCATCAGCAAGGTAAACGGCCCTAGTTTGTTTCAATGGATATATTTTTATAAAATGTTGTAAACTAGTTTAGAGTTTTGCTGCTCATTATTTTACATATTATACTTGTTTTTATTTTTTATTTTTTAATCCTGCTAAACTAATTGAACTTTTCTATTCATCATCCCTACACTACATACTTGCTAAGAGAAAAAAAATAAAATAAAAAATCATGTATGGTGTGTGATATAGGGATAATGAGTAGATTTTTTTCTAGTTTTATACTCGTCAAAAAGGTACAATTCTCCATTATTAAAACCTCCATTGTTGTCGTAATAACCAGCCAGAAATTTAATGGATGAATTTCTTTAGTTTTAGAAAAGTCGTGAAAATTTCGAAAATGTCTCATGAATCGAGTAATAGCGTAGGTTTTAGTCTGTCAGCATAGTCAGTTTCTTACCCACTTTGGTGACAGAAACATGATTTCATATATTTGAGATATTTAGAAGCATGAAATTGAGAGGCTATTTGCGCCATTAGTTTTAGATGTATATTTTGGATTTTACAGCGCAATAATATAATTTTCACTTTTTGGATGATAATTGCTCAAAAATGCCTTTTGATTTGTTATAGGTACTTAGGAGTCAAATTTTACAAAATGAATTCCACTACTAGGTTCTTATGATTATTTAAGATTTTACAGTGGAAAGTTTATTTTTGCTTTTTTCGGAGTGAATAGTAACATCTGTGATAAAGTGACGTGGCACTCAATCCAGTCGTTTTCAAATCATAGTATGGATTGTCCAAATCAATCTAGAGAAGTTTTATTTGTAAATTTAGCAAAATCTTAACCACACTTGGTGAATAGTATAGAACACTTGGCACTAAGAGTAACCATGGGATTAAAATGTGAAGAAAAAGAAAGATAATCAAGCATTGTGATCATGCCACCTAAGTCCAACACTATTCCATCTAATCATTTATTTTTGTGTCAAACCAAAGAGGTTTTCAAATCTAGTGAAACCCCAAACCTTTGAGATTCAATTGAAATCCCAAAACCTTGGTGGGAGCAGTTTCCTAAATGTTGGCTGGTTTATCTTAGTGTTTAATCACTTGAATAAATCACTTTCACATGTTATTAACCACTTAAGTTCATGACATTACACCATAATTCATTCTTTTATACCTTGTTAATTTCATTGGGCAAAAAAAAATTAGATTTGGGCTTATTAGAAACTGAAACCCCAAACCAAACCCTCTTGAAACCCTAAATTAGGCTCAATCGGTTTAGGCCCATTAAGGCCCATCGAAAAGTTCTACCTAAGCAAGACTTCTAGAGCAAGCTCCCCCACCGCCCAAGTCTATATCCCATGGCGGATATGTCAGCCCAAATAGTGGCTGATGGGAGGTCAAACCACCTTACACAAAGCCCCTCCCACACAACAGCTTCCAAGGCTGAAACCATGTGCTGCTACCCACAATTTTGCATTTGGTTTTGGCCGACAAAAATACCATCAAAGGGTCACCCTCACATCCCCCCTAAGCCCTTTAGTCCTATATAAGTCTTTCATGGCTTTTCCTTCATTCTTTTGTCACTTTCATTTAACTTTTTGGAAAGAACTCAAGAGAAAGTTTCTGGTAGTGTTTTTGGCAGATATTGCTTGATTTATTCAAAACCTTTATAAGTAGATTCTCACAAAGCTACCTTCATACAAATTGTTTCTATTTTAGTCTAGTTTCAAATGGTATATATTTAATTATTTTTCATGAAGTTTGATTAGTGAAAAGTCAGTTTGAGCATGAAACGGTCATGCTAAGTGACAATTTGGATGTTGTGTAAACTTTGATGCTTTTTATGAAGTTTTAGGAAACATATTGGTTCAATATTTTTATGGTTTAGAGTTAACATGTTAACATGAAAATTACGTTTGGACTTTTTGTATGTTAAGAGTTTTTACAAAGAGTTTTACATGATTTTTGAAAGTTAGAAATTGGAGATGTAAAAACAGTTTTTGTCTTGAGAAAGTCTTGATCTTTTGTTATGTAAACATGATCATATCGTCTTGATATTCACATGTGTGGTTTTAGCACTTGTATCTATATGTTAGGAAGTTATTTTCGGAGAATAATGGTTTTGAGCTTGATGGAAGAAATTGTTATGCATGCTAAGGTTCAATTAGAACACAAACTTGAGGCTCATGGGTTTGCTTTGTGTTTTTATGAATTTTTGCCATGTGATCCTAGATTTAATGCCTAGATCAAGTTTAATGAATATGAGGTATATGATTTTTTTCCTTGATGATTTAAGTCATGAGAAATTTGGATTTATTGATTTGATCTAAAGTCATAACATGTGGTACTCGGTTTTGAAGTTAGTGTACAAACCGATTATGTTGTGTGATATTTTGTGGTTTTTGATTTGTTTATTCAAGAATGATATTTCTTAGGATTGACTTATAAACATATTAAGAGTATGTTTATGAACTTTTGGACTTCTTGGAGTTGATTTGAAAAGTGTGGATCAAGTGCATCAAGAAGTTGCTCTATTAGTCTAAACTTAGTGTTTTGACACTTTTCTTGCTACGAGGAGTTTTTTATTTTTTGAAGTATATATTTTTAGGGTCTTATCATGATTTTAAAACATAGGATGTGATTTCTAAGTGTTTCATAAATCGGTTTTAGCATGAAAGTTGAAGTTTGGATGAATTACAACAAAAATCAAGAATTTGGCATTTTTAGATGAATATGTCTAAGCATAGTTCTTGTGGTTGTGATTTGTTTTAAATTATTCTGATTAGATATTTAAATTTAGGATAAAATTTCCATGATTAATGTAAATTTTGATGAATTTTGGAGTTTAGATGTGAAATCCTTATTTTAGAGGTAAAATAGTCATTTCCCCACATGTAGAGGTAAAGTTGTAATTTTGCCATAAATCAGTATTTCTAAGTATTTTAGTGAGAAGTTTATAACCCTTAGAAATATCTCCTTTATGTTCACATTATTTCGCGCTACTTTACGTCACGCTAAATTACTGTAAGTTGGCCTCTAACTTACTTTCAGGATATTTGTATATGTGTGATGGTAAGAAATCACCATTCATGTTCATCATGCTCATTATAAATGCTATATTATGCCATGCCATGATTTTATTTCAAGTACATACTTATCTATTGCACACCATGTTAAGCCATGTCAATTATTACACGTACATTTCACGTCATGTTATGTTATGTCATTTGTCAGTTATTTCATGTCACATGCATGGAGTACGTCATGAAAAATAGTATTTTTAAATCAGTCAAGTATTTTCTATTTATCATGACCCCAAGTGTTAGGATGAGACAATATTCTAGTGGAACTCTATTGTTCAGATTGGAGTGTTAAACTGGTATGAAATTCCTTGGGTTGAAAAAGTATCGTCAATTGATTTCGAATGAGACCTAAGTAACTAGTCTCTGGAGCAGAGTCAAGCACCAATGTCGATGGTGCCAACCACAATTCATGTTTATGTTATACACACTCACAGCAGGTGCAGATACCTGTTATAGGATACGTACATTACGTATTCACAACAGGTGCATATATCTGTAGTGTGATGTGTATGTTAAGGTACTCACAGTTGGTGCAGATACCTGTGATATGATGTGGTATTGGTAGGAGCACACAGTTTAAAGGGACTGGTGTTACATCCACAGTTCTCATTTAATTAACCAGCTTTTTATGGAATAAGATTATAAGTTCATGTTCAATTTTAAGTTAGTTACAATTTATGTCAGATCAGTTCAAGTTATGTCAGCACATGTCAAGTCATGTAACGCTCATTCATGTTCATGTTAGCATTCATATATTTTACTGTCATGCAGACATCTGTATATTGCTAGTTTAAATTTGTCGTTTACTTGCCGAGATTTGTAATCAAATCTCAATAGGTAGTCACAGCTACTATTCCTCCAGAATAGTAGATCATATGTCAAGATTTGGAGAACTGGTAGAGGATGGCCTGGATGAGGTTGATTAGGCTTCAACGCAACGACGAGGACCTCATCGCTTTGATGCTCCAATTTGTAAATAGGATTATGACTATCTTGGTTGAGTTGCGCGAGCTACTCATTTGTCTAGCCTAGCAGTTATGATAGTTTATTTATGTTCTTAAGGACCGTTGTCTCCAGTACTCATGATGTTAAAGACCGTTTGGACGAGCACTATAACTTTTAGACGTATGTTATTATATGATGATGAAATATGTTTATGTTATTTTTGGATATGTCATATATGGTACATAGTATTTTTTAAAAACATTATCCACTGCGAATATTGCATATTGTTAGATGTATGGTAGGTGCATTGTATCTTTATTTGTCATGAACGGGGGTAGGTAATCTTGTATTGTATGTTTTGACACTTCAAGTTCCGTCAAATCTCAAGCGGAACTTGGGGCCGTGATAGTTATCTTAAGATTATAGAGTAAAATGATAAATGAGAAAGTCGATAATTCTTCTTTAATCATTTTTTTTAAATCAGAATGGAAATGATCTAATCAATCAACATAATCAATTATTCCAATATTTCTCTTTCAATACAAGATTCAGAATCAGCTCAAGACCTTCTACTAACAAAATCTTCTCATTTGAATGTAAGAGTACCATCTTTGCAAGATTATGTGCTACTTTATTAGCTTCTCGGTAAGTGAAGACACCATGTCAGCCTGATCTTCTTTCCAGCATTCTTTGAGTGTCATGTATCAATGTCCCATAATCTGTATAGATGTCTTCGTTACTATTAGTAGCATTGATCACTATTTGTGAGTCTCCTTCAAAGATCACCCTAGTAAACTCCAGATCGAAGCATAGCTCCAATGATTTCCTCAAAGCCATTGCTTCATTTGTAGTAGGCTTCATAATGTAATTGACATTTGTGCTTAGTGAAGCCATGATCTCCCCTGCTTCATCTCTAATAATCACCCCAATACTATTTTTCTTTGATTTTGAATCAACGACTGTATCCCAATTTACTTTCACTTGGTTTTCAGTTGGTTTATTCCATTTGACAACACTTCTCTCAAAATTCCCTGATTGTTGGTGTTCTCTTCGAAGGAATTCATTTAATCCTGTATTTGTTGCCTGAATCACCTTTTTTGGGTCTTCAAACTTGTTTTAAAAAAGTAGAGAATTTATTCTAAACCAATCCTTCTCATAATGAAAACTACTAGCTCAATATCCTCAGTTTTCAGTTTTGAATTCAAAGTCTTCCACAATTCCCTGAGGCTAGTCTATGAAGTCAACCACTTTTTGACAGGACTAATTGATTTAATCCAAACATCACTGGCAGCAAGGTAGCTCCAAATAGCATCATGTACTACAGATTCTTCTTCTCTTTAACAAATTGGGCACAAAGGGTTATCAACAATCTTTTTCTTGACAAGGTAATGTCTGGTTGGCAACAGATCATGGCATACTTTCCATAGAAAATGTTTTACCATCCTTAGAACCATAAAACCCCAGATATGTTCCCACCATTGCTCCCATTTTGATGATAAGGAAGATTATCCCTTCATTTTCTTTAATCTAGTAGTATGTTCCAAATGATAGGCACTCTTGATAGAGAAATTCCCTTTACTCGTATATCCCCTTACCAGTTGATCTTCAGCTCCCATTCGACTTAGAGGTAGGCTACAGATAACTTCAGCTTCTTCTTGTTTGAAGATTTGGCGAATAACATGTTCCTTCCATCAGCTTGTATTAGCATCTATTAGCTCTTTCTCCTTAGTCTCTCTGTCTAGTGAAGAAATAAGAGATTGCACTCAGAATGTTGTAGGAATATCAACCACTTATCTTTCTAGATTTTAATCTTGTTGCCATTCCCTACCCTCCATAACATCCCTTCTTTTACTAATTACATAATGATAAATGAGTTGCCGACCTTTTCATTATTGAACAAGTTACATTTAAGTTGGATCACAATTATTTCATTCTCATATATTTGTCTTGTCAATATAGACTTGTGATGTTGTATTTGGTTTGATTGTTTGGACCTACTTATTTTTTTACCTGAACAATAATTTCGATTTTAACAAAAAATTATGTAGGTTCTAGGTTTTTTTTATGGACTTATGGTGTGTTTAGATTGCAGGATCTGAGAAGGAGGATTTGGGTCTAAGTCTTATAAGATGGATGCTAGGTTTGCCCCAAGTTTGCCCCTCCTTACATGGACTTGCCACATTAGCCACTTTTTTACACGTGAGGGGCAAACTCAGAAGCACACTTGGGGGACAATTTAGCATTTTCCTTAATATAATTTGAATTCCATGTTTGGATCGTATATCAAATATGGATTTAGATTTATATGAAAGCACAAAAAAAAAATGCTTTTAACATTTTTGGATTTGAAATCCTGGTTGATTTGAAATCGAAATTCAAAAACTTCAATCCAAAATGCAACCTTGGCTGATTTTACTTTTAGCCTATGGTGAACTTAGCCTGTAAGAGAATTACAGTTTATATTCTCCAATTATTATTCACTTTAAAATATGAACTATAAGTTATAATCTTTGTCATATTATGCCTTCAATGTAAGTTAGGATTAGATTGTTAAAACGTATATATTAAAGCGTGTTTTGTAGCCACCAATTGAGATAATGCTCCCGGTACTTATAAGGGTGGAAGAAGTGGTGGTCGGGTGTGGCCGTGTCACTTCCGAGGCTAAAGTCAGAATCTCTCTGTGACGGAGCAAAGGAAGAAGGAAGTGAGAGGTGGAAGAGAGCTAGAGAGAGAGTGAGCGAATGAGTATCCTATTCTTTATTGCTGGCATTTTCCCATTTATATAGAATTCCTCATCAAGCCATTTTGTCGTTATAATGATCACCCTTGTTTTGGATGGCATGGCGTCGCATTTAATGCAGCTGCTCCTGTCAGCATTAGGGGCTCGACCTCAGGGCTGGCCACTCGACATAACATTTAATGCAGTCGATTCTACGAGAAAAAGGATCTTGACCGGTCTTTCCCTCACTAATGGTCCGAGTTTTGGGAAACCTTCGCCTGTTTCCTCCTTTCAGGGCTTGTTTGGGCCCTCTTCTCTATCGCTTCCTGGCTTGCCAAGCCATCGATCATGGGCTTTAGTTGGGTGGCCCGGGCAGATATAAAAAGCCCTTTTCAATATAAAATATAAATGATATAACATAGTGTAATCCTCAAGTTTAAATATATATATTATTAGAGTAATTCTACATACAACCGTGAAATGCGTAACCGCCGCGTAATCGCTTTGAAAAAGAGTGGGGTCCACTATTAAAAAATTTAATTTTTTTCATGTGGGTCCCATGTTTTATTCATTTTTTTCAAAGCGATTACGCGGCAGTTACGCAATTCACGGTTGAAAGTATCTTTTCTCGTATTATTATTATTGATAATTTAAAGATATAATGAGATAATATTAAATTAAAAAATAGTACGATTCCACCAATGTATTCATAAAGTCTTTATCTTTAATTTTGTGGGTGTGAATATTGGATAGTACTTGTATGGCAAATAGTAACGACTAACGAGAACTCTTCGTGAAATCGAGGAGCCACATATTACATGGGCACTTGACCGTCGATATTTTCTTCAAATCACTCACCTTTCAAAATAAATGTAATTTATCAGTTGGATTGAGTAATGTTACATGTAGTTGTAAAGTGTGTAAGTGCTATGTAATTATTTTAAAAAAGAGCAGGATTTACTATTAAAAAATTAATTTTATCCCATATATATTTATTTTTTTCAAAATAATTACGCGACGCTTATGCACTCACGACTATATGTAGCATTACTCTTTCTCATTAAAAAAAAATTAGACTCTAATATGAAAGAAAAAAATATAAAAAATATTTTTTATTAATAGAGTCTACTTTTTTTATTAAAAATATGTACGAAAGTTACGCACCTAAACAAAAACTTACAGATAGTATTACTTATTATTATTATTATTCAGTGAAGGATTATCCAAGTTGTACTTTTATTTCAAATACTTTATCTTTTGTACTGAAATGATCATTAATACATCCTAAATCCCTCTCTTGTATAGTTGACTTTTGGATATGTTGGATAAGCATTCAGAAGAATCACAATCATCTTTATGCAATATATAGGACAGCCATCATTTATATGTGATTATGCTTCAGAACATGCTTTACTCGCCACCCACGCCAGTCGCCACGGCACCATCTCTACTCCCTACCGTCCACGTGTTCTCTCCTTCAGCCCTAACGTGTCATTAATTCAATCAATAGATTATATATTCCTTTCTATATATAGTAACACATAAGTAAATAAATCTAAGAAATATTGAAAAAAAATTATATGTTTAAAAAAATTATTTAAATATATAACATACTTATCAAGAAGTAGGTTGAGTTGTAGATCAATTTGTACATCTTTTATTTTGTTATTGAAAAAAATTACTCTCTGGCTCTAGGGCAGGTTTAGGGGGTGGGATGAGATACAAAATTCTCATCTCATCTCATCATTACACATTTTTTAAATTATCATACAAAATATAATAAACAATTCAATTTTTTCAAATATCAAAACAATAATAATACTAAAACATAATATTTTAAATACTAAAACAAAATACGAAATTCTCATCTCACCTTCCAAACCTGCCCTAACTACTCTCATCGCCCGCAGGGAAGGATCTTATCAATCTCATATTGGCTAAGGCCCATACTTGATTTCAAATTAGATATCATATTGTTATAAGGTTCAAAGGGTCCCCTGCTCACTCCATATATGTTTGTTCATCGATGATCCTCCATCAAGTACGCAAACATTACTCATTTCTTTTACAAGAAAGATCAAGTAATTCATCTAACTTAGATATTGGAGGTGTTTCTATACCCTTCAGGCATGGCCTTCCCACTTCTTTGATTGCAGGTTTAGAGAGAAGCGGGAGTTCGAAAGACGTCCATAACATTGTGAGTTCTAATATTTTATTCGTTTAAAAATATTATTCATACTAGGGATGTAGAACTGGATCCGGATCCGAGTTTTAAAAATTGGGCGATTATCCACCTGAATAAGCCCGGAAAAAAATCCGGGCAATAACTGGATGTAAACCTGGATATCCGGGTTATAATCGGATATTCGGGTTTATTACATTTTTTTAAATTTTTTTTCTTTAAAAAGAGTTTTTAAAACTTTTGAAAAAGTTTTTATAGTATTTTTTTTTTAAAATGGATATCATGTTTAATACCCAAATTTTTGTAAACCCTTTTTAACAATTCAAAGGGCTTTTTTTGTAGGCCTTTATGTTTTTTTTTTAATTTATTTTTATACAAAATAAATAATAATACATCAACACGCACAATGCATGCATACTACATGTTACATTGTTGTTTACATTATAATGCAAAACATCAATTTACAAATAACAAAATAAATAATAATACATCACAACAATATCAAGATGTAACATTCAATACTATCTGCCTTCAATATAAACTTATTTAAACTGATTGTTTCAGATTACTTAGTAATTACTTAGTCGGTGATAAATTAAGAATATGTATATCAAGATCCAGAAATTAAGATTAACTCTGGTGGGTAATGCTACTCCAAGCATTAATTTATCACAAAACTAGTGAAAAATATACCAGATATTTCCAATAGTCTTGCATGAGACAATCACTCATACATGCTTGTTAATTAATGTTGATATATATACAACTTCGATGTGTCGAAATAAGTACTCGAGAAGTTTTTGAAAATGCGTCTTCTAAAGAAGGTATATTTGCATAACAAATAGGTAAAGTCTAAGGCGGCTTCAAAGAAAAAGAAAAAACAAAAAAGTACTACATGTATGCATAATTAATGTTAAAATTTTAGCAAAACCTTTATCTTAAGTAGTGACTTTGGATGTTGAGATGAGATTACCTGGTTTGGATAGTAAAATGAAATGAGATGATTTGTTAAAAGTAATGAAATAATTTGTGAATAGTAATAAATAATTTGAGTTAATATATTTTATAGAGTTTCGAGAGAGGAGAGATAAAAAATTAAATAAAAATATTATAAAGTTAAAATATTATTTTTATTTTGAGATTTGAAAAACTTGAATTATTTTTTATATTTTTTTAGATAAGACCCGGTTATAGATAACCGATTACATAATCGAATCGTAACCAGATCCATATCGGATCCGGTTTCATCTTATCCGCCTAAATTCGCCTGGATTTTTGGGTTCCGAACCAGACCAGAAAAAAATCCAGCCCGATTGCACATCCCTTAATTTTTTTTGAGCTTTTGCACATCCCTTATTCATACAACCTTAGAGTATACAAATCCCGTGCATTTCTTTTCAAAGAAATGGATAAATCTATAGTCCACATATAAAAACCTATATTTTAATAGTGGGTTCTATTCTTTTCAAATATAATGCACTATGCTTATAAAACTAAAGGTTATATTGCATGTACATTTGTGGATATCACTGAATTTTCCACCATCCCCCCATTTATGAGTAATTCTACATACAACCGTGAAGTACGTAATCGCTTTGAAAAAGAGTAGGGTCCACTATTAAAAAATTAATTTTTTTCATGTGGGTCCCATATTTTATTCATTTTTTTCAAAACGATTACACGGCGATTACACAATTCACGGTTGTAAGTATCGTTTCTCTGTAATGAAAACATATAAATATGGAAAACTTTTTTGAGAAGAAGAGTGATAAAAGAAGGTTAGTGGGGGAGTGGGGACTAATGTGAGGGCAAAATGCAAAGTCAAAGTTAAGTTGGGAAGTAAGAAGATAAGGGGCAAAACTGTAATCTGCCTCACCAACCCATTTTGTCCTCCCATATTTGGACGGATGGAAAAGCTAGAAGATATATGTAAACTTGATCTGGATATTATTTTTAGTATGAAAATACTTAAGCTTTTTATAAAAACAATGCTAAACCTAAAAGAAATCGTTTTATCTTATCCTCCAATCTATAGTTCTTTTCTATAACTGATTTTTTTTTTTCAATAAAAAACAAAGCCTGTATGAAAATCAAAGTGTAACACAATAGACACCCAAAAAATAAGAATAAAGTTTCCTAAGTTAAATTGAAAAAATTTCTTACAATCTATTAAATTAGAAAAATGATTTGTACAGTGGGGCATGTTTGGATACCAATAGTGTTTTGAAATGTTTGACAATTTGTTTAAGATTAGGTTTCGGAAAATAATAGAGAAAAATTAAATAAAAATATCTTTTAAAATAACTATTGTATTGGAGTTTGTGAATGTGAATAGATAAAATCAAAATGTTGTTGAATATAATTTTTTAATTTTATTTTTGTTTTGGAGTTTATGAAACTTGTATTGATTTTTGTGTTTTGTTTTGAAATTTGTAAAATATATATTGATTTTTGTGATTGAATAATAATTAGGTAATGATTAAATGAAAAAATTATTATTATTATTATTTTATTTGAGTGATATTTGTAAATGAAGTTTTAAGAAATTTTGAAAATTTTGGTGTTACCCAAACATGCCCTAATTAGGGTGCTGAAGTTTTGCGCACTCCACTTAAATGATAAGATTTTATTTGTAAAATTTGAATTTTTAAATTTCTCTTACAAATTAAATTACACGATATAAATACTTTACTAATGGTATAATTTACACCAACTTATAAATATAAATTTTCAATTATTTTTACGGAAATGTCCAATCTAAACTCTTGGCTAATTCTAGTGCATGTTTGAGATGGTGGTGGAAAATATAATTTAAATAATAAGTTCTACTATTAAAAAATTATTTATTTTTTGATAATCATATATTTAAAACACTTTAAAATATGTTATATTTGTTTAGAAACATATTAAAAAAAATAATTTATGAGGTGAAAATGACGATTATTTGATTTTTTAAAGAATGTGACCATATCATTGAAAGTTGTAATTATTTAAAAGTTGTATGAACAATTTCGTCCAATGACAGTCTTTTTAAAATTTGAATTACGTTCTACATTATCTGAAAAAGTATGATGATATTTTTATTCAAATGTACTTTTTAACTTATTTTAGATTAAAAAGTACTTGATTATATAACATCCAAACAATCTAATTTTTTTATTAAAAATATTTTAAAAATATTTAAACACTTTTTAAAATTTGTAACGCAATCCCAAAGTTTTTCAAAAACCGTAAACTGAAAAACAAAATTGCAGATATTGATATTAAATTTTATTATATATATTCTCTGTCATTTGAAATTATTGGAGATTTTATGATATCAATAAATATGATAATATTTTAAAATAATAATTATGATTATTATTTTAATTTACTTGAGAAAATCTAGAGAGATCGTGAACCAATAAGCTCTAAAATATCTGTCTCAGCTAATCCTTTAAAAGTGAAATTAAATGATCACCAAAGATCATCAGACTATTGTTTCATCAAAAGGACGGCCAGATTAAAAATGCGAACTGCATATTAAATTCCGGACGAAGCACGGAATCATCTCCATTTATCTACGACCAGATATATTAGAATGTTATGGATGGTGTTCCTCTCTCTCTCTCGTCCGCGAAAGCCGAGGAAGTAACAATAAGGGTCTGAACTCTGAAGCCCAACCGCCAAAGCTCTCCTCTCTCGGATCTTGTTCTTTGGAGCCCATTGGATCTGAATCCTGTCTCTTCCTCACGGGTGTTTAAATCTCCTTTCCTATTCCATCCGATCCGATTCGAGAAGCTATGACTCGGAGGTGCTCGCATTGCAGCCACAATGGGCACAACTCCCGGACGTGCCCCAACCGCGGTGTCAAGCTGTTCGGGGTCCGGCTGACCGACGGGTCGATCCGGAAGAGCGCCAGCATGGGAAATCTGAGCCACTACGCTGGGTCGGGTTCGGGGCTCAACCAGACCGGGTACAACACTCCGGGTTCGCCCGGCGAGACTCCGGACCACGGTGTGGCCGCGGACGGGTACGCGTCCGAGGACTTCGTGCCGGGCTCGTCCTCGAGCTGCCGTGAAAGAAAGAAAGGTCTCGATTTTTTGCTTCTTTTTGCATTTGATTTCATTGTTATCGTTTATCAAAATCAAAGAAAGGTCTAACTTAACTGTTGGAATAACGGTAATTTATTTATTATTCTCTTAAACAAAGATAAAGTCACGATTTTTACTTTTTTGCATGATTATGGTTGGACTCGGTGAAGAGTTTAGAATATAAATTGAATGTAGAAAGAGAAAAACGGAGTAATAGTCTAGATTCTTCTCTTTTCCTTTTTTTTTGTTTTTTTGTTTTTTGTTTTTTGGCGTAGTAGTTTAAGGAATGAGTGGAGTAGGAAATGAGTGCGACAAGATCGTGCCTTTGACACTGATTGAGATTGGGTGAGGGAGCTTAAAAATCAAGCCCGGAAAAAAAAAAAACAGTTCGTATGTTCTAGTTCCACAATTAGAGCTGAATATAATGGCTATCAATAAGCTAGATTAAATAAATAAATAAATAAAAATACTTTTGAAAACTCAGTTCAATAATAATTTTTTTATAGGTAATGGAAGACTTTTTTTAAATAATACAAAGGCTTAGCCCAAATATGAATGGTGTGTATAAGCGGTTTTTGGGGATGTTGGACTGAGAAAAGGAAATCGAAGTATGAGAAAGCATATGATGTGAGAAATTTTCTTTATCATACAAATAAATAAGTTATGAAAGTAAAAAAGTTGCCACTGAGGAATAGCAATCACTGCGTGGGGAGCCTATGGAATTGAGGAAAGCATTCTGGTGTGGCTTAAGTGGTAGGAAGGGTCGATAGGGCTTTGTTTGGTATTTTGTCCGGGTCTTATCAGGGAGAGTATATGACCCATGAACATAAAATTGTCATTGTAGTTTCTCCTATATTTTCTCTGGTACAAAACATTGCATTACCTGTTAGAGGTAGGGTAAAGATAAGTTGTTGGTCTCAAGTTTGATTTATTACTTAGGATCAGAAAGGAGAAATCAGGAGCTTTAAGTGCAAGGTAGGATACAACTTATCATCAGTATTATTTGTATATGCATGATGTTTATGGAATTTTGCATGATGTCTATAAGACACTAATTTATAAGATACAGTGTAGATGAAGCTTATCTGTTACAGAAATCTGTGACTATATCTATTTTACCTAAAAAAAAAAAAGATGTTACAGAAATCTGGTGTTATATGATGCTTATAATTTAATTCTGTTGAGTAATAGAAGATTAGTAAAAAACGAAAAGGAATATGATGCTTTTAATTTTATATCTATGTGCGGTTGTTTTGTATTGCGAATGCCCTGTTTTGTCTCTGAAATGGCTAATAGTTGACTTGCAGGCATTCCATGGACTGAAGACGAACATAGGATGTTTTTACTCGGACTACAGAAGCTTGGAAAGGGTGATTGGCGTGGAATATCTCGCAATTATGTTATATCAAGGACACCTACTCAAGTGGCCAGCCATGCTCAAAAGTATTTCATCAGGCAAACAAACGTATCTAGGAGAAAGAGACGCTCCAGCCTGTTTGATATTATAGCAGATGAAGTTAGTACCCTTCTTACCATTCAATGTGATAAAGTCAATTACGGTACCCATATGCACACACAGACACTCTCAGAAGAAGAAATTTCATGATGCTTTCTATACTCCTGCAGATAATATAGTCTGATATGTAGTCATTTGTTAATGGCACATAATTTGGGTTTTTCGAACCTCCATGTAATGAAACAGAGCACTAAACCGGAAAGGTCATGCATCTTACATGGATGGGTCAATTTTGAATGGGTCTCAGCCTATTGTTAGGAGTCTACCCTTTTTAGTTTTTCCCCTGATTATTTAAATTTATAGTTTATAGACTATGCGCAAACAATATTTCTGACCTATTTTGCTACTGGACAATTTAGTTGTCAGACTTGTCATGCTGTTGTTGTTCCCTGGTCTTCCAGTCGTTGTGAGATTGCTGTGCCTTTCCCCTTATGATGCCTACTTGACATGTTGATTTCTTTTCCTGCACTTTTGCTCGTGGATGCTTTTAAGATTAATAAATGTTTGGAAGTTAAGTTCTTTTTTTCAGAAGATCTAGCTTTCCCCCATTTCTTCTAGTATCTTATATAGTTTCCATTAATATTTCTGCAGTCAGTTGAAACTCAGATGGTACCGAGGGACTTCTTATCTGTCAACCAGTCACAGGCTGAAACACAGAGCAATCCTCCATTGCCTACAACTCCTGCTTTGGACGAAGAATGTGAATCAATGGACTCTAGCAACTCCAATGATGGAGATCCTGTTCCTCCAAACCCAGATATCTCACAACCTCCCTACCCTGTGGTATATCCTGCTTATTTCTCGCCGTTCTTCCCGTTTTCTTTTCCATTTTGGCCGGGATACACTACAGAGGCAACTAAGAAGGAGACACATGAGGTCCTCAAGCCAACTGCAGTACATTCAAAGAGCCCAATCAATGTAGATGAGCTGGTTGGCATGTCAAAACTGAGCTTAGGAGAATCTATTGGCCATGCTGGTACATCCTCTCTTTCATTAAAACTACTAGAAGGGTCCTCTAGGCAGTCAGCATTTCATGCAAATCCAGCATCTGAGAGTTCAAATATTAATTCAAGCAGTAGCCCAATCCATGCAGTTTGATGGGCAGCTTTTCCAATCTCGAGATTGTAAGTTAGCTCAATGCTGGGTGTGAGCTTGAGATTGGGGGGGGGGGGGGGGGGGGGGGGGGGGGTTCGTCGGGGCTTTACAAGTTACTTTTAATACAAGACTAATAATGTGCAGTTTGGCTTGGTTTAGTTTAGTTTATATGGTGTTAATTAACTGAAGTCAGTTCTTAGATTGTAGGCCGTAGCATCTATCATCGTAAAGAAGTTATATTCGAATAATTAACATTGTTTGTGTTTGACATGTTTTGATTTTTGCCTCAGTTCTCCGATATTGATTGAAAGTTACGAAACCATGGAGTTAAGTGAGTGGTACTGCCAATAAACATTTAAACACCGACACTACTTATATGCATGATTCATTCTCAATGTATTTATTATAGTTTGTAGAAGTTAGAATGGTTGTTCACTTTTATTCAGATTTGGGCTCTGGGATATTGGGAGAAAGGGTTCTGAGGTCGTTTGCCTCAAGTGTGCTATTTATTTCTTTATATTTTAGACTGCAAATATATGGAGAATTATGCCAATCTCAACGATGAATACATGAGATGGAGAACATCTATCATCTTATATATTTATTTAATTTTCATTCAGTATAATATTAGAATTGAATGAATCCATCTGTGAGCCAATCTTTAAACTGTTCAGAAAGAAGACCCTCTCCAAAAAGAAGAGATAAATATAAGGAACGAGGATTTCCGAAGGCATTTGACTAGGTTACGTTTGGGTAGTAAGATGATCTGTGAATAATAGTGAAAAAGTTGTAAAAAAATAAAATAAAATATTAAATAGTAGTGAAAAATTATGATAAAATGTTGAATAGTAGTCTACCCAAACATGGCCTGTGTTTTGTTGTTGGAGTGAGTTCAACTCATCTCAAATCAATAATTAATGAAACCTACTACTTTTAACTTTCCATAAAAAAGTTAGAGTCCATCTTAATCTATTTCATATATTTAAATACACATATCAACTTATTTATATTTAAACACATCTCAGTGAAGAAATATCTACTTCAATCCTCCCATCCAGATTCCCCTAACGCGTGGTCGACCTCTCCTGATGTATCTGTCAGGATGTTATTTTTCCATGTGTATTTATGTAAGAAAAATACTATATACAATTGCCTTTGGGAAACCTTGAGGAACCACTGCCCACGTGGAGATGAAATGGGGCGTTTCATTTGATGTCTCAAAATGCATTGTTGCCCAACGTCTTCTCCACAAAGGCAACCCTTCTCTTCATCTTCTCCACCCCCGGTTTTCTCTACAAACCCATGAAGCCACCATCGAAGACCACTTCATCATCGCCACTTAGAGCAACTCCTTCTTGGCTGTGAGCTCAGCGAGGGAGATGGTCTAGCTCTTCTTCTTCTTCAACTTGGAGGTGACCGCGGCGGACAAGGACCAAAAATCGGTGAGAGTCTGGTTGGAATTCTGGAGATGGGTTGGTTTTCGTTCTGTTGTCGGATTCTTGGTCAACCTGCAGAAAGGAGCTTGGTAAAAACTAAAAAGGGGCTTGAACTTGAAGCAACAAAGAAACAGGAGATTCAAGAGGTAGAGAAAGTAGAAGAAAATGAAATGGAAAAAGAAAAGACCACCAAGGATGAATCTGGTTGAGCAGAACATAAAATTCCTCAAGAACCACACGATCTGATGTCACATACAGATGTTCAAGAGTCAACAAAATCCAAAGCTAATCAAGAAGAACCATTTGGACTCGACCCTGAAACTTCAATTTTGGTCCACTGGTTCTAAGCTGGAGAGCATCTTAACTGAACCTTTGTTCAAGTGTTCCTCTTGGACTTTTGTTACAGAAATTATAGAGCACAGCAAGCGACCTCCGTGGTCTATACAGCAGGGGCAACCGCCCTCTCCACCAAAGCCAGTTCCCCCTTTTTTAGTTTATTTCTATTCTTTCTAAAATGAGTTTCTGTCCCCATCCTTCAAAATATTGATGTATAGAATCACTTGGTGAAACTTGTTTTATGGCAGTGCTACGTAAGATGAATATTTGGCTAAAAAAAAAAAGGCATAGGAAGAACAACTATGGCGGCAATAGTGTCTCCTTCGGCCAAGCCCGATGGTTGGGCACTTGACTCCGAGCAACACAAGGTCTTTCGTCAGAAATTCTCTCTCCAACAGTGTCTTTTCTGGGAATCTTCAACAATTGTAGTAATTTCTGATATCTCTTTCACCGTTTGGCAAAAATCTGAAATGAATTTGAGAGAAATATGTTAATGATGAAATCTAAGAGATGGGGGTTTTTTTTTTGGTAGAAAAATACTTCAATGTATCATGAATTTTGATTGTGATCTAGTTTGTGCTGAGGAGAAGAAAATATCAGCTTTGTACTTTGCTTCTCGCTTCCTTCTTTCCCATTTTCTCTCTTTGCTTTTTCTATTTTTGCATTCTTTTTTTTTTTTTCTCTTCCACGTAGGCTAGTCGGTTACCCCACGTTTACGCAGGCCGGTTGTACCTAGCAGTTTTGTTTATGTAATATGCATACATATGTATGGTAATTGGTGTTGAAGAACTTAAGTTTTTGTTGGATCAATTAGATTTGTGTCAACCCCTACCCGAATAAAATAAAGTGGGCAAGCATAGTTTTGGATCATTTTGGTTTGCTTCGTTTTGTGCTACCATTCATTTTATCATTCTCAATAACCGTAGACACATTTTCTTTTTACCCGAATTTAATTTTTTTTTAATCAAGCTTTCATTAGTAAAAATTAACAAAACAAGAAAGTTGCTAGTGCAGAATTATTAAAATACAAATTATCTAGGGGGTCCTTGCCACTATGGAAGTCTAATAGAGAAGGCATGATTTGGATTAAAGGGATGTTTCCATAGGCTTGCGTTGAAGCTACCCATTGCGTCATGTTGTGCGTGCATCAATTTTTAAGTCGATGAATTTTTTTACCTTCCATTCATCAAAAGAGTCAAGGTGGTGCTTAATATCTCTGATGATGGGTTGCAGAATCCAATCTGAGACTCTGGAATTGTTGATTATGGCTTCTATAACCACATTCTGATTCTCCAAAAACCTGAATTTTTTTCAAACCGATATGTGCTGCTTCTTGGATGCCCATGAGGGCTGCTTTTGCTTCTCTTGTGTTGGGATGAGTGCTTGGTATAAAATCTGTTTTGACAAATTTTATAACTCCCAAGTCCGATCTGCATATTGCCGCTATATATCGAGCTACCTTTGTTTCTTACCATAACATCAAAGGATATTGAGTGATAACCTAGTTGAAGGAGTAGCAGAGTGTCTTCTTGTTGATGGCATTTAGTATCCCATGCGTTTGAGTGCTCGCAAAGGACTTTTGGACTTTTGCAATATAACAACTGGGAGAGAAGTTCTGAGAGTTGTGAACCACCTTGTTTCTCATGAACCAAAGAGTATCCATTGCTATTGTAGCAAAGATTTGAAAGGAATGATGTCCCGAGTCTGGAAGCTTTAGATCGATAGAAGGATTGATGATGATTTGGATCCATTTTGTAATTGGCTGAGTTGCAAAAAAAGAAATGTCGATGGGCCACCTGGACTGTCTCCATAGAATTTGAGTATAAACCAAAGTTTTGAATACCGTACTGGACGCCGTACCGGTCAAGGCACTGAAACGAAATATTTCGATACTGGTAACTTTTCGGGATAGTCGATATATGAATAAATTATATATATAAATATATATAAATTATATTCCAAAAATAGCATAGTCTGAATTGGAGGTAAAAAAATGAACTAGTTTGAAAAAATGAAAATAAAAATAAAAATTAAAGGTCGAAATATCGATCGGTACGGGCCGAAATACAGGCCGATACAGGCCGATACAGGCCGAAATATAG
This sequence comes from Juglans mandshurica, assembly GCA_022457165.1. Lineage (NCBI taxonomy): Eukaryota > Viridiplantae > Streptophyta > Magnoliopsida > Fagales > Juglandaceae > Juglans > Juglans mandshurica. The sequence goes on from CM039622.1 coordinate 17,984,695, forward strand.
GCCGGTATGACCGGTATGAAATATATGCAATATCTGTACTGGACCAGTGGTCGATATGACATATACCGGCCTGTACGGTACGGTATTTAAAACAGGAGAAATGATACTTGCAGTCGTGAGTGCGCAAGCGCCGTGCAGTTGCTTTGAAAAAAGTGAATACATACGGGGACCCATATGAAAAGAAATTAATTTTTTAATAATAAACCCCACTTTTTTTTAAATCGACTGCACGGCGCTTGCGCATTCCACAACTGTATGTAGCATTACTCTTACAACAGTGGTATAAACAGCTTAAGAAGAGGTGAGAGATGCTTTCTTCTTCAGTATGACAGAGTGGACAGACGAGTTGATCAACCTCTAAAGGGATAGCTTTCTTTAGAATGGATTTAGTAGGAAGCATGTTGTGAGCGACCTTCCAAAGAAAAAGCTTTAATTTGTCTTGCAGTTTTATTTTCAAAACATTTTCCCAATTCACATCAACTTGGTTTGGATTGGAATCACAGTTCAAACTCACAAGGGCTGCATAAGCAGACTTAACAGAGAAATTACCAGAAGAATGATGAATCCATTTGATTTTGTCAATAGTGTTTTGGAAATTGAAGTTGGCAAAGGAATTTTTTGAATTTTATAAGCCGAATCTTCAGAGAAGAGAGTTTGGAGAAGAATAGTATTCCATCTTCTTGGTTTCTCGAGAGTCAGCTCGAAGACGGTCATCATGTTGTGATCTCTATCCAAGTAATTCGGGTTTGGATGTGGCCTAAAGGAAGGGGGAGTGGGGATCCAAGGGTCCTCCCAGACTTTAGTAATTGTACCATTGTTTATTTGGTAACAACTACTAGTTCTAAGAAAGTCTCTCTGTTTTAATAGGCTTTTCCAAAACCAAGAGTTAGAAGGTTTAGAGTTCAAATTGAAAAAAGAGTTGTTTTTTAGGTATTTCTTGGCCATGACATTTTTCCACGGGTTATTTGAGTCTTTAAGAAAAGCCCAGACAAACTTAGGAACAAGAGCAATGTTAAAGATGGGAAGTTGCTTAAGTCCAAGCCCTCCCATTGATTTTGGTAAACAAATAGACTTCCAGGATTTGGGAGTAAATTTTTTCTTGTTATGGGAGTCTATTCCCATCAAAATCTTCGAAAAAGGGAGTCCAAGTTTTTTGCAAAAGACATTGGTACGAGGGTTGTGGAGAGGGTATAGGAGGGGATAGCACTAGCCACTGCCTTGATGAGGGTGGTTTTGGCAGCTTGGGAGAGGATTTTTGATTTCCAACCTTTGAGTTTTGATTGAATTTTTTCTTGGACGTTATTGAGAAAGGATTTGTTTCTTGCCCCTATTAAGAGAGGTAACCCCAAATATTTGAGATTAGGAGTGGAGGTTTTGAAATTGAGAATGTCCCGAATCTCGTTCTTCGTATTAGGGGGTGTATTTCTACTAAAGTGAATGGATGATTTATTCTGCTTTATGCTCTATTTGACCAAGAATTGTAGGTATCAATACATTTGAAAAAAGCTTGCACTGTCTGGGTATTAGCAGAGCCAAATAAGAATAGATCATCTGCAAATAAAAGATGTGAAATAGTGGGCCCTCCCCTAGACACTTTAATACATTAGATGGAGAACATCTATCATCTAATTAATGTGTACCGTTCGAGAAGATTTACACTTATTTATTTTTCAATCATTGAGATATATATATATATATATATATATATATATATATATATATATATATTGTAAGAAATGGGCACCCATAGTGGGCACCCATTCACCTTCTATTAGGGGTTATAAAGTGGCTCTTAAGCCACTTCATGAGCTTTGATGGCTGAGCCAGAGGTTACACTTAAAGTGACTATTTACATAGCCCTCCCCCCCTTTGGATGAGGTGTATGTATGTGGGTGCGGGTAGCATCAAAATAGAATTCTCTCTATCAAAGTAGTTCTCTTTAGTCCCGGCATCTAGACTGTCAAATTTGTGGGTGTTGCTTTGGTATTAGCACGTAGCACACTCCATCATTGCTGGGAGGATTTTGGATGAATAACGACGCTGGAGAATCTGTGGAACACTTGCACTAGATCCAATATATTTTCGATGAGGTAATATCGTTTCTGTTGTGCATTCTGATATAGTTTTTCTAACGTTAGTATCAGAGCAAGAATTGGTTGTTCCTGATTTGTGTTTGATGTGCATGTTGTGATTTCATTTATTGAATTTTTTGCTGCCCGATGAGAAAATTTTTATTTTCTCTTGGTAACCACCATGCCACCGTGAGAGGTGGCTTGTGTAATGTTCATCGCTTGATGGATGCCAATCATTGTTAACGCAACCAAAGAATCGTCGCGGCTGTGGCCATATGAGGCAGCAACCTGCATTGGAGGGTATTGTGCACCCTAGTGCTATGAGTGCCGTAAAAGACAATAGAGCGCACCGTTTGGGTGCTGCCGCATGGGTGCCATATGAACCACCTCAGTGCTGCTACCACATAGGTGATGGGTGCATGTCTGTGATGCATCTGCAAGGCAACCTCTAGCACCTCATGAGGTGCCTGAGTGCCACGGTGTTGCTCGAGCCAAAGGGCAGCGATGTGCACCCAAGGTATTGCATCACCAGGTGCCGATGCAGCATACCAAGCTGAGCGGTGGCGGTGCGATGGTGCACTGCGTACCAAGAGCGGCTGCACCGCAACGAGAAGCAGCGACAAGGCTGGTCCTGCTGTGCACAAAGCAGCCCACTTAGGCGGGCGAGCTCTGGTCCACTCAAAGCCGCGCACAAGGGGAGTGAGGCAGTCCAGCACCTCAGGAATGTTGCCATGGTGTAGCACTGCACACAATGCAGCGTGGGGGCAGTGCTGCCATGAATGGGCGCCTCTGCCACGGCTACGAAGTGCATTGAGCACTGCAGTGTGGGCGCACCAGCTAGGTATTGCGCCACCCATGGCATTGTGCCCACCAACTGGGTGTTGCGCCGCCCATGGCGCTGCTTGCACCAGCTGGGTGCATCGCACACAAGACACCTGTGCCGCATAGGGCAGTACCGTATAGGGCAGCACTGCAACCTGTGCCGCATAGGGCAGCTCCGCCATGGAGATGCACTGCCATTATTGAAGTTGCGCTGCAACTAATGAAGGCCAGTTTTTCTTCCGTTACATGCATTGTAACCGTTTGGTGGAGGAAGATGAACAGTGTACTAAACACAGGATGATGTACTGTGTATTATTTGTGTTTAAAAGCATACGGGGGCTTGGGTTTGTTTTTAAATCTTTTTTGAGCTGTTATATTTTATTTACTTGGGCTGAAATGTTTTCTTGGCTATAAACATATTTATTTTAAATCCAGCCCATTTATGTTCTTGTATTTAAAATGCACCAGTCCATTTTTCTTTTTTTTTTTAAAAAAAAAGGAAGGGCCACTGGGTGATTTGGGACGTGAGCTCAGAAGGCATAGGCCTGCGGGCGCCCAAGGGGGTGCGGCCCATTGGACCTCACACAAGGGATATAAGCTCAACCACTGGGTTGGAACTTATTGTTAGTGTGTTTGCTGTTTTTATTTATTAAATCAACATGTCATCGTGGTACATGAATTTGTTTTTCCTAAAATATATTTTTGGCATGTGCTTATTGAATATATGCATGCCATGATATTATGAGATAATTCTTGTCACATTTGTTAGGTATTTTATTTTATGTTATAAATCACCTATATTATTATTCTTTGTGAATAATCAATAATTTTTTGGGCAAAATGTGATGAATTTTTTGTATATGTATTATGTTTACATGTCAAAGTATGAGCTTATTTGATCACTTGTATTGTTATACTATTTTCAAGAATTGGTCTTCAGTTTTTTTTAGAATGTGATAAACTAAAGGATTAAGTAGCCCGAGCTTGATTAGTCCATTCTTATGATAGGGTCATATTGATTTATTCGATTTGGGAAGAAATTATTTTTACATGTGATTGACTCGGTAGATTACTTATCCTAGTGGGAGTATGATTGAGATTGATTTGAAATTAATCTCCTATACGATATAAATTTGCGCGAAAATTAAGTTAGAAATTAATAATTAGGCATTGAGGTGCAATAGATGATTAGGAAGTTTAGCGAATTTTTGATCTTGCGACATGTATTAATTATTTTTGTTCTAAATTAGATTAAAGCAGTGAATTTCTTAGATATGTGTGCAATTAGATGCACATAGTTTAGTAACTTTGAGATAACTGAGAATAAAGCCTAGAGATTATTTATGCGACTTAATCGTCGCATTAATCTCCTCCATGAACAATAGTTGGAAATGAATAAAGATTATTATGAGTGTCAGATAGTCCTAAACCATCATTATTGTGAAACTTCTGTAAGGTCTAGAGTAAAATTGGAAGTGCGCGTGGGACGCATGCACTACAATTTTTGGGATCAACTGTCAGATAGAGATAAACCTCTATTTTACCTTTGAATCTTGTGGGTAATAAGTTGCATGTTGTTTTTGTAATGTAAAGATTAATTGATCCTATATTTGAGGTTGAGCATTATAATTTTGAAACAACTTAAATTAACTCATAGATAATTGCATACTCTCTCTACTTGCTAGTATGTCTGGCAAGTAAAGACATTAAAATCTGAGTGTGCAAGAGTGTTGATGACATTCTTGATTGACACATTAATTTTTTAAAAGATTTATTAGTGCACCTTTATGTGGTATTAACACTGTAACCTTGCTCAAGTTTTATTTCTCTTTAGCGTGAACAAATAGGTTTTTGCTGATATATAAACTTTGGAGCACCCATTGAGAGTAATGTAATACCAAGCACTTTGGAGGTTTGCATGGTAACTATAACAAAAGTCTGAATAATTAGGTACGACTTAATTCAGCCTAAAAATATTGTTTGTGGTTATACAGATGCAAGATAGATTTTAGGTTAAGATAATTTCTCTCATAATTTTTCTTCTTCTCTCTCATATAGTGGATCGGAGAATATGAAAAATATTGAGTAAGCAAGAAATTGGGATATATCGCTAGTTAGCAAATAAAACGTTACATACTGCATTTGTTGCACAAAGCGATGCTTTTTAGCGCTTTTAATGAGATATAAGAGAAGTCTAGACCTAATTTGATTTAAGACTCATTGAAATAGAGGTGTTAGCGAGAATTCCTAGAGGTTTAGGAGTTGGATGATCACTCATTGACTCAGTGATATTATTTCTCAAGTGGAGAGATGATATGCTAATAAAATGTGCCATGGAGGCATAGGATGATGGGTATGAAACTTGAGAAATTGAAATTTTTCTCGCTAATGAAATCCCTCTCCTTTATTTAGTAGAGTCAATGAGAAAAGGCAAAATGAGCATTTTCTATACGAAAGTTCCTATACATGCACACTAAAGACTTGGATGATAAAAATATTGTTTCATCATATAAATGTGATTCAAATTTTTTAGGAAAATATATTTTTCAGTTAAAATATTTTTTCAAAATCGAAATCGTATGAGTTATATGATGAAAACAATTATCTCGCAGTTTAATGACTGTTGGGAATGGAGTCATAAATGAATTATGGTGTAAACCAGTTGTTACATCAGACTTGGGTTGATGTAATATGGGGTTGCAGCCTTAATTCTGACTTGTCGTCCTTAGATCAAATTCATTCGCCTTTTAAGAACGGCTAAGTGACTATTTTGTCTAAACGTGAATTCTATAAAAATGTACAGGATCTAAGCCAGAACATTTTTGGTTGAGTCAAGAAAATTACTCCTATTTTCGGCAAGGGTGGGGAATCGTGGATTATTTTAAAACACTTATTTTTTTGGAGAAAACATTTCATTACGTTTTATTCCACATTACCTTAACCTTAATATTTTCAATTTTTTTTTAAAGATCACCGAAAATAGTGGGAGTAATTCAACAACTAGTGTGAGTATACATTTGAGTGATGGTGTACCACTAGTGATAGTGACTCCCAGAAGTTATAGAATATAAAGATCCTCATAAATAGCGTGGAAGCAATATATCAATATTATCTCGTCGTTTAAAGATTAGAAAAGAATATTTGTAATATGGCTCTGCTAAAGATATTGAATTCACATAGTAGGAATCTCAACATAAAATCTTAGATTCACTTCACTTATATGATCCAACCTGGGTTGTTGATCTGATTGACACAAAAAGTGGAATTGATAGAGGTATAGATCCATCTCTTGGCACTAATTGAGTTGCATTTAGATAACCATTGATCGCATATTTATTGAATTTTTTCTTGAGGGAGTTAAATAGTTGATTCTCATAGGAGAATTAGATAGTTAGCTTTTGTGATGTTTAGGCATGAAGTACTTTTAGGGCATGATTGTTGCTAGTACTATTTTGGTACAAAAGGCGAATGAATGTTGCTGATGCTATTTACATGCGACCTAAACAAACCATCTATTCAAAGATACCTAATGTACCTAATCGTTTTGTATTAACGACCTATTGAATAAAATGGGGTTCTTTGAACGCTGTTGACAATCTTAGAAAAATGTCATCCTAAGAGATATTGCCAACTAGTTGTCTTAGATAATTAATTGTCGCCTAATAAGAGGTTTTCCATAATACGAGGTGATGGACATGAGTTTGTGAAAAGTAGCTAAGATTTCACGTCTTGTGAGACTGTGTATAAGAAAAACAGTTTCTAGAAAATTTTGTTCAAAATCCATAGACAATTAATGAGATGGACAATACCAAAGAATCTAGTTTTGCCTATACTATTTGGTGTTTCCATTACGGTTTGCTCATGGGAGTTAGAAGTTAAGATTTTGTTAAAGGGTAAATATAGATTACTTGATTAAGTGAGTTTGTGATGCAATTGTTGTTAAAAGTAATTACTAAACTATTATGATTGTCTTTGGGGTCAAAGGCCCTAATCGTTTTACCCTCAATGAAAAATAAATTATGGTTATCTCACATGTTTTTGTTGAGTACAAGAGATTTATATAAAACTTTGAAGTCGCAACTTAAGTTTGTTGAATGACATTTGTGGTCACCTTGTAAATTCTTAAAAATCACAGTTGGACTTGCTGACTATAATCTAAGGTTTATATTGTGAGTTTGACCTAAATGAGATTTACGATGAGTCATCGCTGACTTCATAGTTGTGCAAAGGACTTTTATATGTAAAAACAGAGTCTCTTGGTAGGAGCATGTTTTGAAAAGTTGCTACACATTAGAATGCGCATGGAGAGAAATAGTCATTAAACACCACTTAAGAGTTGTGGTTTAATAATTTATAGTTGACCATGTGATTTCTCTCTACCTCATGGTATTGCTCGTCATGCACATGATACTGATGTGTTCTATGATCATGTGGCGTGATTGGAAGTATTTTTTGGTAAGCACACACATTCACCATAAATTTAGGAGTTATGGTGAAAAAGGTATATTGACAGGCTTAAATCAACTCACTCACACGAGCGGTCGCCTTTGGCGCTACAAAGAGGTAGCGAGCAAAAATGAGACAATGTGTCACTCGATACTTGTCCAGAAAGAGATAAGTTGTAAGACACAAAAGATATGTCGCTTTAGTGAGAGCTAAGATGAGGTTCATCATATTTAATAGGGCCGTGCATGATTACCCACAATCCATCTAGCCTGTGGTTTAGCTAGATGCGAGAACCTCTTTGGTGCTTCGAATAGTGAGCAAATGGACTCGAGTTAGGCGCTGAGACAACGACTACATTAAGATCTGTACGATATATTGAGATTAGATATATGCTCTTTATTTTTTGAAAGAGAACTCCACCATAACATGTATTTCATACTACATGTACTTTTGCGACCAACTGTAGAGGTGAGTGAATGAATCCATGCTTCCTCACCATGTGAGTCCTGTAGGTTATAATTGATGGCCTTAATTTATTTATACTCTTAGGAGACCTTTGACTATGTCAAGAGGTTGATGTTTTAGTGACTGCTACTTTGACATGTTATCTATGGCCATGCATTAATGGGAAAGTGACTAAACTGAAACTAAATGACATGAGGGCGAAGGGAAGACTATTTGGTAACACATCAATAATGGTGCGTACTCACTGCCGGCAAGTTATGTTACTTATTGGGAGTTGCAACATAACTGTGAGTACATTATGTTTTATGGAGATTAAGCATTGCTTTGAGTCATTTGGACTCGAGAGGGATTATGGATGCTTGTCTGATGTGACCAAATGAGTTGGGGCATAACGAGACACTTTTAGGGATGTTGCTATGCTGGACTTTTCTCGAAGAGATTTGGTATAGTGCTCCAATTTTTCTTTTACAACTGTGTTCGATGGTCGCATGACCTATTTGTCAGTATGAACAACATTGAGAACTTATGAGAAATGCATACCTGAGATCTTACCCATTATGTGTGAGTGAGAGATGTAAGAAAGGGGAACCCATAGTGGCACCTCTTCACCTTCTCTTTGGGGTTATGTGTAACACCCCGCTCCTTCCTTCTGACGTACGTTCTTTCTTTCTGACGTACGTTCATTCTTTCTGACATAAGCAAATTCCGAGGGTAGAAATTATGTGATTGTCTGCCCCTTCTATCTAGCGACTGTGAGCCTCGTCATGCGTGCCGAACCCCGATGTCATGTTTTCAAAGATATTATGTGACTTCTAAGGCACGTCCAGTGTTTAAATGTGCTGGAAATATTTATAAGGAGTATTTCCAGTGTTATTGAATTAAGTTTGATTTTAAATACGACAACTATAATATTTTTGAGGAGCTCCAAAAATATTATAATTGTCAGAAATCATTTTAATATCATTATTAAAATGATTTCAACTATATAAGATATTATAAGATTTAAATTATGCTGAAAGTTTTAATTAATTAAATGGTTTTATTCTTTTAAAGATATTAAATAAAACTTCATCATTTTATTAATGATGAAGGAATATTATTTTATAAACTAAAGTTAGTTTAAATAATATTCTACCTTAATTTCTCTAAGTACTTTTAATTAAGTTAATGTTTACGTATTTTCAAATTAGTGTTATAAAGAGCAATAACTTCTCCTTCCCAAGCAATGTGAGATCCTATACATCACCTACCCTTATCCATATCATATGGGGTATCACAATCTACCCCCCTTAAATTCCCGACGTCCTCGTCGGGCCTGTCCATTGTAGGTGACACGGCTCAAATCTCACATTTCTGGTTGGGATAGGCTCTGATACCATTTGTAACGTCCCAATAGAAGGCCCAAATCACATGGCCTATACTCCAAAAGGACTAGTCAATGATATAATTAGAGCCCCATTGAAACTTTATAAAGAGCAAGAACTTCTCATTCCCAAGCAATGTGGGATCCCATACATCACATACCATTATCCATATCATATGGGGTATCACAATTAGTATGCAGAATTCAAACCTGTCTCTGATACCAACTGTAACACCCCGTTCCCGGAGGTCCGGAGAGTTAACTCTTAATACCTAAAATCAACTTAAATAGTACAACTATAAAGTCCAGAAAATTTCATAAAACATTAATCCATTTAATTAAACCAAATATCTAAGTTCCTCCATGGAGACAATAAAGAAAACCTCAATAACATAAATTAAAAACTCTCCAAAACTCGAAATTATTCTTAACTCATCAGATCAAAATACCCGAAAAATAAAATCAGTTTACTAACAACGACTCTCAAATAAGCACTTGTACCCTCAGATACTTATTCCACTTCGATCATCACACCTTACTAAAACTTCATACTCTTGTTCTCCAGCTGAACCATCAAAATTATCTAAAAAATATATGGAGATAAGGGGTGAGTTATCAACTACTTAGTAAGCAGAGAACATATACCAGTGTATAAACATGAGCATTAACAGAAATCAGAATGCAGAACAAAATATTTTCATTTTCAGAGTGCGGAAGCAAAACATGTTATCAAAATATCAGAGCGAAGATTTAGAAATAATTTCATTCAAAAAATATTCTTTGGCATAGCATAAATGATCATCATCATCATCAGAACATCATATCAGAACAGAGGCCATGTATAACCCCCGTGGTAGGGTTGTGCATCTGCGGATAGCCAAGCAGAACATAAAACACTCTGTCACCAAGGTGTGCATTCAAAACAAAGACCACTACTATAACCCGTAGCAGGGCCGTATCCACTATTATTACCCGTGGTTGGGCCATATCCACTATTATTACCCGTGGTTGGGCCGTATGCCACTATTATCACCCATGGCAGGGCCGTAACTGAATAGAGCGGAAACATAATCAAATTCAGAATTAGAAAGTCATGCCAAAGGTTTTCAGAAATCACGTCTTATCCAAACAGAGTACTGAACAAAATATTCAGAATAGAACAAAATCATATCACAACATTATTTATGCACAAATTTCATATTCGCTCTATTTTTCAAAGTTCAAGAACAGAATGTCAAAAATAAGCTCATGTCTACACCAGTCATGACAGAAAATACGTTCTTCTTAAACAGAATCTCATGAGTAATGCAGAACAAATATCTGAAGTTATTTTCAAATTTCTTTTCATAGCAAAACATGCACATTTTCCAAAAAGGACATCAGTTCATTTTATTTAATGCAAAGTCTAGCATAGGAATCCCGCTTACCTGAACTTCTTAGCTTTTCAGAATTTTCCTCAAAATGTCGAACAATTAACAATCGTCACCTATAAAATAATCAAGTAATTCTCGTAAATTTCCAATCAACTATTTATTTCGATATTTAATCCTAAACTTCTAAAATAACCTACTTAATTCCTCAAAACCTAAAATTTCATAACCTTAAAATATATCATCCCTTTCTAAAATCGCTAATGTCCATTTGATAACTTCGACTAAAAAAAAAAATTTAAAAGTCTAACTTATTTTTATTAATGAAAACAACTTATGAAGTTTAATACTGGATAATATAATTATCCCAAAATATTTTAAAATAAACCATAACTATTTTTAAATATTTTAAATAGACTAAATCATATCTAAAATGTAAAAATAACATTACACCAATATTGTTTACTTCAAAAATAAAACTTTACTTAATAACATGTTAAAATAATTTTATGTAATCATAATTAAATAACAGTGTACCAATACATAATAAAAATTTTAAAGCATATTAATATAACATGTAGTAAAAGGGCACTAATGTAATTTCCTTCATTTCTTTGAAAACCAATAAAAAAATCCTACGGAAAACAAATAATTTGCATGGTAGGGGCTTACTCACGGAGGAATCACGCGGCAGCGTGCGATGCAGTGAGGGGCTAGAAGCTTAGCGACGTAGCAGTAGTGATCTCGGCGGAGCACTGGAAGCGAGAGAGAGTAACACGGTGAGGGAGGCGGAGAGTGAGGGAGAGACGGAGAAAGAGAGAACGAAGACTCACCGTGATGCAGCGAGGCGTGCGACAGTCTGGGGTTGGGCGTCAACTAGGGCAACGTCCAATCACGGGTGGCTGGGGCGTTGGCGTCGCTTATAGCTGCGACAACAGGTGGGGTGGTGGCTTACGGGCGGTGAGTTGGTTGAGCCATGACTGCTCTGTTTCGGTTGTCTAAAACAGGGGAGTTTTCGGTTCACTTTGTAGGTGGTTGTCCTCGGCAATATGGTGGTGGTGCAGTGGTGTATGACGGAAGAGCTGGAGCTCTAGTGAGGGTCAAGTGGAGGTGGCGCATGGCCAGGTAGTGCTGCGATCCGTGGAGGTGCAGTACATGCACGGTTTGAATCGGTTCTGCATGGGGCGACAGCTTGCGTTCTGGATGGTGTAGCGGCACTGTGGTTCACTGCTGTTGCTGGACGTTTCCTGGACGTGGAGGAAGTGGCTGTTCCGATAGTTTTCCTGTCGTACGGTGGTGATCAACCGGATTTGTGGTGATGCTCTGTTTTTAGTATGGAAAACAGAGGATTTTAACTCGGTAAAAGCCGTGGGTTGCTGTTTCCCGTGGCTGTAGAAAGTGTTTTCCGATGGTTGCTCTGGGCGTCGGTTTTACGTGGAGATGGAGGTTGCAGTGGGAGAGATAGGTCGCGACTTGTTGGGGATAGAAAAGTGCAAGCGGCAACCCTAGTTTGTCAAAATGAGGAACTGCTAAATGTGAGAATATATATATGTATATCTATTACACAACAGTTGCCGCGAATGATGGAGGGATAGGGACGATCATGCCATGGAGAAACGGACGAGTAAAACGCACTAGAAGAAAATCGTGCGCGACGAGAAAACTGTGAGGCTAAAACTGTGAAGTTGCCGTGTGAAAGAACGAAAAATGTTTGAAACAAAACAAACACAAAACGAGAAGTAAATAGAGGCATATGTGCATGTGATGATAAGTGCTTAAATATATATCAAAGGGCGATACGAAAAACCCTTGAGAAAAGAGAGACATGTGTGCAGATGGAAGGCTAAGTCATGTGTGTGCATGCATGCTGTGGACAGACGGACGCGAACATGCAGAAACGTGGAGTCTGAAATTATTGTCACGGGGTATGGCACTTTAACCCTAAAACAATTGTCCCACGACTTGGATCTTGAATGGGGTTAATACATGGCCTTTATCTCTAAGTTTTAGACCTTAACTCAACCTAAAAAAAAATTACAGTAGCCCCATAAATTTTTCGAGTGAAAATCTACTTAGTCCATTAAAAGATTTTAAACCTATAAAAAAAAAAAAAGAAAATTATAATCCACCAAAAAAAGTTTAGGCCCATAGTCTCTTCCAAAAATTTTTACTCAAAATTTCAAATGGACTTTTCATACCTATAAACTCAAAAATTTTGTAAAGCGGGCTTGGCTGGGCCTAGGTGTTACAGTTAGTGTAAGAATGGCGTAACGGGGACATGACGAGATGTCACGATGTGACAGGAGTACGTGAGGGACCGTACTCGTGATGAGTTCAGATTTGGCGTAGAAATGACGTAACGGGATGTCAGGTGACGTGACACGGTCACAGTGTAGCTTGGGAGTAGCCTCGAGTTATATGACGTGACGTAAGACGTAGTTATGAATGGAGTCTTGTCGTGTTAAGTGTTGGGATGAATTGTCAAAAGGGACGGGTAGCATGAAGAGTCATGCTAGCCGTGTTAAGAGAAAGTTGGTATCGGAGTATGACGTTTGTCCCTACGAGAATTTGATCAACGTGTTATATGTTGGTCTTAGATGATAAAAGGATAAGGTACATGTGTAAACTGGTGAGACACATGTACTGGAAGGATTCATCATATGTAATGGGTAATCTGTCCTAAGCATAGTTACACGGTACTTAAGCCTCAGAGTTGGCTTAGAGTTGTGTGGCTTGTATGGATGAGAATGAGGATTTAGTGTGAGCTAAGGTGCATGAAGATAGTGACGGGTGTATTGTCTAGGATTGGGATGCGATTTTCCATCGGTCGGAATCATGCGTCGGAATGTGGTTAGTAAGAAGTGTAAGACGAAGGTCCTTATGTCTTAATCCTAAGGTGAATCATGGGTTCACTTTAGTGGATGGGCACTCGAGGTAGGACCTTGAGTTGGAAGATGTGGTGACCGTAAGTAGATCTCAAAGGTTTTAGCATAGTAAAGGGCATGTAAGTGCACGAGATAGAATGAGAGTGTTTTCAAGTGAAGTGTAGTTCTATTCTAGTTTAAGTTGCTTATGTACTAGATAGAGAATGATGTTAAGGTTATGTGTATGCATGTAGGTTGCCATCTGATACGCACATGAACAGACTGCTGATATGCAAGTAGCATGGAGTCCAGGTAAGTATTGCGTTTATACTCTTCTAGAGTTTTCTAAAATATACAAAATGAAAAAGAAATGCTTCCCCTTTACGATGCTTTACACGAAAGACGTTTTACGAAAGAAAATGCTAAGTGTTCAAACGTATAAGTATGTAACGGCCCTCCTTGGCAGCCCCTTTTTACGCAACCAAAGTATTAATTGTACGCATGTGAATGGATAACTATACGCTGTATCTATTGTATGTATTTTCTAAGAAAAGAAAAGAAACATCGAGGCTTGTGCCTCAAGATTTGAACTGATGCTTTGACCGACGCTAAGAAAATGTTTTAAAATGGTCCCTATGAACTGACGTTAAAATGTCCTTATGAATTGATGCTTTTATGGATGCCATGAACTGATGCTTATGGATGCCATGAAAGACGATGTTTAAGCTCATATTTTTAAAAGATGTTTTTCCATGAATGAACTGATTAAATGAAAAGGACTGAAATGACTTAACTGAATGAAAGGATTGAAATGAAATGAATGTTTACTGTATGAAAATACGTAACAGCCATATGAATGAATGAAAAGGGTACCAATGAATGGGCAGATTGTAATGTCGGGTAAGTAGTACTGGTAGTGCACCCAGTGCTGCCCCCTGACTGAAAAGGAATTCTCAACCCGTGGCCACGGGCGGAGTCCGGGTCCAAAGGAAGACCGCTAACCCCAACACACGGGGCGTAATAGTGTGTATCGGCCAATGAAAGTGATAAGAAAGAATGTATGAATGCATGAATGTATGAATGCACGAATTCTTGAAGAAATGAAGGCACTGATGGGAGAAACGTTTACGAGAAGAAAGCCCCTTTTAAAAGAAAAATCCTGTCTTGTGATGTTTTCAAATGAACGCACGTATCCATGTATGCATGTACGTATAGTATGTATGAAAATTTATGTTGTTATATTTTAACTATATGAAGTAATGCTTACGAGTCATAGACTCATTTTAGTTTTTATGTATGCCCCTCCCCCCGTAGGGACGAAATGAGAAGTACGCGTCAGGACGGACACAGCCCATGGGGAAGAGCTTGGAAGTCTAGGCTTGAGAGTTTAAATGTATGAGGCATTTTTATTGTAAAAATTAATGTTTTCCGCTGTAAACCTCTTTTATTCGCAAATCACTTTTTATTTTATAAACGTAGAGTCTTACACTCTGGGTATGGAAGTAAAACGTCCCACCACAAGGACGGGTGTTACATTATGCAGTTGCTCTTAAGCCACTTCCTGAGCCTTGATGGCTGGTCCTTAATGGCCAGTCGGAGGTTACACGTAGAGGGCTATTTACATGGCCCCTCCCCCCTTTGGATGAGGTGTGTGTGTGTGGGTGCGGGTAGCATCAAAATAGAAATCTCTCTCTCAAAGTAGTTCTCTCTAGTTCCGGCATCTAGGCTGTGAAATTTGTGGGTATTGTTATGGTATTACCACGTAGTACACTCCACTATCGCCGGGAGGATTTTGGATGAATAACGACGCCGGAGAATCTGTGGAACAACTGCACTAGATCCGAGATATTTCCGATGAGGTAATATCGCTTCCGCTAAGCATTCTGATCTAGTTTTTCTAACATATATATATATATATATATATATAAAATTTTTATTAAGTATAATATTAGAATTGAATGAATCCATATGTGAGCCAATCTTTAAACTGTTCAGAAAGAAGACCCTCGCCAAAAAGAAAAGATAAATAGAAGGAACGAGGATTTTCAAAGGCATTTGACTAGGTTACGTTTGGATAGTGAAATGATCCCAGATGATCTGTGAATAATTGTAAAAAAGTTGTAAAATAATAATGATAAAATATTGAATAAATCCACTACCCAAACACAACTTGTATTTTGTTGTTGGAGTGAGTTCAACTCATCTCAAATCAATCATTAATGGAACCTATTATTTTTTCAACTTCTCATAAAAAAGTTGAGCTTATCTCAATCTACTTCATACATTCTCACATATCTGAACCTATTTACATTCAAACACATCTTAGTGAAGAAATATCTACTTCAATCCTCCCATCCTGATTCCCCTAACGCGTGGTCGACCTCTTCTGATGTATCTGTCAATGTGTAATATCCGAATCCTACTACGTGGATTCTTACGTCATCTATTAAAATATTTTTAAGTTAAACATTTTGAGATAAAAACTTTTATTATTTTATTAAATTATTTTAAGATGGGTGTGCTTTTATTTTCTTAAAGTGGGTCATTAAATAATTCAAGGGTGTGATTTTCATGACCTTGCATTATTTCCTTTCAATCCCTTCAATTTTAATTACCCAAGAGATAGTCCAAATTCTTTTAATCTCCACCGTCCATTCCTTAACTCATGGGACAAATTGAGTTGAAATTATTGACTTTCTCCCTCTACACAGAACTTCCTGAAGAAGCCGAGTAAATCCTCTTACTCGTAGCTTCCTTCATAAGCTAATCAAATATCATTTTCTTCTCCTGCACGATAGCTTCCAGGACAAGTCAGTAGTCCCTTTTCCCCTTGTATCCCTCGACTTCCAGAGCAAGTGAGTAATTCTTCTCTTCCTCACTCCCTACACTGTCGGTCCTAAGGCAAACAAGAGCAAATAATTTCTCAAGTCCCCTTCTGTCCCCTTCCATCACATGAGGAACCCTTCGGTTTCCCCCCAAGCAGCGCGATCTCTCTCATTTCTTCAAGCCGATTCTTCCATTTCGTAAGCCTAAGACTTCCATCGAAAATCTCCAAGGGAAAACCAACCCCGTAAGTGAATTCTATGGTCTTAATTTCTGGATTGGAATCTTGGATTATGAGTTTAACCTTGGGTTTCTTTCTTCGGAATTTTCTGATGTGTTCCAGCCCCAAATCTTTTGAATTTCTCTTCCTTTTCTTGTTGCTGTGTACTTCCATGGCTTCAAAAGAGACCCAAACAGGTAATAATCCTTCCATTTTCTTGTGATTTAGGGGTTTTCGAAATATTGTGTGAACCGATTGTTGTGTAGTAATTTCTGGGTTTAATTCTCATTTGTTTCCTTTGTTAACTGCTCTAGTGGGTGGTAACCGAAAGCCTTATTTTCTTGGCAAACCGAGTACCTTGAGGTTGTTTTGCCGTGTGTTTCCTATTATTTGAAATGGTATATTTCTTGTTTAACTTGGTTAGCCTCAAGTGTTGATTAATTGGTCTGTTGGTATATATATATATATATGTATATGGATCAAGAAGCCATGTGTGTGTGTGTTTAGACTCTGTTTTGGCCATGGGTATACTCTGTTTTGGTAGGTTCCAGTTGTATGTGTTTATGCTATGTTTTATGGACCCAACCAAGTGTCCCAAAACAGATTTTGTAGTCCTTCCTCTTATGTTTTCTTAAGTCCAAGCCATGTTTTACTTTTGTTAAAGCCATTTCTTTATTTGCTAAATTAATGAAGTTAAGATTATAATTTTAAACATGCTTTGCTCAAGATGTATGGCCTAAGTAAGCCACTAAGAGTTTTAAACCTAAGCTAGTAAGCTTACTTAGAAATTTTAAGTTGCCAAGAGTTGTATCTTTCTATTTGTGCTATGTTTCAGAAAATATATGAGGTTTTCTTAAATATTGTAATGAGGATACTAAGAGTTGACTTTCTGCCATGTATGTAGCTAAATGGGTTAAGGAAGACACCTTAATTCCACTTGGAATTTAAGTGAGCATGTATGGGTATTGGATAGTAAAGTTTTAAGTGGAATGAATATTAATATGTTTATTTCATTTCATTGAATAGGAGTTTATTTTCAAGATTCAAGGAACTTACTTGTAAAGCCACGAGGTAAGTAGCTATGACCATGCTCCTTACACACAAGGCTCTCTTATGAAAAGTCTCTCTCTCTCCTTCCAAATGTTTCTCTTATGAAAGAATAGATGCATGTATAGTATGTATAAGCCTTTCTTGGTAACCCCTGTTAAGTACCTTATTAATTACCATTGTGTGTATGTAAGGTAATGAATCATGAGATTTTATGCATGCTCTCTCTCAAATAATGCCTTACCTATATGTAGTATGACATGAATCATTCCTTTCAAAGAAACGCATACGCATTGGCACTAAATGAAGATAATGAAAACGTTATTTTTCTTAAGAAAGGAAAGGAAAAGAAATGAAAGTATGAATGTATGAATGCACGTAACGACCATATGTATGAAAATGGTACCAAAGGAATGGGCAGATTGCAATGCCAGGTAAGTAGTACTGGTCGTGCACCCAATGCTGCCCCCCATGAAAGGGGTTCCCAACCTGCGGCCGCGGGTGGAATCCAGGTCCAAAAGACCGCTAACCCCAATACACGAAGAGTAATAGTGTGTACTGGCCCAAGAAAGTGAAACGTAAAGCAAAGTCATTTCTAAGTAATGTTATGCATGAAAGCAAGTAATGTTTATGCATGAAAGTACAGTTATGCATGAAAGTACAGTTAAGCATGAAAAGTACAGTTAAGCATGAAAGTACATTTATGTATGAAAAGTACAGTTATGCATGAAAAGTACAGTTATGCATGAAAAATACAGTTATTCTTAAATTGTTATGCATGAAAGCATTGTCAAGAATTAGCAAATGTTTATGTATGCATGTTTTCAAAAGAAAGATTATGTGATTAATAAGTTAACGGCATGGTGTACTGCTTACTGAGTATTAGACTCACTTTGTGTTTATGTTTTAAACGTCCAGGATTGAATGATAAGGTTGTGGAGCTAGGCACTGCTGAGGAGGGAAGGGCTAATGCTTAGAATTTCTTGTCGGTTCGGTTTGATGATAATGGTTACGTTTTATGTTTTATGATGGGTCCCATATTGGGACGTTTTGTCGGTTTGACTTTAAGACAATTTGTCCTTGGGCTTGATGAATGTATTGTAGTGTACATGCATGACATATTCACGCCTATCCCTTTTACCCTCATAGGAAAATAATAATAAAAAATATACATACTATTATTAATAAGGAAGGAACAGGTCACACGTCGCGATCCCGTCCTAGTTTTGGGGCGGGGTTGTGACACAATGTGTTATTTGTCATGTGTGTATTTATGTAATATGCATGTGTATGTTAATTGGTGTTGAAGAACTTTAGTTTTTGTTGGATCAATTGGATTTGTGTCAACCCCTACCCGAATAAAATAGTTAAGTGGGCAAGCATAGTTTTGGATCATTTTGGTTTGTATCAGGTCAGCTTCGTTTTGTGCTACCATTCATTTTATCATTCTCGATAACCGTAGACACATTTTTTTAAACCGAATTTAATTTAATCACAGCATTTTTTACTTTTACATAAAATACCCCTTGTTTGCTTTGTACGTGTCTACTATTCTACGCATATTCATATACGGGCAACATCTATAAATTTAGGAATATATTATAAGATAAATGATATTTACAATCATAGAGTGTGATCACTGTACTTTCATTTTAGTCCTGGTTTGAAGTGGAAACTCATTTCATCTCATTATTACAATTTTCCCAAATTTCTACACAAAATATAATAAACAATTCAACTTTTTCAAATTCTAAAATAATAATAATATTAAAAAATAATATTCTAACAATATTTTATTCAACTCATCTAAAACTATCTCAACTCATATTTGAATCCAAACGGGTTGAAAAAAGTGAGTAGATATGATATCCACATAAAAAAATTAATTTTTTAAGAGTAGATTCTACTCTTTTTCAAAATGAGTGTGTGACGCTTGCACAATCCATGTCTATATTTAACCTTATTCATATTACAAATATGAAAGCTCCAAATTTTCAAGAATTCAAGTATATCTTACAAATATGAAAAAATCGATTTTTGATTTAAAATAAAATTAAAAAAAATACAAAGATTCTAAAAGAGGGTATTGTAAGAAAGCACAGCAGAAAAATATCTCAAGCTCAGCTTATAAAATTGCTCCATGAGTTTCTTCAGATTGACAAATCTCCAACATTTTTTAGTGGTGAAGTGTACTACGTGGTATAAAACTAGAGTAACACTTAACAAATCCACAACTCAAATATCTTTTCAAGAGAGAACAAAAAAGAGAGTTTTTGTGTGTTTCGGATAGTCACCAAAAACCAATTGAGGAGGACTATTTATGGTCCTCCTACACACGCCTGGCCTTAAAGGCCAGCCTTCAATTGCCATATTGAATGGCTGTAACGCATGGCTTTAAACCATGCGTTACAAGCAAATAAAGCCATGCGTTACACTATAGTTAAGGAGGGGGTCAGCCCCACGTGAGCGCCCCTCCATCTAACATCTCCCACTCGCACACAGTGGGCATGATCCCAGGTTTGCATCTTTCTAATGTTTTCAATCTTGTTTATACAAGTAAATAGGCCGTGCAACCACCAAGCACATCTGTAAAAAAAGGTGGGAGTACATACACCAAATCTCTCCCAGAGAAGACCAGCATAGTAACATCCCTAAAGTGTCTGGTAATCTCTAAGACTCATTCGATCGCATCAAGATCAAGCATTTTCAAACCCTCTTGAGTTAAAAATAACATAACAATGGTTGACCACCTCCAAATCATTTCAATGTGTTCACAACCTTTAGTTGCTACCAAATGTAGCGTCATAGTTTGACGTCAGCAAACACTATTGAAGAGTCTTCCCTTTGCACTCATATCACTCAATTTTGGTCGAACCGCTTTCCCAACAATGCCTCTTTAGACCGTATGAATCATGGCCATAGACAGCATGCCAAAGTAGCAGACATCACAACCTCCATCTCGTGACATAGTCAAAAGTAAAGGACATTTTTAAAAAAATGAGACTCACACAGTGAGAAAGAGGGGAACCTTTTACTCACTTACTCATATAGTCGTATAAGCACATGTAGTATGAAACACATGTTACGGTGAATTTCTCTTTCTCTAAGAACATATGTCTATATCAACACCGTAAATATCTTAGTCTAGTCGCTCCTTAAGCGTCTAACCCGAATTCCTCTATTTGCATACCTCCAAGGCGTCAAAGAGGATCTCGCATCTGGCTAACTACAAGCTACATAGATGGTGGGGTAACCCATGCATAGTCCTATCAATGGATCTCATCTTAGGTCCCACTAAGGCGACATAACTTTGTGTCAACCAACTTATCCCTTTGGACAAATACCTAGGGACACAATGTCTCATCTCTACTCGCTACTCAAGCGCTAGAGGCGATCGCTCGTGTGAGTGAGCCGATCTTAGCCTGTTGACATATCTTGTGTGTGTGTATTTAGACAAAAAATCCGATAAAGAATTGAATCATATTGTATTAATATCCCAAAGGAAAGGTTACATCTCAATGTCATTTGAAACACAAATTATATTTACAGTCTACGCAGTCCTAGATTCCTAACATGAGCCTCGAAGACATCTCATGATATAGGCTTCGTTAAGGGATCAGCAACCATGCGACTCGTAGAAAGGTGTTTCAGAACCACTTCCTTTTGCACTACCATGTCTCTGATGTAGTGATATCTGATATCTGATATCTATGTGTTTGGTTCATCCACGATACTTTAAATCCTTAGCATATGCGAGAGCTGCCATGCTATCGCAGAATATCGTCACCGGATTTGAAGTATCCGTGCCAATGTCTAAATGCTTGAGGAACCTCCGTAACCAAATAGCTTCTTGAATTGCTGCAGAACAAGCTATGTATTCTGCCTCCATGGTGGATATAGCTATATAAGGTTGTTTCTTGCTGCTCTGGTGCCTTGGTTGAGTAGAAAGACATACCCAGTGGTTGATTTGCGCTCATCTAGGTCGCTGCCCTAATCGGCATCACTATAACCTTTTAGCTGCAAATCTAACCCTGATTGCACAACACATAGTCCGCAGTTCCCTTAAGATATCGCATAATCATTTTGACCGCTTTCTAGTGAGCTAGTCCGGGGTTAGATTGGAATCTACTCACTAAGCCAACTGCATAGCATATGTCAGGCCGAGTATACATCATTGCGTACATCAGACTACCCACAACATTAGCATAAGGGACACGAGCCATCTTTTCCTTTTCTCTTTGAGCCTTAGGACACAACTCTTTAGACAAGTTCTCACTTCTTGTAATAGAGGTGTCAATGGGTTTACATCCATTCATTAAGAAGCACTCGAGGACTTTCTTTATGTAAGTCTATTGGGATAAACACAAAAGTCTCTTTGAGCAATCTCTGTAGATTTTAACTCCCAGAATGTATTCTGCCTCGCCCATATCCTTCATCTCAAAATTGAAGGATAACCACTCTTTTGTGGCGACTATCAACCCTTTATCATTTCCAACTAGTAGTATGTCGTCAACATACAATGACAACATAATGAAACTCTTCTTGGACCTTTTGACATAGACACAATGGTCCTCTGTGATCATCGTAAACCCATTCGAGAGAATGACTCGATAGAATCTGAGGTACCATTGTCTAGATGATTGCTTTAGGCCATATATAGATCGTTTGAGCTTGCACACTTTGCGCTCTTGACCTTTGACCACAAAACCCGTGGGTTGATCCATATAGATCTCCTCATCTAGTTCTCCATTGAGAAATGTTGTCTTAACATCCATCTGGTAGAGTTCCAAATCCATGTTTGCTACTATAGCTAGAATCAGGCGAATTGAAGCAAACCTCACCACTGGTGAAAAAGTTTCCTCATAGTCTATACCCTATTGTTGGGTATATCCTTTGGCCACTAAGCGAGCTTTGTACTTATCTATTGATCCATCCGACTTGCGTTTGACCTTAAGAACCCATTTGTTCCCAATAGTCTTACGCCCTGTCGTCAACCAGATCCCAGACCTGGTTAGTCTTCATAGATTCAATCTCATCATTAAGAGCTTTCATCCACTCATCTTTAGTAGAAGATGAGAGAGCCTTATGAATTGTCCTAGGCTCGTCATCATCATGCGGAGCTACCAAAAAAACTTCCCCTTCAATCTCAAAACGACGATGGGGAATGCTTTCACGTATGCTTCTACACAGTTGAGGTTGTTGTGATTGAATGACAAGTGGTGTACTCCCACTTGGATTCAAATCCTTTTTATAATTTGTAAGAGTTTGAAGAATTTCTTCCTCATTCTCAACTAAATTCCTTGGAGCACTTTCCTCTTGTTCCACAATCTCAGGAAGTTCTAAACTCCTATCAACCTCACCTCTACTTGGAAACTCATCTTCAATGAAATCTATATCTCATGACTCAATCTCAGTCACACTTCCATCAGATTGTTCACCTATTAATGCATACCCTTTAGAGTATTCTGAGTACCTTATAAAGATACATTTCTTCCCTCTAGGGCCTAACTTCCCATACTTATGAGAAAGGTCGTGAACAAAACCCGTTGAACCCCATGGCTGCAAGTTATTCAACTTGGGTTTCTTGCCGGTCCATAGTTCATATGGGGTGAATGTTACTGATTTGGAGGGCACTCGATTAAGAATGTAGACAGCAGTCAAAAGTACATCCCCCCAAAAAAAACTTGGTAGATTTGCTTGCGCCATCATTAACCTAACCATCTCAAGCAGTGTTCGATTTCTCCTTTCCGCCACGCCATTTTGCTGCGGCGTACTCGGCATCGTCAACTGTCTTTTGATTCATTTTTAATCATAGAGCCTTTTAAATTGCTCAGAGAGATATTCTCGTCCTCGGTCAGTTCTTAGAGTTTTTAAACTCTTGTCTAACTGGTTCTCAACCATTCTTAGATATCGCCTAAAACATTCCAATGCTTCGGACTTATGGGAGATTAAGTAGACATGACAGTAACGTGAAAAATCATCTATAAATGTGATGAAGTAGACACCTCCGTGTCTTGCCCTCACACTCATTGGACCACAGATGTCTGAGTGAACTAATTGCAGTGGAAAAGATGCCCTACTGGCTTTTCCAAATGGTTTACTCTTAACTTTTCCTATTAGACAATGTTCACATGTGGGCAAGATGACCTTAGCGAGATTGCCTATAAGGCCTTCTCTAGCTAACCGAGCCATTCTATCTTGCCCTATATGGCCAAGCCTAGCATGCCATTTATATGAATCCAAATTATCAAATGTAGAAAGAAAAGCAATAGACTCATTTATATTTGAATAACCCAAATTCAATATCATAAAACCGTCTTGAAGAAAAGCATTGCCATAAAACACATGGCCCAAATAAAAAGAAACATAATTGTTTTCAAATACAATTCAAAAACCAAGTCGTAATAGAGTGACTACAGAAAGTAAGTTTCATCGGATCTCGAGAGCGTATAGCACATTGTGGAGGAAAAGAGTGCAGTCACCCCGCAAGTCCAGCTTATAGGTACCAAGTCCCAGTACCTCCACGCTAGCTCCATTCCCCACCTTGATATCACAGCTCCCAGCTGGAATCCGGCGATACTCCACAAATCCGACTCTGTCTCGCACTATGTGTTCGGTCGCTCCTGAATCAACAGTCCACACAGGATAGGAGTGAGCAACCATCACATGGCTAGTTACAAAAATAATGTGAGAAAAGTCAGAGTGTACCTTCTTTGGCTCAGTGCAGTCATGAGCGAAGTGCCCATTCTTTCCACAGTTGAAGCACTCTAATTTTGATTTGTTCTTCCTGCGCTTGCCCCTCTTGCTGCGCTGAGAAGTTCTTGACACCTTTTTAATTTGTCCAGCAGCTACCCCATTCTTGGACTTCTTGCACTTATGCCTTAATGCCTTACGCAAACCAGAATCAGCCACATAGGCCTTGTGATTGGGCTTGGCAGCCTCTAGGCGCTTAGCCTCTAATTCCAAGTGACGCTAGACATCATCAAAGTCTTTGATATTCTCGTTATGCGTCATATTTTGGCTCATATTCTCCCAAGAATTCGGCAGTGATTTTATCACTGCCTGGACTTGTTGTTCATCAGTCAGGTTGTTTCCTGCCGACTTAAGTTCACAGATCATGGTTGACATACCCTAAGATGCTGCTTCATCGTGTGGTCAGAGCACATCTTATAAGAGTCAAACTTCATGGTTAACCGACGCAACCTAGTGGTTGAAGTTCTACCAAACTTCAACTTCAAAGCCTCCCACATGCTTTGGGCAGTGTCATAAATCTCGAACTCACACATTAGATCATTGTGCATGCTGCTTAACATTATTATGCATGCGCACCAACTTTTCTTAGCCCATTGAGTATAGGTTAGTTGATCTATCTTGTGTTGTTCCGAGGTCCCTTCCCCGGGCCCAGTAAGGGAGTGAGATAAGGCCTCCAAGACCTCTTGTTCATCTAAGACATATTGGATCTTGCGATGCCAAATGTCGTAGTTCTCCCCATCCAATTTCTCCCATTTGTTTAAATCGGCAACTATACTCTTTGATGCCATTTTACTACAATACGCAAAGAAGGGATATTACACACACACACTAAAGAAATCTACCGCGTCCATCCAAGCTAGAAAAAGAATAATTTAGACATGTCGCAAGATCAAAAAATAGCTAGGCTTTAGAATCATCTTTTGCGCCACAATATCCAATTATTAAATTTCTAACCTAATTCCCGCGCAAATTTAAAAAAAATATATGGGAGAATTAATCATCATAAATCTCAACCATACTCCCACTATCTTAAGTAGTCATCTAGCCCTAGTCACATGTAAAGACATAACCTACTAAAATCGCAGTAACCTTTTGGGCCAGTCTATAATGACAACTACTCCAACCACAGCAATCTGTTGGGCCAGTCTACAAAGATGGTTCATATAAGACCATTACAGTCCATTTTTCTTGTTCCATCAGTGCATTTACAGTTCTTACTGGGGCCACCATGGTCTCTTGGCTATACAGTGCATTTACAGTTCTTACTGGGGTCACTGCAATTCTTTCAGCCTATCATTTACACTGACAATTCTAACTAAGATTACTTAGTGAGAATTTTTCTATTTTATCATTAAAGACTAATGTATAAGCATTCAAGCCTAAGATTCATAAAT